>CM057048.1:6748573-7446573 GCA_029948455.1 Solanum rostratum
ATGGGCCAAGGAAGTGGGAACAGGCAATTTCGGCTCATTTCTGTGGGTGTTAGCCCACGGATTCTAGCGTTGCATGGGGTTCTGGCACAAGTTTCTCAAAAAATCATACGAGGGGGTCCGCAAGAGGCCCGGCAAGAGGTCCATGGTGCCCGGTGGGGTTGGATGAGGCCTGGTTGGATTTTATGGGCCAAGGAAGTGGAAACAAGCGATTTTGGCTCATTTCTGTGGGTGTTAGCCCACGGATTCTAGCGCTGCATGGGGTTCCGGCGTAAGTTTCTCGAAATATCATACGAGGGGGTCCGCAAGAGGTCCGGCAAGAGGTCCATGGTGCTTGGCGGGGTTGAATTAGGCCTGGTTGGATTTTATGGGCCAAGGAAGTGGAAACAGGCGATTTCAGCACTTTTCCAAAGGGGTTAGCCCACGGATTTTGTTGCTGCATGGGGTTCCGGCGCAAGTTTCTTGAAAAATAATACGAAGGGGTCCGCAAGAGGCTCATCAAGAGGACCATGGTGCCCGGTGAGGTTGGATGAGGCCTAGTTGGATTTTATTGGCCAAGGAAGTGGAAACAGGCGATTTCGACTCATTTTTGTGGGTGTTAGCCCACGGATTCTGGCGCTGCATGGGGTTTCAGCGCATGTTTCTCAAAATATCATACGAGGGGGTCCGCAAGTGGCCCGGCAAGAGGTCCATGGTGCCCGGCAGGGTTGGATGAGGCCTGGTTGGATTTTATGGGCCATGTGGAAACAGGCGATTTCGGCACTTTTTCAAAGGGGTTAGCCCACGGATTCTGGCGCTGCATGGGGTTCCGGTGCAAGTTTCTTGAAAAATCATACAAGGGGGTCCGCAAGAGGCCCGACAAGAGGACCATGGTGCCCGGCGGGGTTAGATGAGGCCTGGTTAGATTTTATGGGCCAAGGAAGGGGAAACGAGCGATTTCGGCTCATTTCTGTGGGTGTTAGCCCACGGATTCTAGTGCTGAATGGGGTTCCGGCGCAAGTTTCTCAAAAAATCATACGAGGGGGTCCGCAAGAGGCCCGGCAAGAGGACCATGGTGCCTGGCGGGTTATGATGTGGCCTGGTTGGATTTTATGGGCCAAGAAAGTTGAAACAGGAAATTTTTGCTCATTTCTGTGAGTGTTAGCCCACGGATTCTGGCGCTGCATGGGATTCCGGCGCAATTTTCTCAAAAATTCATACGAGGGTTCCCGCAAGAGGTCCATGGTGCCTGGCAGGGTTGGATGAGGCCTGGTTGGATTTTATGGGCCAAGAAAGTTGAAACAGGTGATTTCGGCACTTTTCCAAAGGGGTTAGCCCACGGATTCTGGCGCTGCATGGGGTTCCGGTGCAAGTTTCTCGAAAAATCATACGAGGGGGTCCGCAAGAGGCCCGACAAGAGGACCATGGTGCCCGGCGGGGTTGGATGAGGCCTGGTTAGATTTTATGGGCCAAGGAAGGTGAAACAGACGATTTCGGCTCATTTCTGTGGGAGTTAGCCCACGGATTCTGGCGCTGAATGGGGTTCCGGCGCAAGTTTCTCAAAAAATCATACAAGGGGGTCCGCAAGAGGCCCGACAAGTGGACCATGGTGCCTGGCGGCTTATGATGTGGCCTGGTTGGATTTTATGGGCCAAGAAAGTTGAAATAGGAAATTTTGGCTCATTTCTGTGAGTGTTAGCCCACGGATTCTGGCGCTGCATGGGGTTCCGGCGCAATTTTCTCAAAAAATCATACGAGGGGGTCCGAAAGAGGTCCATGGTGCCTGGCAGGGTTGGATGAGGCCTGGTTGGATTTTATGGGCCAAGAAAGTTGAAACAGGTGATTTCGGCACTTTTCCAAAGGGGTTAGCCCACGGATTCTGTCGCTGCATGGGGTTCCGACGCAAGTTTCTCGAAAAATCAAACAAGGGGGTCCACAAGAGGCCCGGTAAGAGGACCATGGTGCCCGGCGGGGTTTGATGAGGCCTGGTTGGATATTATAGGCCAAGGAAGTGGAAACAGACGATTTCGGCTCATTTCTGTGGGTGTTAGCCCACGGATTCTGGCGCTGCATGGGGTTCCGGCGCAAGTTTCTCAAAAATTCATACGAGGGGGTCTGCAAGAGGCCCGGCAAGAGGTCCATGGTGCCCGGTGGGGTTGGATGAGGCCTGGTTGGATTTTACTGACAAGGAAGTGGAAATAGGCAATTTTGGCTTATTTCTGTGGGTGTTAGCCCACGGATTCTAGCGCTGCATGGGGTTCCGGCGTAAGTTTCTCGAAAAATCATACGAGGGGGTCCGCAAGAGGTCCGGCAAGAGGTCCATGGTGCTTGGCGGGGTTGGATTAGTCCTGGTTGGATATTATGGGCCAAGGAAGTGGAAACAGGCGATTTCAGCACTTTTCCAAAGGGGTTAGGCCACAGATTCTGGCGCTGCATGGGGTTTCGGCTCAAGTTTCTCGAAAAATCATACGAGGGGGTCCGCAAGAGGCCCGACAAGAGGACCATAGTGCCCGGCGTGGTTTGATGAGGCCTGGTTTAATTTTATGGGCCAAGGAAGTGGAAACAGGCGATTTCGGCTCAATTCTGTGGGTGTTAGCCCACGGATTCTGGCGCTGCATATGGTTCCGGCGCAAGTTTCTCGAAAAACCATTCGAAGGGGTCCGCAAGAGGACTGGAAAGAGGTCTATGGTGTCCGGCGGGGTTGAATTAGGCCTGGTTGGACTTTATGGGCCAAGGAAGTGGAAACAGGCGATTTAAGCACTTTTCCAAAGGGGTTAGCCCACGGATTTTGTTGCTGCATGGGGTTCCGGCGCAAGTTTCTTGAAAAATAATATGAAGGGGTCCGCAAGAGGCTCAGCAAGAGGACCATGGTGCGCGGTGAGGTTGGATGAGGCCTGGTTGGATTTTATTGGCCAAGGAAGTGGAAACAGGCGATTTCGACTCATTTTTGTGGGTGTTAGCCCACGGATTCTGGCGCTGCATGGGGTTTCAGCGCATGTTTCTCAAAAAATCATACGAGGGGGTCCGCAAGTGGCCCGGCAAGAGGTCCATGGTGCCCGGCAGGGTTGGATGAGGCCTGGTTGGATTTTATGGGCCAAGTGGAAACAAGCGATTTCGGCACTTTTTCAAAGGGGTTAGCCCACGGATTCTGGCGCTGCATGGGGTTCCGATGGAAGTTACTCGAAAAATCATACAAGTGGGTCCGCAAAAGGCCCGACAAGAGGACCATGGTGCCCGGCGGGGTTGGATCAGGCCTGGTTAGATTTTATGGGCCAAGGAAGGGGATACAAGCGATTTTGGCTCATTTATGTGGGTGTTAGCCCACGGATTCTAGCGCTGAATGGGGTTCCGGCGCAAGTTTCTCAAACACTCATACGAGGGGGTCCGCAAGAGGGCCGCCCAGAGGACCATGGTGCCTGGCGGGTTATGATGTGGCCTGGTTGGATTTTATGGGCCAAGAAAGTTGAAACAGGAAATTTTGGCTCATTTCTGTGAGTGTTAGCCCACGGATTCTGGCGCTGCATGGGGTTCCGACGCAATTTTCTCAAAATATCATACGAGGGGGTCCGCAAGAGGTCCATGGTGCCTGGCAGGGTTGGATGAGGCCTGGTTGGATTTTATGGGCCAAGAAGGTTGAAACTGGTGATTTCGGCACTTTTCCAAAGGGGTTTGCCCACGGATTCTATCGCTGCATAGGGTTCCGACGCAAGTTTCTCAAAAAATCAAACAAGGGGGTCCACAAGAGGCCCGGTAAGAGGACCATGGTGCCCGGCGGGGTTTGATGAGGCCTGGTTGGATATTATAGGCCAAGGAAGTGGAAACAGGCGATTTCGGCTCATTTCTGTGGGTGTTAGCCCACGGATTCTGGCGCTGCATGGGGTTCCGGTGCAAGTTTCTCAAAAAGTCATACGAGGGGGTCCGCAAGAGGCCCGGCAAGAGGTCCATGGTGCCCGGTGGGGTTGGATGAGGCCTGGTTGGATTTTACGGGCCAAGGAAGTGGAAACAGGCAATTTTGGCTTATTTCTGTGGGTGTTAGCCCACGGATTCTAGCGCTGCATGGGGTCCCGGCGTAAGTTTCTCGAAAAATCATACGAGGTGGTCCGCAAGAGGTCCGGCAAGAGGTCCATGGTGCTTGGCGGGGTTGGATTAGGCCTGGTTGGATTTTATGGGCCAAGGAAGTGGAAACAGGCGATTTCAGCACTTTTCCAAAGGGGTTAGCCCACAGATTCTGGCGCTGCATGGGGTTTCGGCTCAAGTTTCTCGAAAAATCATACGAGGGGGTCCGCAAGAGGCCCAGCAAGAGGACCATAGTGCCCGGCGTGGTTTGATGAGGCCTGGTTTGATTTTATGGGCCAAGGAAGTGGAGACAGGCGATTTCGGCTCAATTCTGTGGGTGTTAACCCACGGATTCTTGCGCTGCATGTGGTTCCGGCGCAAGTTTCTCGAAAAACCATTCGACGGGGTCCGCAAGAGGACCGGAAAGAGGTCTATGGTGCCCGGCGGGGTTGGATGAGGCCTGGTTGGATTTTATGGGCAAAGGAAGTGGAACAGGCGATTTCAGCACTTTTCCAAAGGGGTTAGCCCACGGATTTTTTTGTTGCATAGGGTACCGACGCAAGTTTCTCGAAAAATCATACTAGGGGGTCCGCAAGAGGCCTAGAAAGAGGACCATGGTGCCTGGCTGGGTTGGATGAAGCCTGATTGGATTTTATGGGCCAAGGAAGTGGAAACAGGCGATTTTGGCTCATTTCTGTGGGTGTTAACCCACAGATTATGGCGCATCATGGGGTTCCGACGCAAGTTTCTCGAAAACTCATACGAGGGGGTCTGCAAGAGGCCCAAAAAGAGGACCATGGTGCCCGGCGGGGTCGGATTAGGCCTGGTTGGATTTTATGGGCCAAGGAGGTGGAAACAGGCGATTTCGGCTCATTTCGATGGGTGTTAGCCCACAGATTCTGACGCATCATGGGGTTTCGGTGCAAGTTTCTGAAAAATCATACGAGGGGGTCCGCAAGAGGCCCGACAAGAGGTCCATGGTGCCCGGCGGGGTTGGATGAGGCCTGGTTGGATTTTATGGGCCAAGGAAGTGGAAACAGGAGATTTCGGCACTTTTCCAAAGGGGTAAGCCCACGGATTCTGTCGCTGCATGGAGTTCCAACACAAGTTTCTTGAAAAATCATACGAGGGGGTCCGCAAGAGGCCCAGCAAGAGGGCCATGGTGCCCGCCGGGGTTTGATGAGGCATGGTTGGATTTTATGGGCCAAGGAAGTAGAAATAGGCGATTTCGACACTTTTCCAAAGGGGTTAGCCCACGGATTCTTGTGCTGCATGGGGTTCCGGTGCAAGTTTCTTGAAAAATCATACGAGGGGGTCCGCAAGAGGCCCGGCAAGAGGGCCATGGTGCCCGCCGGGGTTTGATGAGGCCTGGTTGGATTTTATGGGCCAAGGAAGTTGAAATAGGTGATTTCTGCTCATTTCTGTGGGTGTTAGCCCACTGATTCTGGCGCTGCATGGGGTTCCGGCGCAAGTTTCTCGAAAAATCATACGAGGGGGTCCGCAAGAGGCCCTTCAAGAGGTCCATGGTGCCCGACGGGGTTGGATGAGGATTGGTTGGATTTTATGGGCCAAGGAAGTGGAAACAGGGGATTTCGGCACTTTTCCAAAGGTGTTAGCCCACGGATTATGGCGCTGCATGGGGTTCCGGCGCAAGTTTCATGAAAAATCATACGAGGGGGTCCGCAAGAGTCCCGGAAAGAGGTCCATGGTGCCCGGCGCGGTTGGATGAGGACTGGTTGGATTTTATGGGCCAAGGAAGTGGAAACAGGAGATTTCGGCACTTCTCCAAAGGGAACGCCCACGGATTCTGGCGCTGCATGGGATTCCGGCGCAAGTTTCTCGAAAAATCATATGAGGGGGTCCGCGAGAGGCCAGACAAGAGGACCATGGTGCACGGCAGGGTTGGATGAGTCCTGGTTGTAGTTTATGGTCCAAGGAAGTGGACACAGGCGATTTCGGCTCATTTCTGTCGGTGTTAGCCAACGGATTCTGGCGCTGCATGGGGTTCCGGCGCAAGTTTCTTGAAAAATCATACTAGGGGGTCCGCAAGAGGCCCGACAAGAGGTCCATGGTTCCCAACGGGGTTTGATGACGCCTGGTTGGATTTTACGGGCCAAGGAAGTGGAAACAGGCAATTCCGGCAGTTTTCCAAAGGGGTTAGCCCACGGATTTTGGCGATGCATGGGGTTCCGGCGCAAGTTTCTCAAAAAATAATACGAGGGGGTCTGCAAGAGGCCCGAAAAGAGGACCATGATGCAAGGCGCGGTTGGATGAGGCCTGCTTGGATTTTATGGGCCAAGAAAGTGGAAACGGGCGATTTCGGCTCATATCTGTGGGTGTTAGCCCACGGATTCTTGCGCTGCATGGGGTTCCGGCGCAAGTATTTCGAAAAATCATACGAGGGGGTCCGTAAGAGGCCCGGCAAGAGGTCCATGGTGCCCGGCGGAGTTAGATGAGGCCTGGTTGGAATTTATGGGCCAAGGAAGTGGAAACAGGCGATTTTGGCACTTTTCCAAAGGAGTAAGCCCACGGATTCTGGCGCTTCAAGGGCTTCCGGCGCAAGTTTCTCAAAATATCATGCGAGGGGGTCCGAAAGAGGCTCGGCAAGAGGGCTATGGTGCCCGGCGGGGTTGGATGAGGCCAGGTTGTATTTTATGGGCCAAGGAAGTGGAAACAGGCGATTTCGGCTCATTTCTGTGGGAGTTTGCCCACGTATTCTGGCGCTGCATGGGGTTCTGGCGCAAGTTTCTCAAAAATCATACGAGCGGGTCCGCAATAGGCCCGGCAAGAGGTCCATGGTTCCCGACGGGGTTGGATGAGGCCTGGTTGGATTTTATGGGCCAAGGAAGTGGAAACAGGCGATTTCGGCACTTTTCCAAAGGGGTTAGCTTACGGAATCTGGCACTGCATGGAGTTCCGACGCAAGTTTCTCGAAATATCAGACGAGGGGGTCCGCCAGAGGACCATGGTGCCCGGTGGGGTTGGATGAGGCCTGGTTGGATTGTATGGGCCAAGGAAGTTGAAACAAGCGATTTCGGCTCATTTCTGTGGGTGTTAGCGCACGGATTCTGGCGCTGCATGGGGTTCCGGTGCAAGTTTCTCGAAAAATCATACGAGGGGGTCCGCAAGAGGCCCGGCAAGAGGTCCATGGTGCCCGGCGAGGTTGAATGAGGCCTGGTTGGATTTTATGGGCCAAGGAAGTGGAAACAGGCGATTTCGGCACTCTTCCAAAGGGGTTAGCCCACAGATACTGGCGCTTCATGGGGTTCCGGTGCATGTTTATCGAAAAATCATACGAGGGGCTCTGCAAGAGGCCCGTCAAGAGGACCATGGTGCCCAGCGGGGTTTGATGAGGCCTGGTTGGATTTTTTGGGCCAAGGAAGTGGAAACAGGCAATTTCGGCTCATTCTGTGGGTGTTAGCACACGGATTCTGGCGCTGCATGGGGTTCCAGCGCAAGTTTCTTGAAAAATCATACGAAAGGGTCCGCAAAAGGCTTGGCAAGTGGTCCATGGTGCCCGGCGGGGTTGGATGATGCCTGGTTGGATTTTATGGGCCAAGGAAGTGGAAACAGGCGACTTCGACGCTTTTACAAAGGGGTTAGCCCACGGATTCTGGCGCTGCATGGGGTTCTGGCGCAAGTTTCTTGAAAAATCATACGAGGGGATCCGCAAGAAGACCATGGTGCCCGGCGGGGATGGATGAGGCCATGTTGGATTTTATGGGCCAAGGAATTTGAAATAGGCGATTTCGGCTCATTTCTGTGGGTGTTAGCCCATGGATTCTGGCGCTACATCGGGTTTCGGTGCAAGATTCTCGAAAAATCATACAAGGGGGTCTGCAAGAGGCCCGGCAAGAGGTCCATGGTGCCCGGCGGGGTTGGATGAGGCCTGGTTGGATTTTATAGGCCAAGGAAGTGGAAACAGGCGATTTCGGCACTTTTCCAAAGGGGTTAGCCCACGAATTCTGGCGCTGCATGGGGTTCCGATGCAAGTTTCTCGAAAAATCCTACGAGGGGGTCCGCGAGAGGCCAGACAAGAGGACCATGGTGCACAACAGGGTTGGATGAGGCCTGGTTGTAGTTTATGGGCCAAGGAAGTGGACAGAGGCGATTTCGGCTCATTTCTATGGGTGTTAGCCCATGGATTCTGGCGCTGCATGGGGTTCCGGTGTAAGTTTCTCGAAATATCATACTAGGGGGTCCGCAAGAGGCCCGGAAAGAGGTCTATGGTGCCCGACGGGGTTGGATGATGCCTGGTTGGATTTTATGGGCCAAGGAAGTGGAAACAGGCAATTTCGGCACTTTTCAATAGGGGTTAGCCCACAGATTCTGGCGCTGCATGGGGTTCCGACACAAGTTTCTCGAAAAATCATACGAGGGGGTCCGCAAGAGGCCCGGAAAGAGGACCATGGTTTAAGGCGTGGTTGGATGAGGCCTGCTTGGATTTTATGGGCCAATAAAGTGGAAACAGGCGATTTCGGCTCATTTCTGTGGGTGTTAGCCCACGGATTCTGGCGCTGCATGGGGTTCCGGTGCAAGTTTCTCAAAAAGTCATACGAGGGGGTCCGCAAGTGGCCCGGCAAGAGGTCCATGGTGCCCGGTGGGGTTGGATGAGGCCTGGTTGGAATTTACAGCCCAAGGAAGTGGAAACAGGCAATTTTGGCTTATTTCTGTGGGTGTTAGCCCACGGATTCTAGCGCTGCATGGGGTTCCGGCGTAAGTTTCTCGAAAAATCATACGAGGGGGTCCGCAAGAGGTCCGGCAAGAGGTCCATGGTGCTTGGCGGGGTTGGATGAGGCCTGGTTGGATTTTATGGGCCAAGTGGAAACAGGCGATTTCGGCACTTTTTCAAAGGGGTTAGCCCACGGATTCTGGCGCTGCATGGGGTTCCGATGGAAGTTACTCGAAAAATCATACAAGGGGGTCCGCAAGAGGCCCGACAAGAGGACCATGGTGCCCGGCGGGGTTGGATGAGGCCTGGTTAGATTTTATGGGCCAAGGAAGGGGAAACAGGCGATTTCGCTCATTTATGTGGGTGTTAGCCCACGGATTCTAGCGCTGAATGGGGTTCCGGCGCAAGTTTCACAAAAAATCATACGAGGGGGTCCGCAAGAGGGCCGGCAAGAGGACCATGGTGCCTGGCGGGTTATGATGTGGCCTGGTTGGATTTTATGGGCCAAGAAAGTTGAAACAGGAAATTTTGGCTCATTTCTGTGAGTGTTAGCCCACGGATTCTGGCGCTGCATGGGGTTCCGGCGCAATTTTCTCAAAATATCATACGAGGGGGTCCGCAAGAGGTCCATGGTGCCTGGCAGGGTTGGATGAGGCCTGGTTGGATTTTATGGGTCAAGAAAGTTGAAACAGGTGATTTCGGCACTTTTCCAAAGGGGTTAGCCCACGGATTCTGGCGCTGCATGGGGTTCCGGTGCAAGTTTCTCGAAAAATCATACGAGGGGGTCCGCAAGAGGCCCGACAAGAGGACCATGGTGCCCGGCAGGGTTGGATGAGGCCTGGTTAGATTTTATGGGCCAAGGAAGGGGAAACAGGCGATTTCGGCTCATTTCTGTGGGTGTTAGCCCACGGATTCTGGCGCTGAATGGGGTTCCGGCGCAAGTTTCTCAAAACATCATACGAGAGGGTCCGCAAGAGGCCCGACAAGAGGACCATGGTGCCTGGCGGGTTATGATGTGGCCTGGTTGGATTTTATTGGCCAAGAAAGTTGAAACAGGAAATTTTGGCTCATTTCTGTGAGTGTTAGCCCACGGATTCTGGCGTTGCATGGGGTTTCGGCGCAATTTTCTCAAAATATCATACGAGGGGGTCTGCAAGAGGTCCATGGTGCCTGGCAGGGTTGGATGAGGCCTGGTTGGATTTTATGGGCAAAGAAAGTTGAAACAGGTGATTTCGGCACTTTTCCAAAGGGGTTAGCCCACGGATTCTATCGTTGCATGGGGTTCCGACGCAAGTTTCTCAAAAAAACAAACAAGGGGGTCCACAAGAGGGCCGGTAATAGGACCATGGTGCCCGACGGGGTTTGATGAGGCCTGGTTGGATATTATAGGCCAAGGAAGTGGAAACAGGCGATTTCGGCTCATTTCTGTGGGTGTTAGCCCACGGATTCTGGCGCTGCATGGGGTTCCGGTGCAAGTTTCTCAAAAAGTCATACGAGGGGGTCCGCAAGAGGCCCGACAAGAGGTCCATGGTGCCCGGTGGGGTTGGATGAGGCCTGGTTGGATTTTACGGGCCAAGGAAGTGGAAACAGGCAATTTTGGCTTATTTCTGTGGGTGTTAGCCCACGGATTCTAGCGCTGCATAGGGTTCCGGCGTAAGTTTCTCAAAAAATCATACGAGGGGGTCCGCAAGAGGTCCGGCAAGAGGTCCATGGTGCTTGGCGGGGTTGGATTAGGCCTGGTTGGATTTTATGGGCCAAGGAAGTGGAAACAGGCGATTTCAGCACTTTTCCAAAGGGGTTAGCCCACAGATTCTGGCGCTGCATGGGGTTTCGGCTCAAGTTTCTCGAAAAATCATACGAGAGGGTCCGCAAGAGGCCCGGCAAGAGGACCATAGTGCCCGGCGTGGTTTGATGAGGACTGGTTTGATTTTATGGGCCAAGGAAGTGGAGACAGGCGATTTCGGCTCAATTCTGTGGGTGTTAGCCCACGGATTCTGGCGCTGCATGTGGTTCCGGCGCAGGTTTCTCGAAAAACCATTCGACGGGGTCCGCAAGAGGACTGGAAAGAGGTCTATGGTGCCCGGCGGGGTTGGATGAGGCCTGGTTGGATTTTATGGGCAAAGGAAGTGGAACAGGCGATTTCAGCACTTTTCCAAAGGGGTTAGCCCACGGATTTTTTTGCTGCATAGGGTACCGACGCAAGTTTCTCGAAAAATCATACTAGGGGGTCCGCAAGAGGCCTAGAAAGAGGACCATGGTGCCTGGCTGGGTTGGCTGAAGCCTGATTGGATTTTATGGGCCAAGGAAGTGGAAACAGGCGATTTTGGCTCATTTCTGTGGGTGTTAGCCCACAAATTATGGCGCATCATGGGGTTCCGATGCAAGTTTGTCGAAAACTCATACGAGGGGGTCTGCAAGAGGCCCAAAAAGAGGACCATGGTGCCCGGGGGGGTCGGATTAGGCCTGGTTGGATTTTATGGGCCAAGGAGGTGGAAACAGGCGATTTCGGCTCATTTCGGTGGGTGTTAGCCCACAGATTCTGACGCATCATGGGGTTTCGGTGCAAGTTTTTGAAAAATCATACGAGGGGGTCCGCAAGAGGCCCGGCAAGAGGTCCATGGTGCCCGGCGGGGTTGGATGAGGCCTGGTTGGATTTTATGGGCCAAGGAAGTGGAAACAGGAGATTTCGACACTTTTCCAAAGGGGTAAGCCCACGGATTCTGTCGCTGCATGGAGTTCCGACGCAAGTTTCTTGAAAAATCATACGAGGGGGTCCGCAAGAGGCCCGGCAAGAGGGCCATGGTGCCCGCCGGGGTTTGATGAGGCATGGTTGGATTTTATGGGCAAGGAAGTAGAAATAGGCGATTTCGACACTTTTCCAAAGGGGTTAGCCCACGGATTCTGGTGCTGCATGGGGTTCCGGCGCAAGTTTCTTGAAAAATCATACGAGGGGGTCCGCAAGAGGCCCGGCAAGAGGGCCATGGTGCCCGCCGGGGTTTGATGAGGCCTGGTTGGATTTTATGGGCCAAGGAAGTTGAAATAGGTGATTTCTGCTCATTTCTGTGGGTGTTAGCCCACTGATTCTGGCGCTGCATGGGGTTCCGGCGCAAGTATCTAGAAAAATCATACGAGGGGATCCGCAAGAGGCCCGTCAAGAGGTCCATGGTGCCCGGCGGGGTTGGATGAGGACTGGTTGGATTTTATGGGCCAAGGAAGTGGAAACAGGGGATTTCGGCACTTTTCCAAAGGTGTTAGCCCATGGATTATGGCGCTGCATGGGGTTCCGGTGCAAGTTTCTTGAAAAATAATACGAGGGGGTTCGCAAGAGTCCTGACAAGAGGTCCATGGTGCCCGGCAGGGTTGGATGAGGCCTGGTTGGATTTTATGGGCCAAGGAAGTGGAAATAGGCGATTTCGGCACTTTTCCAAAGAGGTTAGCTCACTCATGGGGTTTCGGCGCAAGTTTCTCGAAAAATCAAACGAGGGGGCCCGCAAGAGGCCCGGCAAGAGGACCATGGTGCCCGCACGCGGTTTGATGAGGCCTGGTTGGATTTTATGGGCCAAGGAAGTCGAAACAGGCGATTTCAGCTCATTTCTGTGGGTGTTAGCCCACGGATTCTGGCGCTGCATGGGGTTCCGGCGCAAGTTTCTTGAAAAATCATATGAGGGGGTCCGCAAGAGGCCCGGTAATAGGACCATGGTGCCCCGCGGGGTTGGATGAGGCCTGCTTGGATTTTATGGGCTAAGGAAGTGGAAACAGGCGATTTCGGCTCATTTCTGTGGGTGTTAGCCCACTAATTCTAGCGCTGCATGGGGTTCCGACGCAAGTTTCTCGAAAAATCATACGAGGGGGTCCGAAAGAGGCCCAGCAAGAGGTCCATGGTGCCCGACGGGGTTGAATGAGGACTGGTTGGATTTTATGGGCCAAGGAAGTGGAAACAGGCGATTTCGACAATTTTCCAAAGGGGTAAGCCCACGGATTCTGGCGCTACATGTGGTTCCGGCGCAAGTTTCTCAAAAATTCATATGAGGGGGTCCACAAGAGGCTTGGCAAGAGGACCATGGTGCCCGGCGGGGTTTGATGACGCCTGGTTGGATTTTATGGGCCAAGGAAGTGGAAACAGGCGATTTCGGCTAATTTATGTGGGAGTTAGCACACGGATTCTGGCTCTACATGGGGTTCCGACGCAAGTTTCTTGAAAAATCATACGAGGGGGTCCGCAAGAGGCCCGGCAAGAGGTCCATGGTGCCCGGCGGGGTTGGATGAGGCCTGGTTGGATTTTATGGGCCAAGGAAGTGGAAACAGGAGATTTCGGCACTTTTCCAAAGGGGTAAGCCCACGGATTCTGTCGCTGCATGGAGTTCCGACGCAAGTTTCTTGAAAAATCATACGAGGGGGTCCGCAAGAGGCCCGGCAAGAGGGCCATGGTGCCCGCCGGGGTTTGATGAGGCATGGTTGGATTTTATGGGCAAGGAAGTAGAAATAGGCGATTTCGACACTTTTCCAAAGGGGTTAGCCCACGGATTCTGGTGCTGCATGGGGTTCCGGCGCAAGTTTCTTGAAAAATCATACGAGGGGTCCGCAAGAGGCCCGGCAAGAGGGCCATGGTGCCCGCCGGGGTTTGATGAGGCCTGGTTGGATTTTATGGGCCAAGGAAGTTGAAATAGGTGATTTCTGCTCATTTCTGTGGGTGTTAGCCCACTGATTCTGGCGCTGCATGGGGTTCCGGCGCAAGTATCTCAAAAAATCATACGAGGGGGTCCGCAAGAGGCCCGTCAAGAGGTCCATGGTGCCCGGCGGGGTTGGATGAGGACTGGTTGGATTTTATGGGCCAAGGAAGTGGAAACAGGGGATTTCGGCACTTTTCCAAAGGTGTTAGCCCACGGATTATGGCGCTGCATGGGGTTCCGGTGCAAGTTTCTTGAAAAATCATACGAGGGGGTTCGCAAGAGTCCTGACAAGAGGTCCATGGTGCCCGGCAGGGTTGGATGAGGCCTGGTTGGATTTTATGGGCCAAGGAAGTGGAAATAGGCGATTTCGGCACTTTTCCAAAGAGGTTAGCTCACTCATGGGGTTCGGCGCAAGTTTCTCAAAAAATCAAACGAGGGGGCCCGCAAGAGGCCCGGCAAGAGGACCATGGTGCCCGCGCGCGGTTTGATGAGGCATGGTTGGATTTTATGGGCCAAGGAAGTTGAAACAGGCGATTTCAGCTCATTTCTGTGGGTGTTAGCCCACGGATTCTGGCGCTGCATGGGGTTCCGGCGCAAGTTTCTTGAAAAATCATATGAGGGGGTCCGCAAGAGGCCCTGTAATAGGACCATGGTGCCCGGCGGGGTTGGATGAGGCCTGCTTGGATTTTATGGGCCAAGGAAGTGGAAACAGGCGATTTCGGCTCATTTCTGTGGGTGTTAGCCCACTAATTCTGGCGCTGCATGGGGTTCCGACGCAAGTTTCTCGAAAAATCATACGAGGGGGTCCGAAAGAGGCCCAGCAAGAGGTCCATGGTGCCCGACGGGGTTGAATGAGGACTGGTTGGATTTTATGGGCCAAGGAAGTGGAAACAGGCGATTTCGACAATTTTCCAAAGGGGTAAGCCCACGGATTCTGGCGCTACATGTGGTTCCGGCGCAAGTTTCTCAAAATATCATATGAGGGGGTCCACAAGAGGCCTGGCAAGAGGACCATGGTGCCCGGCGGGGTTTGATGACGCCTGGTTGGATTTTATGGGCCAAGGAAGTGGAAACAGGCGATTTCGGCTCATTTATGTGGGAGTTAGCACACGGATTCTGGCTCTACATGGGGTTCCGGCGCAAGTTTCTTGAAAAATCATACGAGGGGGTCCGCAAGAGGCCTGGCAAGAGGTCCATGGTGCCCGGCGGGGTTGGATGACGCCTGGTTGGATTTTATGCGCTAAGGAAGTGGAAACAGGCGATTTCGACACTTTTACAAAGGGGTTAGCCCACGGATTCTGGCGCTGCATGGGGTTGCGGTGCAAGTTTCTTGAAAACTCATACGAGGGGGTCCGCAAGAGGATCATGGTGCCCGGCGGGGTTCGATGAGGCCTGGTTGAGTTTTATGGGCCAAGGAAGTGGAAACAGGCGATTTCGGCTCATTTCTGTGGGTGTTAGCCCATGGATTCTGGCGCTGCATGGGGTTTCGGTGCAAGTTTCTCGAAAAATCATACGAGGGGGTCTTCAAGAGGCCCGTCAAGAGGTCCATGGTGCCCGGCGGGGTTGGATGAGGCCTGGTTGGATTTTATAGGCCAAGGAAGTGGAAACAGGCGATTTCGGCACTTTTCCAAAGGGAACGCCCACGGATTCTGGCGCTGCAAGGGGTTCCGGCGCAAGTTTCTCGAAAAATCATATGAGAGGGTCCGCGAGAGGCCAGACAAGAGGACCATGGTGCACGGCGGGGTTGGATGAGTCCTGGTTGTAGTTTATGGGCCAAAGAAGTGGACACAGGCGATTTCGGCTCATTTCTGTGGGTGTTAGCCCACGGATTCTCGCGCTGCATGGGGTTCCGGCGCAAGTTTCTTGAAAAATCATACTAGGGGGTCCGCAAGAGGCCCCACAAGAGGTCCATGGTGCCCGGCAGGGTTTGATGACGCCTGGTTGGATTTTACGGGCCAAGGAAGTGGAAACAGGCAATTCCGGGACTTTTCCAAAGGGGTTTGCCCACGGATTTTGGCGATGCATGGGGTTCCGGCGCAAGTTTCTCGAAAAATCATACGAGGGGGTCCGCTAGAGGACCATAGTTCCCGGCGGGGTTGGATGAGGCTTGGTTGGATTTTATGGGCCAAGGAAGTGGAAACAGGCAATTTTCGGCTCATTCTGTGGGTGTTAGACCACGGATTCCGCGCTGCATAGGGTTCCGGTGAAAGTTTTTCGAAAAATCATATGAGGGGGTCCGCAAGAGGCTTGACAAGAGGTCCATGGTGCCCGGCGTGGTTGGATGAGGCCTGGTTGGATTTTATGGGCCGAGGAAGTGGAAATAGGCGATTTCGGCACTTTTCCAAAGGGGTTAGCCCACGCATGGGTTTCTGGCGCAAGTTTCTCAAAAAATCATACGAGGGGGTCCGGAAGAGGCCCGGCAAGAGGACCATGGTCCCCAGTGGGGTTGGACGAGGCCTAGTTGGATTTTATGGGCCAAGGAAGTGGAATCAGGCGATTTCGGCTCATTTCTGTGGGTGTTAACCCACGAATTCTGGCGCCGCATGGGGTTCCGACGCAAGTTTCTCGAAAAATCATACGAGGGGGTCCGCAAGAGACCCGGCAAGAGGTCCATGGTGCCCGGGGGGGTTTGATGAGGCCTGGTTGAATTTTATGGGCCAAGGAAGTGGAAACAGGCAATTCTGGCACTTTTCCAAAGGGGTTAGCCCACGGATTCCGGCGCTGCATGGGGTTCCGATGCAAGTTTCTTGAAAAATCATACGAGTGGGTCCGCAAGAGGCCCGGCAAGAGGACCATGGTGCCTGGCGGGGTTGGATGAGGCCTGGTAGGATTTTATGGGCCAAGGAAGTGGAAACAGGCAATTCCGGCACTTTTTCAAAGGGGTTAGCCCACGGATTCTGGCGCTGCATGGGGTTCCAGCTCAAGATTCTAAAAAAATCATACGAGGGGGTCCGCAAGAGGTATATGGTGCCCAGCGTGGTTGGATGAGGCTTGGTTGGATTTTATGGGCCAAGGAAGATGAAACAGGCGATTTTGGCACTTTTCCAAAGGGGTAAGCCCACGGATTCTTGCGCTGCATGGGATTCCAGCGCAAGTTTCTCAAAATATCATACGAGGGGGTCCGCAAGAGGCCCAGCAAGAGGACCATGTGCCCGGCAGGGTTGGATGAGGCCTGGTTGGATTTTATGGGCCAAGGAAGTGGAAACAGGCAATTCTGGCACTTTTCCAAAGGGGTTAGCCCACGGATTTCGGCGCTGAATGGGGTTTCGGTGCAAGTTTCTCGAAAAATCATACGAGGGGGTCCGTATGAGGCTCGGCAAGAGGACCATGGTGTCCGGCGGGGTTGGATGAGGCCTGGTTGGATTTTATGGGCCAAGGAAGTGGAAACAGGCAATTTTGGCTCATTTCTGTAGGTGTTAGCCCACGGATTCTGGCGCTGCATGGGGTTCCAGCACAAGTTTCTCGAAAACTCATACGAGGGGGTCCGCAAGAGGCCCGGCAAGAGGTCCATGGTGCTCGGCGGGGTTGGATAAGGCCTGGTTGGATTTTATGGGCCAAGAAAGTGGAAGCAGGCAATTTCGGCACTTTTCCAAAGGGGTAAGCCCACGGATTCTGGCGCGGCATGGGGTTCCGGCACAAGTTTCTCGAAAAATCATACAAGGGGGTCCGCAAGAGGCCCGGCAAGAGGACCATGGTGCCTGGCGGGGTTGGATGAGGCCTGGTAGGATTTTATGGGCCAAGGAAGTGGAAACAGGCAATTCTGGCACTTTTCCAAAGGGGTTAGCCCACGGATTCTGGCGCTGCATGGGGTTCCAGCTCAAGATTCTAAAAAAATCATACGAGGGGGTCCGCAAGAGGCCCGGCAAGAGGTATATGGTGCCTAGCGGGGTTGGATGACGCTTGGTTGGATTTTATGGGCCAAGGAAGTTGAAACAGGCGATTTTGGCACTTTTCCAAAGGGGTAAACCCACGAATTCTTGCGCTGCATGGGGTTCCAGCGCAAGTTTATTGAAATATCATACGAGGGGGTCCGCAAGAGGCCCGGCAACAGGACCATGGTGCCCGGAGGGGTTGGATGAGGCCTGGTTGGATTTTATGGGCCAAGGAAGTGGAAACAGGCAATTCTGGCACTTTTCCAAAGGGGTTAGCCCACAGATTCTGGCGCTGAATGGGGTTCCGGTGCAAGTTTCTCGAAAAATCATACGAGGGGGTGCGTAAGAGGCCCAGCAAGAGGACCATGGTGTCCGGCGGGATTGGATGAGGCCTGGTTGGATTTTATGGGCCAAGGAAGTGGAAACAGGCAATTTTGGCTCATTTCTGTAGGTGTTAGCCCACGGATTCTGGCGCTGCATGGGGTTCCGGCACACGTTTCTCGAAAACTCATACGAGGGGGTCCGCAAGAGGCCCGGCAAGTGGTCCATGGTGCTCGGCGGGGTTAGATAAGGCCTGGTTGGATTTTATAGGCCAAGAAAGTGGAAGCAGGCAATTTCGGCACTTTTCCAAAGGGGTAAGCCCACGGATTCTGGCGCGGCATGGGGTTCCGGCACAAGTTTCTCGAAAAATCATACGAGGGGGTCCGCAAGAGGCCCGGCAAGAGGATTATGGTGCCTGGCGGGGTAGGATGAGGCCTGGTAGGATTTTATGGGCCAAGGAAGTGGAAACAGGCGATTTCGGCTCATTTATGTGGCAGTTAGCCCACGGATTCTGGCGCTGCATGGGGTTTCGGCGCAAGTTTCTTGAAAAATCATACGAGGGGGTCCGCAAGAGTCCTCGCAAGAGGACCATGGTGCCCGGCGGGGTTGGATGAGGCCTAGTTGGATTTTATGGGCCAAGGAAGTGGAAACAGGCGATTTCGGCACTTTTACAAAGGGGTTAGCCCACGGATCCTGGCGCTGCATGGGGTTCCGGCGCAAGTTTCTCGAAAAATCATATGAGGGGGTTCGCAAGAGGACCATGGTGCCCGGTGGGGTTGGATGAGGCCTGGTTGGATTTTATGGGCCAAGGAAGTTGAAACAGGCAATTCCAGCACTTTTGCAAAGGGGTTAGCCCACGGATTCTGGCGCTACATGGGGTTCCGCACAAGTTTCTCGAAAAATCATACGAGGGGGTCTACAAAAGGCCCAGCAAGAGGACCATGGTGCACGACGGGGTTGGATGAGGCCTGGTTGGATTTTTTGGGCCAAGGAAGTGGAAACATGCGATTTCGGCACTTTTCCAAAGGGGTTAGCCCACGGATTCTGGCGCTGCATGGGGTTCCGGTGCAAGTTTCTCAAAAAATCATACGAGGGGGTCCGCTAGAGGACCATAGTTCCCGGATGGGGTTGGATGAGGCCTGGTTGGATTGTATGGGCCAAGGAAGTGGAAACAGGCAATTTTCGGCTCATTCTGTGGGTGTTAGCCCACGGATTCGGCGCTGCATGGGGTTTCGGTGCAAGTTTCTCGAAAAATCATATGAGGGGGTCCGCAAGAGGCCTAACAAGAGGTCCATGGTGCCCGGCGGGGTTGGATGAGGCCTGGTTGGATTTTATGGGCCAAGGAAGTGGAAACAGGCGATTTCGGCACTTTTCCAAAGGGGTTAGCCCACACATGGGGTTCTAGCGCAAGTTTCTCAAAAAATCATACGAGGGGGTCCGCAAGAGGCCCGGCAAGATGACCATGGTCCCCCGCGGGGTTGGACGAGGCCTAGTTGGATTTTATGGGCCAAGGAAGTGGAAACAGGCGATTTCGGCTCATTTCTGTGGGTGTTAGCCCACGGATTCTGGCGCTGCATGGGGTTCCGGCGCAAGTTTCTCGAAAAATCATACGAGGGGTTCCACAAGAGGTCTATGGTGCCCGGCGGGGTTGGATGAGGCCTGGTTGAATTTTATGGGCTAAGGAAGTGGAAACAGGCAATTCTTGCACTTTTCCAAAGGGGTTAGCCCACGGATTCCGGCGCTGCATGGGGTTCCGACGCAAGTTTCTCGAAAAATCATACGAGTGGGTCCGCAAGAGGCCCGACAAGAGGACCATGGTGCCCGGTGGGGTTGGATGAGGCCTGCTTGGATTTTGTGAGCCAAGGAAGTGGAAACAGGCGATTTCGGCTCATTTCTGTGGGTGTTAGCCCACGTATTCTAGCGCTGCATGGGGTTCCAGCTCAGGATTCTAAAAAAATCATACGAGGGGGTTCGCAAGAGGCCCGAAAAGAGGTATATGGTTCCCAGTGGGGTTGGATGAGGCCTGGTTGGATTTTATGGGCCAAGGAAGTTGAAACAGGCGATTTCGGCACTTTTCCAAAGGGATAAGCCCACGGATTCTTGCGCTGCATGGGGTTCCAGCGCAAGTTTCTCAGAATATCATACGAGGGTGTCCGCAAGAGGCCCAACAAGAGGACCATGGTGCCCGGCGGGGTTGGATGAGGCCTAGTTGGATTTATGGGCCAAGGAAGTGGAAACAAGTAATTCTGGCACTTTTCCAAAGGGGTTAGCCCACGAATTCTGGCGCTGCATGGGGTTCCGACGCAGGTTTCACAAAATATCATACGAGGGGGTCCGCAAGAGGCCCGACAAGAGGACCACGGTGCCCGACGGGGTTGGATGAGGCCTGCTTGGATTTTATGGCCAAGGAAGTGGAAACAGGCGATTTCGGCTCATTTCTGTGGGTGTTAGCCCACGTATTCGTGCGCTGCATGGGGTTCCGGCGCAAGATTCTCCAAAAATCATACGAGGGGGTCCGCAAGAGGCCCGACAAGAGGTCTATTGTGCTCGGCGGGGTTGGATGAGGCCTGGTTGGATTTTATGGGCCAAGGAAGTTGAAACAGGCGATTTCGGCACTTTTCCAAAGGGGTAAGCTCACGGATTCTTGCGCTGCATAGGGTTTCGGTGCAAGTTTCTCGAAAAATCATACGAGGGGGTCCGCAAGAGGCCCGGCAAGAGGACCATGGTGCCCGGTGGGGTTGGATGAGGCCTGGTTGGATTTTATGGGCCAAGGAAGTGGAAACAGGCGATTTCGGCTCATTTTTGTGGAAGTTAGCCTACGGATTCTGGCGCTGCATGGGGTTCCGGCGCAAGTTTCTTGAAAAATCATACTAGGGGGTCCGCAAGAGGCCCAGCAAGAGGTCCATTCTGCCCGGCGGGGTTGGATGAGGCCTGGTTGGATTTTATGGGCCAAGGAAGTGGAAATAGGCGATTTCGGCATTTTTACAAAGGGGTTAGCCCACGGATCCTGGCGCTGCATGGGATTCCGGCGGAAGTTTCTCGAAATATTATATGAGGGAGTTCGATAGAGGACCATGGTGCCGACGGGGTTGGATGAGGCCTGGTTGGATTTTATGGGCCAAGGAAGTGGAAACAGGCGATTTCGACTCATTTCTGTGGGTGTTAGCCCAAGGATTCTGGCGCTGCATGGGGTTTCGGTGCAAGTTTATTGAAAAATCATACGAGGGGTTCCGCAAGAGGCCCGGAAAGAGGTCCATGGTGCCCGGAGGTATCGAATGAGGCCTGGTTGGATTTTATGGGCCAAGAAAGTGGAAACAGGCGATTTCGGCACTTTTCCAAAGGGGTTAGCCCACTGATTCTGGCGCTGCATGGGGTTCCGGCACAGGTTTCTCGAAAAATCATACGAGGGGGTCTGCAAGAGGCCCAACAAGAGGACCATGGTGCACGAAGGGGTTGGATGAGGCGTGGTTTGATTTTATGGGCCAAGGAAGTGGAAACAGGCGATTTCGGCTCATTTCTGTGGGTGTTTGCCAACGGATTCTGGCGCTCTATGGGGTTCTAGCGCAAGTTTCTCAAAAACTCATACAAGGGAGTCTGCATGATGCCCGGCAAGAGGTCCATGGTGCCTGGTGGGGTTGGATGAGGCCTGGTTAAATTTTATGGGCCAAGGAAGTGGAAACAGGCAATTCCAGCACTTTTCCAAAGGGGTTAGCCCATGGATTCTGTCGCTGAATGGGGTTCCGGTGCAAGTTTCTCGAAAAATCATACTAGAGGGTCCGCAAGAGGCCCGACAAGAGGACCATGGTGCCCGGCGGGGTTGGATGAGGCCTGGTTGGATTTTATAGGCCAAGGAAGTGGAAACAGGCGATTTCGGCTCATTTCTGTGGGTGTTAGCCCACGGATTCTGGCACTGCATGGGGATCCGACACAAGTTTCTCGAAAACTCATACAAGGGGGGTCCGCAAGAGGCCCGGCAAGAGGTCCATGGTGCTCGGCGGGATTGGATGAGGCCTGGTTGGATTTTATGGGCCAAGAAAGTGGAAGCAGGCAATTTCGGCACTTTTTCAAAGGGGTAAGCCCACGGATTCTGGCGCTGAATGGGGTTCCGGTGCATGTTTCTCGAAAAATCATACGAGAGGGTCCGCAAGAGGCCCGGCAAGAGGACCATGGTGCCCGGCGGGGTTGGATGAGGCCTGGTTGGATTTTATAGGCCAAGGAAGTGAAAACAGGCGATTTCGGCTCATTTCTGTGGGTGTTAGCCCACGGATTCTGGCACTGCATGGGGTTCCGGCACAAGTTTCTCGAAAACTCATACAAGGGGGGTCCGCAAAAGGCCCGGCAAGAGGTCCATGGTACCCGGCGGGGTTGGATGAGGCCTTGTTGGATTTAATGGGCCAAGGAAGTGGAAACAGGCAATTCTGGCACTTTTTCAAAGGGGTTAGCCCACGGATTATGGCGCTGCATGGGGTTCCGGCGCAAGTTTCTCGAAAAATTATACGAAGGGGTCCGCAAGAGGCCCGGCAAGTGGACCATGGTGCACGACGGGGTTGGATGAGGCCTGGTTGGATTTTATGGGCCAAGGAAGTGGAAACAGGCGATTTCGGCTCATTTCTGTGGGTGTTAGCCCACGGATTCTGGCGCTGCATGGGGTTCCGGCACAAGTGTCTCGAAAACTCATACGAGAGGGTCCGAAAGAGGCACGGAAAGAGGTCCATGGTGCCCGGCGAGGTTGGATGAGGCCTGGTTGTAGTTTATGGGCCAGGAAATGTGGAAACAAGCGATTTCGGCACTTTTCCAAAGGGGTAAGCCCACGGATTCTGGCGGTGCATGGGGTTCCGACGCAAGTTTCTCGAAAAATCATACGAGGGGGTCTGCAAGAGGCCCGACAAGATGACCATGGTGCCCGGCGGGGTTGGATGAGGCCTGGTTGAATTTTTTGGGCCAAGGAAGTGGAAACAGGCGATTTCGGCTCATTTATGTCGGAGTTAGCCCACGTATTCCGGCGCTGCATGGGGTTCTGGCGCAAGTTTCTCAAAAATGCATACGAGGGGGTTTGCAGGAGTCCCTGCAAGAGGTCCATGGTGCCCGACATTGTTGGGTGAGGCCTGGTTTGATTTTATGGGCCAAGGAAGTGGAAACAGGCGATTTCGGCACTTTTCCAAAGGGGTTAGCCCACGGATTCTGGCGTTGCATGGGGATCCGGCGCAAGTTTCTCGAAAAATCATACGAGGGGGTCCGCTAGAGGATCATAGTGCCAAGCGGGGTTGGATGAGGCCTGGTTGGATTGTATGGGTCAAGGAAGTGGAAACAGGCAATTTCGGCTCATTTCTGTGGGTGTTAGCCCACGAATTCGGCGCTGCATGGTGTTCCGGTGCAAGTTTCTCGAAAAATCATACGAGGGGGTCCAAATGAGGCCCGGCAAGAGGTCCATGGTACCCGACGGGGTTGGATGAGGCCTGGTTGGATTTTATGGGCCAAGGAAGTGGTAACAGGCGATTTCGGCTCATTTCTCTGGGTGTTTGCCCACGGATTCTGGCGCTGCATGGGGTTTCGGTGCACGTTTATCGAACAATCATACAAGGGGTTCCGCAAGAGGCCCGACAAGAGGTCCATGGTTCCCGGCAGGGTCGGATGAGGCCTGGTTGGATTTTATGGGCCAAGAAAGTGGAAACAGGCGATTTCGGCAATTTTCCAAGGGGTTAGCCCACGGATTCTGGCGCTGCATGGGGTTCCGACGTAAGTTTCTCAAAAATTCATACGAGGGGGTCCGCAAGAGGCCCGACAAGAGGACCATGGTGCCGACAGGGTCGGATGAGGCCTGGTTGGATTTTATGGGCCAAGAAAGTGGAAATAGGCGATTTCGGCACTTTTCCAAAGGGGTTAGCCCACGGATTCTGTCACTGCATGGGGTTCCGGCGCAAGCTTCTCGAAAAATCATACGAGGGAGTCCGCAAGAGGCCTGGCAAGAGGACCATGGTGCCCGACGGTGTTGGATGAGGCCTGGTTGTATTTTATGGGACAAGGAAGTGGAAACAGGCGATTTCGGCTCATTTCTGTGGGTGTTAGCCCATGGATTCTGGCGCTGCATGGGGTTTCGGTGCAAGTTTATCGAAAAATCATACAAGGGGTTCCGCAAGAGGCCCGGCAAGAGGCCCGGCAAGAGGTCCATGGTGCCCGGCGGGGTCGGATGAGGCCTGGTTGGATTTTATGGGCGAAGAAAGTGGAAACAGGCGATTTCGGCACTTTTCAAAAGGGGTTAGCCCACGGATTCTGGCGCTGCATGGGGTTCCAGCGAAAGTTTCTCGAAAAATCATACGAGGGGGTCCGCAAGAGGACCATGGTGCCTGGCGGGATTGGATGAGGCCTAGTTGGATTTTATTGGCCAAGAAAGTGGAAACAGGCGATTTCGACACTTTTCCAAAGGGGTTAGCCCACGGATTCGGGCGCTGCATGGGGTTCCAGCGAAAGTTTCTCGAAAAATCATACGAGGGGGTCCGCAAGAGGAACATGGTGCACGGTGGGGTTGGATGAGGCCTGGTTGGATTTTATGGGCCAAGGAAGTGGAAACAGGCGATTTCAGCTCATTTTTGTGGGTGCTTGCCCACGGATTCTTGTGCTGCATGGGTTCTGGTGCAAGTTTCTCAAAAAATCATACGAGCGCATCCGTAAGAGGCCCGGCAAGAAGTCCATGGTGCCCGGCGGGGTTGGATGAGGCCTAGTTGGATTTTATGGGCCAAGAAAGTGGAAACAGGCGATTTCGACACTTTTCCAAAGGGGTTAGCCTACGGATTCTGGCGCTAAATGGGTTTCCGGCGCAAGTTTCTCGAAAAATCATACGAGGGGTCCGCAAGAGGCCCCGCAAGAGGACCATGGTGCCCGGCGGGGTTGGATGAGGCCTAGTTGGATTTTATGGGCCAAGAAAGTGGAAACAGGCGATTTCGGCACTTTTCCAAAGGGGTTAGCCCACGGATTCTAGCGCTGCATGGGGTTCCAGCGAAAGTTTCTCGAAAAATCATACGAGGGGGTCCGCAAGAGGCCCGGCAAGAGGACCATGGTGCACGGCGGGGTTGGATGAGGCCTGGTTGGATTCTATGGGCCAAGGAAGTGGTAACAGGCGATTTCGGCTCATTTTTGTGGGTGCTTGCCCACGGATTCTGGCGCTGCATGGGTTCTGGTGCAAGTTTCTTAAAAATTCATACGAGGGGTCCGCAAGAGGCCCGACAAAAGGTCCATGGTGACCGGCGGGGTTGGATGAGGCCTTGTTGGAATTTATGGGCCAAGGAAGTGGAAACAGGCAATTTCGGCACTTTTCCAAAGGGGTTAGCCCACGGATTCTGGCGCTGCATTGAGTTCCGGTGCAAGTTTCTCGAAAAATCATACGAGGGGGTCCGAAAGAGGTTCGCCAAGAGGACCATGGTGCACGGCGGGGTTTGATGAGGCGTGGTTGGATTTTATGGGCCAAGGAAGTGGAAACAGGCAATTCCTGCACTTTTCCAAAGGGGTTAGCCCACGGATTCTTGCGCTGCATGGGGTTCCGGCGAAAGTTTCTCAAAAAATCATACGAGGAGGTCCGCAAGAGGCCCGGCAAGAGGTCCATGGTGCCCGGCGGGGTTGGATGAGGCCTGGTTGGATTTTATGGGCCAAGGAAGTGGAAACAGGCAATTCCAGCACTTTTCCAAAGGGGTTAGCCTACGGATTCTGGCGCTGAATGGGGTTCCGTCGCAAGTTTCTAGAAAAATCATACGAGGGGTCCGCAAGAGGCCCCGCAAGAGGACCATGGTGCCCGGCGGGGTTGGATGAGGCCTAGTTGGATTTTATGGGCCAAGAAAGTGGAAACAGGCGATTTCGGCACTTTTCCAAAGGGGTTAGCCCACGGATTCTGGCGCTGCATGGGGTTCCAGCGAAAGTTTCTCGAAAAATCATACGAGGGGGTCCGCAAGAGGCCCGGAAAGAGGACCATGGTGCACGGCGGGGTTGGATGAGGCCTGGTTGGATTCTATGGGCCAAGGAATTGGTAACAGGCGATTTCGGCTCATTTTTGTGGGTGCTTGCTCACGGATTCTGGCGCTGCATGGGTTCTGGTGCAAGTTTCTTAAAAATTCATACGAGGGGGTCCGCAAGAGGCCCGACAAGAGGTCCATGGTGACCGGCGGGGTTGGATGAGGCCTTGTTGGAATTTATGGGCCAAGGAAGTGGAAATAGGCAATTTCGGCACTTTTCCAAAGGGCTTAGCCCACGGATTCTGGCGCTGCATTGAGTTCCGGTGCAAGTTTCTCGAAAAATCATACGAGGGGGTCCGCAAGAGGCCCGCCAAGAGGACCATGTTGCACGGCGGGGTTGGATGAGGCCTGGTTGGAGTTTATGGGCCAAGGAAGTGGAAACAGGCGATTTCGTCTTATTTTTGTGGGTGTTAGCCCACGGATTCTGGCGCTGCATGGGGTTCCGGCGCAAGTTTCTCGAAACATCATACAAGGGGGTCCGCAAGAGGCCCGGAAAGAGGTCCATGGTGCCCGGCGGGGTTGGATGAGGCCTGGTTGGATTTTATGGGCCAAGGAAGTGGAAACAGGCAATTCCAGCACTTTTCCAAAGGGGTTGGCCCACGGATTCTGGCGCTGAATGGGGTTCCGGCGCAAGTTTCTCGAAAAATCATATGAGGGGGTCCTCAAGAAACCTGGAAAGAGGACCATGGTGCAAGGCGGGGTTGGATGAGGCCTGCTCTGATTTTATGGGCCAAGGAAGTGGAAACATGCGATTTTGGCTCATTTCTGTGGATGTTAGCCCACGGATTCTGGCGCTGCATGGGGTTCCGGCACAAGTTTCTCGAAAAATCATACGAGGGAGTCTGCAAGAGGCCCGTCATGAGGACTATGGTGCCCGACGGGGTTGGATGAGGCCTGGTTGGATTTTATGGGCCAAGGAAGTGGAAACAGGCGATTTCGGCTCATTTTTGTGGGTGTTAGCCCACGGATTCTGGCGCTGCATGGGGTTCCGGCGCAAGTTTCTCAAAAACGCATACGAGGGCGTCCGCAAGAGGCTCGGCAAGAGGTCCATGGTGCCCGGCGGGGTTGGATGAGGCCTGGTTGGACTTTATGGGCAGCGAAAGTGGAAGCAGGCGATTTCGGCACTTTTCCAAAGGGGTAAGCCCACGGATTCTTGCGCGGCATGGGGTTCCGGTGCAAGTTTCTTGAAAAATCATACGAGGGGGTCCGCAAGAGGCCCGGCAAGAGGACCATGGTGCCTGGAGGGGTTGGATTAGTCCTGGAAGGATTTTATGGGCCAAGGCAGTTGAAACAGGCGATTTCGGCTCATTTCTATGGCAGTTAGCCACGGATTCTGGCGTTGCATGGGGTTCCAGTGCAAGTCTCTTGAAAAATCATACGAGGGGGTCCGCAAGAGGCCTCGCAAGAGGACCATGGTGCCCGGCGGGGTTGGATGAGGCCTAGTTGAATTTTATGGGCCAAGAAAGTGGAAGCAGGCAATTTCGGCACTTTTCCAAAGGGGTTAGCCCACGGATTCTGGCGCTGCATGGGGTTCCAGCGAAAGTTTCTCGAAAAATCATACGAGGGGGTCTGCAAGAGGCCCGACAAGAGGACCATGGTGCACGGCGGGGTTGGATGAGGCCTGGTTGGATTCTATGTGCCTAGGAATTGGTAACAGGCGATTTCAGCTCATTTTTATGGGTGCTTGCCCACATATTCTGGCGCTGCATGGGTTCTGGTGTAAGTTTCTTAAAAAGTCATACGAGGGGGTCCGCAAGAGGCCCGGCAAGAGGTCCATGGTGCCCGGCGGGGTTGGATGAGGCCTGGTTGGAATTTATGGGCCAAGGAAGTGGAAACAGGCAATTTCGGCACTTTTCCAAAGGGGTTAGCCCATGGATTCTGGCGCTGCATTGAGTTCCGGTGCAAGTTTCTTGAAAAATCATATGAGGGGGTCTGCAAGAGGCCCGCCAAGAGGACCATGGTGCACGGCAGGGTTGGATGAGGCCTGGTTGGATTTTATGGGCCAAGGAAGTGGAAACAGGCGATTTCGTCTCATTTTTGTGGGTGTTAGCCCACGGATTCTGGCACTGCATGGGGTTCCGGCGCAAGTTTCTCGAAATATCATACAAGGGGGTCCGCAAGAGGCCTGGCAAGAGGTCCATGGTGCCCGGTGGGGTTGGATGAGGCCTGGTTGGATTTTATGGGCCAAGGAAGTGGAAACAGGCAATTCCAACACTTTTCCAAAGGGGTTGGCCCACAGATTCTGGCGCTGAATGGGGTTCCGGCGCAAGTTTCTCGAAAAATCATATGAGGGGGTGCTCAAGAAGCCTGGAAAGAGGACCATGGTGCAAGGCGGGGTTGGATGAGGCCTGCTCTGATTTTATGGGCCAAGGAAGTGGAAACAGGCGATTTCAGCTCATTTCTGTGGGTGTTAGCCCACGGATTCTAGCGCTGCATGGGGTTCCGGCGCAAGTTTCTCAAAAAATCATACGAGGGAGTCCGCAAGAGTCCCGTCAAGAGGACTATGGTGCCCGGCGGGGTTGGATGAGGCCTGGTTGGATTTTATGGGCCAAGGAAGTGGAAACAGGCGATTTTGGCTCATTTCTGTGGGTGTTAGCCCACGGATTCTGGCACTGCATGGGGTTCCGGCGCAAGTTTCTCAAAAACGCATACGAGGGGGTCCGCAAGAGGCCCGGCAAGAGGTCCATGGTGCCCGGCGGGGTTGGATGAGGCCTGGTTGGATTTTATGGGCAACGAAAGTGGAAGCAAGCGATTTCGGCACTTTTCCAACGGGGTAAGCCCACGGATTCTGGCGCTGCATGGGGTTCTGGCGCAAGTTTCTCGAAAATTCCTACGAGGGGGTCCGTAAGAGGCCCGGCAAGAGGACCATGGTGCCTGGCGGGGTTGGATGAGGCCTGGTAGGATTTTATGGGCCAAGGAAGTGGAAACAGGCGATTTCGGCTCATTTCTGTGGCAGTTAGCCCACGGATTCTAGCGCTGCATGGGTTCCGGCGCAAGTTTCTTGAAAAATCATACGAGGGTTTCTTGAAAAATCATACGAGGGGGTCCGCAAGAGGCCCGACAAGAGGTCCATGGTGCCGAACGGGTTTGGATGAGGCCTGGTTGGATTTTATGTGCCAAGGGAGTGGAAACAGGCGATTTCGGCAGTTTTACAAAGGGGTTAGCCCACGGATTCTGGCGCTGCATGGGGTTCCGACGCAAGTTTCTCAAAAAATTATATAAGGGGGTCCTCAAGAGGACCATGGTGCCCAGCGGGGTTGGATGAGGCCTTGTTGCATTTTATGGGCCAAGGAAGTGGAAACATGCGATTTCGGCTCATTTTTGTGGGTGCTAGCCCACGGATTCTGGAGCTGTATGGGTTCTGGTGCATGTTTGTGAAAGAATCATACGAGGGGGTCCGCAAGAGGCTCGGCAAAAGGTCCATGGTGCCCGGCGGGGTTGGATGAGGCCTGGTTGGATTTTATGGGCGAAGGAAGTGGAAACAAGCAATTTTGGCACTTTTCCAAAGGGGTTACCCCACGGATTCTGGCGCTGCATAAGGTTCCGATGCAAGTTTCTCAAAAAATTATAGGAGGGGGTCCGCAAGAGGCCCGACAAGAGGACCATGGTGCACGGCGGGGTTGGATGAGGCTTGGTTGGATTTTATGGGCCAAGGAAGTGGAAACAAGCAATTTCGGCACTTTTCCAAAGGGGTTACCCCACGGATTCTGGCGCTGCATGAGGTTCCGGTGCAAGTTTCTCAAAGAATCATACGAGGGGGTTCGCAAGAGCCCCGAAAAGAGGACCATGGTGCCCGGCGGGGTTGGATGAGGCTTGGTTGGATTTTATGGGCCAAGGAAGTGGAAACAGGCGATTTCGGCTCATTTCTGTGGGTGTTAGCCCATGGATTCTGGCGCTGCATGGGGTTCCGTCGTAAGTTTCTCAAAAACTCATAAGAGGGGGTCCGCAAGAGGCCCGACAAGAGGTCCATGGTGCCCGGCGGGGTTGGATGAGGCCTGGTTGGATTTTATGGGCCAAGGAAGTGGAAACAGGCAATTTCGGCACTTTTCCAAAGGGGTTACCCCACGGATTCTGGCGCTGCATGGGGTTCCGGCGCAAGTTTCTCGAAAAATCATACGAGGGGGTTCGCAAGAGACCCGGAAAGAGGACCACCGTGCAAGGCGGGGTTGGATGAGGCCTGCTTGGATTTTATGAGCCAAGGAAGTGGAAACAGGCGACTTCGGCTCATTTATGTGGGAGTTAGCACACGGATTCTGGTGCTGCATGGGGTTCCGGCGCAAGTTTCTCGAAAAATCATACGAGGGGGTCCGGAAGAGGCCCGGCAAGAGGACCATGGTTCCCGGCGGGGTTGGATGAGGCCTAGTTGGATTTTATGGGCCAAGAAAGTTGAACAGGCGATTTCGACACTTTTCCAAAGGGGTTAGCCCACGGAATCCTGCGCTGCATGGGGTTCCAGCGAAAGTTTCTCAAAAAATCATATGAGGGGGTCCGCAAGAGGCCCAGCAAGAGGTCCATGGTGCTCGGCGGGGTTGGATGAGGCCTGCTTGGATTTTATGGGCGAAGGAAGTGGAAACAGGCAATTCCAGCACTTTTCCAAAGGGGTTAGCCTACGGATTCTGGCGCTGAATGGGGTTCCGGCGCAAGTTTTTCGAAAAATCATACGAGGGGGTCCTCACAAAGCCCGGAAAGAGGACCATGGTGCAAGGCGGGGTTAGATGAGGCCTGCTCTGATTTTATGGGCCAACGAAGTGGAAAGAGGCGATTTCGGCTTATTTCTGTGGGTGTTAGCCCACGGATTCGGGCGCTGCATGGGGTTCCGATGCAAGTTTCTCAAAAAATCAAACGAGGGGGTCCGCAAGAGGCCCGACAAGAGGACCATGGTGCCCGGCACCGTTGGATGAGGACTGGTTGGAGTTTATGGGCCAAGGAAGTGGAAAGAGGCGATTTCGGCTTATTTCTGTGGGTGTTAGCCCACGGATTCGGGCGCTGCATGGGGTTCCGATGTAAGTTTCTCGAAAAATCAAACGAGGGGGTCCGCAAGAGGCCCGGTAAAAGGCCCATGGGGCCCGACGGGGTTGGATAAGGACTGGTTGGATTTTATGGGCCAAGGAAGTGGAAACAGGCGATTTCGGCTCATTTCTGTGTGTGTCAGCCCATGGATTCTGGCACTGCATGGGGGTTCCAGTGCAAGTTTCTTGAAAAATCATACGAGGGGGTCCGCAAGAGGCCCGGCAAGAGGTACATGGTGCCCGGCGTGGTTGGATGAGGCCTTATTGGATTTTATGGGCCAAGATAATGGAAACAGGTGATTTCGGCACTTTTCCAAAGGGGTAAGCCCACGGATTCTGGCGCTGCTTGGGGTTCCGGTGCAAGTTTCTCGAAAAATCATACGAAGGGGTCCGCAAGAGGCCCGGCAAGAGGACCATGGTGCCCGGCGGGGTTGGATGACGCCTGGTTGGATTTTATGGGCCAAGGAAGTGGAAACGGGCGATTTCGGCTCATTTATGTGGGAGTTAGCCCACGGATTCTGGCGCTGCATGGGGTTCCGACGCAAGTTTCTCGAAAAATCATACAAGGGAGTCCGCAAGAGGCCCGGCAAGAGGTCCATGGTGCCCAATGGGTTTGGATGAGGCCTGGTTGGATTTTATGTGCCAAGAAAGAGGAAACAGGCGATTTCGGCAGTTTTACAAAAGGGTTAGCCCACGGATTCTGGTGTTGCATGGGGTTCCGACGCAAGTTTTTCGAAAAATCATACGAGGGGGTTTGCAAGAGGACCATGGTGCCCGGCGGGGTTGGATGAGGCCTGGTTGGATTTTATGGGCCAAGGAATTGGAAACAGGCGATTTCGGCTCATTTTTGTGGGTGCAAGCCCATGGATTCTGGTGCTGCATGGGTTCTGGCGCAAGTTTCTCGAAAAATCATACGAGGGGGTCCGCAAGAGGCCCGGAAAGAGGTCCATGGTGCCCGGCGGGGTTGGAAGAGGCCGGGTTGGATTTTATGGGCCAAGGAAGTGGAAACAGGCGATTTTGGCACTTTTCCTAAGGGGTTAGCCCATGGATTCTGGCGCTGCATGGGGTTCCGCACAAGGTTCTCAAAAAATCATACGAGGGGGTTCGCAAGAGGCCCGGCAAGAGGTCCATGGTGCCCGGTGGGGTTGGATGAGGCCTGGTTGGATTTTATGGGCCATGGAAGTGGAAACAGGTGATTTCGGTACTTTTCCAAAGGGGTTAGCCCACGCATGGGGTTCCTACGCAAGTTTCTCGAAATATCATATGATGGGGTCTGCAAGGGGCCCGGTAAGAGGACCATGGTTCCCGGCGGGGTTGGATGAGGCCTGGTTGGATTTTATGGGCCTAAGAAGTTGAAACAGGCGATTTCGGCTCATTCCTGTGGGTGTTTGCCCACGGATACTGGCGCTGCATGGGGTTCCGGCGCAAGTTTCTCGAAAAATCATACGAGGGGGTCTGCAAGATGCCCAGAAAGAGGTCCATGGTGCCCGGCGGGGTTGGATGAGGCCTTGCTGGATTTTATGGGCCAAGGAAGTGGAAATTGGCAATTCCGGCACTTTTCCAAAGGGGTTAGCCCACGAATTCTGGCGCTGCATGGGGCTCCGGCGCAAGTTTCTCGAAAATTCATACGCGGAAGTCCGCAAGAGGTCCGACAAGAGGACCATGGTGCCCGGCGGGGTTGGATGAGGCCTGGTTGGATTTTATGGGACAAGGAAGTGGAAATAGGCGATTTCGGCTCATTTCTATGGGTGTTAGCCCACGGATTCTGGCGCTGCATGGGGTTCCGGCCAAAGTTTCTCGAAAAATCATACGAAGGGGTCCGCAAGAGGCTCGGCAAGAGGTCCATGGTTCCCGGCGGGGTTGGATGAGGCCTGGTTGGATTTTATGGGCCAAGGAAGTGGAAACAGGCGATTTCGACACTTTTCCAAAGGGGTTAGCCCACGGATTGTGTCGCGGCATGGGGTTTCGGCGCACCTTTCTTGAAAAATCATATGAGGGGGTCCGCAAGAGGCCGGCAAGAGGTCCATGGTGCCCGGCGGGGTTGGATGAGGCCTGGTTGGATTTCATGGGCCAAGGAAGTGGTAACAGGAGATTTCTGCACTTTTCCAAAGGGGTTAGCCCACGAATTCTGTTGCTGCATGGGGTTCCGGCATAAGTTTCTCGAAAAATCATACGAGGGGGTCCGCAAGAGGCCCGGCAAGAGGACTATGGCGCCCAGCAGGGTTGGATGAGGCCTGGTTGGATTTTATGGGCCAAGGAAGTGGAAACAGGCGATTTCGGCTCATTTCTATGGGTGGTAGCCAACGGATTCTGGCACTGCATGGGGTTTCGGTGCAAGTTTCTTTAAAAATCATACGAGGGGGTCCACAAGAGGCCCGGCAAGAGGTCCATGATTCCCGGCGAGGTTGGATGAGGCTTGGTTGGATTTTATTGGCCAAGGAAGTGGAAACAAGCGATTTTGGCACTTTTCCAAAGGGGTTAGCCCACGAATTCTGGCGTTTCATGGGGTTCCGACGCAAGTTTCTCAAAAAATCATACGAGGGGGTCCGCAAGAGGCCCAGCAAGAGGACCATGGTACCCAGCGGGGTCGGATGAGGCCCAGTTGGATTTTATGGGCCAAGGAAGTGGAAACAGGCGATTTCGGCTCATTTCTGTGGGTGTTAGCCCACGGATTCTGGCGCTGCATGGGGTTCCGGTGCATGTTTCTAAAAAATTCATACGAGGGGGTCCGCAAGAGGCCCGGCAAGAAGGCCATTGTGCCCGGTGGGGTTGGATGAAGCCTGGTTGGATTTTATGGGCCAAGAAAGTGGAAACAGGCGATTTCGGCTCAATTTTGTGGGATTTAGCCTACGGATTCTGGCGCTGCATGGGGTTCCGGTGCAAGTTTCTTGAAAAATCATACGAGGGGGTCCGCAAGAGGCCCGGCAAGAGGTCCATGGTGCCCGGCGGGGTTGGATGAGGCCTGGTTGGATTTTATGGGCCAAGAAAGTGGAAACAGGCGATTTCGACTCATTTCTGTGGGTGTTAGCCCACGGATTCTGGCGCTGCATGGGGTTTCGGTGCAAGTTTATCAAAAAATTATACGAGGGGTTCCGCAAGAGGCTCGGCAAGAGGTCCATGGTGCCCGGGGGGATCAGATGAGGCCTGGTTTGATTTTATGGGCCAAGAAAGTGGAAACCGACTATTTCGGCACTTTTCCAAAGGGGTTAGCCCACGGATTCTGGCGCTGCATGGGATTCCGGCACAGGTTTCTCGAAAAATCATACGAGGGGGTCTGCAAGAGGCCCGGCAAGAGGACCATGGTGCACGACAGGGTTGGATGAGGCATGGTTGAATTTTATGGGCCAAGGAAGTGGAAATAGGCGATTTCAGCTCATATCTGTGGGTGTTAGCCAACGGATTCTGGCGCTGCATGGGGTTCTAGCGCAAGTTTCTCAAAAAATCATCCAAAGGGGTCCGCATGAGGCCCAGCAAGAGGTCCATGGTGCCCGGTGGGGTTGGATGAGGCCTGGTTGGATTTTATGGGCCAAGGAAGTGGAAACAGGCAATTCCAGCACTTTTCCAAAGGGGTTAGCCCACGGATTCTGGCGCTGAATGGGGTTCCGGTGCAAGTTTCTCTAAAAGTCATATGAGGGGGTCCGCAAGAGGCCCGACAAGAGGACCATGGTGCCCAACGGGTTTGAATGAGGCCTTGTTGGATTTTATGTGCCAAGGAAGTGGAAACAGGCGATTTCGGCAGTTTTACAAAGGGGTTAGCCCACGGATTCTGGTGCTGCATGGGAATTCGATGCAAGTTTCTCGAAAAATCATACGAGGGGGTCCGCAAGAGGACCATGGTGCCCGGCGGGGTTGGATGAGTCCAGGTTGGATTTTATGGGCCAAGGAAGTGGAAACAGGCGATTCCGGCTCATTTTTGTGGGTGTTGGCCCACGGATTCTGGCGCTGCATGGGTTCTGGTGCATGTTTCTCGAAAAATCATACGAGGGGGTCCGAAAGAGGCCTGGCAAGAGGTCCATGGTGCCCGGCGGGGTTGGATGAGGCCTTTTTGGATTTTATGGGCCAAGGAAGTGGAAACAGGCAATTCTAGCACTTTTTCAAAGGGGTTAGCCCACGGATTTTGGCGCTGCATGGGGTTCCGGCGCAAGTTTCTCGAAAAATCATACGAGCGAGTCCGCAAGAGGCCCAGCAAGTGGACCATGGTGCCCGGCGGGGTTGGATGAGGCCTGGTTGGATTTTATGGGCTAAGAAATGTGGAAACAGGGGATTTCGGCACTTTTCCAAAGGGGTAAGCCCATGGATCTGGCGCTGCATGGGGTTCCGGCGCATGTTTCTCGAAAAATCATACGAGGGGGTCCGCAAGAGGCCCGGTATGAGGACCATGGTGCCCGGCGGGGTTGGATGAGGCCTGGTTGGATTTTATGGACCAAGGAAGTGGAAACAAGCAATTCTGGCACTTTTCCAAAGGGGTTAGCCCACGGATTCTGGCGCTGCATGGGGTTCCGATGCAAGATTCTTGAAAATTCATACGAGGGGGTCCGCAAGAGGCCCGACAAGAGGACCATGGTGCTCGGCGGGGTTGGATGCGGCCTGCTTGGATTTTATGGGCCAAGGAAGTGGAAACAGGCGATTTCGGCACTTTTCCAAAGGGGTTAGCCCACGGATTCTGTCACTGCATGGGGTTCCGGCGCAAGTATCTCGAAAAAAAATATGAGGGGGTCCGCAAGAGTCCCGGCAAGAGGACCATGGTGCCCAGCGGGGTTGGATGAGGCCTGGTTAGATTTTATGAGACAAGGAAGTGGAAACAGGCGATTTCGGCAATTTTCCAAAGGGGTTAGCCCACGGATTCTGTCACTGCATGGGGTTTCGGTGCACGTTTATCGGACAATCATAGCAGGGGTTCCGCAAGAGGCCCGGCAAGAGGTCCATGGTGCCCGGCGGGGTCGGATGAGGCCTGGTTGGATTTTATGGGCCAAGAAAGTGGAAACAGGCAATTTCGGCATTTTTTCCAAGGGGTTAGCCCACGGATTCTGGTGCTGCATGGGGTTCCGGCGCAAGTTTCTTGAAAAAACATACGAGGGGGTCCACAAGAGGCCCGACAAGAGTTCCATGGTGCCCGGCGGGGTTGGATGAGGCCTGGTTGGATTTTATGGACCAAGGAAGTGGAAACAGGCGATTTCGGCACTTTTACAAAGGGGTTAGCCCATAGATCATGGTGCTGCATAGGGTTCCGGCGCAAATTTCTCGAAAAATCATACGAGGGAGTTCGCAAGAGTACCATGGTGCCCAGTGGGGTTGGATGAGGCCTGGTTGGATTTTATGGGCCAAGGAAGTGGAAACAGGCAATTCTGGCACTTTTTCAAAGGGGTTAGCCCACGGATTCTGGCGCTGCATGGGGTTCCGGCGCAAGTTTCTCGAAAAATCATACGATGGGGTCCGCAAGAGGCCTGGAAAGTGGACCATGGTGCCCGGCGGGGTTGGATGAGGCCTGGTTGGATTTTATGGCCAAGGAAGTGGAAATAGGCGATTTCGGCTCATTTCTGTGGGTGTTAGCCCACGGATTTTGGCGCTGCATGGGGTTCCGGCGCAAGTTTCTTAAAAAATCATACAAGGGGGTCCGCAAGAGGCCCAGCAAGAGGTTCATGGTGCCCAATGGGTTTGGATGAGGCCTGGTTGGATTTTATGGGCCAAGGAAGTGGAAACAAGCGATTTCGGCACGTCTCCAAAGGGGTAAGCCCATGGATTTTGGCGCTGCATGGGATTCCAGCGCCAGTTTCTCGAAAAATCATACGAGGGGGTCCGCAAGAGGCCCGAAAAGAGGTCCATGGTGCCCGGCGGGGTTGGATGAGGCCTGGTTGGATTTTATGGGCCAAGGAAGTGGAAACAGGCGATTTTGGCTCATTTCTGTGGGTGTTAGCCCATGGATTCTGGGGCTGCATGGAGTTCTGGCGTAGGTTTCTCAAAATATCATACGAGGGGGTCCGCAAGAGGCCCGGCAAGAGGACCATGGTGCCCGGCAGGGTCGAATGAGGCCTGGTTGGATTTTATGGGCCAAGGAAGTGGAAACAAGCAATTCTGGCACTTTTCCAAAGGGGTTAGCCCACGGATTCTGGCGCTGCATGGGGTTCCGATGCAAGTTTCTCGAAAAATCATACGAGGGTGTCCGCAAGAGGCCCGGCAAGAGGACCATGGTTCCCGGCGGGGTTGGATGAGGCCTGCTTGGATTTTATGGGCCAAGGAAGTGGAAACAGGCGATTTCGGCACTTTTCCAAAGAGGTTAGCCCACGGATTCTGTCACTGCATGGGGTTCCAGCGCAATTTTCTCAAAAATGATACGAGGGGGTCCGAAAGAGGCCCGGCAAGAGGACTATGGTGCCCAGCGGGGTTGGATGAGGCCTAGTTGGATTTTATGGGCCAAGAAAGTGGAAACAGGCTATTTCGGCACTTTTCCAAAGGGGTTAGCCCACAGATTCTGGCGCTGCATGGGGTTCAAGTGAAAGTTTCTCGAAAAATATACGAGGGGGTCCGCAAGAGGCCCGGCAAGAGGACCTTGGTGCACGGTGGGGTTGGATGAGGCCTGGTTTGATTTTATGGGCCAAGGAAGTGGAAACAGGCGATTTCAGCTCATTTTTGTGGGTGCTTGCCCACGGATTCTGGCGCTGCATGGGTTCTGGTGCAAGTTTCTTAAAAAATCATACGAGGGGGTTCGTAAGAGGCCCAGCAAGAGGTCCATGGTGCCCAATGGGTTTGGATGAGGCCTGGTAGGATTTTATGGGCCAAGGAAGTGGAAACAAGTGATTTCGGAACTTTTCCAAAGGGGTAAGCCCATGGATTTTGGTGCTGCATGAGGTTCCGGCGCAAGTTTCTCGAAAAATCACACGAGAGGGTCCACAAGAGGCCCCGCAAGAGGACCATGGTGCCCGGCGGGGTTGGATGAGGCCTAGTTGGATTTTATGGGCTAAGAAAGTGGAAATAGGCGATTTCGGCACTTTTCCAAAGGGGTTAGCCCATGGATTCTGGCGCTGCATGGGGTTCCAGTGAAAGTTTCTCGAAAATTCATACGAGGGGGTCTGCAAGAGGCCCAGCAAGAGAAACATGGTGCACGGTGGGGTTGGATGAGGCCTGGTTGGATTTTATGGGCCAAGGAAGTGGAAACAGGCGATTTCAGCACTTTTCCAAAGGGGTTGGCCCACGGATTCTGGCGCTGAATGGGGTTCCGGCGCAAGTTTCTCGAAAAATCATATGGGGGGGTCCTCAAGAAGCCTGGAAAGAGGACCATGGTGCAAGGCGGGGTTGGATGAGGCCTGCTCTGATTTTATGGGCCAAGGAAGTGGAAACAGGCGATTTCGGCTCATTTTTGTGGGTGTTAGCCCACGGATTCTGGCGCTGCATGGGGTTCCGGCGCAAGTTTCTCAAAAAATCATACGAGGGAGTCCGCAAGAGGCCTGTCAAGAGGACTATGGTGCGAGGCGGGGTTGGATGAGGCCTGGTTGGATTTTATGGGCCAAGGAAGTGGAAACAGGCGATTTCAGCTCATTTCTATGGGTGTTAGCCCACGGATTCTGGCGTTGCATGGGGTTCCGGTGCAAGTTTCTCAAAAACTCATACGAGGGGGTCCGCAAGAGGCCCGGCAAGAGGTCCATGGTGCCCAGCGGGGTTGGATGAGGCTTGGTTGGATTTTATGGGCCAAGAAAGTGGAAATAGGCGATTTTGGAACTTTTCCAAAGGGGTAAGCCCACGGATTCTGGCGCTGCATGGAGTTCCGGCTCAAGTTTCTCGAAAAATCATACGAGGGGGTTCGCAAGAGGCCCGACAAGAGGACCATGGTGCCCGGCGGAGTTGTATGAGGCCTGGTTGGATTTTATGGGCCAAGGAAGTGGAAACAGGCGATTTCGGCTCATTTCTGTGGGAGTTAGCCCACGGATTCTGGCGCTACATGGGGTTCCGGTGCAAGTTTCTTGAAAAATCATACGAGGGGGTCCGCAAGAGGCCCGACAAGAGGTCCATGGTGCCCAACGGGTTTGGATGAGGCCTGGTTGGATTTTATGTGCCAAGGGAGTGGAAACAAACGATTTCGGCAGTTTTACAAAATGGTTAGCCCACGGATTCTGGCGCTGCATGGGGTTCCGACGCAAGTTTCTCAAAAAATCAAACGAGGGGGTCCACAAGAGGACCATGGTGCCCGGCGGGGTTGGATGAGGCCTGGTTGGATTTTATGGGCCAAGGAAGTGGAAACAGGCGATTTCGGCTCATTTTTGTGGGTGTTAGCCCGCGGATTCTGGCGCTGCGTGGGGTTCCGATGCATGTTTCTCGAAAAATCAAACGAGGGGGTCCGTAAGAGGCCCCGCAAAAGGCCCATGGTGCCCGGCGGGGTTGGATGAGGACTGCTTGGATTTTATTTGCCAAGGAAGTGGAAACAGGCGATTTCGGCTCTTTTCTGTGGGTGTCAGCCACGGATTCTGGCGCTGCATGGGGTTCCGGCACAAGTTTCTCGAAAAATCATATGAGGGGATCCGCAAGAGGCCCGGCAAGAGGCCCATGGTGCCCGGCGGGGTTAGATGAGGGTTGGTTGGATTTTATGGGCCAAGAAAGTGGAAACAGGCGATTTCGGCACTTTTCCAAAGGGGTAAGCCCACGGATTCTGGCGCTGCATGGGCTTCTGGTGCAAGTTTCTCGAAAAATCATACGAAGGGATCCGCAAGAGGCCCGGAAAGAGGTCCATGGTGCCCAACGGGTTTGGATGAGGCCTGGTTGGATTTTATATGCCAAGAAAGTAGAAATAGGCGATTTCGGCAGTTTTACAAAGGGGTTAGCCCACGGATTCTGGCGCTGCATGGGGTTCCGACGCAAGTTTTTCGAAAAATCATACGAGGGGGTCCATAAGAGGACCATGGTGCCCGGCGGGGTTGGATGAGGCCTGGTTGGATTTTATGGGCCAAGGAATTTGAAACAGGCGATTTCGGCTCATTTTTATGGGTGCAAGCCAACGGATTCTGGTGTTGCATGGGTTCTGGTGCAAGTTTCTCGAAAAATCATACAAGGGGTCCGCAAGAGGCCCGGCAAGAGGTCCATGGTGCCCGGCGGGGTTGGATGAGGCTGGGTTGGATTTTATGGGCCAAGGAAGTGGAAACAGGCGATTTCAGCACTTTTCCTAAGGGGTTAGCCCACGGATTCTGGCGCTGCATGGGGTTCCGGCGCAAGTTTCGCGAAAACTCATATGAGGGGGTCCGCAAGAGTCCCGGAAAGAGGACCATGGTGCAAGGCGGGGTTGTATGAGGCATGCTTGGATTTTATGGGCCAAGGAAGTGGAAACAGGCGATTTCGGCTCATTTCTCTGGGTGTTAGCCCACGGATTCTGGCGCTGCTTGGGGTTCCACGAGGGGGTCCGCAAGAGGCCCGACAAGAGTTCCATGGTGCCCGGCGGGGTTGGATGAGGCCTGGTTGGATTTTATGGGCCAAGGAAGTGGAAAAAAGCGATTTTGGCACTTTTCCAAAGGGGTAAGCCCATGGATTCTGGCGCTGCATGGGGTTCCGGTGCAAGTTTCTCAACAAATCATGCGAGGGGGTCCGCAAGAGGCCCGGCAAGAGGACCATGGTGCCTGGCGGGGTTGGATGAGGCCTGGTTGGATTTTATGGTCCAAGGAAGTGGAAACAGGCGATTTCGGCACTTTTCCAAAGGGGTTAGCCCACGGATCCTGGCGCTGCATGGGGTTTCGGCTCAAGTTTCTCAAAATATCATACGAGGGGGTCCGCAAGAGGCTTGGCAAGAGGACCATGGTGCCCGACAGGGTTGGATGAGGCCTGGTTGGATTTTATGGACCAAGGAAGTGGAAACAGGCGATTTCGGCTCATTTCTGTGGGTGTTAGCCCACGGATTCTGGCGTTGCATGGGGTTCCGACGCAAGTTTCTCAAAAAATTATACGACGGGGTCCACAAGAGGCCCGACAAGATGTCCATGGTACCCGGCGGGGTTGGATGAGGCCTGGTTGGATTTTATGGGTCAAGGAAGTGGAAATAAGCGATTTCTGCACTTTTCCAAAGGGGTTAGCCCACGGATTCTGGCCCTGCATGGGGTTCCGGTGCAAATTCTCGGAAAATCATACGAGGGGGTCCGCAAGAGGCCCGGCAAGAGGACCATGGTACCCGGCGGGATTGGATGAGGCCTGGTTGGATTTTATGGGCCAAGGAAGTGGAAATAAGTGATTTTGGCTCATTTCTGTGGGTGTTAGCCCACAGATTCTGCCGCTGCATGGGCTTCCGACGCAAGTTTCTCGAAATATCATACGAGGGGTCCGCAAGAGGCCTGGCTAGAGGTCCATGGTGCCCGGCGTGGTTGGATGAGGCCTAGTTGAATTTTATGGGCAAGGGAAGTGGAAGCAGGCGATTTTTGACACTTTTCCAAAGGGGTTAACACACGGATTCTGGCGCTGCATGGGGTTCCGGCGCAAGTTTCTCGAAAAATCACACGAGGGGGTCCACAAGAGGCCCGGCAAGAAGACCATGGTGCCCGGCGGGGTTGGATGAGGCTTGGTTGGATTTTATGGGCCAAGGAAGTGGAAACAGGCGATTTCGGCTCATTTCTGTGGGTGTTAGCCCACGGATTCTGGCGCTGCATGGGGTTCCGGCGCAAGTTTCTCAATAATTCATACGAGGGTGTCCGAAAGAGGCCTGGCAAGAGGTCCATGGTGCCCGGCGGGGTTGGATGAGGCCTGGTTGGATTTTATGGGCCAAGTAATTGGAAATAGGCGATTTCGGCACTTTTCCAAAAGGGTTAGCCCACGGATTCTGGCGCTACATAGGGTTCCGGCTCAAGTTTCTCAAAAAATCATACGAGGGGGTCCGCAAGAGGCCCGGCAAGAAGACCATGGTGCTCGGCAGGGTTGGATGAGGCCTGGTTGGATTTTATGGGCCAAGGAAGTGGAAACAGGCGATTTCAGCTCATTTCTGTGGGAGTTAGCCCACGGATTCTGGCGCTGCATAGGGTTCCGGTGCAAGTTTCTCGAAAAATCATACGAGGGGGTCCGCAAGAGGCCCGGCAAGAGTTCCATGGTGCCCGACTGGGTTGGATGAGGCCTGGTTGGATTTTATGGGCAAAGGAAGTGGAAACAGGCGATTTCAGCACTTTTCTAAAGGGGTTAGCCCACGGATCCTGGCGCTGCATGGGGTTCCGGCTCAAGTTTCTCAAAAGATCAGACGAGGGGGTCCGAAAGAGGCCTGACAAGAGGACCATGGTGCCTTGCGGGGTTGGATGAGACCTGGTTGGATTTTATGGGCCAAGGAAGTGGAAACAGGCGATTTCGGCTCATTTGTGTGGGTGTTAGTCCACGGATTCTGACGCTGCATGGGGTACCGGCGCAAGTTTCTCAAAATATCATACGAGGGGGTCCGCAAGAGGCCCGGCAAGAGGTCCATGGTGCCCGGCGGGGTTCGATGAGGCCTGGTTGGATTTTATCGGCCAAGGAAGTGGAAACAGGCGATTTCGGCACTTTTCAAAAGAGGTTAGCCCACGGATTTAATCGCTGCATGGGTTCTGGCGCAAGTTTCTCGAAAATTCCTTCGAAGGGGTCCGAAAGAGGCCCGGCAAGAGGACCATGGTGCCCGACGGGGTTGGATGAGGCTTGGTTGGATTTTATAGGCCAAGGAAGTGGAAACAAGCGATTTCGGCTCATTTTTGTGGGTGTTAGCCCACGGATTCTGGCGCTTCATGGGGTTCCGGCGCAAGTTTCTAGAAAACTCATACGAGGGTGTCCGCAAGAGGCCCGACAAGAGGTCCATGGTTCCAGGCGGGGTTGGATGTGGCCTGATTGGATTTTGTGGGCCAAGGAAGTGGAAACAGGCGATTTCGGCACTTTTCCAAAGGGGTTAGCCCACGGATTCTGGTGCTGCATGGGGTTCTGGCGCAAGTTTCTCCAAAAATCATACGAGGGGGTCCGCAAGAGGCCCGTCAAGAGGACCATGGTTCCCAACGGGGTTGGATGAGGCCTGGATGGAATTTATAGGCCAAGGAAGTGGAAACAGGCGATTTTGGCTCATTTCTGTAGGTGTTAGCCCACGGATTCTGGCGCTGCATGGGGTTCTGGCGCAAATTTCTCCAAAAATCATACGAGGGGGTCCGTAAGATGCCCGGCAAGAGGACCATGGTTCCTAACGGGGTTGCATGAGGCTTGGTTGGATTTTATGGGCCAAGGAAGTGGAAACAGGCGATTTTGGCAATTTTCCAAAGGGGTTAGCCCACGAATTCTGGCGCTGCATGGGGTTCTGGCGCAAGTTTCTCGAAAAATCATACGAGAGGGTCCACAAGAGGCCCGGCAAGAAGACCATGGTGCCCGGCGGGGTTGGATGAGGCCTGGTTAGAGTTTATGGGCCAAGGAAGTGGAAACAGGCGATTTCGGCTCATTTCTATGGGTGTTAGCCCATGGATTCTGGCGCTGCATGGGTTTCTGGCGCAAGTTTCTCAAAAAATCATACGAGGGCGTCCAAAAGAGGCCCGGCAAGAGGTCCATGGTGCCCGACTAGGTTGGATGAGTCCTAGTTGGATTTTATGGGCCAAGTAAGTGGAAACAGGCGATTTCGGCACTTTTCCAAAAGGGTTAGCCCATAGATTCTGGCGCTGCATAGGGTTCCGGCTCAAGTTTCTCAAAAAATCATACGAGGGGTTCCGCAAGAGGCCCGGCAAGAGGACCATGGTGCTCGGCAGGGTTGGATGAGGCCTAGTTGGATTTTATGGACCAAGGAAGTGGAAACAGGCAATTTCGGCTCATTTTTATGGGTGTTAGCCCACGGATTCTGGCGCTGCATAGGGTTTCGGCGTAAGTTTCTCGAAAAGTCATATGAGGGGGTGCGCAAGAAGCCCGGCAAGAGGTCCATGGTGCCCGGCGGGGTGGAATGAGGCCTGGTTGGATTTTATAGGCAAAGGAAGTGGAAACAGGCGATTTCGGCATCCAAATGGACTAGCCCACGGATCCTGGCGCTGCATGGGGTCCGGCTCAAGTTTCTCAAAACATCATACGAGAGGGTCCGAAAGGGGCCCGACAAGAGGACCATGGTTTCCGGCGGGGTTGGATGAGGCCTGGTTGGATTTTATAGGCCAAGGAATTGGAAACAGGCGATTTTGGCTCCTTTCTGTGTGTGTTAGCCCACGTATTCCGACGCTGCATGGGGTTCCGATGCAAGTTTCTCGAAAAATCATACGACGAGGTCCGCAAGAGGCTCAGCAAGAGGTCTATGGTGCCCGACGGGGTTGGATGAGGCCTGGTTGGATTTTATGGGCCAAGGAAGTGGAAACATGCGATTTTGGGACTTTTCCAAAGGGGTTAACCCACGGATTTTGGCGCTGCATGGGGTTCCGGCGCAAATTTCTTGAAAAATCATACGAGGGGGTCTGCAAGAGGCCCGGCAAGAGGACCATGGTGCCCGGCGGGATTGGATGAGGCCTGGTTGGATTTTATGGGCCAAGGAAGTGGAAACAATCGATTTTGGCTCATTTCTGTGGGTGTTAGCCCACAGATTTTACCGCTGCATGGGGTTCCGGCGCAAGTTTCTCGAAAATTCATACGAGGGGGTTCGCAAGAGGCCCAGCAAGAGTTCCATGGTGCCCGACGGGGTTGGATGAGGCCTGGTTGGATTTTATGAGCCAAGGAAGTGGAAACAGGTGATTTTGGCACTTTTCGAAAGGGGTTAGCCACGGATTCTTGCGCCGCATGGGGTTCCGGCGCAAGTTTTTCAAAAATTCATACGAGGGGGTCCGCAAGAGCCCCGGCAAGAGGACCATGGTGCCCGGTGGGGTTGGATGAGGCCTGGTTGGATTTTATGGGCCAAGGAAGTGGAAATAAGAGATTGCGGCTCATTTCTGTGGGTGTTAGCCCACGGATTTTGGCGCTGCATGGGGTTCCGGCGCAAGTTTCTCAAACAATCATACGAGTGGGTCCGCAAGAGGCCCGACAAGAGGTCCATGGTGCCTGGCGGGGTTGGATGAGGCCTGGGTAGATTTTATGGGCCAAGGAAGTGGAAACAAGCTATTTCGGCACTTTTCCAAAGGGGTTAGCCCACGAAATTTTTCGCTGCATGGGGTTCCGGTGCAATCTTTTCAAATAATCATAGGATGGGGTCTGCAGGAGGCCCGGCAAGAGGACCATGGTGCTCGGCGGGGTTGGATGAGGCCTGGTTGGATTTTATGGGTCAAGGAAGTGGAAACAGGCGATTTCGGCTCTTTTCTGTGGGTGTTAGCCCATGGATTCTGGCGCTGCATGAAGTGCCGGCGCAAGTTTCTCAAAACATCATACGAGGGGGTCCGTAATAGGCCCGGCAAAAGGTCCATGGTGTCCGGCGGGGTTGGATGAGGCCTGGTTAGATTTAATGGGCCAAGGAAGTGGGAACAGGCGATTTCGACACTTTTCCAAAGGGATTAGCCCACAGATTCTGGCGCTGCAAGGGGTTTCGGTGCAAGTTTCTCAAGAAATCATATGAGGGGGTCCGCAAGAGGCCCGGCAAGAGGACCATGGTGCCGGGCGGGGTTTGATAAGACCTGGTTGGATTATATGGGCCAAGGAAGTGGAAATAGGAAATTGCGGCTCATTTCTATGGGTGTTAGCCCACGTCTGGCGCTGCATGGGGTTCCGGCGCAGGTTTCTTGAAAAATCATACGAGGGGGTCCGAAATAGGCCCGACAAGAGGTCCATGGTGCCCGGCGGGGTTGGATAAGGCCTTGTTGTATTTTATGGGCCAAGGAAGTGGAAACAGACGATTTCGGCACTTTTCCAAAGGGGTTAGCCCACGGAGTCTGGGCTGCATGGGGTTCCGGTGCAAGTTTCTCTAACAATCATACGAGTGGGTACGCAAGAGGCCCGACAAGAGGTCCATGGTGCCCGGTGTGGTTTGATGAGGCCTGGGTTGATTTTATGGGCCAAGGAAGTGGAAACAAGCTATTTTGGCACTTTTCCAAAGGGGTTAGCCCACGGAATTTGTCGTTGCATGGGGTTCCGGCGCAAGCTTTTCAAAATATCATACGATGGGGTCTGCAAGAGGCCCGGCAAGAGGACCATGGTGCCCGGCGGGGTTGGATGAGGCCTGGTTGGATTTTATGGGCCAAGGAAGTGGAAACAGACGATTTTGGCTCATTTCTGTGGGTGTTAGCCCCCGGATTCTGGCGCTGCATGGGGTTCCGGCGCAAGTTTCTCGAAATATCATACGAAGGGGTCCGTTAGAGGCCCGTCAAGAGGTCCATGGTGCCCGGCGGGGTTGGATCAGGCCTGGTTGAGATTTAATCGGCCAAGGAAGTGGAAACAGGCGATTTTGGCACTTTTCCAAAGGGGTTAGCCCACAGATTCTTGTGCTGCATGGGGTTCCGACGCAAGTTTCTCAAGAAATCATACGAGGAGGTCCGCAAGAGGCCCGGCAAGAGGACCATGGTGCCCGGCGGGGTTGGATGAGGCCTGGTTGGATTTTACGGGCAAAGGAAGTGGAAACAGGAGATTTCGACTCATTTCTGTGGGTGTTAGCCCACGGATTCTGGCGCTGCGTAGGGTTCCGGTGCAAGTTTCTCGAAAAATCATAGGAGGGGTCCACAACAGGCCTGACAAGAGGTCCATGGTGCCCAGCGGGGTTGGATGAGGCCTGGTTGGATTTTCTGGGCAAAGGAAGTGGAAACAGGCGATTTCGACACTTTTCCAAAGAGGTTAGCCCACGGAATTTGTCGCTGCATATGGTTTCGCCGCAAGTTTCTCGAAAAATCATACGAGGGGGTCTGCAAGAGGTCCGACAAGAGGACCATAGTGCTGGGCGGGGTTGGATAAGGACTGGTTGGATTTTATGGGCCAAGGAAGTGGAAACAGGCGATTTCGGCTCATTTCTGTGGGTGTTAGCCCACGGATTCTGGCGCTGCATGGGGATCCGGTGCAAGTTTCTCGAAAAATCATACGAGGGGGTCCGCAAGAGGCCCGGCAAGAGGTCCATGGTGGCCGGCGGTGTTGGATGAGGCTTGGTTGGATTTTATGGGCCAAGGAAGTGGAAACAGGCGATTTTGGCACTTTTCCAAAGGGGTTAGCCCACGGATTCTGGCGCTGTATTGGGTTCCGGCGCAAGTTTCTCGAAAATTCATACGAGGGGGTCTGCAAGAGCCCCGGCAAGAGGACCATGGTTCCTGGCAGGGTTGGATGAGGACTGGTTGGATTTACGGGCAAAGGAAGTGGAAACAGGAGATTTCTCCTCATTTCTGTGGGTGTTAGCCCACGGATTCTGGCGCTGCATGGGGTTCCGATGCAAGTTTCTCGAAAAATCATACGAGGGGGTCCGTAAGAGGCCCGGCAAGAGATCCATGGTGCCCGGCGGGGTTGGATGAGGTCTGGTTGGATTTAATGGGCCAAGGAAGTGGAACAATTTCGGCATTTCTCCAAAGGGGTTAGCCCACATATTTTGGCGCTGCATATGGTATTGGCGCAAGTTTCTCAAGAAATCATACGAGGGGGTCCGCAAGAGGCTCGGCAAAAGGACCATGGTACCCGGTGGGGTGGATGAGGCCTAGTTGGATTTTATGGGGCAAGGAAGTGGAAACAGGAGATTTCGGCTCATTTCTGTAGGTGTTAGCCCACGGATTCTGGCACTGCATGGGGTTCCGGTGCAAATTTCTTTAAAAATCATACGAGGGGGTCCGCAAGAGGCCCGGCAAGAGGACCATGGTGCCGGGCGGGGTTGGATAAGGCCTGGTTGGATTTTATGGGCCAAGGAAGTGGAAACAGGCGATTTCGGCTCATTTCTGTGGGTGTTAGCCCACGGATTCTGGCGCTGCATGGGGTTCCGGCGCAAGTTTCTCGAAAAATCATACGAGGGGGTCTGCAAGAGGCCTGGCAAGAGGTCCATGGTGGCCGGCGGGGTTGGATGAGGCCTGGTTGGATTTTATGGGCCAAGGAAGTGGAAACAGGCGATTTTGGCACTTTTCCAAAGGGGTTAGCCCACGGATTCTGGCGCTGCATGGGGTTCCAGCGCAAGTTTCTCGAAAATTCATACGAGGGGGTCCGCAAGAGCCCCGGCAAGAGGACCATGGTGCCCGGCGGGGTTGGATGATGACTGGTTGGATTTAATGGGCCAAGGAAGTGGAACGATTTTAGCATTTCTCAAAAGGGGTTAGCCCACAGATTCTGGCGCTGCATGGGGTTCTGGCGCACGTTTTTCAAGAAATCATATGAGGGGTTCCGCAAGAGATCCGGCAAGAGGACCATGGTGCCCGGCGGGGTTTGATGAGGCCTGGTTGGATTTTATGGGTCAAGGAATTGGAAACAGGAGATTTCGGCTCATTTCTGTATGTGTTAGCCCACGGATTATGGCACTGCATGGGGTTCCGTGCAAGTTTCTTGAAAAATCATATGAGGGGGCCCGCAAGAGGCTCGACAATAGGTCCATGGTGCCCCGCGGGGTTGGATAAGGCCTGGTTGGATTTTATGGGCCAAGGAAGTGGAAACAAGCGATTTCAGCACTTTTCCAAAGGGGTTAGCCCACGGATTCTGGCGCTGCATGGGGTTCCGGCGCAAGTTTCGCGAAAAATCATACAAGGGGGTCTGCAAGAGCCCCGACAAGAGGACCATGGTGCCCGGCGGGGTTGGATGAGGCCTGGTTGGATTTTATGGGCCAAGAAAGTGGAAACAAGCAATTTCGGCACTTTTCCAAAGGGGTTAGCCCACGGATTCTGGCACTGCATGGGGTTCCGGCACAAATTTCTTGAAAAATCATACGAGGGGGTCCGAAAGAGGCCCGGCAAGAGGACCATGGTGCTGGCGGGGTTGGATAAGGCCTGCTTGAATTTTATGGGCCAAGGAAGTGGAAACAGGCGATTTCGACTCATTTCTGTGGGTGTTAGCCCACGGATTCTGGCACTGCATGGGGTTCCGGCGCAAGTTTCTCGAAAAATCATACGAGGGGGTCCGCAAGAGGCCCGACAAGAGGTCCATGGTGGCCGGCGGGGTTGGATGAGGCCTTGTTGGATTTTATGGGCCAAGGAAGTGGAAATAGGCGATTTTGGCACTTTTCCAAAGGGGTTAGCCCACGGATTCTGGCGCTGCATGGGGTTCCAGCGCAAGTTTCTCGAAAATTCATACGAAGGGGTCCGCAAGAGCCCCGGCAAGAGGACCATGATGCCCGGCGGGGTTGGATGAGGACTTGTTGGATTTAATGGGCCAAGGAAGTGGAATGATTTTAGCATTTCTCAAAAGGGGTTAGCCTATAGATTCTGGCGCTGCATGGTGTTCTGGCGCAAGTTTCTCAAGAAATCATTTGAGGGGGTCCGCAAGAGGCCCGACAAGATGACCATGGTTCCCGGCGGGGTTGGATGAGGACTGGTTGGAATTTATGGGTCAAGGAAGTGGAAACAGGAGATTTCGGCTCATTTCTGTATGTGTTAGCCCACGGATTCTGGCACTGCATGGGGTTCCGGTGCAAGTTTCTTGAAAACTCATATTAGGGGGTCCGCAAGAGGCCCGACAATAGGTCCATGGTGCCCGGCGGGGTTGGATGAGGCCTTGTTGGATTTTTTGGGCCAAGGAACTGGAAACAGGCGATTTCGGCACTTCTCCAAAGGGGTTAGCCCACAGAATTTGTCGCTGCATGGGGTTCTGGTGCAAGTTTCTCAAAAAATCATACGAGGGTGTCTGCAAGAGGCCCGGCAACAGGACCATGGTGCCCGACGGGGTTGGATAAGGCCTGGTTGGATTTTATGGGCCAAGGAAGTGGAAACAAGCGATTTCGGCACTTTTCCAAACGTGTTAGCCCACGGATTCTGGCGCTGCATGGGGTTCCGACGCAAGTTTCGCGAAAAATCATACGAGGGGGTCCGCAAGAGCCACGGCAAGAGGACCATGGTGCCCGGCAGGGTTGGATGAGGCCTGGTTGGATTTTATTGGCCAAGGAAGTGGAAACAGGAGATTTCGGCTCATTTCTGTGGGTGTTAGCCCACGGATTCTGGCGCTGCATGGGGTTCCGGCATAAGTTTCTCGAACAATAATACGAGTGGGTCCGCAAGTGGCCCGGCAAGAGGTCCATGGTGCCCGGCGGGGTTAAGTGAGGCCTGGTTGGATTTTATGGGCCAAGGAAGTGGAAACAAGCTATTTCGCCCCATTTCCATAGGGGTTAGCCCATGGAATTTGTCGCTACATGGGGTTCCGGCGCAAGCTTTTCGAAAATTCATACGATAGGGTCTGCAAGAGGCCCAGCAAGAGGACCATGGTGCCTGGAGGGGTTGGATGAGGCCTCGTTGGATTTTATGGGCCAAGGAAGTGGAAACAGGTGATTTCGGCTCATTTATATGGGTGTTAGCCCACGGATTCTGGCGCTGCATGGGGTTTCGGCAAAAGTTTCTAGAAATATCATACGAGAGGGTCCATAAGAGGCCCGGCAAGAGGTCCATGGTTACCGGCGGGGTTGGATGAAGCCTGGTTGGATTTGATGGGCCAAGGAAGTGGAAACAAGCAATTTCGGCACTTCTCCAAAGGGGTTAGCCCATAGATTCTGGCGCTACATGGGGTTCCGGCGCAAGTTTCTCGAAAAATCATACGAGGAAGTCCGCAAGAGGCCCGGCAAGAGGACCATGGTGCCCGGCGGGGTTTGATGAGGCCTGGTTGGAATTTATGGGCCAAGGAAGTGGAAACAGGAGATTTCGGCTCATTTCTGTGGGTGTTAGCCCACAGATTCTGGCGCTGCATAGGGTTCCGGTGCAAGTTTCTCAAAAAATCATACGAGAGGGTCCGCAAGAGGCCCGTAAAGAGGTCCATGGTGCCCGGCGGGGTTGGATGAGGTCTGGTTGGATTTTATGGGCCAAGGAAGTGGAAACAGGCGATTTCGGCACTTTTCCAAAGGGGTTAGCCCACGGAATTTGTCGCTTCATGGGGTTCCAGTGCAAGTTTCTCAAAAACTCATACGAGAGGGTCTGCAAGAGGCCTGGATCGAGGTCCATGGTGCTTGGCGGGGGTGGATGAGGCCTGGTTGGATTTTATGGGCCAAGGAAGTGGAAACAGGCGATTTCGGCACTTTTCCAAAGAGGTTAGCCCACGGAATTTGTCGCTTCATGGGTTTCCGACGCAAATTTCTCAAAAAATCATACGAGGGGGTCCGCAAGAGGCCCGGCAAGAAGACCATGGTGCCCGATGGGGTTAGATGAGGCATGATTGGAATTTATGGGCCAAGGAAGTGGAAACAGGCGATTTCGGCTCATTTCGATGGGTGTTAGCCCACGGATTCTAGCGCTGCATGGGGTTCCGGCGCAAGTTTCTCCAAAAATCATACGAGGGGGTCCGCAAAAGGCCCGGCAAGAGGTCCATGGTGCCCGGCGGGGTTGGATGAGGCCTGGTTGGATTTTATGGGCCAAGGAAGTGGAAACAGGCGATTTCGGCACTTTTCCAAAGAGGTTAGCCCACGGAATTTGTCGCTGCATGGGGTTCCGGCGCAAGCTTTTCGAAATATCATACGATGGGGTCTGCAAGAGGCCCGGCAAGAGGACCATGGTGCCCGGCGGGGTTGGATGAGTCCTGGTTGGATTATATTGGCAAAGGAAGTGGAAACAGGCGATTTCGGCTAATTTCTATGGGTTTTAGCCCACGGACTCTGGCGCTGCATGGGGTTCCGGCGCAAGTTTCTCGAAATATCATACGAGAGGGTACGTAAGAGGCCCGGTAAGAGGTCCATGGTGCCCGGCGGGGTTGGATAAGGCCTGGTTGGATTTAATAAGCCAAGAAAGTGGAAACAAGCGATTTCGGCACTTTTCCAAAGGGGTTAGCCCATAGATTCTGGCGCTGCATGGGGTTCCGGCGCAAGTTTCTCGTAAAATCATACGAGGAGGTCCGCAAGAGGCCCGGCAAGAGGACCATGGTGCTCGGCGGGGTTGGATGAGGCCTGGTTGGATTTTATGGGCCAAGGAAATGGAAACAGGAGATTTCGTCTCATTTCTGTGGGTGTTAGCCCACGGATTCTGGCGCTGCATGGGGTTCCGGTGCAATTTTCTCAAAATATCATACGAGAGGGTCCGCAAGAGGCCCAAAAAGAGGTCCATGGTGACCGGCGGGGTTGGATGAGGCCTGGTTGGATTTTATGGGCCAAGGAAGTGGAAACAGGTGATTTCGGCACTTTTCCAAAGGGGTTAGCCCACGGAATTTGTCGCTTCATGGGGTTCCGATGCAAGTTTCTCGAAAAATCATACGAGGGGGTGCACAAGAGGCCCGGAAAGAGGACCATGGTTCCCGACGGGGTTAAATGAGGCCTGGTTGGAATTTATGGGCCAAGGAAGTGGAAACAGGCGATTTCGGCTCATTTCTGTGGCTGTTAGCCCACGGATTGCGCTGCATGGGGTTCCGGTGCAAGTTTTTCGAAAAATCATACGAGGGGGTCTGCAAGAGGCTCGGCAAGAGGTCTATGGTGCCCAGCGGGGTTGGATGAGGCCTGGTTGGATTTTATGGGCCAAGGAAGTGGAAACAGGCGATTTCGGCACTTTTCCAAAGGGGTTAGCCCATAGATTCTGGCGCTGCATGGTGCTCTGGCGCAAGATTCTCAAATAATCATACGAGGGGGTCCGCAAGAGGCCCGGCAAGAGGACCATGGTGCCCGGCGGGGTTGGATGAGTCCTGGTTGGATTATATTGGCAAAGGAAGTGGAAACAGGCGATTTCGGCTAATTTCTATGGGTTTTAGCCCACGGATTCTGGCGCTGCATGGGGTTCCGGCGCAAGTTTCTCGAAATATCATACGAGAGGGTACGTAAGAGGCTCGGTAAGAGGTCCATGGTGCCCGGCGGGGTTGGATAAGGCCTGGTTGGATTTAATAAGCCAAGAAAGTGGAAACAAGCGATTTCGGCACTTTTCCAAAGGGGTTAGCCCATAGATTCTGGCGCTGCATGGGGTTCCGGCGCAAGTTTCTCGAAAAATCATACGAGGAGGTCCGCAAGAGGCCCGGCAAGAGGACCATAGTGCTCGGCGGGGTTGGATGAGGCCTGGTTGGATTTTATGGGCCAAGGAAATGGAAACAGGAGATTTCGTCTCATTTCTGTGGGTGTTAGCCCACGGATTCTGGCGCTGCATGGGGTTCCGGTGCAAGTTTCTCAAAATATCATACGAGAGGGTCCGCAAGAGGCCCAAAAAGAGGTCCATGGTGACCGGCGGGGTTGGATGAGGCCTGGTTGGATTTTATGGGCCAAGGAAGTGGAAACAGGTGATTTCGGCACTTTTCCAAAGGGGTTAGCCCACGGAATTTGTCGCTTCATGGGGTTCCGACGCAAGTTACTCGAAAAATCATACGAGGGGGTCCGCAAGAGGCCCGGAAAGAGGGCCATGGTTCCCGACGGGGTTAGATGACGCCTGGTTGGAATTTATGGGCCAAGGAAGTGGAAACAGGCGATTTCGGCTCATTTCTGTGGGTGTTAGCCCACGGATTGCGCTGCATGGGGTTCCGATGCAAGTTTCTCGAAAAATCATACGAGGGGGTCTGCAAGAGGCTCGGCAAGAGGTCCATGGTGCCCAGCGGGGTTGGATGAGGCCTGGTTGGATTTTATGGGCCAAGGAAGTGGAAACAGGCGATTTCGGCACTTTTCCAAAGGGGTTAGCCCATAGATTCTGGCGCTGCATGGGGTTCTGGCGCAAGATTCTCAAATAATCATACGAGGGGGTCCGCAAGAGGCCCGGCAAGAGGACTATGGTGCTCGGCGGGGTTGGAGGAGGCCTGGTTGGATTTTATGGGCTAAGGAAGTGGAAACAGGCGATTTCGGCACTTTTCCAAAGGAGTTAGCCCGCGGAATTTGTCGCTGCATGGGGTTCCGGTGCAAGTTTCTCGAAAAGTCATACGAGGGGGTCTACAAGAGGCCCGGCAAGAGGGCCATGGTGCCCGACGGGGTTGGATGATGCCTGGTTGGAATTTATGGGCCCAGGAAGTGGAAACAGGCAATTTCGACTCATTTCTGTGGGTGTTAGCCCACGGATTCTGGCGCTGCATGGGGTTCCGATGCAAGTTTCTCAAAAACTCATACGAGAGGGTCCGCAAGAGGCCCGGAAAGAGGTCCATGGTTCCCGGCGGGGTTGGATGAGGCCAGGTTGGATTTTATGGGCAAAGGAAGTGGAAACAGGCGATTTCGGCACTTTTCCAAAGGGGTTAGCCCACGAAATTTGTCGCTTCATGGGGTTCCGACGCAAGTTTCTCGAAAAATCATATGAGGGGGTCCGCAAGAGGCCCGGTAAGAGGACCATGGTGCCCGACGGGGTTAGATAAGGCCTGGTTGGAATTTATGGGCCAAGGAAGTGGAAACAGGCGATTTCGTCTCATTTCTGTGGGTGTTAGCCCACGGATTCTGGCGCTGCATGGGGTTCCGGCGCACGTTTCTCGAAAAATCATATGAGGGGGTCCGCAAGAGGCCCGGTAAGAGGTCCATGGTGCCCAGCGGGGTTGGATGAGGCCTGGTTGGATTTTATGGGCCAAGGAAGTGGAAACAGGCGATTTCGGCACTTTTCCAAAGGGGTTAGCCCACGAATTCTGGCGCTGCATGGGATTCCCACGCAAGTTTCTCAAAAAATCATACGAGGGAGTCCACAAGAGCCCCGGAAAGAGGATCATGGTGCCTGACGGTGTTGGATGAGGCCTGGTTGGATTTTATGGGTCTAGGAAGTGGAAACAGGAGATTTCAGCTGATTTCTGTGGGTGTTAGCCCACGGATTCTGGCGCTGCATGGGGTTCCGATGCATGTTTCTCGAACAATCATACGAGTGGGTCCGCAAGAGTCCCGGCAAGAGGTCCATGGTGCCCGGCTGGGTTGGATGAGGCCTGGTTGGATTTTATGGGCCAAGTAAGTGGAAACAGGCGATTTCGGCACTTTTCCAAAGGGGTTAGCCCACGGATTCTGTCGCTGCATGGCGTTCCGGCGCAAGTTTCTCGAAAAATCATACTGCAAGAGGCCTGACAAGAGGACCATGGTGCCCGGCGGGGTTGGATGAGGCCTGGTTGGATTTTATGGGCCAAGGAAGTGGAAACAGGCGATTTCGGCTCATTTCTGTGGGTGTTAGCCCACGGATTCTGGCGCTGCATGGGGTTCCAGCACAAGTTTATCGAAAAATCATACGAGGGGGTCCACAAGAGGCCCGGTAAGAGGTCCATGGTGCCAGCGGGGTTAGATGAGGCCTGGTTGGAATTTATGGGCCAAGGAAGTGGAAACAGGCGATTTCGTCTCATTTCTGTGGGTGTTAGCCCACAGATTCTGGCGCTGCATGGGGTTCCGGCGCAAGTTTCTCAAAAAATCATACGAGCGGGTCCGCAAGAGGCCCGGCAAGAGGACCATGGTGCCCGGCGGGGTTGGATGAGGCCTGGTTGGATTTTATGGGCCAAGGAAGTGAAAACAGGCGATTTCGACTCATTTCTGTGGGTGTTAGCCCATGAATTCTGGCGCTGCATGGGGTTCCGACGCAAGTTTCTTGAAAAATCATACGAGGGTGTCCGCAAGAGGCCCAACAAGAGGTCCATGGTGGCTGACAGGGTTGGATGACGCCTGGTTGGATTTTATGGGCCAAGGAAGTTGAAACAGGCGATTTCGGCACTTTTCCAAAGGGTTAGCCCACGGATTCTATCGCTGCATGGAGTTCCGGCGCAAGTTTCTCAAAAAATCATACGAGGAGGTCCGCAAGAGGCCCGGAAAGAGGACCATGGTGCTCGGCGGGGTTAGATGAGGCCTGGTTGGATTATTTGGGGCCAAGGAAGTGGAAACAGGCGATTTCGGCTCATTTCTGTGGGTGTTAGCCCACGAATTCTGGCGCGGCATGGGGTTCCGGCGCGAGTGTATTGAAAAATTATACGAGGGGGTACGTAAGAGGCCCAAAAAGAGGTCCAAGGTGCTCGGTGAGGTTGGATGAGGCCTGGTTGGATTTTATGGGCCAAGGAAGTGGAAACAGGCGATTTCAGCACTTTTCCAAAGGGGTTAGCCCACGGATTCTGGCGCTGCATGGGGTTTTGGCGCAAGTTCCTCGAAAACTCGTACGAGGGGGTCCGCAAAAGGCCCGGCAAGAGGTCCATGGTGTCCGGCGGGGTTGGATGAGGCCTAGTTGGATTTTATGGGCCAAGGAAGTCGAAACAAGCGATTTTGGCACTTTTCCAAAGGGGTTAGCCCACGGATTCGGGCGCAGCATGGGGTTCCGGAGCAAGTTTCTCGAAATATCATACTAGGGGGTCCGCAAGAGGCCCGGAAAGAGGTCCATGGTGCCCGGCGGGGTTTGATGAGGCCTGGTTGGATTTTATGGGCCAAGGAAGTAGAAATAGGCGATTTCGGCACTTTTCCAAAGGGGTTAGCCCACGGATTCTGGCGCAGCATGGGGTTCCGGCGCAAGTTTCTCGAAAAATCATACGAGGGGGTCCGCAAGAGGCCCGGCAAGAGGTCCATGGTGCCCGGCGGGGTTGGATGAGGCCTAGTTTGATTTTATGGGCCAAGGAAGTCGAAACAAGCGATTTTGGCACTTTTCCAAAGGGGTTAGCCCACGGATTCGGGCGCAGCATGGGGTTCCGGAGCAAGTTTCTCGAAATATCATACTAGGGGGTCCGCAAGAGGCCCGGAAAGAGGTCCATGGTGCCCGGCGGGGTTTGATGAGGCCTGGTTGGATTTTATGGGCCAAGGAAGTAGAAATAGGCGATTTCGGCACTTTTCCAAAGGGGTTAGCCCACGGATTCTGGCGCAGCATGGGGTTCCGGCGCAAGTTTCTCGAAAAATCATACGAGGGGGTCCGCAAGAGGCCCGACAAGAGGACCATGGTGCTCGGCGGGGTTGGATGAGGCCTGGTTTGATTTTATGGGCCAAGGAAGTGGAAACAGGCGATTTCGGCTCATTTCTATGGGTGCTAGCCCACGGATTCTGGCACTGCTTGGGGTTCCGGCGCAAGTTTCTCAAAAGATCATACGAGGGGGTCCGCAAGAGGCCCGGCAAGAGGTCCATGGTGCCCGACGAGGTTGGATGAGGCTGGTTGGATTTTATGGGCCAAGGAAGTGGAAACAAGCGATTTTGGCACTTTTCCAAAGGGGTTAGCCCATGGATTCTGTTGCTGCATGGGGTTCCGGCGTAAGTTTCTCAAAAATTCATACGAGGGGGTCCGCAAGAGGCCCAACAAGAGGTCCATGGTGCCCAGCGGGGTTGGATGAGGCCTGGATGGATATTATGGGCCAAGGAAGTGGAAACAGGCGATTTCGGCACTTTTCCAATGGGGTTAGCCCACGGATTCTGTCGCTGCATGGTGTTCCGGCGCAAGTTTCTCGAAAAATCATACGAAGGGGTCCGCAAGAGGAACATGGTGCCCGGCGGGGTTGGATGAGGCCTAGTCTGATTTTATGATCCAAGGAAGTGGAAACAAGCGATTTCGGCTCATTTCTGTGGGTGTTAGCCCACGGATTCTGGCGTTGCATAGGGTTCGGGCACGAGTTTCTCGAAAAATCATACGAGGGGGTCCGCAAGAGGCCTAGCAAGAGGTCCATGGTGCTTGGCGGGGTTGGATAAGGACTGGTTGGATTTAATGGGCCCAGGAAGTGGAAACAGGCGATTTCGGTACTTTTCCAGAGGGATTAGCACACAGATTCTGGAGCTGCATGGGGTTCCGTCGCAAGTTTCTCGAAAATTCACACGATAGGGTCCGCAAGAGGCCCGGCAAGCGGACCATGGTGCCCGGCAGGGTTGAATTACGCCTGGTTGGATTTTATGGGCCAAGGAAGTAGAAACAGGCGATTTCGGCTCATTTCTCTGGGTGTTAGCTCACGGATTCTGGCGTTGCATGGGTTTCCGGTTCAAGTTTCTCGAAAAATCATATGAGGGGGTCCGCAAGAGGCCCGACAAGAGGACCATGGTGCCTGACGGGGTTGGATGAAGCCTGGTTGGATTTTATGGGCCAAGGAAGTGGAAACAAGCGATTTTGGCACTTTTCCAAAGGGGTTAGCCCATGGATTCTGTTGCTGCATGGGGTTCCGGCGTAAGTTTCTCAAAAATTCATACGAGGGGGTCCGCAAGAGGCCCAACAAGAGGTCCATGGTGCCCAGCGGGGTTGGATGAGGCCTGGATGGATATTATGGGCCAAGGAAGTGGAAACAGGCGATTTCGGCACTTTTCCAAAGGGGTTAGCCCACGGATTCTGTCGCTGCATGGTGTTCCGGCGCAAGTTTCTCGAAAAATCATACGAAGGGGTCCGCAAGAGGACCATGGTGCCCGGCGGGGTTGGATGAGGCCTAGTCTGATTTTATGATCCAAGGAAGTGGAAACAAGCGATTTCGGCTCATTTCTGTGGGTGTTAGCCCACGGATTCTGGCGTTGCATAGGGTTCGGGCGCGAGTATCTCGAAAAATCATACGAGGGGGTCCGCAAGAGGCCTAGCAAGAGGTCCATGGTGCTTGGCGGGATTGGATAAGGACTGGTTGGATTTAATGGGCCAAGGAAGTGGAAACAGGCGATTTCGGTACTTTTCCAGAGGGATTAGCACACAGATTCTGGAGCTGCATGGGGTTCCGTCGCAAGTTTCTCGAAAATTCACACGATAGGGTCCGCAAGAGGCCCGACAAGCGGACCATGGTGCCCGGCGGGGTTGAATTACGCCTGGTTGGATTTTATGGGCCAAGGAAGTAGAATCAGGCGATTTCGGCTCATTTCTGTGGGTGTTAGCTCACGGATTCTGGCGTTGCATGGGTTTCCGGTTCAAGTTTCTCGAAAAATCATATGAGGGGGTCCGCAAGAGGCCCGACAAGAGGACCATGGTGCCTGACGGGGTTGGATGAAGCCTGGTTGGATTTTATGGGCCAAGGAAGCGGAAACAAGCAATTTTGGCACTTTTCCAAAGGGGTTAGCCCCCGGATTCTGTCGCTTCATGGGGTTTCGGCGCAAGTTTCTCGAAAAATCATACGAGGGGGTCTGCAAGAGGTCCATGGTGCCCGGCGGGGTTGGATGAGGCCTGGTTGGATTTTATGGGCCAAGGAATTAGAAACAGGCAATTTCGGCACTTTTCCAAAGGGGTTAGCCCACGGATTTTGTCGCTGCATGGGGTTCCGGCCCATGTTTCTCGAAAAATCATACAAGGAGGTCCAAACGACGCCCGGCAAGAGGACCATGGTGCCCGGCGGTGTTTGATGAGGCCTGGTTGGATTTTATGGGCCAAGGAAGTGGAAACAGGCGATTTTGGCACATTTCCAAAGGGGTTAGCCCACGGATTTTGGCGCTGCAAGGGGTTCTGGCACAAGTTTCTCAAAAAATCATCCGAGGGGGTCCGCAAAAGGCCCGACAAGAGGACCATGGTGCCCGGCGGGGTTGGATGAGGCCTGGTTGGATTTTATGGGCCAAGGAAGTGGAAAGAGGCGATTTCGGCTCATTTCTATGGGTGTTAGCCCACGGATTCTAGCGCTGAATGGGGTTCTGGCGCAAGTTTCTCAAAAACTCATACGAGAGTGTCCGCAAGAGGCCCGGCAAGAGGACCACGGTGCCCGGCGGGGTTGGATGAGGCCTGGTTGGATTTTATGGGCCAAGGAAGTGGAAACAGGCAATTTCGGCTCGTTTCTGTGAGTGTTAGCCCACGGATTCTGGCGCTGCATGGGGTTACGGTGCAAGTTTCTTGAAATATCATACGAGGGGGTCCGCAAGAGGCCCGGCAAGAGGACCATGGTGCCTAGCGGGGTTGGATGAGGCCTGGTTGGATTTTATGGGTCAAGGAAGTGGAAACAGGCAATTTCGGCTCATATATGTGGGTGTTAGCCCACGGATTCTGGCGCAGCGTGGGGTTCCGGCGCAAGTTTCTCGAAATATCATACGAGGGGGTCCGCAAAAGGCCCGGCAAGAGGTCCATGGTGCCCGGCGGGGTTGGATGAGGCCTGGTTGGATTTTATGGGCCAAGGAAGTGAAAACAGGCGATTTCGGCACTTTTCCAAAGGGCTTAGCCCACGGATTCTGGCGCTGCATGGGGTTCCGACGCAAGTTTCTCGAAAAATCATACGAGGGAGTCCGCAAGAGGCCCGGCAAGAGGACCATGGTGCCCGGCGGGGTTGGATGAGGCCTGGTTGGATTTTATTGGCCAAGGAAGTGGAAACAGGCGACTTCGGCTCATTTCTAAGGGTGTTAGCCCACGGATTCTCGCGCTGCATGGGGTTCCGGCGCAAGTTTCTCGAAAAATCATACAAGGGGGTCCGCAAGAGGCCCAGCAAGAGGTCCATGGTGTCCGGAGGGGTTCGATGAGGCCTGGTTGGATTTTACGGGCCAAGGAAGTAAAAACAGGCGATTTCGGCACTTTTCCAAAGGGGTTAGCCCATGGATTTTGTCGCTGCATGGGTTCCGACGCAAATTTCTAAAAAAATCATACGAAGAGGTCTGCAAGAGGCCCAGTAAGAGGACCATGGTGCCCGACGGGGTTGGATGAGGCCTGGTTGGATTTTATGGGGCCAAGGAAGTGGAAACAGGTGATTACGACTCATTTCTGTGGGTGTTAGCCCACGGATTCTGGCGCTACATGGGGTTCCGACGCGAGTTTCTCGAAACATTATACAAGGGGGTCCGCAAGAGGCCTAGAAAGAGGTCCATGGTGCTCGGCGAGGTTGGATGAGGCCTTGTTGGATTTTATGGGCCAAGGAAGTGGAAACAGGCGATTTCGACACTTTTCCAAAGGGGTTAGCCCACGAATTCTGGCGCTGCATGGGGCTCCAGCGCAAGTTTCTCAAAAACTCATACGAGGGGTCCGCAAGAGGCCCGGAAAGAGGTCCATGGTGCCCAGCGGGGTTGGATGAGGCGTGGTTGGAGTTTATGGGCCAAGGAAGTGGAAACAGGCGATTTCGACACTTTTCAAAAGGGGTTATCCCACGGATTTTGTCGCTGCATGGGGTTCCGGTGCAAGTTTCTTGAAAAATCATACGAGGGGGTCCACAAGAAACCCGGCAACATGACCATGGTGCCCGGCGGGGTTTGATGAGGCCTGGTTGGATTTTATGGGACAAGGAAGTGGAAACAGGCGATTTCAGCACTTTTCCAAAGGGGTTAGCCCACGGATTCTGGCGCTGCATGGGGTTCCGGCGCAAGTTTCTCGAAACATCTCACAAGGGGGTCCGCAAGAGGCCCGACAAGAGGACCATGGTGCCCGGCGGGGTTGGATGAGGCCTGGTTGGATTTTATGGGCCAAGAAAGTGGAAACAGGCGATTTTGGCTCATTTCTATGGGTGTTATCCCACGGATTCTGGCGCTGCATGGGGTTTTGGTGCAAGTTTCTCGAAAACTCATACGAGGGGGTCCGCAAGAGTCCCATCAAGAGGTCCATGGTGCCCGGAGGGGTTGGATGAGGCCTTATTGGATTTTATGGGCCAAGGAAGTGGAAACAGGCCATTTCGGCACAATTCCAAAGGGGTTAGCCCACGGATTCTATCGCTACATGGGGTTGCGGCGCAAGTTTCTCAAAAAATCATACGAGGGGGTCCGCAAGAGGCCTCTCAAGAGGACCATGGTGCCCGGCGGGTTTGGATGAGGCCTGGTTGGATTTTATGGGCCAAGGAAGTGGAAACAGGCGATTTCGGCTCATTTCTGTGGGTGTTAGCCCACAGATTCTGGCGCTGCATGGGGTTCCGACGCAACTTTCTCCAAATCTCATACGAGGGGGTCCGCAAGAGGCCCGCAAGAGGTCCATGGTGCCCGACGGGGTTGGATGAGGCCTGGTTGGCTTTTATGGGCCAAGGAAGTGGAAACAGGCGATTTCGGCACTTTTCCAAAGGGGTTAGCCCACGGATTCTGTCGCTGCATGGGGTTCCGGAGCAAGTTTCTCGAAAATTCATATGAGGAGGTCCGCAAGAGGCCCGGCAAGAGGACCATGGTGTCCGGCGGGGTTATATGACGCCTGGTTGGATTTTATGGGCGAAGGAAGTGGAAACAGGCAATTTCGGCTCATTTCTATGGGTGTTAGCTCACGGATGCTTGCGCTGCATGGGGTTCCGGCGCAAGTTTCTCGAAAACTCATACGAGGGGGTCCAAAAGAGGCCCGACAAGAGGTCTATAGTGCCCGGAGGGGTTGGATGAAGCGTGGTTGGATTTTATGGGCCAAGGAAGTGGAAATTGACGATTTTGGCACTTTTCCAAAGGGGTTAACCCACGGATTCTGGCGCTGCATGGGGTTCCGGCGCAAGTTTCTCAAAAAATCATACAAGGGGGTCCGCAAGAGGCCCAGCAAGAGGACCATGGTGCCCAGCGGGGTTGGATGAGGCCTGGTTGGATTTTATGGGCCAAGGAAGTGGAAACAGGCGATTTCGGCACTTCTCCAATGGGGTTAGCCCACGGATTCTGTCGCTGCATGGGTTCCAGCGCATGTTTCTAAAAAAATCATACGAGGAGGTATGCAAGAGGCCTAGCAAGAGGACCATGGTGCCCGACGGGGTTGGATGAGGCCTGGTTGGATTTTATGGGGCCAAGGAAGTGGAAACAGGTGATTTCGGCTCATTTCTGTGGGTGTTAGCCCACAGATTCTGGCGCTGCATGGGGTTCCGACGTGAGTTTCTCGAAACATTGTACAAGGGGGTCTGCAAGAGGCCCAGAAAGAGGTCCATCGTGCTCGGCGAGGTTGGATAAGGCCTGGTTGGATTTTATGGGCCAAGGAAGTGGAAACAGGCGATTTCGACACTTTTCAAAAGGGGTTAGCCCACGAATTCTGGCGCTGCATGGGGCTCCGGCACAAGTTTCTCAAAAACTCATACGAGGGGTCCGCAAGAGGCCCGGCAAGAGGTCCATGGTGCCCAGCGGGGTTGGATGAGGCGTGGTTGGATTTTATGGGCCAAGGAAGTGGAAACAGGCGATTTCGACACTTTTACAAAGGGGTTAGCCCACGAATTTTTTCGCTGCATGGGGTTCCGGTACAAGTTTCTCGAAAAATCATACGAGGGGGTCCGCAAGAAACTCGGCAAGAGGACCATGGTGCCCGGCGGGGTTTGATGAGGCCTGGTTGGATTTTATGGGCCAAGGAAGTGGAAACAGGCGATTTCAGCACTTTTCCGAAGGGGTTAGCCCATAGATTCTGGCGCTGCATGGGGTTCCGGCGCAAGTTTCTCGAAACATCACACAAGGGGGTCCGCAAGAGGCCCGGCAAGAGGACCATGCTGCCCGGTGGGGTTGGATGAGGCCTGGTTGGATTTTATGGGCCAAGGAAGTGGAAACAGGCGATTTTGGCTCATTTATATGGGTGTTATCCCACGGATTCTGGCGCTGCATGGGGTTTCGGGGCAAGTTTCTCGAAAAATCATACAAGGGGGTCCACAAGAGGCCCAGCAAGAGGTCCATGGTGTCCGGCGGGGTTCGATGAGGCCTGGTTGGATTTTATGGGCTAAGGAAGTAAAAACAGGGGATTTTTGCACTTTTCCAAAGGGGTTAGCCCATGGATTCTGTCGCTCTATGGGGTTCCGGCGCAAGTTTCCCGAAAACTCATACGAGGGGGTCCGAAAGAGGCCCGACAAGAGGTCCATAGTGCCCGAAGGGGTTGGATGAAGCCTGGTTGGATTTTTTGTGCCAAGGAAGTGGAAATTGGCGATTTTGGCAATTTTCCAAAGGGGTTAGCCCACGGATTCTGGCGCTGCATGGGGTTCCGGTGCAAGTTTCTCAAAAAATCATACAAGGGGGTCCGCAAGAGGCCCGGTAAGAGGACCATGGTGCCCAGCGGGGTTGGATGAGGCCTGGTTTGATTTTATGGGCCAAGGAAGTGGAAACAGGCGATTTCGGCACTTCTCCAAAGGGGTTACCTCACGGATTCTGTCGCTGAATGGGTTCCGGCGCAAGTTTCTAAAAAAATCATACGAGGAGGTCTGCAAGAGGCCCAGCAAGAGGACCATGGTGCCTGACGGGGTTGGATGAGGCCTGGTTGGAATTTATGGGGCCAAGGAAGTGGAAACAGGCGATTTTGGCTCATTTATATGGGTGTTAGCCCACAGATTCTGGCGCTGCATGGGGTTCCGACACGAGTTTCTCGAAACATTATACAAGGGGGTCCGCAAGAGGCCCAGAAAGAGGTCCATGGTGCTCGGCGAGGTTGGATGAGGTCTGGTTGGATTTTATGGGCCAAGGAATTGGAAACAGGCGATTTCGACACTTTTCCAAAGGGGTTAGCCCACGAATTCTGGCGTTGCATGGGGCTCCGGCACAAGTTTCTCAAAAACTCATACGAGGGGTCCGCAAGAGGCCCGGCAAGAGGTCCATGGTGCCCAGCGGGGTTGGATGAGGCGTGGTTGGATTTTATGGGCCAAGGAAGTGGAAACAGGCGATTTCGACACTTTTCCAAAGGGGTTAGCCCACGGATTTTTTCGTTGCATGGGGTTCCGGTGCAAGTTTCTCGAAAACTCATACGAGGGGGTCCGCAAGAAACCCGGCAAGCGGACCATGGTGCCCGGCGGGGGTTGATGAGGCCTGGTTAGATTTTATGGGCCAAGGAAGTGGAAACAGGTGATTTCAGCACTTTTCCAAAGGGGTTAGCCCACGGATTCTGGCGCTACATGGGGTTCCGGCGCAAGTTTCTCGAAACATCACACAAGGGGGTCCGCAAGAGGCCCGACAAGAGGACCATGCTGCCCGGCGGGGTTGGATGAGGCCTGGTTGGATTTTATGGGCCAAGGAAGTGGAAACAGGCGATTTTGGCTCATTTCTATGGGTGTTATACCCCGGATTCTGGCGCTGCATGGGGTTTCGGCGCAAGTTTCTCGAAAACTCATACGAGGGGGTCCGCAATAGGCCCATCAAGAGGTCCATGGTGCCCGGCGGGGTTCTATGAGGCCTGGTTGGATTTTATGGGCCAAGGAAGTGGAAACAGGCCATTTCGGCACTTTTCCAAAGGGGTTAGCCCACGAATTCTGTCGCTACATGGGGTTGCGGCGCAAGTTTCTCAAAAAATCATACGAGGGGGTCCGCTAGAGGCCTTTCAAGAGGACAATGGTGCCCGGCGGGGTTGGATGAGGCCTGGTTGGATTTTATGGGCCAAGGAAGTGGAAACAGGCGATTTCGGCTCATTTCTATGGGTGTTAGCCCACGGATTCTCGCGCTGCATGGGGTTTCGGGGCAAGTTTCTCCAAAACACATACGAGGGGGTCCGCAAGAGGCCCAGCAAGAGGTCCATGGTGCCCGACGGGGTTGGATGAGGCGTGGTTGGATTTTATGGGCCAAGGAAGTGGAACCAGGCGATTTTGGCACTTTTCCAAAGGGGTTAGCCCACGGATTCTGTCGCTGCATGGGGTTCCAGCGCAAGTTTCTCGAAAAATCATACGAGGGGGTCCGCAAGTGGCCCGGCAAGAGGACCATGGTTCCCGGCGGGGTTAGATGATGCCTGGTTGGATTTTATGGGCGCAGGAAGTGGAAACAGGCAATTTCGGCTCACTTCTATCGGTGTTAGCCCACGGATTCTTGCGCTGCATGGGGTTCCGGCGCAAGTTTCTCGAAAACTCATACGAGGGGGTCCGAAAGAGGCCCGACAAGAGGTCTAAAGTGCCGGGAGGGGTTGGATGAAGCCTGGTTGGATTTTATGGGCCAAGGAAGTGGAAATTGGCGATTTTGGCACTTTTCCAAAGGGGTTAGCCCACGGATTCTGGCGCTGCATGGGGTTCCGGCGCAAGTTTCTCAAAAAATCATACAAGGGGGTCCGCAAGAGGCCCGGCAAGAGGACCATGGTGCCCAGCGGGGTTGGATGAGGCCTGGTTGGAATTTATTGGCCAAGGAAGTGGAAACAGGCGATTTCGGCACTTCTCCAAAGGGGTTAGCCCACGAATTCTGTCGCTGCATGGGTTCCGGCGCAAGTTTCTAATAAAATAATACGAGGAGGTCTGCAAGAGGCCCAGCAAGAGGACCATGGTGCCCGACGGGGTTGGATGAGGCCTGGTTGGATTTTATGGGGCCAAGGAAGTGGAAACAGGCGATTTCGGCTCATTTCTGTGGGTGTTAGCCCACGGATTCTGGCGCTGCATGGGGTTCCGACGTGAGTTTCTCGAAACATTATACAAGGGGGTCCGCAAGAGGCCCAGAAAGAGGTCCATGGTGCTCGGCGAGGTTAGATGAGGCCTGGTTGGATTTTATGGGCCAAGGAAGTGGAAACAGGCGATTTCGACACTTTTCCAAAGGGGTTAGCCCACGAATTCTGTCGCTGCATGGGGTTCCGGCGCAAGTTTCTCGAAAAATCATACGAGGGGGTCCACAAGAGGCACGGCAAGAGGACCATGGTGCCCGGCTGGGTTAGATGATGCCTAGTTGGATTTTATGGGCGAAGGAAGTGGAAACAGGCAATTTCGGCTCATTTCTATGGGTGTTAGCCCACGGATTCTTGCGCTGCATGGGGTTCCGGCGCAAGTTTCTTGAAAACTCATACGAGGGGGTCTGAAAGAGGCCCGACAAGAGGTCCATAGTGCCCGGAGGGGTTGGATGAAGCCTGGTTGGATTTTATGGGCCAAAGAAGTGGAAATTGGCGATTTTGGCACTTTTCCAATGGGGTTAGCCCACGGATTCTGGCACTGCATGGGGTTCCGGCGCAAGTTTCTCAAAAAATCATACAAGGGGGTCCGCAAGAGGACCATGGTGCCCAGCGGGGTTGGATAAGGCCTTGTTGGATTTTATGGGCCAAGGAAGTTGGAACAGGCGATTTCGGCACTTCTCCAAAGGGGTTAGCCCACGGATTCTTGCGCTGCATGGGGTTCCGGCGCAAGTTTCTTGAAATATCATACGAGGGGGTCCGCAAGAGGCTCAGAAAGAGGATCATGGTGCCTGGTGGGGTTGGATGAGGCCTGGTTGGATTTTATGGGCCAAGGAAGTGGAAACAGGCAATTTCGGCTCATTTATGTGGGTGTTAGCCCACGGATTCTGGCGCTGCATGGGGTTCCGACACAAGTTTCTCAAAAAATCATTCGAGGGGGTCCGCAAGAGACCCGGCAAGAGGTCCATGGTGCCCGGCGGGGTTCTATGAGGCCTGGTTGGATTTTATGGGCCAAGGAAGTGGAAACAGGCGATTTCAGCACTTTTCCAAAGGGGTTAGCCCACGGATTCTGGCGCTGCATGGGGTTCCAGCGCAAGTTTCTCAAAAAATCATACGAGGGGGACCGCAAGAGGCCCAGCAATAGGACCATGGTGCTCGGCGGGGTCGGATGAGGCCTGGTTTGATTTTATCGGCCGAGAAAGTGGAAACAGGCAATTTCGGCTCATTTCTGTGGGTGTTAGCCCACGAATTCTGGCGTTGCATGGGGTTCCGACGCACGTTTCTCGAAAAATCATACAAGCGGGTCCGCAAGAGGCCCGGCAAGGGGACCATGGTGCCCGGTGGGCTTGGATGAGGCCTTGTTGGTTTTATGGGCCAAGGAAGTGGAAACAGGCGATTTTGGATCATTTCTGTGGGTGTTAGCCCACGGATTCTGGCGCTGCATGGGGTTCCGGTGCAAGTTTCTCAAAAAATCATACGAGGGGGTCCGCAAGAGGACAATGGTGCCTGCCGGGGTAAGATGAGGCCTGGTTGGATTTTATGGGCCAAGGAAGTGGAAACAGGTGATTTCGACTCATTTCTGTGGGTGTTAGCCCACGGATTCTGGCGCAGCATGGGTTCCGGCGCATGTTTCTCAAAATATCATACGAGGGGGTCCTCAAGAGGCCCGGCAAGAGGTCCATGGTGCCCGGCGGGGTGTGATGAGGCCTGGTTGGATTTTATGGGCAAAGGAAGTGGAAACATGCAATTTCGGCACTTTTCCAAAGGGGTTAGCCCACGTATTCTGGCACTGCATGGGGTCTCGGTGCAAGTTTCTCGAAATCTCATACAAGGGGGTCCGCAAGAGGCCCGGCAAGAGGACCATGGTGCCCGGCGGGGTTGGATGAGGCCTGGTTGGATTTTATGGGCCAAGGAAGTGGAAACAGGCGATTTCAGCTCATTTCTGTGGGTGTTAGCCCATGGACTCTGGCACTGCATGGGGTTCCGCCACAAGTTTCTTGAAAAATCATACGAGGGGGTCTGTAAGAGGCCCGGCAAGAGGTCTATTGTGCCTGGAAGGGTTGTATGAGGCCTGGTTGGATTTTATGGGCTAAGGAAGTAGAAACAGGCAATTTCGGCACTTTTCCAAAGGGGTTAGCCCACGGATTATGGCGCTGCATGGGGTTCCGGCGCAAGTTTTTTGAAAAATCATACGAGGGGGTCTGCAAGAGACCCGACAAGAGAACCATGGTGCCTGACGGGGTTGGATGAGGCCTGGTTGGATATTATGGGCTAAGTAAGTGGAAATAGGCAATTTCGGCTCATTTCTGTGGGTGTTAGCCCACGGATTCTGGCGCTGCATGGGGTTCCGGTGCAAGTTTCTTGAAAAAACATACGAGGGGGTCCGAAAGAGGCCCGGCAAGAGGTCCATGGTGCCTGGCAGTGTTTGATGAGGCCTGCTTGGATTTTATGGGCCAAGGAAGTGGAAACAGGTGATTTCGACACTTTTCCAATAGGGTTAGCCCACAGATTCTGTCGCTGCATGGGGTTCCGGTGGAAGTTTCTCAAAAAATAATAAAAGGGGGTCTGCAAGAGGCCCTTCAAGAGGACCATGCTGCCTTGCGGGGTTGGATGAGGCCTGGTTGGAATTTATGGGCCAAGGAAGTGGAAATAGGCGATTTCGGCTCTCTTCTGTGGGTGTTAGCCCATGGATTCTGGCGCTACATAGAGTTCCGCCGCAACTTTCTCAAAAAATCATTCAAGGGGGTCTGTAAGAGGCCCGGCAAGAGGTCCATGGTCCTTGCGGGGTTGGATGAGGCCTGGTTGGATTTTTTGGGCTAAGGAAGTGGAAACAGGCGATTTCGGCACTTTTCAAAAAGGGTTAGCCCACGGATTCTGTCGCTGCATGGGGTTCCGGTGCAAGTTTCTCGAAAAATCATACGACGGGGTTCGCAAGAGGACCATGGTGCCCGGCAGGGTTGGATTAGGCCTTGTTGGATTTTAAGGGCCAAGGAAGTGGAAACAGGCGATTTCGGCTCATTTTTGTGGGTGTTAGCCCACGGATTCTGGTGCTGCATGGGGTTCCAGTGCAAGTTTCTCGAAAAATCATACGAGGGGGTCCGCAAGAGGCCCGGCAAGAGGACCATGGTGCCCGGCGGGGTTGGATGAGGCCTGGTTGGATTTTATGGGCCAAGGAAGTGGAAACAAGCGATTTTGGCACTTTTCCAAAGGGTTTTGCCCACGGATTCTGTCGCTACATGGGTTTCGACGCAAGTTTCTCAAAAATTCATACGAGGGGGTCCGCAAGAGGCCCGGCAAGAGGACCATGATGCCCGGCAGGGTTGGATGAAGCCTGGTTGGATTTTATAGGCTAAGGAAGTGGAAACAGGTGATTTCGGCACTTTTCCAAAGGGCTTAGACCACGAATTCTGGCGCTGCATGGGGTTCCGGTGCAAGTTTCTCAAAAAATCTTACGAGGTGGTCCGCAAGAGGCCCGACAAGAGGACCATGGTGCCTGGCAGGGTTGGATGAGGCCTGGTTGGATTTTATGGGCCAAGGAAGTGAAAACAGGCGATTTCGGTACTTTTCCAGAGGGGTTAGCCCACGAATTCTGGCGCTGCATGGGGTTTCGGCGCACGTTTCTCGAAAAATCATATAAGGGGGTCCGCAAGAGGCCCGGAAAGAGGACATGGTGCCCGGCGGGGTTGCATGAGGCCTGGTTTGATTTTATGGGCCAAGAAAGTGGAAACATACGATTTCGGCTCATTTCTGTGGGTGTTAGCCCACAGATTCTGGCGCTGCATGGGGTTCCGGTGCAAGTTTCTCGAAAAATCATATGAGGGGGTCCGCAAGAGGCCCGGCAAGAGGACCATGGTGCCCTGCAGGGTTGGATGAGGCCTGGTTGGATTTTATGGGCCAAGGAAGTGGAAACTTGAGATTTCGACACTTTTCCAAAGGGGTTAGCCCACGGATTCTGTCGCTGCATGGGGTTCCGGTGCAAGTTTCTCGAAATATCATATGAGGGGGTCCGCAAGAGGCCCCGCAAGAGGACCATGGTTCCTGGCGGGGTCGGATGAGGCCTAGTTGGATTTTATGGGCCAAGGAAGTGGAAACAGGCGATTTCGGTACTTTTCCAGAGGGGTTAGCCCACGGATTCTGGCGTCGCATGGGGTTCCAGCGCACATTTTTCAAAAAATCATAGGGGTCTGCAAGAGGCCCGGCAAGAGGACCATGGTGCCCGAAGGGGTTGGATGAGGCCTGGTTGGATTTTATGGGCCAAGGAAGTGGAAACAGGTGATTTCGGCTCATTTCTGTGGGTGTTAGCCCACAGATTCTAGCGCTGCATGGGGTTCCGGTGCAAGTTTCTCCAAAAATCATACGAGGGGATCCGTAAGAGGCCCGGCAAGAGGACCATTGTGCCTGGAAGGGTTGTATGAGGCCTGGTTGGATTTTATGGGCTAAGGAAGTAGAAACAGGCAATTTCGGCACTTTTCCAAAGGGGTTAGCCCACGGATTATGGCGCTGCATGGGGTTCCGGCGCAAGTTTTTTGAAAAATCATACGAGGGGGTCTGCAAGAGACCCGACAAGAGAACCATGGTGCCTGACGGGGTTGGATGAGGCCTGGTTGGATATTATGGGCTAAGTAAGTGGAAATAGGCAATTTCGGCTCATTTCTGTGGGTGTTAGCCCACGGATTCTTGCGCTGCATGGGGTTCCGGCGCAAGTTTCTTGAAATATCATACGAGGGGGTCCGCAAGAGGCTCGGCAAGAGGATCATGGTGCCTGGTGGGGTTGGATGAGGCCTGGTTGGATTTTATGGGCCAAGGAAGTGGAAACAGGCAATTTCGGCTCATTTATGTGGGTGTTAGCCCACAGATTCTGGCGCTGCATGGGGTTCCGGTGCAAGTTTCTCGAAATATCATATGAGGGGGTCCGCAAGAGGCCTGGAAAGAGGTCCATGGTGCCTGGCGGGGTAGGATGAGGCCTGGTTGGATTTTATGGGCCAAGGAAGTGGAAACAGGCGATTTCGGTACTTTTCCAGAGGGGTTAGCCCACGGATTCTGGCGTCGCATGGGGTTCCAGCGCACATTTTTCAAAAAATCATACAAGGGGGTCTGCAAGAGGCCCGGCAAGAGGACCATGGTGCCCGAAGGGGTTGGATGAGGCCTGGTTGGATTTTATGGGCCAAGGAAGTGGAAACAGGTGATTTCGGCTCATTTCTGTGGGTGTTAGCCCACAGATTCTAGCGCTGCATGGGGTTCCGGTGCAAGTTTCTCCAAAAATCATACGAGGGGATCCGTAAGAGGTCCGGCAAGAGGACCATGGTGCCCGGCGGCATTGGATGAGGCCTGGTTGGATTTTATTGGCCAAGGAAGTGGGAACAAGCAATTTCGGCTCATTTCTGTGGGTGTTAGCCCACAAATTCTGGCGCTGCATGGGGTTCCGGTGCAAGTTTCTCCAAAAATCATACGAGGGGATCCGCAAGAGGCCCGGCAAGAAGACCATGGTGCCCGGCGGCGTTGGATGAGGCCTGGTTGGATTTTATGGGCCAAGGAAGTGGAAACAGGCGATTTTGGCTCATTTTTGTGGGTGTTAGCCCACAGATTCTGGCGCTGCTTGGGGTTCCGGCGCAAGTTTCTCGAAAAATCATACGAGGGAGTCTGCAAGAGGCCCGGCAAGAGGTCCATGGTGCCCGGCGGCGTTGGATGAGACCTGGTTGGATTTTATGGGCCAAGGAAGTGGAAACAGGCGATTTCGGTTCATTTTTGTGGGTGTTAGCCCACAGATTCTGGCGCTGCATAGGGTTCTGGTGCAAGTTTCTCGAAAAATCATACGAGGGGGTCCGCAAGAGGCCCGGCAAGAGGACCATGGTGCCCGGCGGGGTTGGATGAGGCCTGGTTTGATTTTATGGGCCAAGGAATTGGAAACGGGCGATTTCGACTCATTTCTTTGGGTGTTAGCCCACGGATTCTGGCGCTGCATGGGGTTCCGGCATAAGTTTCCCGGAAAATCATACGAGGGGGTCCGTAAGAGGCCTGGAAAGAGGTCCATGGTGCCTGGCGGGGTAGGATGAGGCCTGGTTGGATTTTATGGGCCAAGGAAGTGGAAATATGCGATTTCGACACTTTTCTAAAGGGGTTAGCCCACGGATTCTGTCGCTGCATGGGGTTCCGGTGCAAGTTTCTCGAAATATCATATGAGGGGGTCCACAAGAGGCCCCGCAAGAGGACCATTGTGCCTGGCGGGGTCGGATGAGGCCTAGTTGGATTTTATGGGCCAAGGAAGTGGAAACAGGCGATATCGATACTTTTCCAGAGGGGTTAGCCCACGGATTCTGGTGCTGCATGGGGTTCCGGCGCACGTTTCTCAAAAAGTCATACAAAGGGGTCCGCAAGAGGCCCGACAAGAGGACCATGGTGCCCGGCGGGGTTGGATGAGGCCTGGTTGGATTTTATGGGCCAAGGAAGTGGAAACAGGCGATTTCGGCTCATTTCTGTGGGTGTTAGCCCACAGATTCTGGCGCTGCATGGGGTTCTGGTGCAAGTTTCTCCAAAAATCATACGAGGGGATCCGCAAGAGGCCCGGCAAGAGGACCATGGTGCCTGGCGGCATTGGATGAGGCCTGGTTTGATTTTATGGGCCGAGGAAGTGGGAACAGGCAATTTCGGCTCATTTCTATGGGTGTTAGCCCAGGGATTCTGGCGCTGCATGGGGTTCCAGTGCAAGTTTCTCAAAAAATCATACGAGGGGGTCCGCAAGAGGCCCGGCAAGAGGACCATGGTGCCCGGCAGGGTTGGATTAGGCCTTGTTGGATTTTATGGGCCAAGGAAGTCGAAACAAGCGATTTTGGCACTTTTCCAAAGGGGTTAGCCCACGGATTCTGTCACTGCATGGGGTTTCGACGCAAGTTTCTCAAAAATTCATACGAGGGGGTCCGAAAGAGGCCCGGCAAGAGGACCATGATGCCCGGCGGGGTTGGATGAGGCCTGGTTGGATTTTATGGGCCAAGGAAGTGGAAACAGGCGATTTCAGCACTTTTCCAAAGGGCTTAGACCACGGATTCTGGCGCTGCATGGGGTTCCGGTGCAAGTTTCTCAAAAAATCATGCGAGGGGGTCCGCAAGAGGCCCGGCAAGAGGACCATGGTGCCTGGCGGGGTTGGATGAGGCTTGGTTGGATTTTATGGGCCAAGGAAGTGGAAACAGGCGATTTCGGTACTTTTCCAGAGGGGTTAGCCCATGGATTCTGGCGCTGCATGGGGTTTCGGCGCACGTTTCTCAAAAAATCATACAAGGGGGTCCGCAAGAGGCCCGGCAAGAGGACATGGTGCCCGGCGGGGTTGGATGAGGCCTGGTTTGATTTTATGGGCCAAGAAAGTGGAAACAGGCGAATATGACTTTAATTAACGAAATTGCAAAGAAGATGCACAAGCAAAATGTACACTGGTTGAACTCTCCCTCCTATTGTTAAGATTTTCATTCATCAATGGATTCGCTTCTAATTTATTGCAGCGAAAAATCGCATATTATGGAGGACTCACCACTAACTTGCAACGAGAGATGATAAAAGTCCCAAAAGGCTAATTGTGATAGTACTATTTCCGAGGGTCTTTGAGAAAGAGCCTCTTTTTCTCCACGAGGTAGTGGTAAAATCTGCCTTACACTCTACCCTCCCTAGACCCCAATCATGGGAATTCAGTGGGTTTAGTGTTGTGATAGTATTATGAGTTAGATATGAACTGTTATGAGTCATGCTTGAATCTTTTTTATGTTGATCACCTAAAAAAAGCAGTTGTCTACTTAATATGAATGAAGTTTCTCTATGCTAGTAATTGCTAACAGTACTTTGAACAATTGAACTTGATCATTGTTCTTGAAACTTTAGAGATTACTTCTCTATTTTACTGAAAATCCTGTTCTATCGTGAGAATTCTTGTCAGCTGCAAAAGAAATGTCTGCTTAGCCATATATAACTTCCTTGTAGTTAGGTTAATCAACTAATTCTAATTTAAGGATATATGGTTTATGCAGATATAAATGGTGCTTCGTGTAAGATATGGATGAATATTCTGTTAAAAGAGCTGCCAATGGGCTTGTCGCCCCCAGAAGAGGCTTAAGGGAAATGGCCGACAATAAAGATAAAAATGTTCAGTATTGTCCTAGACTTGGATGTAGTGGCCGAGTCAATTATACTAAGAGTACCAGAGTTGGAGGCATGGAGGAACCGAGACCACTAAGACTTTCTTTCGGTTCATCAAATGGAAAGGAAGTATTAGGGAGTTCATCTATGGCAGCTTCTGGAATGACTAGTGCGAGAAGGTCAGGCAAGGAATCTCATAGAAAATACTCTTCTAACATTGAAAACAAGCTATGGATGCCAGTTACTTCCATGAAGATCCAGAAGTTTTTAAAAAGATACAGTCATCGACAGAGTGTCAATTCCAATTTGATTCAGCAAAGAGAGATATTGGATCCAGCAAAGCTATATTTGCAGAAGTTGGTTGCTCTAGTGGAACATCGAGCAGTAGACCTCGAAAAATATCTGGTCATGGACCTGGTTCTTCTAACCAAAAGAGTCCAATGAATTCCTCTGTTTCTTCGTCGTCTAAATCTGTTAGTGTTGGGACAAGGAGTAGTAGTAGTGGGGAGGATACAGGATGAGAAATCTGAACTGCAATTCCATAGCAGATGTCTTCTGATATAGTTCTTCACCATCAGAATCAAGTATTAGTCGCAGGGAAACAGTAAAAAGGAGAAATACTGAAGGTGAAAGCAGTTCGTCATCTAAAGGGAAAAAAATGAGTGGGCCATCACCAAATGAAGGACGTGCAGTTCGTCCCGCTACTGGAATCTCCATCTCTGATTCAAGGAATAGTAGAAGCTCGGATTTCAGTGACGGTAATCGTGCTGTATCAGTTAGGACCCGCAGGTCAATGAATGTGAGTTCTAGGTTAAGGGGTCCTATTCAGGATTCTTTGCAGACCAAGTCTTCTGGCTTAAGCCAAAATTTGCCTCAGCCTGAAACTGCAACTCTAGATATGCCTAGTTCATCCAGTCAATTTTACACAGATTCTTCGTCAAGTGATTATAGTGCTTATAGTTTTCCTGGAAATGATGATGATGAAGATGAGGATGAAGATGAATATGAAGATGATTATTTACATGGTCTAGTACCAATCACTTCAGCAGAAACATGCATTAACAGATTTATGAACCCTGAAGCATTGCTGCGATATAACATGGATGGAGTTGCTCAGGTATATTCTTGGAGGAATTCAAATTCGAATTTGCTTCCTAAAGCTTGCTGATTTTTACGTGTAGTCGTCTTGCTTTTACTTTACAGGTATTGCTGGCACTTGAGAGAATTGAACAAGATGAAGAGTTATCTTCTGAGGTATTCAATGTTGAATATTTTTCTTCTTGTGTAAACTTTCTATTTGGGTTAGTGAATGAGCTCTTATTTTCTATCTACAGCGACTACTGGCGTTGGAGACCAATTTGTTCCTAAATGTCCTTAACTTCTATGACCAGCATAGAGACATGAGACTAGATATCGATGACATGTCCTATGAGGTCTGTTTTCATTTCTTCTCTCACAACTTATAAGACATTATTACTCCTGGCGATTCAATTTGTTTGTTTTCTCACAACTTATAAGACATTATTACTCCCTGCGGTTCAATTTGTTTGTTTGGTTTTGACGTGACACGAAGTTTAAGAAAGTAAAGAAGACTTTTGAATCGTGTTTGTTTTAAACTAAAGATGTGTAGAATGTACCAACTATCAAAGTTCCCTTTAATGCTATGGTCTTAAACATGTCATGTCGAAAGTTAGAATTAAAGCGTTGTCATAAAGGAAAAGAGGCATTCTTTTTGAAACAGACTAAAAACGGAAAGCAAGACAAACAAATTGAAATGGAGGAAGCACTACTTAGAGAGTGTTACAATGGTGTCTTTGACTATTATTTCCTCAATTACTTTGATAATCTTAGTAGTGTTCTATAGTACTCATTTTTTGTGTTAAGAATTGTATATTTTGTCTTCAAAATATGGAAAGTCCATTCAAGTTATATTTCCGGCGACTCAAGCACGACCACAGTCAGCGCCACCGCTGCCGGCGGCGAGACAACCACAACCGGCAATGATAGTATAGAGGAGAATTCGATTACCGATACGGTCGTTCAGTACGTTGTTCTACGGAGAGATTTGATTGATTCGTGGCCATTAGGAAGTGTGGTTACACAAGGCTGCCATGCCGCCGTCGCCGCCATTTGGTCTCACAAAGACGATGCCGTTACTCTTCAATATTGTAGCCCTTCCAATCTCGATTCAATGCATAAGGTAAATCATCTAATTAGTTGATTTTTGTTTTGGAAGGTTTCTCATTTCTGTTTCGGATTCCACCAGATTAATTAGTTTTGTACATTGATCATGTAACTATATTTATGCTATCAGTTAGGCAGTTAGCTAGAAGGTAATTGAAGGTAGCTCTCTGTGAACAACAATACTTTGGCATGAAGAAATTGTAAAGAACATACTTTTATTGGTTAACTTAGTATATGTTAATTAGATCGTGGAACTTGCAACAGCATAATAATAATAGTTATAATTGACTACGATAACCGAGTGCAAAAGTGCATCTTGTGTGCACCCCGACTATTCTCTACCTGCTATCATTATTTCACTATCAGATAACTTTGTGCACCAAAGCATAGACAAATGGGATTCGTGGGAAGAGATTATCTAGCTTTCTTTTTCAGCTGGAACTTGGACACTGATCTCCTAGGCCTCAATACATTGACCATTAGACCACACTCAAGGTGCCAGTGAAGCATATATATTAGTCACTAGATTATTAATTTAGATATTAGGAGGCTGAGCATTCTCTTGGTTGAAATGGTAGAAAATGAAATTGATGGGTAAGGTTGGTTGATGCATTGTGTTATGTCAGGAAAAGACCAAAATGATTACACTTGTTACAAGTTGGTGGGTTGGTTTCCTTGTGCACTAGCTCCTGTGTGATTTATTCTCTTAAGGTGTATTGTAGCTTCAATTTTCAGTTGTAGGAAGTTGAATAGAGCAATTGGTGCTTATATGGTTTGCGGCTTAATTAATTCAAAGTTCCACTTTAAAATAAAGCACTTTGTAACAAATAGAATTCACACAAACTCACAAAAGAGTATCTAAATCTATTTAGGAACAGAAGAAAACTATAAATCTACTCTACTGAAATACTTCCGCTAGAGTCTATTGTCAGAGACAGTCACAATGTTTCCAATGTGACTGTCTCTGAAGAAGGATACCTTCCCATAGTGTTTTCTGCCGAACATTTCATACTAATATTAAGCTTCACAAAATCCTTCCTCTGCTTTGAAACATTGTGACCAACTCTCACAATAGACTCTAGCTTAAGTCTTTTAGCAGACGAATCCTTAGCAGGTTTGTGTACTGTATTTTCAGCAGAGGATTCCATCTTAGTGTTTGGCCTCTCAAAATTCTTTCTCTGCTTCGAAACATTGTGATCATCTCTAACGATATACTCCAATAGATGTCTTTTAGTAGATGAATCTTTTACAGCTTTGCTTAAATAAGCACTATCTTCAAGCCTGCTTTGTGAACCAGCTATGAGCCTCTAGACCAATTATAGTTATACAAAAGCTTCAATAGAATTACTTAATTCAACTACGATAAAAAACAATTACTTGATTCAAAGTGAAAAAGTATATGCAAATTAATTTTTTTCACTGATAAGTAATATTATTAGTTTATCATTAGTTCAAAAAGTACAGGAAAAATGATAGTGCTGAAAGTGTTTACATCATAGAGCTAGATCGACTCCTCTTGTCTTTGTAAGGAATCAACCCAGTCCAGCGTGACCTCTATGTTGTATACAGTACATAATCACATTGAACCGAAAATGCTCTTTGTTGGCTTAGTTCTTTAAGTGCATCGAGAAAAAAATTATGAACTAAAAATGATAAATTTAGGTAAGAAAAAACAACATACCTAGTGAAATATAGGTGGGCAATCATGTTGGGTAATGCCAACACCCTTCCTATGGCAAGGCCCATGAGGGGGCTGGGTAGCTCGGGTCGGAGTTATGATTGAACATAGCGCTTGCTTGGTGGACTTGGTTAGAAATAATATTGCGCCTTTGCTATCAGCTATAACTTTTGGCATAATGGTAAGCGCTTGATCCTAACAAGTGGTATCAAAGCGTGATCAAGTTAGATCATTAGATGTGTTTTTTTTAATATTTTAGTATCAAAACTAAAATACTCTGTTTCCACCAAAGCTTTCATATTTTTTTAGCACGTAAGATTTTTATTTCTCATAGATCCTATATATATAATTTTTTAATTATCTGCTAAGTCAAACTTCATATAAGTTGGATGTAGAAAATATTTTGTTTATTATTTTAATTATCTGCTATTAAATGTAGCTCTTACGGATTAAAAAAGGTAGCCTTCATGAGTTAAAAAAATAACCGTTGCGGGTTGAAAATGATATGGTAGTTCTTTTGAAAGAACTCATAGATTTCGTAAAATTAATGAGGCTCTGATACCACTGTTGTCTTTTTAAAAAAAAATTAATTGGGCAGCAAAAAGATTGAAAATGTCTCTCTTTGATTTGAAATGGCTTTCAATAGCTTTCAATAATATTATTAAGTACAGAGGGCACCACAGAAGAAGATGTAATAAAACATTTTACAGTTGATACAATCAAATATCATCAATATATCAATCCGCGCCATAGCAGACTCCTTTGTTATAGGACTAAGCGTGTTGGCATTGTTTCCCTTTGATCATTTAATTTTGATGGCTCGTCGTCTCAAATCTTCCCTTTCGCTCAAACAACTTATACGCTCATTGATAACATTCATCTTCATTTTACTCAAAGGTCAAAATCAGGCCTATAGCAAATGTGATTGAGACGATGATACTAATAACCATGGAACTGTTGCACCCGATTGAATTCGAAGTCTGGAGCATGAGTCCACCCATGGTATACAGTAGTAGAAACCCAATATAGGTAACAAGTCCATTTAGTACCTCATCCGACTTCTTTTGATTTTCAATCAATTCATTTTTCACGTTTGGCTCCAAAGATTCATAATGGTAAGCGCTTGATCCTAACAAGTGGTATCAGAGCGTGATCAAGTTAGATCATTAAATGTGTTTTTTTATATATTTTAGTAATAAAACTAAAATACTCTGTTTCTACCAAAGCTTTCATATTTTTTTAACACGTAAGATTTTTATTTCTCATAGATCCTATATATATAATTTTTTAATTATTTGCTAAGTCAAACTTCATATAAGTTGGATGTAAAAAATATTTTGTTTATTATTTTAATTATTTGCTATTAAAAGTAGCTCTTACGGATTAAAAAAGGTAGCCTTCATGAGTTAAAAAGATAACCGTTGCGGGTTGAAAATGATATGGTAGTTCTTTTGAAAGAACTCATAGATTTCGTAAGATTAATGAGGCTCTGATACCACTGTTATTTTTTTAAAAAAATAATTAATTGGGCAGCAAAAAGATTGAAAATATCTCTCTTTGATTTGAAATGGCTTTCAATAATTTTATTAAGTATAAAGGGCACCACAGAAGAAGATGTAATAATACATTTTACAGTTGATTCAATCAAATATCATCAATATATCAATCTGCACCATAGCGGACTCCTTTGTTATAGGACTAAGCGTGTTGCCGTTGTTTCCCTTTGACCATTTAATTTTGATGGCTCGTCGTCTCAAATCTTCCCTTTCGCTCTAACAACTCATACGCTCATTGATAACATTCATCTTCATTTTACTCAAAGGTCAAAATCAGGCCTATAGCAAATGTGATTGAGACGATGATACTAATAACCATGGAACTGTTGCACCCGATTGAATTCGAAGTCTGGAGCATAAGTCCACCCATGGTATACAGTAGCAGAAACCCAATATGGGTAACGAGTCCATTTAGTACCTCATCCGACTTCTTTTGATTTTCAATCAATTCATTTTTCACGTTTGGCTCCAAAGATTCATAATGGTAAGCGCTTGATCCTAACAAATGATATCAGAGCGTGATCAAGTTAGATCATTAGATGTGTTTTTTTTTATACTTTAGTATCAAAACTAAAATACTCTGTTTCTACCAAAGTTTTCATATTTTTTTAGCACGTAAGATTTTTATTTCTCATAGATCCTATATATATAATTTTTTAATTATCTGCTAAGTCCAACTTCATATAAGTTGGATGTAGAAAATATTTTGTTTATTATTTTAATTATCTGCTATTAAAAGTAGCTCTTACGGATTAAAAAAGGTAGCCTTCATGAGTTAAAAAGATAACCGTTGCGGGTTGAAAATTATATGGTAGTTCTTTTGAAAGAACTCATAGATTTCGTAAGATTAATGAGGCTCTGATACCACTGTTATTTTTGTAAAAAAATAATTAATTGGGCAGCAAAAAGATTGAAAATATCTCTCTTTGATTTGAAATGGCTTTCAATAATTTTATTAAGTATAAAGGGCACCACAGAAGAAGATGTAATAATACATTTTACAGTTGATACAATCAAATATCATCCATATATTAATCCGCGCCATAGCAGACTCCTTTGTTATTGGACTAAGCGTGTTGGCGTAAGTGCGGAACTGCCAGCATTGACGAAGAATAGGATGTCAGTAAGAACGCATTTCACATTAGAGGCACAATGGCCAGTCAGCTCATAATGACATCATACGCAACCAAATTGGGAACCAATTTTCAACAATGCAGCCATACCTCTATTTACGGGGGAAGTGCGCATACCTCCATCAACTAAAATAACAAAGCTCACAGCACTCGCAATCATCCAAATAACTAAACATGCCACTCAAACTGCACCCAGTTTCAAGTCTAGACCATGGCATGGAAAGACTAACAAGATGTATTTCTGCCAAGGTCCTCCTTATAAAACATATTGCAGTTTAAATGATAAATTTAAGTAAGAACAACAAGTGATATAATTAACAAAGTAAGTAGACATTTCAAGAGGACATGTTTGAACATTCATAGAACAATGGTCATTGGCCATAAGTATTCAATAGACATAGACATTTGCATACTAAGATCCAAGACAAAACAAAAACACATAAAAATGACTGATCACTGCCATCAAATGCCTTATTACACAGAAAATAGACTCTAATACTTTGGCAACAAAGTGCCTTATTTACACAGGAAAAAAAAGCAAATACACTAATACTTTGGCCGACAGTGAGCAGGACACGGTGTTCAGGCGTGGGACATAATCACCCTGATGTCACAGTTACCCAAAACAAACAATATGTTGATCATGGCAAAGTAGAGGGCACCACAGAAGAAGATGTAGTAAAACATCTTCCGATTGATACAATCAAATGTCTTCTCATCCAATTCTTTTATCAAAACATCAATTCGCGCCACAACGGACTCCTTTGTTATAGTACTAAGCGTGTTGGAGTTGTTGTTGTTCGATCTCACATCCTCTGACTGTCTAATGTGGCGGCCTCATCGTCTCAAATCTTCCTTTCTTTCGCTCTAACAACTCATACGCTCATTGATAGCATTCATCTTCATTTTACTCATTTTAAAGGTCAGAATCAGGCCTATAGCAAATGTGATTGAGACGATGATAGAAATAACTATGGAACTGTTGCACCCGATTGAATTCGAAGTCTGGAGTATGAGCTCACCCATAGTATACAGTAGCAGAAACCCAATATGGGAAACGAGTCCATTTAGTACCTCATCCGACTCCTTTTGATTTTCAATCAATTCATTTTTCACGTTTGGATCCAAAGATTCAAGCTCCAGCAAAGTCTCATGAGTACTCTCCATAGCATATAGAACAGCGCCAACAGCAGGCAGAGATGGCGGAGCTAGACAAACATTAGCATATTCAACCGCGGCAATAGCAGGCAGACCTGGCGGAGCTGGAGAAACATTAGCATATTCAACCGTGGCAATAGCAGGCACAAATGACGAAAGAGAAACATAAGTATGAGATTCAGAAGGAGGAAGGAGAGGCAAAGTCTCATCAGTACTCTCCATAGCATATATAACAGCGCCAACAGCAGGCAGAGATGGCGGAGCTGGAGAAATATTAGCATATTCAACCGCGGCAATAGCAGGCAGACCTGGCGGAGCTGGAGAAACATTAGCATATTCAACCGCGGCAATAGCAGGCACAGATGACGAACGAGAAACATGAGATTTAAAAGAACGAAGGAAAGGCTCTAACTTAGATCTTTCCATCACCATGGTTGGAATGAAGAGAGCTCTGAGTTTGTATTTGGAAAGTTGAAATAAACAGAGAGTTTTGCCACTACTAGACGGTGACTTATAGGCTTCTGCAGCTCTGAGTTTGTATTTGGAAAGTTGAAATAAACAGAGAGCTTTGCCACTACTAGACGGTGACTTATAGGCTTCTGTCTAGAGCCAGTGCACTCATTCCCCTGCAGCATCTATGCTTGCTTTTTCACTGTGAAGCTTCCACTCATGCAGCCAAACATTTCTTTTTTATTTAGAAGTGAGAGTGAAATAAAACTTTCCATTTAAATTGTAATTGTGATTGTGATGTTAATTTCCATAAAAAAAATCATTATATTCACAAAAAACTAAATCTAATAATAAAAAAAAAACTAGATTAATATTCATATTTTTTTACACATAATTTGAATGGACTTTTTCTCTTATGATATATAAAATTATTTATATTATATGGTCAATCTAAGAAAATGAACATTTGAAGCAAGGGCAAAAGCACCCAAAGAAACCAAGTAACAACTCATATGTCATGAGAAAATTTTAAATAAGAAGTTGCTAAAAGTGAATTATAATTTTTTTTTTAAAAAAAAGTACACTAAAAAAATAGAACTAACAAATTGAAATAAATAGAGTATTTGATTATTGCCTAAGGAGAAATAATAAAAAAATTAAAAGTTCAACATAATATTTATTATTACATTGGCTTTTTAGTTTTTACGATTTTTTAAAAAACTCAAATTTTATCATGTTACTAAAAATGTTCCTAAATCATAGGGACACATTACAAAGATTTCTATAGCAGAAGCTTCACTAAGTCTGTCTTTGCAATCAACAGGCAGACCTGGCGGAGCTGGAGAATTAGCATATTCAACCGCGGCAATAGCAGGCACAAATGACGAAAGAGAAACATAAGTATGAGATTCAGAAGGAGGAAGGAGAGGCAAAGTCTCATCAGTACTCTCGATAGCATATAGAACAGCGCCAATAGCAGGCAGAGATGGCGGAGCTAGAGAAACATTAGCATATTCAACCGCGGCAATAACAAGCAGACCTAGCGGAGCTGGAGAAACATTAGCATATTCAACCGTGGCAATAGCAGGCACAGATGACGAACAAGAAACATGAGATTTAAAAGAACGAAGGAAAGGCTCTGACTTAGATCTTTCCATCACCATGGTTGGAATGAAGAGAGCTCTGAGTTTGTATTTGGAAAGTTGAAATAAACAGAGAGCTTTGCCACTACTAGACGGTGACTTATAGGCTTCTGCCTAGAGCCAGTGCACTCATTCCCCTGCAACATCTGTGCTTGCTTTTTCACTGTGAAACTTCCACTCATGCAGCCAAACATTTCTTTTTTATTTAGAAGTGAGAGTGAAATAAAACTTTCCATGTAAATTGTAATTGTGATTGTGATGTTAATTTCCATAAAAAAATCATTATATTCACAAAAAGCTAAATCTAATAATAAAAAAAAAACTAGATTAATATTCATATTTTTTTACACATAATTTGAATGGACTTTTTCTCTTATGATATATAAAATTATTTATATTATATGGTCAATCTAAGAAAATGAACATTTGAAGCAACGACAAAAGCACCCAAAGAAACCAAGTGACAACTCATATGTCAAGAGAAAATTTTAAATAAGAAGTTGCTAAAAGTGAATTATAATTTTTTTTTTTAAAAAAAAAGTACACTAAAAAACTAGAACTAACAAATTGAAATAAATAGAGTATTTGATTATTGTCTAAGGAGAAATAATAAAAAAATTAAAAGTTCAACATAATATTTACTATTACTTTGGCTTTTTAATTTTTACGATTTTTAAAAAACTCAAATTTTAACATGTTACTAAAAATGTTCCTAAATCATAGGGACACATTACAAAGATTTCTATAGCAGAAGCTTCACTAAGTCTGTCTTTGCAATCAGCAGGAAGATCTGGCGGAGCTGGAGAAACATTAGCATATTCAACTGCGGCAATAGCAGGCACAGATGACGAAAGAGAAACATAAGTGTGAGATTCAGAAGGAGGAAGGAGAGGCAAAGTCTCATCAGTACTCTCCATAGCATATAGAACAGCGCCAACAACAGGCAGAGATGGCGGAGCTGGAGAAATATTAGCATATTCAACCGCGGCAATAGCAGGCAGACCTGGCGGTGCTGGAGAAACATTAGCATATTCAACCGCGGCAATAGCAGGCACAGATGACGAACGAGAAACATGAGATTTAAAAGAACGAAGGAAAGGCTCTAACTTAGATCTTTCCATCACCATGGTTGGAATGAAAAGAGCTCTGAGTTTGTATTTGGAAAGTTGAAATAAACAGAGAGCTTTGCCACTACTAGACGGTGACTTATAGGCTTCTGCAGCTCTGAGTTTGTATTTGGAAAGTTGAAACAAACAGAGAGCTTTGCCACTACTAGACGGTGACTTATAGGCTTCTGCCTAGAGCCAGTGCACTCATTCCCCTGCAGCATCTGTGCTTGCTTTTTCACTGTGAAGCTTCTACTCATGCAGCCAAACATTTCTTTTTTATTTAGAAGTGAGAGTGAAATAAAACTTTCCATTTAAATTGTAATTGTGATTGTGATGTTAATTTCCATAAAAAAATCATTATATTCACAAAAAACTAAATCTAATAATAAAAAAAAAACTAGATTAATATTCATATTTTTTTACACATAATTTGAATGGACTTTTTCTCTTATGATATATAAAATTATTTATATTATATGGTCAATCTAAGAAAATGAACATTTGAAGCAAGGGCAAAAGCACCCAAAGAAACCAAGTAACAACTCATATGTCATGAGAAAATTTTAAATAAGAAGTTGCTAAAAGTGAATTATAAAAAAAAAAAGTACACTAAAAAATAGAACTAACAAATTGAAATAAATAGAGTATTTGATTATTGTCTAAGGAGAAATAATAAAAAAATTAAAAGTTCAACATAATATTTACTATTACTTTGGCTTTTTAATTTTTACGATTTTTAAAAAACTCAAATTTTAACATGTTACTAAAAATGTTCCTAAATCATAGGGACACATTACAAAGATTTCTATAGCAGAAGCTTCACTAAGTCTGTCTTTGCAATCAGCAAGCAGACCTGGCGGAGCTGGAGAAACATTAGCATATTCAACCGCGGCAATAGCAGACACAAATGACGAAAGAGAAACATAAGTATGAGATTCAGAAGGAGGAAGGAGAGACAAAGTCTCATCAGTACTCTCCATAGCATATAGAACAGCGCCAACAGTAGGCAGAGATGGTGGAGCTGGAGAAACATTAGCATATTCAACCGCGGCAATAGCAGGCGGACTTGGCGGAGCTGGAGAAACATTAGCATATTCAACCGCGGGAATAGCAGGCACAGATGACGAAGGAGAAACATGACATTTAAAAGAACGAAGGAAAGGCTCTGACTTAGATCTTTCCATCACCATGGTTGGAATGAAGAGAGCTCTGAGTTTGTATTTGTAAATAAACTATTATTTACAAATCTTTATTTTGTGAGCTTGCATTATATGTTGTAATTATTCATTCAAATTTTCGAGAATCAATGCTTAAATTATTCTGCTATTGTATATCCAATAGTTTCACAAAATATGATATAGATACTATTTTTCGTTAATATGGATCACGAAACTAGACATCCACGTGTAATGCACGTATAATAATTCTAGTTTATTTAAAAAAAAAGTGAAAAAGAAAAATGAATAAATTAGAAAAACTTGACCTAATGATATATTCCTTGTGACTGGCACGAAGAAAATCACGAGAATCAAAAGAATTTATTTTTTTAATTAAAAAAAAGTGGGAGGTGACATCCATAATAATTCTGTGAATATTTATATTATTTTACATTGGGAAAGAGCAAACTTAAATTTTTTAATTGAAATTTAATAAAGAGACTTAAAAGTTTGATCACAAATTTTATCGATATTGTGATACGATGGCTAAGATTTTTTTCATATTTTACGAAAGATTTTAAATTTGAATTTTGACAAAAAATATTTTAAAAATGAAAAATATTTTCTTATTTTTAATAAATTTTATTTTGATATGACAAACACAAAAAATAACAATTAATATATATATATATATATATATATATATATATATATATATATATATATATATATATATATATATATATATATATATATATATATAATGGAGTAAATATTTCATGAAACAATAAGCTAAATAAATATCGATCGTTAATTTAATGAATAAAAAAACTTCTTTTCACAATATTTTTTACTTTTTCTATATAATATTTAATATTTATATTAAAATTCAATTATATTCAAAAATATATTGTAAATTGTTTTTCCCTTTGACTCTTGAGAATAAAACATACCCTCGTGACAATGCAATTATAGATTTCTCTAGAAAATATGATATGAATCCACTTGTTTTAAACTTTAATTTAATGGATAACTTAATAAATAAATATATATACATTTTGAGTCTTTCAAGATTGAAAGAAAATAATCTTATAAAAAATAATTTAAAGAACAAAGAATCAATATTGAAGAATGTGTTTGTAATTAATGTGCATTTTTATTGGAGTAAAAATGTTAAATTCTGATGAATATAATATTTGAATAGTCGAACAATAAGTAATAATAAGATGAGGGAGAATTAAGATAATGATGTAATTATATTAGTATTTGATTATAAATTTGATTACAAGTAACTATTCTTGTTCTGCTTCTCGATCCTTATATACAAATTCAAAAATCTTGAGTTGCTTTCTATAAAAATTCAATCGCACATATTTTCTACCAGGGGCACGACAAGACGACCCATCAGATTCAGATGTGAGATGGATATATTGCAATAAATTCAACTCGAATCATAAAGAATTTCTCAATGTATTATCTAAAGAGCTTTATAATATAATGTCTGACGAGTTTCATAGATCAACAAAGATATTGTTAAGGTCAATAGAGGCACTACAGGAATCCTATAAATATAAGGCCTTAAATTCTCTTACTATATGGTATTCATTATATTTTTGGGACTTTATTGGTGAATACCAATAATCATTTATTGTGGTGATAATCAAATACTTCAAGAAGATCCCCAAATTCTTTCACGAAGTTCAAGTTCAAATCATTCTGATTCAAAAAATACGTCATTTATTTTTCATCACTTTAAAATTTGCTGCAAAGAACTAGGAAACACCAAAACTTGATTTTGAGTAATTTGAAGTACCTAACAAAATTACTTTATGCATCAAACAAAAACTAGCTAATTGTAATTTGTTTGAATTCAAAAGTATTTCTTGTCAATAATAAGTGGAATTGCTAATTATTTAGAAAGTGATGTAACTTAAGTCTTAATCTCAACAATATAATACCACTAAGACATATGTGCTAATTATTAGATCCATAATTAATATGATGGTCAAAATTATGTGTCATTACTTAGTTGCCTAATTAAAGTACATCAAAACCTCCTAATATATTTATCCTCTAATCTTGATTATTGTTAGGTTGTTAAAATTTAAGTGTGTTTAGTAAAAAAATAATATATTTTTTCACATGTTTTCCTAGAAAATAATATATCTAGTTAATATTTTTATTAGTTGCAATGCATTTTTCACTTATATAGTAAAAACTATTGTTTATCTACCAAATAATATATTTAAGACTTTAAACTAACTTGATTTGCACTAATATGGTGGCTGAGCCAGAATTATTACTAAAGGGTTTCAAAACATGAAAACATGAAAACGTAGTATGAACCCTCTACCAAACGTAATAAAAAATTATTTTAACCATGTATAAATAGTATAATTTGTCGTCGAAGGGGGTTCGGATGAACCCTCTACCAAAGGGGTAGCTCCGCCCTTGAAGATTGCCCCTACTTACTTTATGATTACAAATAACACCCTCATTAATTAAGTAGAGTGTAAAGTGGTAAAATGCCTCGTATGAAAAATTCTTCATATTCAGAAGATTTAAATTCGAAATCTCTAACTAACGATGAGGGAAAGAAGTTAGATTATGTAAATGATTTTTTTTTTATATCTTTTTGTATTTGATTAATGTGGTTAATTAATCAATAATATTTGTGGGTCCATATAGGATAGTTCGTGTATACAAGTCTTTATGTTAAAAAATCTATAATCCATTCGTGTTCCACCTAATTAATCACAATTATTTGAAGGAAAACAAATAATTAGATATTTTAATTAAAAGTTTAATTTTAGACATTTAAAATATACACATTATATCAATTATATATAACTATATTTTTTTTAATCTATAATAAGTATAAGTTCTTTGCCTAGAAAAAAATAATTAATCTATTATAATAAATTATAAACACATTAATTTTTTTCAAATTCTTACAATGTACAACAATAATATACGCAATATAATCACAAACATTAGGTTTGAAAAAAAATAGAATGCACATAGATTTTATCCCTTGCTCGTATATAATGCTCGTTGAAAGTATAAATTTAAATTGTTAATTATATATTTATATTTATATAATAATTAATCGTAACTATTTAAATATTTTCTCAATCACAGCATAAAGAGGAATAATATATATAATTATTGATTGCTTGATTTTTTATAAATAAATTTACATTTAAAATATATAAATGGTACAAACTTTATAAATTCCCCACGAATTCAAATGATTATGTCACAAAATTATTTTAATTCTAAAAAAGGGATCAATATTAGTTGGTTTCCTGGATCACTATTAATTATTGTACTAATTAATAGTGTAATATCACTTAATTAAGAATTAATTAACTTTTTAAAATATGTAGTAAGTAGTATATTTCGGACGCCCCGTGAAGAGGGTGGATCGAAGAATAGAATTGATAACCTTCTAAGTTGGCAAACTTTTGAAAGAGAATATGTATGTTACTATCATATATAGGCAAATAATATATCGAAATGAGAAAAGAAAAGTGAGAGCTTTATAAAACTCGCTGCATGGGGTTCCGGTGCAAGTTTCTCGAAAAATCATATGAGTGGGACCGCAAGAGGCCCGGCAAGAGGACCATGGTGCCCGACGGGGTTGGATGAGGCCTGGTTTGATTTTATGGGCCAAGGAAGTGGAAACGGGCATTTCGACTCATTTCTGTGGGTGTTAGCCCACGGATTCTGGTGCTGCATGGGGTTCCGGCGTAAGTTTCCCGAAAAATCATACGAGGGGGTCCGCAAGAGGCCTGGAAAGAGGTCCATGGTGCCTGGCGGGGTAGGATGAGGCCTGGTTGGATTTTATGGGCCAAGGAAGTGGAAACATGCGATTTCGACACTTTTCCAAAGGGGTTAGCCCACGGAATCTGTCGCTGCATGGGGTTCCGGTGCAAGTTTCTCGAAATATCATATGAGGTGGTCCGCAAGAGGCCCCGCAAGAGGACCATGGTGCCTGGCGGGGTCAGATGAGGCCTAGTTGGATTTTATGGGCCAAGGAAGTGGAAACAGGCGATTTCGGTACTTTTCCAGAGGGGTTAGCCCACGGATTCTGGCGCTTCATGGGGTTCCGGCGCACGTTTCTCAAAAAATCATACAAGGGGGTCCGCAAGAGGCCCAGCAAGAGGACCATGGTGCCCGGCGGGGTTGGATAAGGCCTGGTTGGATTTTATGGGCCAAGGAAGTGGAAACAGGCGATTTCGGCTCATTTCTGTGGGTGTTAGCCCACAGATTCTGGCGCTGCATGGGGTTCCGGTGCAAGTTTCTCCAAAAATCATACGAGGGGATCCGTAAGAGGCCCGACAAAAGGACCATGGTGCCCGGCGGCATTGGATGAGGCCTGGTTGGATTTTATGGGCCAAGGAAGTGGGAAAAGGCAATTTTGGCTCATTTCTGTGGGTGTTAGCCCACGGATTCTGGCGCAGCATGGGGTTCCGGCGCAAGTTTCTCGAAAAATCATACGAGGGGGTCCGCAAGAGGCCCAGCAAGAGGTCCATGGTGCCCGACGGGGTTGGATGAGGCCTGGTTGGATTTTATGGGCCAAGGAAGTTGAAACAGGCGATTTCGGCTCATTTCTATAGGCGTTAGCCCACGGATTCTGGCGCTGCATGAGGTTCCAGTGCATGTTTCTTGAAAAATCATATGAGGGGGTCCGCAAGAGTCCCAGCAAGAGGACCATGGTGCCCGGCGGGGTTGGATGAGGCCTGGTTGGATTTTATGGGCCAAGGAAGTGGAAACAAGCGATTTTGGCACTTTTCCAAAAGGGTTAGCCCACGGATTTTGTCGCTGCAAGGGGTTTCGACGCAAGTTTCTCAAAAATTGATACGAGGGGGTCCGCAAGAGGCCCGGCAAGAGGACCATGAGCCTGGCGGGGTTGGATGAGGCCTGGTTGGATTTTATGGGCCAAGGAAGTGGAAACAGGCGATTTTGGCACTTTTCCAAAGGTCTTAGACCACGGATTCTGGCGCTGCATGGGGTTCCGGTGCAAGTTTCTCAAAAAATCATATGAGGGGGTCCGCAAGAGGCCCGGCAAGAGGACCATGGTGCCTGGCGGGGTTGGATGAGGCCTGGTTGGATTTTATGGGCCAAGGAAGTGGAAACAGGCAATTTCGGTACTTTTCCGGAGGGGTTAGCCCACGGATTCTGGCGCTGCATGGGGTTCCGACGCACGTTTCTCAAAAAATCATACAAGGGGGTCCGCAAGAGGCCCGGCAAGAGGACCATGGTGCCCGACGGGGTTGGATGAGGCCTGGTTGGATTTTATGGGCAAAGTAAGTGGAAACAGGCGATTTCGGCTCATTTCTTTGGGTGTTAGCCCATAAATTCTGGCGCTGCATGGGGTTCCGGTGCAAGTTTCTCGAAAAATCATATGAGGGGGTCCGCAAGAGGCCCGACTAGAAGACCATGGTGCCCGGCGGCGTTGGATGAGGCCTGGTTGGATTTTATGGGCCAAGGAAGTGGAAACAGGCGATTTCGGCACATTCCTGTGGGTGTTAGCCCACGGATTCTGGCTCAGCATGGGGTTCCGATGCAAGTTTCTCGAAAAATCATACGAGGGGGTCCGCAAGAGGCCCGACAAGAGGACCATGGTGCCCGGCGGCATTGGATGAGGCCTGGTTGGATTTTATGGGCCAAGGAAGTGGGAACAGGCAATTTTGGCTCATTTCTGTGGGTGTTAGCCCACGGATTCTGGCGCAGCATGGGGTTCCGGCGCAAGTTTCTCGAAAAATCATACGAGGGGGTCTGCAAGAGGCCCGGCAAGAGATCCATGGTGCCCGGTGCGGTTGGATGAGGCCTGGTTGGATTTTATGGGCCAAGGAAGTGAAAACAGGCGATTTCGGCTCTTTTCCAAAGGGCTTAGCCCACGTATTCTGGCGCTGCATGGGGTTCCGGCGCAAGTTTCTCGAAAAGTCATACGAGGGGGTCTACAAGAGGCCCGGCAAGAGGACCATGGTGCCCGGCGGGGTTGGATGAGGCCTGGTTGGATTTTATGGGCAAAGGAAGTGGAAACAGGCGATTTCGGCTCATTTCTATGTGTGTTAGCCCACGAATTCTGGCGCTGCATGGGGTTCCGGCGCAAGTTTCTCGAAAAATCATACAAGGGGGTCCGCAAGAGGCCCGACAAGGGGTCTATGGTGCCCGTCGGGGTTTGATGAGGCCTGGTTTTATTTTATGGGCCAAGGAAGTAAAAACAGGCGATTTTGGCACTTTTTCAAAAGGGTTAGCCCATGGATTCGTTCGCTGTATAGGGTTCCGGCACAAGTTTCTCAAAAAATCATATGAGGGGGTCCGCAAGAGGCCGGGCAAAAGGTCCATGGTGCCCGGCGGGGTTGGATGAATCCTGGTAGGATTTTATGGGCCAAGGAAGTGGAAACAAGCGATTTCGGCTCATTTCTGTGGGTGTTAGCCCACAAATTCTGGCGCTGCATGGGGTTCCGGTGTAAGTTTCTCGAAAATTCATATGAGGGCGTCCGCAAGAGGCCCCTCACAAAGACCATGGTGCCCGGCGGCGTTGGATGAGGCCTGGTTGGATTTTATAGGCCAAGGAAATGGAAACAGGCGATTTCGGCTCATTTCTGTGGGTGTTAGCCCACGGATTCTGGCGCAGCATGGGGTTCCGGTGAGTTTCTCGAAAAATCATACGAGGGGGTCCGCAAGAGGCCTGGTAAGAGGTCCATGGTGCCCGACGGGGTTGGATGAGGCCTGGTTTGATTTTATGGGCCAAGGAAGTGAAAATAGGCGATTTCGGCACTTTTCCAAAGGGCTTAGCCCACGGATTCTTGCGCTGCATGGGGTTCCGGGGCAAGTTTCTCGAAAAATCATACGAGAGGGTCCGCAAGAGGCCCGGCAAGAGGACCATGGTGCCCGGCGGGGTTGGATGAGGCCTGGTTGAATTTCATGGGTCAAGGAAGTGGAAACAGGCGATTTCGGCTCATTTCTATGGGTGTTAGCCCATGGATTCTGGCGCTGCATGGGGTTCCGGTGCAAGTTTCTCGAAAACTCATACGAGGGGGTCCGCAAGAGGCCCGATAAGAGGACCATGGTGCCCATCGGGGTTTGATGAGGTCTGGTTAGATTTTATGGGCCAAGGAAGTAAAAATAGGCGATTTTGGTACTTTTCCAAAAGGGTTAGCCCATGGATTCTGTCGCTGTATGGGGTTCAGGCGGATGTTTCTCGAAAAATCATACGAGGGGGTCCGCAAGAGGCCCGACAAGAGGACCATGGTGACCGGCGGGGTTGGATGAGGCCTGGTTGGATTTTATGGGCCAAGGAAGTGGAAACAGGCGATTTCGGATCATTTCTATGGGTGTTTGCCCACGGATTCTAGCGCTGCATGGGCTTCAAGCGCAGGTTTCTCGAAAAATCATATGAGAAGGTCCGCAAGAGGCCCGGCAAGAGGTCCATGGTGCCCAGTGGGGTTGGATAAGGCCTGGTTGGATTTAATGGGCCAAAGAAGTGGAAACAGGCGATTTCGGCACTTTTCCAAAGAGGTTAGCCCACGGATTATGTCGCTGCATGGGGTTCCGGTGCAAGTTTCTCGAAAACTCATATGACGGGGTCCGCAAGAGGCCCAGCAAGAGGACCATGGTGCCCGGCGGGGTTGGATAAGGCCTGGTTGGATTTAATGGGCCAAGGAAGTTGAAACCGGTGATTTCGGCTCATTTCTGTGGGTGTTGGCCCAAGGATTCTGGCGCTGCATGGGTTTCCACCGCAAGTTTCTCGAAAAATCATACGAGGGGGTCCGTAAGAGGCCCGGCAAGAGGTCCATCGTGCCCGGTGGGGTTGGATGAGGCCTGGTTGGAATTTATGGGCCAAGGAAGTGGAAACAGGCGATTTCGGCACTTTTCCAAAGGGGTTAGCCCACAGATTCTGTCGCTGCATGGGGTTCCGGCGCAAATTTCTTGAAAAATCATACGAGGGGGTCCGCAAGAGGTCCGGCAAGAGGACCATGGTGCCTGGAAGGGTTGGATGAAGCCTGGTGTGATTTTATGGGCCAAGGAAGTGGAAACAGGCGATTTCGGCTCATTTCTGTGGGTTTTAGCCCACGGATTATGGCTCTGCATGGGGTTCCGGCGCAAGTTTCTCGAAAAATCATACGAGGGGGTCTGCAAGAATTCCCGTAAGAGGTCCATGGTGCCCAGCGGGGTTGGAAGAGGCCTGGTTGGATTTTATGGGCCAAGGGAGTGGAAATAGGCGATTTCAGCACTTTTCCAAAGGGGTTAGCCCAGGGATTCTATCGCTGCATGGGGTTCCGGTGCAATTTTCTCAAAAAATCCTACGAGGGGGTCCGCAAAAGGCTCGGCAAGAGAAACATTGTGCCAGGCAGGGTTGGATGAGGCCTGGTTGGATTTTATGGGCCAAGGAAATGGAAATAGGCGATTTCGGCTCATTCCTGTGGGTGTTAGCCCACGGATTCTGGCGCTGCATGGGGTTCCGGTGCAAGTTTCTCGAAAAATCATACGAGGGGGTTCGCAAGTGGCCTGGCATGAGGTCCTTGGTGCGCGGCGGGGTTGGATGTGGCCTGGTTGGATTTTATGGGCCAAGGAAGTGGAAACAGGCGATTTCAGCACTTTTCCAAAGGGGTTAGCCCACGGATTCTGTCGCTGCATGGGGTTCTAGCGCAAGTTTCTCGAAAAATCATACGAGGGGGTCCGCAAGAGGCCCGGCAAGAGGACCATGGTGCCCGGCGGGGTTGGATGAGGCCTGGTGTGATTTTATGGGCCAAGGAAGTGTAAACAGGCGATTTCGGCTCATTTTTGTGGGTGTTAGCCCACGGATTCTAGCACTGCATGGGCTTCCAGCGCAAGTTTCTCGAACATTCATACGAGGGGGTACGCAAGAGGCCCGGCAAGAGGTCCATGATGCCCGGCGGTTTTGGATGAGGCCTGGTTGGATTTTATAGGCCAAGGAAGTGGAAACAGGCGATTTCAACACTTTTCCAAAGGGTTAGCCCACGGATTCCGTCGCTGCATGGGGTTCCAGCGGAGGTTTCTCAAAAAATCATACGAGGGGGTCCGCAAGAGGCCCGGCAAGAGGACCATGGTGCCCGGCGGGGTTGGATGAGGCCTGGTTGGATTTTATGGGCCAAGGAAGTGGAAACAGGTGATTTTAGATCATTGATGTTTGCCCACGGATTCTAGCGCTGCATGGGCTTCAAGCGCAAGTTTCTCGAATAATCATGCGAGAAGGTCCGAATGAGGCTCGGCAAGATGTCCATGGTGCCCAGCGGGGTTAGATGAGGCCTGGTTGGATTTTATGGGCCAAGGAAGTGGAAACAGGCAATTTTGGCACTTTTCCAAAGGGGTTAGCCCACGGATTCTGTCGCTGCATGGGGTTCCGGTGCAAGTTTCTCGAAAACTCATATGAGGGGGTCCGCAAGAGGCCCAGCAAGAGGACCATGGTGCCCGGCGGGGTTGGATAAGGCCTGGTTGGATTTTATGGGCAAGGAAGTGGAAACAGACGATTTCAGCTCATTCTGTGGGTGTTATCCCATGGATTCTGGCGCTCCATGGGGTTCCGGCGTAAGTTTCTCAAAAAATCATACGAGAGGGTCCGCAAGAGGCCCGACAAGAGGACCATTGTGCCCGGCGGGGTTGGATGACCTGGTTGGAGTTTATGGGCCAAGTAAGTTGAAACAGGCGATTTCGGCTCATTTCTGTGGGTGTTAGCCCACGGATTCTGGCGCTGCATGGGGTTCCGCCGCAAATTTCTCGACAAAGCATATGAGGGGGTCTGTAAGAGGCCCGACAAGAGGTACATGGTGCCCGGTGGGGTTGGATGAGGCCTGGTTGGAATTTATGGGCCAAGGAAGTGGAAACAGGCGATTTCGGCACTTTTCCAAAGGGGTTAGCCCACAGATTCTGTCGCTGCAAGGGGTTCCAGCGCAAGTTTCTCAAAAAATCATACGAGAGGGTCCGCAATAGGTTCCGCAAGAGGACCATGGTGCCCAGCGGGGTTGGATGAGGCATGGTGTGATTTTATAGGCCAAGGAAGTGGAAACAGGCGATTTTGGCTCATTTCTGTGGGTGTTAGCCCACGGATTCTAGCGCTGCATGGGCTTCCAGCGTAAGTTTCTCGAAAACTCATACGAGAGGGTCCCGAAGAGGCCCGACAAGAGGTCCATGGTGCCCGGCGGGGTTGGATGAGGCCTGGTTGGATTTTATGGGCCAAGGAAGTGGAAATAGGCGATTTTGGCTCATTTCTGTGGGTGTTAGCCCACGGATTCTAGCGCTGCATGGGCTTCCAGCGTAAGTTTCTCGAAAACTCATACGAGGGGGTCCGCAAGAGGCCCGGCAAGAGGTCCATGGTGCCCGGCGGTGTTGGATGAGGCATGGTTGGATTTTGTGGGCCAAGGAAGTGGGAACAGGCAATTTCTTCACTTTTCCAAAGGGGTTAGCCCACGGATTCTGGCGCTGCATGGGGTTCCGGCGCAAGATTCTTAAAATATCATACGAGGGGGTCCGCAAGAGGCCCGACAAGAGGTTCATTGTGCCCGGCGGGGTTGGATGAGGCCTGGTTGGATTTTATCGGCCAAGGAAGTTGAAATAGGCGATTTCGGCACTTTTCCAAAGGGGTTAGCCCAGGGATTCTGTCGCTGCATGGGGTTCCGGTGCAAGTTTCTCAAAATATCATACGAGGGAGTCCGCAAGATGCCCGGCAAGAGGATCATGGTGCCGGGCAGGGTTGGATGAGGCCTGGTTTGATTTTATGGGCCAAGGAAATGGAAATAGGCGATTTCGGCTCATTTCTGTGGGTGTTAGCCCACGGATTCTGGCGCTGCATGGGGTTCCAGCGCAAGTTTCTCGAAAAATAATGCGAGGGGGTCCGCAAGAGGCCCCGCAAGAGGACCATGGTTCCCGGCGGGGTTGGATGAGGCCTGGTTGGAATTTATGGGCAAAGGAAGTTGAAACAGGCGATTTCGGCTCATTTCTGTGGGTGTTAGCCCACGGATTCTAGCGCTGCATGGGCTTCCAGCGTAAGTTTCTCGAAAAATAATACGAGGGGGTCCGCAAGAGGCCCAACAAGAGGTCCATGGTGCCCGGCGGTGTTGGATGAGGCCTGGTTGGATTTTATGGGCCAAGGAATTGGAAATAGGCAATTTCGGTACTTTTCCAAAGTGTATGGCCCACGGATTCTGTTGCTGCATGGGGTTCCGGCGAAAGTTTCTCGAAAAATCATACGAGGGGGTCCGTAAGAGGCACGAAAGGAGGTCCATGGTGCCCGGCGGGGTTGGATGAGGCCTAGTTGGATTTTATGAGCCAAGGAAGTGGAAATAGGCGATTTCGGCACTTTTCCAAAGAGATTAGCCCACGGATTCTGTCGCTGCATGGGGTTCTGGTGCAAATTTCTCTAGAAATCATATGAGGGGGCTCGCAAGAGGCCCGGCAAGAGGACCATGGTGCCCGGCGGGGTTGGATGAGGCCTGGTTGGATTTTATGGGCCTAGGAAGCTGAAACAGGCGATTTCGGCTCATTTCTGTGGGTGTTAGCCCACGGATTCTGGCGCTGCATGGGGTTCCGCCGCAAGTTTCTCGACAAATCATATGAGGGGGTCCGTAAGAGTCCGGCAAGAGGTACATGGTGCCCGGTGGGGTTGGATGAGGCCTGGTTGGAATTTATGGGCCAAGGAAGTGGAAACAGGCGATTTCGGCACTTTTCCAAAGGGGTTAGCCCACAGATTCTGTCGCTGCATGGGGTTCCGGCGCAAGTTTCTCAAAAAATCATACGAGGGGGTCCGCAAGAGGCCCGGAAAGAGGACCATGGTGCTCGGCGGGGTTGGATGAGGCCTTGTTGGATTTTATGGGCCAAGGAAGTGGAAACAGGCGATTTCGGCTCATTTCTGTGGGTGTTAGCCCACGGATTCTGGCGCTGCATGGGCTTCCAGCGCATGTTTCTCGAACATTCATACGAGGGGGTCCGCAAGAGGCCCGGAAAGAGGTCCATGGTGCCGGGCGGTGTTGGATGAGGCCTGGTTGGATTTTATAGGCCAAGGAAGTGGAAACAGGCGATTTCAGCACTTTTCCAAAGGGGTTAGCCCACGGATTCTGTCGCTGCATGGGGTTCCAACGGAGGTTTCTCAAAAAATCATACGAGGGGATCCGCAAGAGGCCCGGAAAGAGGCCCATGGTGCCCGGCGGGGTTGGATGAGGCCTGGTTGGATTTTTTGGGCCAAGGAAGTGGAAACAGGCGATTTCAGATCATTTCTATGGGTGTTTGCCCACGGATTCTAGCGCTGCATGGGCTTCAAGCGCAAGTTTCTCGAAAAATCATACGAGAAGGTCCGAATGAGGCTCGGCAAGAGGTCCATGGTGCCCAACGGGGTTGGATGAGGCAAGGTTGGATTTTATGGGCCAAGGAAGTTGAAATAGGTGATTTCGGCTCATTTCTGTGGGTGTTAGCCCACGGATTCTGGCGCTGCATGGGGTTCCAACGCATGTTTCTCGACAAATTATATGAGGGGGTCCGTAAGAGGCCCGGAAAGAGGTACATGGTGCCCGGTGGGGTTGGATGAGGCCTGGTTGGAATTTATGGGCCAAGGAAGTGGAAAAAGGCGATTTCAGCACTTTTCCAAAGGGGTTAGCCCACAGATTCTGTCGCTGCATGGGGTTCCGGTGCAAGTTTTTCGAAAAATCATACGAGAGGGTCCGTAAGAGATTCGGCAAGAGGACCATGGTGCCTAGCGGGGTTGGATGAGGCCTGGTGTGATTTTATGGGCCAAGGAAGTGGAAACAGGCGATTTCGGCTCATTTCTGTGGGTGTTAGCCCACGGATTCTGTCGCTGCATGGGGTTCCGTCGCAAGTTGCTCAAAAACTCATAAAAGGGGTCCGCAAGAGGCCCGCCAAGAGGACCATGGTACCCGGCGGGGTATGACGAGGCCTGGTTGGATTTTATGGGCCAAGGAAGTGGAAACACGCGATTTCGGCTCATTTCTGTGGGTGTTAGCCCACGGATTCTGGCACTACATGGGGTTCCGGTGCAAGTTTCGTGAAAAATCATATGAGGGGGTCCGCAAGAGGCCTGGTAAGAGGTCCATGGTTCCCGGCAGGGTTGGATGAGGCCTGGTTGGATTTTATGGGCCAAGGAAGTGGAAACAGGCGATTTCGGCCCATTTCTGTTGGTGTTAGCCCACAGATTCTGGCGCTGCATGGGGGTCCGGTGCAAGTTTCTCGAAAAATCATACGAGAGGGTCCCCAAGAGGCCCGACAAGAGGTCCATGGTGCCCGGCGGGGTTGGATGAGGCCTGGTTTGATTTTATGGGCCAAGAAAGTGGAAACAGGCGATTTCGGCTCATTTCTGTGGGTGTTAGCCCACGAATTCTAGCGCTGCAGTGGCTTCCAGCGTAAGATTCTCGAAAACTCATACGAGGGGGTACGCAAGAGGCCCGGCAAGAGGTCCATGGTGCCCGGCGGTGTTGGATGAGGCATGGTTGGATTTTATGGGCCAAGGAAGTGGAAACAGGCAATTTCTTCACTTTTCCGAAGGGGTTAGCCCACGAATTCTGGCGCTGCATGGGGTTCCAACGTAAGTTTCTTGAAAAATCATACGAGGGGGTCCGCATTAGGCCTGGCAAGAGGACCATGGTGCCCGGCGGGGTTGGATGAGGCCTGGTTGGATATTATCGGCCAAGGAAGTTGAAATAGGCGATTTCGGCACTTTTCCAAAGGGGTTAGCCCAGGGATTCTATCGCTGCATGGGGTTCCGGTGCAAGTTTCTCAAAAAATCATACGAGGGGGTCCGCAAGAGGCCCGGTAAGAGGACCATGGTGCCGGGCTGGGTTGGATGAGGCCTGGTTTGATTTTATGGGCCAAGGAAATGGAAATAGGCGATTTCGGCTCATTTCTGTGGGTGTTAGCCCACGGATTCTGGCTCTGCATGGGGTTCCAGCGCAAGTTTCTCGAAAAATCATACAAGGGGGTCCACAAGAGGCCCGACAAGAGGACCATGGTTCTCGGCGGGGTTGGATGAGGCCTGGTTGGATTTTATGGGCCAAAGAAGTTGAAACAGGCGATTTCGGCTCATTTCTGTGGGTGTTAGCCCACGGATTCAAGCGCTGCATGGGCTTCCAGCGTAAGTTTCTCGAAAAATAATATGAGGGGGTCCGCAAGAGGCCCAACAAGAGGTCCATGGTGCCCGGCGGTGTTGGATGAGGCCTGGTTGGATTTTATGGGCCAAGGAAGTGGAAACAGGCAATTTCGGCACTTTTCCAAAGTGGTTAGCCCTCGGATTCTGTTGCTGCATGGGGTTCCGGCGCAAGTTTCTCGAAAAATCATACGAGGGGGTCCGTAAGAGGCACGAGAAAAGGTCCATGGTGCCCGGCGTGGTTGGATGAGGCCTGGTTAGAGTTTATGAGCCAAGGAAGTGGAAATAGGCGATTTCAGCACTTTTCCAAAGAGGTTCGCCCACGGATGCTGTCGCTGCATGGGGTTCTGGTGCAAGTTTCTCGAGAAATCATACGAGGAGGTCCGAAAGAGGCCCAGCAAGAGGACCATGGTGCCCGACGGGGTTGGATGAGGCTTTGCTGGATTTTATGGGCCAAGAAAGTGGAAACAGGCGATTTCGGCTCATTTCTGTGGGTGTTAGCCCACGGATTCTAGCGCTGCAGTGGCTTCCAGCATAAGATTCTCGAAAACTCATACGAGGGGGTACGCAAGAGGCCCGGCAAGAGGTCCATGGTGCCCGGCGGTGTTGGATGAGGCATGGTTGGATTTTATGGGCCAAGGAAGTGGAAACAGGCAATTTCTTCACTTTTCCGAAGGGGTTAGCCCACGAATTCTGGCGCTGCATGGGGTTCCAACGCAAGTTTCTTGAAAAATCATACGAGGGGGTCCGTATTAGGCCTGGCAAGAGGACCATGGTGCCCGGCGGGGTTGGATGAGGCCTGGTTGGATATTATCGGCCAAGGAAGTTGAAATAGGCGATTTTGGCACTTTTCCAAAGGGGTTAGCCCAGGGATTCTATCGCTGCATGGGGTTCCGGTGCAAGTTTCTCAAAAAATCATACGAGGGGGTCCGCAAGAGGCCCGGTAAGAGGACCATGGTGCCGGGCTGGGTCGGATGAGGCCTGGTTTGATTTTATGGGCCAAGGAAATGGAAAAAGGCGATTTCGGCTCATTTCTGTGGGTGTTAGCCCACGGATTCTGGCTCTGCATGGGGTTCCAGCGCAAGTTTCTCGAAATATCATACAAGGGGGTCCACAAGAGGCCCGACAAGAGGACCATGGTTCTCGGCGGGGTTGGATGAGGCCTGGTTGGATTTAATGGGCCAAGGAAGTTGAAACAGGCGATTTCGGCTCATTTCTGTGGGTGTTAGCCCACGGATTCTAGCGCTGCATGGGCTTCCAGCGTAAGTTTCTCGAAAAATAATACGAGGGGGTCCGCAAGAGGCCCAACAAGAGGTCCATGGTGCCCGGCGGTGTTGGATGAGGCCTGGTTGGATTTTATGGGCCAAGGAAGTGGAAACAGGCAATTTCGGCACTTTTCCAAAGTGGTTAGCCCACGGATTCTGTTGCTGCATGGGGTTCCGGCGCAAGTTTCTCGAAAAATCATACGAGGGGGTACGCAAGAGGCCCGGCAAGAGGTCCATGGTGCCCGGCGGTGTTGGATGAGGCATGGTTGGATTTTATGGGCCAAGGAAGTGGAAACAGGCAATTTCTTCACTTTTCCGAAGGGGTTAGCCCACGAATTCTGGCGCTGCATGGGGTTCCAACGCAAGTTTCTTGAAAAATCATACGAGGGGGTCCGTATTAGGCCTGGCAAGAGGACCATGGTGCCCGGCGGGGTTGGATGAGGCCTGGTTGGATATTATCGGCCAAGGAAGTTGAAATAGGCGATTTTGGCACTTTTCCAAAGGGGTTAGCCCAGGGATTCTATCGCTGCATGGGGTTCCGGTGCAAGTTTCTCAAAAAATCATACGAGGGGGTCCGCAAGAGGCCCGGTAAGAGGACCATGGTGCCGGGCTGGGTTGGATGAGGCCTGGTTTGATTTTATGGGCCAAGGAAATGGAAAAAGGCGATTTCGGCTCATTTCTGTGGGTGTTAGCCCACGGATTCTGGCTCTGCATTGGGTTCCAGCGCAAGTTTCTCGAAAAATCATACAAGGGGGTCCACAAGAGGCCCGACAAGAGGACCATGGTTCTCGGCGGGGTTGGATGAGGCCTGGTTGGATTTTATGGGCCAAGGAAGTTGAAACAGGCGATTTCGGCTCATTTCTGTGGGTGTTAGCCCACGGATTCTAGTGCTGCATGGGCTTCCAGCGTAAGTTTCTCGAAAAATAATACGAGGGGGTCCGCAAGAGGCCCAACAAGAGGTCCATGGTGCCCGGCGGTGTTGGATGAGGCCTGGTTAGAGTTTATGAGCCAAGGAAGTGGAAATAGGCGATTTCGGCACTTTTCCAAAGAGGTTTGCCCACGGATGCTGTCGCTGCATGGGGTTTTGGTGCAAGTTTCTCGAGAAATCATACGAGGAGGTCCGAACGAGGCCCAGAAAGAGGACCATGGTGCCCGATGGGGTTGGATGAGGCCTGGTTGGATTTTATGGGCCAAGGAAGTGGAAATAGGCGATTTCGGCTCATTTCTGTGGGTGTTAGCCCACGGATTCTAGCGCTGCAGTGGCTTCCAGCGTAAGATTCTCAAAAACTCATACGAGGGGGTACGCAAGAGGCCCGGCAAGAGGTCCATGGTGCGCGGCGGTGTTGGATGAGGCATGGTTGGATTTTATGGGCCAAGGAAGTGGAAACATGCGATTTCAGCACTTTCCCAAAGGGGTTAGCCCACGAATTCTGTCGCTGCATGGGGTTCTAGCGCAAGTTTCTCGAAAAATCATATGTGGGGGTCCGCAAGAGGCCCGGCAAGAGGTCCATGGTGCCCGGCGGGGTTGGATGAGGCCTGGTTGGATTTTATGGGCCAAGGAAATGGAAACAGGTGATTTCGGCACTTTTCCAAAGGGGTTAGCCCACGGATTCTGGCGCTGCATGGGGTTCCGGTGCAAGTTTCTCAAAAAGTCATACGAGGGGGTCCACAAGAGGCCCGACAAGAGGGCCATAGTGCCCAGCGGAGTTGGATGAGGCCTGGTTGGATTTTATGGGCCAAGGAAGTGGAAACAGGCAATTTCTGCACTTTACCAAAAGGGTTAGCCCACGGATTCTGTTTCTGCATGGGGTTCCGGCGCAAGTTTCTCGAAAAATCATACGAGGGGGTCCGTAAGAGGCACGAAAAAAGGTCCATGGTGCCCGGCGGGGTTGGATGAGGCCTGGTTAGAGTTTATGAGCCAAGGAAGTGGAAATAGGCGATTTCGGCACTTTTCCAAAGAGGTTTGCCCAGGGATGCTGTCGCTGCATGGGGTTCTGGTGCAAGTTTCTCGAGAAATCATACGAGGAGGTCCGAAAGAGGCCCGGCAAGAGGACCATGGTGCCCGGCGGGGTTGGATGAGGCCTGGTTGGATTTTATGGGCCAAGGAAGTGGAAATAGGCGATTTCGGCTCAATTCTGTGGGTGTTAGCCCACGGATTCTGGCGCTGCATAGGGTTCCGGTGCAAGTTTCTTGGAAAATCATACGAAGGGGTCCGCAAGAGGCCCGGCAAGAGGTCCATGGTGCCCGGCAGGGTTGGATGTGGCCTGGTTGGATTTTATGGGCCAAGGAAATTGAAACAGGAGATTTCGGCTCATTTCTGTGGGTGTTAGCCCACGAATTCTGGCGCTGCATGGGGTTCCAGCGCAAGTTTCTTGAAAAATCATACGAAGGGGTCCGCATGAGGACTGGCAAGAGGACCATGGTGCCCGGCGGGGTTGGATGAGGCCTGGTTGGATTTTATGGGCCAAGGAAGTGGAACAAGGCGATTTTGGCTCATTTCTATGGGTGTTAGCCCACGGATTCTGGCGCTGCATGGAGTTCCGGCGCAAGTTTCTTGAAATATCATACGAGGGGGTCCGCAGGAGGCTCGGCAAGAGGTCCATGGTGCGCGACGGGGTTGGATTAGGCCTGGTTGGATTTTATGTGCCAAGGAAGTGGAAACAGGCTATTTCGGCACTTTCCCAAAGGGGTTAGCCCACGAATTCTGTCGCTGCATGGGGTTCTAGCGCAAGTTTCTCGAAATATCATACGAGAGGGTCCGCAAGAGGCCCGGCAAGAGGACCATGGTGCCGGGCAGGGTTGGATGAGGCCTGGTTGGATTTTATATGCCAAGGAAATGGAAATACACGATTTCGGCTCATTTCTGTGGGTGTTAGCCCACGGATTCGGGCGCTGCATGGGGTTCCGGCGCAAGTTTCTCGAAAAATCATACGAGGGGGTCCGCATGAGGCTCGGCAAGAGGACCATGGTGCCCGGCGATATTGGATGAGGCCTGGTTGGATTTTATGGGCCAAGGAAGTTGAAACAGGCGATTTCGGCTCATTTCTGTGGGTGTTAGCCCACGGATTCTGGCGCGGCATGGGCTTCCAGCCTAAGTTTCTCGAAAAATAATACGAGTAGGTCCGCAAGAGGCCCGGAAGAGGTCCATGGATCCCGGCGGTGTTGGATGAGGCCTGGTTGGAATTTATGTGCCAAGGAAGTCGAAACAGGCGATTTTGCACTTTTCCAAAGGGGTTAGCCCCCGGATTCTGGCGCTGCATGGAGTTCCGGTGCAAGTTTCTCGAAAACTCATATGAGGGGGTCCGCAAAAGGCCCGGAAAGAGGTCCATGGTGCCCGGCGGGGTTGGATGAGGCCTGATTTGATTTTATGGGACAAGGAAATGGAAACAGGCGATTTCGGCACTTTTCCAAAGGGGTAAGCCCACGGATTCTGGCGCTGCATGGGTTCCGGTGCAAGTTTTTCGAAAAATCATATGAGGGGGTCCACAAGAGGCTCGAAAAGAGGATCATGGTGCCCGGAGGGGTTGGATGAGGCCTGGTTGGATTTTATGGGCCAAGGAAGTGGAAACAGGCGATTTCGACTCATTTCTATGGGTGTTAGCCCACGGATTCTAGCGCTGCATCTGGTTCCGGCGCAAGTTTCTCAAAAAATCATACGAGGGGGTCCGCAAGAGGCTCGAAAAGAGGTCCATGGTGCCTGGCGGGGTTTGATTGAGGCCTTCGTTGTATTTTATGGGCCAAGGAAGTGGAAACAGGCGATTTCAGCTCATTTCTATGGGTGTTAGCCCACGGATTCTGGCGCTGCATGGGGTTCCGGCGCAAGTTTATCAAAAATTCATACGAGGGGGTCCGCAAGAGGCCCGACAATAGGTCCATGGTGCCCGGCGGAGTTGGATGAGGCCTGGTTGGAATTTATGGGCCAAGGAAGTCGAAACAGGCGATTTTGGCACTTTTCCAAAGGGGTTAGCCCCCGGATTCTGGCGCTGCATGGGGTTCCGGCGCAAGTTTCTCGAAATATAATATGAGGGGGTCCGAAAGAGGCCCGACAAGAGGACCATGGTGCTCGACGAGGTTGGATGAGGCCTGGTTGGATTTTATGGGCCAAGGTAGTGGAAACAGGCGATTTCGGTACTTTTCCAAAGGGGTTAGCCCAAGGATTCTGTCGCTGCATGGGGTTCCAGCGCAAGTTTCTCGAAAAGTCATACGAGGGGGTCCGTAAGAGGCCCGGCGGGGTTGGATGAGGCCTGGTTGGATTTTATGGGCCAAGGAAGTGGAAACAGGCGCTTTCGGCTCATTTCTGTGCGTGTGAGCCCAGGATTCTGGCGGTGCATGGAATTCCGCAGCAAGTTTCTCGAAAAATCATATGATGGGGTCTGCCAGAGGCCCGACAAGAGGAACATGGTACCCGACGGGGTTTTATAACGCATGGTTGGATTTTATGGGCCAAGGAAGTGGAAACAGGCGATTTCGGCACTTTTCAAAAGGGGTTAGCCCATAGATTCTAGCGCTGCTTAGGGTTCCGGCGCAAGTTTCTCGAAAACTCATACGAGGGGGTCCGCAAGAGGCCCGACAAGATATCCAAGGTGCCCAGAGGGGTTGGATGAGGCCTGGTTAGATTTTATGGGCAAAGGAAGTGGAAACAGGCAATTTCGGCACTTTTCCAAAGGGGTTAGCCCACGGATTATGGCGCTGCATGGGTTTTCTGCGCAAGTTTCGTGAAAAATCACATAAGGGGGTCCGCAAGAAACCTGACAAGAGGACCATGGTGCCTGGCGGGGTTGGATGAGGCCTGGTTGGAATTTATGGGCCAAGGAAGTGGAAACAAGCGATTTCGGCTCATTTTTGTGGGTGCTAGCCCACGGCAACTGGCGCTGCATGGGGTTCCGGCGCAAGTTTCTTAAAACATCATATGAGGGGGTCCGCAAGAGGCCCGGCAAGAGGTCCATGGTGCCCGGTGGGGTTGGATGAGGCCTGGTTGGATTTTATGGGCCAAGGAAGTGGAAACAGACGATTTCGGCACTTTTCCAAAGGGGTTAGCCCACGGATTCTGTCGCTGCATGTGGTTCCGGCGCAAGTTTCTCAAAAAATCAAACGAGGGGGTCCGCAAGAGGCCCGAAAAGAGGTCCATGGTGCCCGGCGGGGTTGGATGAGGCCTGGTTGGATTTTATAGGCCAAGGAAGTCGAAACAGGCGATTTTAGCACTTTTCCAAAGGGGTTAGCCCACGGATTCTGGCGCTGCATGGGGTTCCGGCGCAAGTTTCTCGAAAAAATAATACGAGGGGGTCCGAAAGAGGCCCGACAAGAGGACCATGGTGCTCAACGAGGTTGGATGAGGCCTGGTTGGATTTTATGGGCCAAGGAAGTGGAAACAGGCGATTTCGGCACTTTTCCAAAGGGGTTAGCCCAAGGATTCTATCGCTGCATGGGGTTCCAGCGCAAGTTTCTCGAAATATCATACGAGGGGGTCCTTTAGAGACCCGGCGGCATTGGATGATGCCTGGTTGAATTTTATGGGCCAAGGAAGTGGAAACAGGCGATTTCGGCTCATTTCTGTGGGTGTGAGCCCATGGATTCTGGCGGTGCATGGAATTCCGCCGCAAGTTTCTCAAAAAATCATACGATGGGGTCTGCAAGAGGCCAAACAAGAGGACCATGGTACCCAGCGGGGTTGGATAAGGCATGGTTGAATTTTATGGGCCAAGGAAGTGGAAACACGCGATTTCGACACTTTTCAAGAGGGGTTAGCCCATAGATTCTAGCGCTGCTTAGGGTTCCGGTGCAAGTTTCTCGAAAACACATACGAAGGGGTCCGCAAGAGGCCCGACAAGATGCCCATGGTGCCTGGCGGGGTTGGATGAGGACTGGTTGGATTTTATGGGCCAAGGAAGTGGAAACAGGCGATTTCGGCTCATTTCTGTGGGTGTTAGCCCACGACAACTGGCGCTGCATGGGGTTCCGGCGCAAGTTTCTTTAAACATCATACGAAGGGGTCCGTAAGAGGCCCGGCAAGAGGTCCATGGTGCCCGGCGGGGTTGGATGAGGCCTGGTTGGTTTTTATGGGCCAAGGAAATGGTAACAGGCGATTTCGGCACTTTTCCAAAGGGGTTAACCCACGGATTCTGGCGCTACATTGTGTTCCGGCGTAAGTTTCTTGAAACATCATACGAGGGGGTCAGCATGAGGCCCGGCAAGAGGACCATGGTGCCCAGCGGGGTTGGATGAGGCCTGGTTGGATTTTATAGGCCAAGGAAGTCGAAACAGGCGATTTCGGCTCATTTCTGTGGGTTTTAGCCCACGAATTCGGGCGCTGCATGGGGTTCTGGCGCAGGTTTCTCGAAAAATCATACAAGGGGTCCGCAAGACCCCCGGCATGAGGTCCATGGTGCGCGGCAGTGTTGGATGAGGCCTGGTTGGATTTTATGGGCCAAGGAAGTGGAAACAGGCGATTTCAGCACTTTTCCAAAGGGGTTAGCCCACGGATTTTGTCTCTACATGGGGTTCCGGCACAAGTTTCTCGAAAAATCATACGAGGGGGTCCGCAAGAGGCCCGCCAAGAGGACTATGGTGCCGGGCGGGGTTTGATGAAGCCTGGTTGGATTTTATGGGCCAAGGAAGTGGAAACAGGCAATTTAGGCTCATTTCTGTGGGTGTTAGCCCACGGATTCTGGCGCTTAATGGGGTTCCGCCGCATGTTTCTCCAAAAATCATACCAGGGGGTCCGTAAGAGGCTCAGCAAGAGGTCCATGGTGCCCGGCGGGGTTGGATGAGGCCTGGTTGAATTTTATGGGCCAAGGAAGTGGAAACAGGCGATTTCGGCACTTTTCCTAAGAGGTTAGCCCACGGATTCTGTCGCTGCATTGGGTTTTGGCGCAAGTTTCTTGAAAAATCATACGAGGGGGTCCGCAAGAGGCCCGGCATGAGGTCCATGGTGCGCGGCAAGGTTGGATGAGGCTTGGTTGGATTTTATGGGCCAAAGAAGTGGAAACAGGCGATTTCGGCACTTTTCCTAAGAGGTTAGCCCACGTATTCTGTCGCTGCATGGGGTTCCGGCTCAAGTTTCTCGAAAAATCATACGAGGGGGTCCATAAGACGCCCGAAATGAGGTCCATGGTGCCCGGCGTGGTTGGATGAGGCCTTGTTGGATTTTATGGGCCAAGGAAGTGGAAACAGGCGATTTCGGCACTTTTCCAAAGAGGTTAGCCCACGGATTCTGTCGCTGCATGGGGTTTCGGCACAAGTTTCTAAAAAAATCATACGAGGGGGGTCCACAAGAGGCCCGGCAAGAGGACCATGGTGCCCGGCGGGGTTGGATGAGGCCTGGTTGGATTTTATGGGCCGAGGAAGTGGAAATAGGCGATTTCGGCTCATTTCTGTGGATGTTAGCCCACGGATTCTGGCGCTGCTTGGGGTTCCGGTGTAAGTTTCTTGAAAAATCATACGAAGGGGTCCACAAGAGGCCCGGAAAGAGGTCCATGGTGCCCGGCGGGGTTGGATGAGGACTGGTTGGATTTAATGGGCCAAGGAAGTTGAAACAAGCGATTTTGGCTCATTTCTGTGGGTGTTAGCCCACAAATTCTGGCGCTGCATGGGGTTCCGGTGCAAGTTTCTCAAAAAAACATATGAGAGGGTCCGCAAGAAGCCCAACAAGAGGCCCATGGTGCCCAGCGGGGTTGGATGAGGCCTGGTTGGATTTTATGGGCCAAGGAAATGGTAACAGGCGATTTCGGCACTTTTCCAAAGAGGTTAGCCCAAGGATTCTGTCGCTGCATGGGGTTCCGGCGCAAGTTTCTTAAAAAATCATACGAGGGGATCCGCATGAGGCCCGGCAAGAGGACCATGGTGCTCGGCGGTGTTGGATGAGGCCTGGTTGGATTTTATGGGCCAAGGAAGTGGAAACAGGCGATTTCGGCTCATTTCTATGGGTGTTTGCCCACGGATTCTGGCGCTGCATGGGGTTCCGGCATAAGTTTCTTGAAATATCATACGAGGGGGTCCGCAAGAGGCTCGGCAAGAGGTCCATGGTGCGCGGCGGGGTTGGATTAGGCCTAGTTTGATTTTATGTGCCAAGGAAGTGGAAACAGGCTATTTCGGCACTTTTCCAAAGGGGTTAGCCCACGAATTCTGTCGCATCATGGGGTTCCAGCGCAAGTTTCTCAAAAAATCATATGAGGAGGTCCGCAAGAGTCCCGACAAGAGGACAATGGTGCCCGGCGGGGTTGGATGAGGCCTGGTTGGATTTTATGGGCCAAGGAAGTTGAAACAGGCGATTTCGGCTGATTTATGTGGGTGTTAGCCCACGGATTCTGGCGCTGCATAGGGTTCCGATGCAAGTTTCTTGAAAAATCATACGAGGGGGTCCGCAAGAGGCCCGGCAAGAGGTCCATGGTGCCCGGCGGGGTTGGATGAGGCTTGGTTGGATTTTATGGGCCAAGGAAGTGGAAACAGGCGATTTCACCACTTTCCCAAAGGGGTTAGCCCACGAATTCTGGCGCTGCATGGGGTTCCGGTGCAAGTTTCTCGAAAAATCATACGAGGGGGTCCACAAGAGGCCCGGCAAGAGGGCCTTGGTGCCCGGCGGGGTTGGATGAGGCCTGGTTGGATTTTATGGGCCAAGGAAGTGGAAACAAGCGATTTTGGCTCATTTCTATGGGTGTTAGCCCACGGATTCTGGCGCTGCATGGGGTTCCGGCGCAAGTTTCTCAAACAATCATACGAGGGGGTCCGCAAGAGGCCCGACAAGAGGTCCATGGTGCCCGGCGGGGTTGGATGAGGTCTGGTTGGATTTTATGGGCCAAGGAAGTTGAAACATGCGATTTTGGCACTTTTCCAAAGGGGTTAGCCCACGGATTCTGGCGCTGCATGGGGTTTCGGCGCAAGTTTCTCAAAAAATAATACGAGGGGGTCTAAAAGAGGCCCAACAAGAGGACCATGGTGCTCAACGAGGTTGGATGAGGCCTAGTTGGATTTTATGGGCCAAGGAAGTGGAAACAGGTGATTTTGGCACTTTTCAAAAGGGGTTAGCCCAAGGATTCTGTCGCTGCATGGGGTTCCAGCGCAAGTTTCTCAAAAAATCATACGAGGAGGTCCGTAAGAGGCCCGGCGGGGTTGGATGAGGCCTGGTTGGATTTTATGGGCCAAGGAAGTGGGAACAGGCGATTTCGGCTCATTTATGTGGGTGTGAGCTTATGGATTCTGGCGGTGCATGGAATTCCGCCGCAAGTTTCTCGAAAAATCATACGATGGGGTCTGCAAGAGTTCAGACAAGAGGACCATGGTACCCTGCGGGGTTGGATAAGGCATGGCTCGATTTTATGGGATAAGGAAGTGGAAACAGGCGATTTCGGCACTTTTTAAAAGGGGTTAGCTCACAGATTCTGGCGCTGCTTAGGGTTCCAATGCAAGTTTCTCGAAAACTCATACGAGGGGGTCCGTAAGAGGCCCGACAAGATGTCCATGGTGCCCGGAGGGGTTGGATGAGGCTTGGTTGGATTTTATGGGCAAAGGAAGTGGAAACAGGCGATTTCGGCACTTTTCCAAAGGGGTTAGCCCACGGATTCTGGCTCTGCATGGGGTTCCGGCGCAAGTTTCTCGAAAAATCATACAACGGGGTCCGCAAGAAGCCCGACAAGAGGACAATGGTGCCTGGCGGGGTTGGATGAGGCCTGGTTGGATTTTATGGGCCAAGGAAGTGGAAACAGGCGATTTCGGCTCATTTTTGTGGGTGTTAGCCCACGACAACTGGCGCTGCATGGGGTTCCAGCGCAAGTTTCTTAAAACATCATACGAGGGGGTCCGCAAGAGGCCTGGCAAGAGGTCCATGGTGCCCGGCGGGGTTGGATGAGGCCTGGTTGGATTTTATGGGCCAAGGAAGTGGAAACAGACGATTTCGGCACTTTTCCAAAGGGGTTAGCCCACGGATTCTGTCGCTGCATGGGGTTCCGGCACAAGTTTCTCGAAAACTCATACGAGGGGGTCTGCAAGAGGCCCGACAAGAGGACCATGGTGCCCGACGGGGTTAGATGAGGCCTGGTTGGATTTTATGGGCCAAGGAAGTGGAAACAGGCAATTTCGGCTCATTTCTGTGGGTGTTAGCCCACGAATTCGGGCGCTGCATGGGGTTCCGGTGCAAGTTTCTTGAAAAATCATACGAAGGGGTCCGCAAGAGGCCCGGCAAGAGGTCCATGGTGCCCGACGGGGTTGGATGAGGCCTGGTTGGATTTTTTGGGCCAAGGAAGTTGAAACAGGCGATTTCGGCTCATTTTTGTGGGTGTTAGCCCACGAATTCTGGCGCTGCATGGGGTTCCGGTGCAAGTTTATCGAAAAATCATACGAGAGGGTCCGCAAAAAGCCCAACAAGAGGTCGATGGTACCCGGCGGGGTTGGATGAGGCCTGATTGGATTTTATGGGCCAAGGAAATGGTAACAGGCGATTTCGGCACTTTTCCAATGGGGTTAGCCCACGGATTCTGGCGCTGCATGGGGTTCCGCCGCATGTTTCTCCAAAAATCATACGAGGGGGTCCGTAAGAGGCCCGGCAAGAGGTCCATGGTGCCCGGCGGGGTTGGATGAGGCCTGGTTGGATTTTATGGGCCAAGGAAGTTGAAACAGGCGATTTCAGCTCATTTCTGTGGGTGTTAGCCCACGAATTTTGGCGCTGCATGGGGTTCCGGTGCAAATTTCTCGAAAAATCATACGAGAGGGTCCGAAAGAAGCCCAACAAGAGGTCCATGGTGCCCGGCGGGGTTGGATGAGGCCTGGTTGGATTTTATGGGCCAAGGAAATGGTAACAGGCGATTTCGGCACTTATCCAAAGGGGTTAGCCCACGGATTCTGGCGCTGCATGGGGTTCCGGCGCAAGTTTCTTGAAAAATCATACGAGGGGGTCCGCATGAGGCCCGGATGAGGTCCATGGTGCTCGGCGGGGTTGGATGAGGCCTGGTTGGATTTTATGGGCCAAGGAAGTTGAAACAGGCGATTTCGGCTCATTTCTATGGGTGTTAGCCCACGGATTCTGGCGCTGCATAGGGTTCCGACGCAAGTTTCTTGAAAAATCATACGAGGGGGTCCGCAAGAGGCCCGGCAAGAGGTCCATGGTGCCCGGCGGGGTTGGATGAGTCCTGGTTTGATTTTATGGGCCAAGGAAGTGGAAATATGCGATTTCGGCACTTTTCAAAAGGGGTTAGCCCACGGATTCTGGCGCTGCATGGGGTTCCAGTGCAAGTTTCTCGAAAAATCATACGAGGGGGTCCACAAGAGGCCCGACAAGAGGTCCATGGTGCCCGGCGGGGTTGGATGAGGCCTGGTTGGATTTTATGGGCCAAGGAAGTGGAAAATGGCGATTTCGGCTCATAACACCCACGGATTCTGGCGCTGCATGGGGTTCCGGCGCAAGTTTCTCGAAAAATCATATGAGGGGGTCCGCAAGAAGCCCGTCAAGAGGTCCATGGTGCCCGGCGGGGTTGGATGAGGCCTGGTTGGATTTTATGGGCCAAAAAAGTGGAAATAGGAGATTTCGGCTCATTTTTATGGGTGTTAGCCCACGGATTCTGGCGCTGCATGGGGTTCCGGCGTAAGTTTCTCAAAATATCATACGAGGGGGTCCACAAGAGGCCCGGCAAGAGGTCCATGGTTCCCGGCGGGGTTGGATGAGGTCTGGTTGGATTTTATGGGCCAAGGAAGTCGAAACAGGCGATTTTGGCACTTTTCCAAAGGGGTTAGCCCACGGATTCTGGCGCTGCATGGGGTTCCGGCGCAAGTTTCTCGAAAAATTAATACGAGGGGGTCCGAAAGAGGCCCAACAAGCGGACCATGGTGCTCAACGAGGTTGGATGAGGCCTGGTTGGATTTTATGGGCCAAGGAAGTGGAAACAGGCGATTTCGGCACTTTTCCAAAGGGGTTAGCCCAAGGATTCTGTCGCTGCATGGGGTTCCAGCGCAAGTTTCTCGAAAAATCATACGAGGAGGTCCGTAAGAGGCCCGGCGGGGTTGGATGAGGCCTGGTTGGATTTTATGGGCCATGGAAATGGAAACAGGCGATTTCAGCACTTTTCCAAAGGGGTTAGCCCAAGGATTCTGGCGGTGTATGGGGTTCCAGTGCAAATTTCTCGAAAAATCATACGAGGAGGTCCGTAAGAGGCCCGGCGGGGTTGGATGAGGCCTAGTTGGATTCTGGTGGTGCATGGAATTCCGTCGCAAGTTTCTCGAAAACTCATACGATGGGTTCTGCAAGAGTCCAGACAAGAGGACCATGGTACCCGGCGGGGTTGGATAAGGCATGGTTGGATTTTATGGGCCAAGGAAGTGGAAACAAGCGATTTTGTCACTTTTCAAAAGGGGTTAGCTCACAGATTCTGGCGCTGCATGGGGTTCCCGCGCAAGTTTCTCGAAAAATCATACAACGGGGTCCGCAAGAAGCCCGACAAGAGGACCATGGTGCCTGGCGGGGTTGGATGAGGTCTGGTTGGATTTTATGTGCCAAGGAATGGGAAACAGGCGATTTCGGCTCATTTCTGTGGGTGTTAGCCCACGGCAACTGGCGCTGCATGTGGTTCCGGCGCAAGTTTTTTAGAACATCATACGAGGGGGTCCGCAAGAGGCCTGGCAAGAGGTCCATGGTGCCCGGCAGGATTGGATGAGGCCTGGTTGGATTTTATGGGCCAAGGAAGTGGAAATAGACGATTTCGGCACTTTTCCAAAGGGGTTAGCCCACGGATTCTGTCGCTGCATGAGGTTCCGGCGCAAGTTTCTCGAAAACTCATACGAGGGGGTCTGCAAGAGGCCCGACAAGAGGACTATGGTGCCCGGCGGGGTTGGATGAGGCCTGGTTGGATTTTATGGGCCAAGGAAGTGGAGATAGGCGATTTCGGCTCATTTCTGTGGGTGTTAGCCCACGAATTCGGGCGCTGCATGGGGTTCCGGCGCAAGTTTCTCGAAAAATCATACGAGGGGGTCAGCAAGAGGCCCGGTATGAGGTCCATGGTGCGCGGAAGGGTTGGATGAGGCCTGGATGGATTTTATGGGCCGAGGAAGTGGAAACCGACGATTTCAGCACTTTTCCAAAGGGGTTAGCCCACGGATTCTGTGACTACATTGGGTTCCGGCGCAAGTTTCTCAAAAATTCATACGAGGAGGTCCGCAAGAGGCCCGGCAAGAGGACCATGGTGCCTGATGGGGTTGGATGAGGCCTGGTTGGATTTTATGGGCCAAGGAAGTGGAAACAGGCGATTTAGGCTCATTTCTGTGGGTGTTAGCCCACGGATTCTGTCACTGCATGGGGTTCCGGCGCAAGTTTCACAAAAAATTATATGAGGGGGTCCGCCAGAGGCCCGGAAAGAGGACCATGGTGCCCGGCGGGATTGGATGAGGCCTGGTTGGAATTAATGGGCCAAGGAAGTGGAAACAGGCGATTTTGGCTCATTTCTGTGGGTGTTAGCCCACGGATTCTGGTGCTGCGAGGGGTTCCGGCGCAAGTTTCTCGAAATATCATACAAAAGGGTCCGCAAGAGGCCCAGCAAGAGGTCCATGGTGCCCGGCGGGGTTGGATGAGGCCTGGTTAGATTTTATAGGCCAATGAAGTGGATACAGGCGATTTCGGCACTTTTCAAAAGGGGTTAGCCCACGGATTCTGGCGCTGCTTGGGGTTCCGATGCAAGTTTCTCGAAAACTCATACAAGGGGGTCCGCAAGAGGCCCGACAAGATGTCCATGGTGCCCGGAGGGGTTGGATGAGGCCTGGTTGGAATTTATTGGCAAAGGAAGTGGAAACAGGCAATTTCAGCACTTTTCCAAAGGGGTTAGCCCACGGATTCTGGCGCTGCATGGGGTTCCGGTGCAAGTTTTTTGAAAAATTATACAAGGGGGTCCGCAAGAAGCCCGGTAAGAGGACGATGGTGCCTGGCGGGGTTGGATGAGGCCTGGTTGGATTTTATGGGCCAAGGAAATAGAAACAGGCGATTTTGGCACATTTCCAAAGGGATTAGCCCACGGATTCTGTCGCTGCATGGAGTTCCGGCGCAAGTTTCTCGAAAACTCATACGAGGGGGTCCACAAGAGGCCTGACAAGAGGACCATGGTGCCCGGCGGGGTTGGATGTGGCCTGCATTGATTTTATGGGCCAAGGAAGTGGAAATAGGCGATTTCGGCTCATTTCTGTGGGTGTTAGCCCACGGATACAGGCGCTGAATGGGGTTCCGCTACAAGTTTCTCAAAAAATCATATGAGGGCGTCCGTAAGAGGCCCGGCAAGAGGTCCATGGTGCCCGGCGGGGTTGGATGAGGCCTGATTTGATTTTATGGGCCAAGAAAGTGGAAACAGGCGATTTCGGCACTTTTCCAAAGGGGTTAACCCACAAATTCTGTCGCTGCATGGGGTTCCGATGCAAGATTCTCGAAAAATCATACGAGGGGGTCCACAAGAGGCCCGGCAAGACGACCATAGTGCCCGGCGGGTTTGGATGAGGCCTGGTTGGATTTTATGGGCCAAGGAAGTGGAAACAGGAGATTTTGGCTCATTTCTCTGGGTGTTAGCCCACGGATTCTGGCGCTGAATGGGGTTCCGGCGCAAGTTTCTCGAAAAATCATACGAAGGGGTCCGCAAGAGGCCCGGCAAGAGGTCCATGGTGCCCGGCGTGGTTGGATGTGGCTTGGTTGGATTTTATGGGCCAAGGAAGTGGAAACAGGCGATTTCGGCACTTTTCCAAAGGGATTAGCCCACGGATTCTGTCGCTGCATGGGGTTCCGGTGCAAGTTTCTCGAAAAATCATACGAGGGGGTCCGCAAGAGGCCCGACAAGAGGACCATGGTGCCCGGCGGGGTTGGATGAGGCCTGGTTGGATTTTATGGGAAAAGGAAGTGGAAATAAGCGATTTTGGCTCATTTTTGTGGGTGTTAGCCCATGAATTTTGGCGCTGCATGGGGTTCCGGCGCAAGTTTCTCGAAAACTCATACGAGGGGGTCTGCAAGAGGCCCGACAAGAGGACCATGGTGCCCGACGGGGTTGGATGAGGCCTGGTTGGATTTTATGGGCCAAGGAAGTGGAAACAGGCAATTTCGGCTCATTTCTGTGGGTGTTAGCCCACGAATTCGGGCGCTGCATGGGGTTCCGGTGCAAGTTTCTTGAAAAATCATACGAAGGGGTCCGCAAGAGGCTCGGCAAGAGGTCCATGGTGCCCGACGGGGTTGGATGAGGCCTGGTTGGATTTTTTTGGGCCAAGGAAGTTGAAACAGGCGATTTCGGCTCATTTTTGTGGGTGTTAGCCCACGAATTCTGGCGCTGCATGGGGTTCCGGTGCAAGTTTATCGAAAAATCATACGAGAGGGTCCGCAAAAAGCCCAACAAGAGGTCGATGGTACCCGGCGGGGTTGGATGAGGCCTGATTGGATTTTATGGGCCAAGGAAATGGTAACAGGCGATTTCGGCACTTTTCCAATGGGGTTAGCCCACGGATTCTGGCGCTGCATGGGGTTCCGCCGCATGTTTCTCCAAAAATCATACGAGGGGGTCCGTAAGAGGCCCGGCAAGAGGTCCATGGTGCCCGGCGGGGTTGGATGAGGCCTGGTTGGATTTTATGGGCCAAGGAAGTTGAAACAGGCGATTTCAGCTCATTTCTGTGGGTGTTAGCCCACGAATTTTGGCGCTGCATGGGGTTCCGGTGCAAATTTCTCGAAAAATCATACGAGAGGGTCCGAAAGAAGCCCAACAAGAGGTCCATGGTGCCCGGCGGGGTTGGATGAGGCCTGGTTGGATTTTATGGGCCAAGGAAATGGTAACAGGCGATTTCGGCACTTATCCAAAGGGGTTAGCCCACGGATTCTGGCGCTGCATGGGGTTCCGGCGCAAGTTTCTTGAAAAATCATATGAGGGGGTCCGCATGAGGCCCGGACGAGGACCATGGTGCTCGGCGGGGTTGGATGAGGCCTGGTTGGATTTTATGGGCCAAGGAAGTTGAAACAGGCGATTTCGGCTCATTTCTATGGGTGTTAGCCCACGGATTCTGGCGCTGCATAGGGTTCCGACGCAAGTTTCTTGAAAAATCATACGAGGGGGTCCGCAAAAGGCCCGACAAGAGGTCCATGGTGCCCGGCGGGGTTGGATGAGTCCTGGTTTGATTTTATGGGCCAAGGAAGTGGAAATATGCGATTTCGGCACTTTTCAAAAGGGGTTAGCCCACGGATTCTGGCGCTGCATGGGGTTCCAGTGCAAGTTTCTCGAAAAATCATACGAGGGGGTCCACAAGAGGCCCGACAAGAGGTCCATGGTGCCCGGCGGGGTTGGATGAGGCCTGGTTGGATTTTATGGGCCAAGGAAGTGGAAAATGGCGATTTCGGCTCATAACACCCACGGATTCTGGCGCTGCATGGGGTTCCGGCGCAAGTTTCTCGAAAAATCATATGAGGGGGTCCGCAAGAAGCCCGTCAAGAGGTCCATGGTGCCCGGCGGGGTTGGATGAGGCCTGGTTGGATTTTATGGGCCAAAAAAGTGGAAATAGGAGATTTCGGCTCATTTTTATGGGTGTTAGCCCACGGATTCTGGCGCTGCATGGGGTTCCGGCGTAAGTTTCTCAAAATATCATACGAGGGGGTCCACAAGAGGCCCGGCAAGAGGTCCATGGTGCCCGGCGGGGTTGGATGAGGTCTGGTTGGACTTTATGGGCCAAGGAAGTCGAAACAGGCGATTTTGGCACTTTTCCAAAGGGGTTAGCCCACGGATTCTGGCGCTGCATGGGGTTCCGGCGCAAGTTTCTCGAAAAATTAATACGAGGGGGTCCGAAAGAGGCCCAACAAGAGGACCATGGTGCTCAACGAGGTTGGATGAGGTCTGGTTGGATTTTATGGGCCAAGGAAGTGGAAACAGGCGATTTCGGCACTTTTCCAAAGGGGTTAGCCCAAGGATTCTGTCGCTGCATGGGGTTCCAGCGCAAGTTTCTCGAAAAATCATACGAGGAGGTCCGTAAGAGGCCCGGCGGGGTTGGATGAGGCCTGGTTGGATTTTATGGGCCATGGAAATGGAAACAGGCGATTTCAGCACTTTTCCAAAGGGGTTAGCCCAAGGATTCTGGCGGTGTATGGGGTTCCAGCGCAAGTTTCTCGAAAAATCATACGAGGAGGTCCGTAAGAGGCCCGGCGGGGTTGGATGAGGCCTAGTTGGATTTTATGGGCCAAGGAAGTGGAAACAGGCGATTATAGCTCATTTCTGTGGGTGTGAGCCCATGGATTCTGGCGGTGCATGGAATTCCGCCGCAAGTTTCTCGAAAACTCATACGATGGGTTCTGCAAGAGTCCAGACAAGAGGACCATGGTACCCGGCGGGGTTGGATAAGGCATGGTTGGATTTTATGGGCCAAGGAAGTGGAAACAAGCGATTTTGTCACTTTTCAAAAGGGGTTAGCTCACAGATTCTGGCGCTGCATGGGGTTCCCGCGCAAGTTTCTCGAAAAATCATACAACGGGGTCCGCAAGAAGCCCGACAAGAGGACCATGGTGCCTGGCGGGGTTGGATGAGGCCTGGTTGGATTTTATGTGCCAAGGAATGGGAAACAGGCGATTTCGGCTCATTTCTGTGGGTGTTAGCCCACGGCAACTGGCGCTGCATGTGGTTCCGGCGCAAGTTTTTTAGAACATCATACGAGGGGGTCCGCAAGAGGCCTGGCAAGAGGTCCATGGTGCCCGGCAGGATTGGATGAGGCCTGGTTGGATTTTATGGGCCAAGGAAGTGGAAACAGACGATTTCGGCACTTTTCCAAAGGGGTTAGCCCACGGATTCTGTCGCTGCATGAGGTTCCGGCGCAAGTTTCTCGAAAACTCATACGAGGGGGTCTGCAAGAGGCCCGACAAGAGGACTATGGTGCCCGGCGGGGTTGGATGAGGCCTGGTTGGATTTTATGGGCCAAGGAAGTGGAGACAGGCGATTTCGGCTCATTTCTGTGGGTGTTAGCCCACGAATTCGGGCGCTGCATGGGGTTCCGGCGCAAGTTTCTCGAAAAATCATACGAGGGGGTCAGCAAGAGGCCCGGTATGAGGTCCATGGTGCGCGGAAGGGTTGGATGAGGCCTGGATGGATTTTATGGGCCGAGGAAGTGGAAACCGACGATTTCAGCACTTTTCCAAAGGGGTTAGCCCACGGATTCTGTGACTACATTGGGTTCCGGCGCAAGTTTCTCAAAAATTCATACGAGGAGGTCCGCAAGAGGCCCGGCAAGAGGACCATGGTGCCCGATGGGGTTGGATGAGGCCTGGTTGGATTTTATGGGCCAAGGAAGTGGAAACAGGCGATTTAGGCTCATTTCTGTGGGTGTTAGCCCACGGATTCTGTCACTGCATGGGGTTCCGGCGCAAGTTTCACAAAAAATTATATGAGGGGGTCCGCCAGAGGCCCGGAAAGAGGACCATGGTGCCCGGCGGGATTGGATGAGGCCTGGTTGGAATTAATGGGCCAAGGAAGTGGAAACAGGCGATTTTGGCTCATTTCTGTGGGTGTTAGCCCACGGATTCTGGTGCTGCGAGGGGTTCCGGCGCAAGTTTCTCGAAATATCATACAAAAGGGTCCGCAAGAGGCCCAGCAAGAGGTCCATGGTGCCCGGCGGGGTTGGATGAGGCCTGGTTAGATTTTATAGGCCAATGAAGTGGATACAGGCGATTTCGGCACTTTTCAAAAGGGGTTAGCCCACGGATTCTGGCGCTGCTTGGGGTTCCGATGCAAGTTTCTCGAAAACTCATACAAGGGGGTCCGCAAGAGGCCCGACAAGATGTCCATGGTGCCCGGAGGGGTTGGATGAGGCCTGGTTGGAATTTATTGGCAAAGGAAGTGGAAACAGGCAATTTCAGCACTTTTCCAAAGGGGTTAGCCCACGGATTCTGGCGCTGCATGGGGTTCCGGTGCAAGTTTTTTGAAAAATTATACAAGGGGGTCCGCAAGAAGCCCGGTAAGAGGACGATGGTGCCTGGCGGGGTTGGATGAGGCCTGGTTGGATTTTATGGGCCAAGGAAATGGAAACAGGCGATTTTGGCACATTTCCAAAGGGATTAGCCCACGGATTCTGTCGCTGCATGGAGTTCCGGCGCAAGTTTCTCGAAAACTCATACGAGGGGGTCCACAAGAGGCCTGACAAGAGGACCATGGTGCCCGGCGGGGTTGGATGTGGCCTGGATTGATTTTATGGGCCAAGGAAGTGGAAACAGGCGATTTCGGCTCATTTCTGTGGGTGTTAGCCCACGGATACAGGCGCTGAATGGGGTTCCGCTACAAGTTTCTCAAAAAAATCATATGAGGGCGTCCGTAAGAGGCCCGGCAAGAGGTCCATGGTGCCCGGCGGGGTTGGATGAGGCCTGATTTGATTTTATGGGCCAAGAAAGTGGAAACAGGCGATTTCGGCACTTTTCCAAAGGGGTTAACCCACAAATTTTGTCGCTGCATGGGGTTCCGATGCAAGATTCTCGAAAAATCATACGAGGAGGTCCACAAGAGGCCCGGCAAGACGACCATAGTGCCCGGCGGGTTTGGATGAGGCCTGGTTGGATTTTATGGGCCAAGGAAGTGGAAACAGGAGATTTTGGCTCATTTCTCTGGGTGTTAGCCCACGGATTCTGGCGCTGAATGGGGTTCCGGCGCAAGTTTCTCGAAAAATCATACGAAGGGGTCCGCAAGAGGCCCGGCAAGAGGTCCATGGTGCCCGGCGTGGTTGGATGTGGCTTGGTTGGATTTTATGGGCCAAGGAAGTGGAAACAGGCGATTTCGGCACTTTTCCAAAGGGATTAGCCCACGGATTCTGTCGCTGCATGGGGTTCCGGTGCAAGTTTCTCGAAAAATCATACGAGGGGGTCCGCAAGAGGCCCGACAAGAGGACCATGGTGCCCGGCGGGGTTGGATGAGGCCTGGTTGGATTTTATGGGCCAAGGAAGTGGAAATAAGCGATTTTGGCTCATTTTTGTGGGTGTTAGCCCACGAATTTTGGCGCTGCATGGGGTTCCGGCGCAAGTTTCTCGAAAAATCATACGAGGGGGTCCGCAAGAGGCCTGGCAAGAGGTCCATGGTGCCCGACGGGGTTGGATGAGGCCTGGTTGGATTTTATAGGCCAAGGAAGTGGAAACAGGCGATTTCGGCACTTTTCCAAAAGGGTTAGCCCATGGATTCTGTCGCTGCATGGGGTTCCGACGCAAGTTTCTCGAAAAATCATATGAGGGGGTCCGGAAGAGGCCCGGCAAGAGGCCCATGGTGCGTGGCGGGGTTGGATGATGCCTGGTTGGATTTTATGGGCCTAGGAAGTGGAAATAGGCGATTTCGGCTCATTTCTATGGGTGTTAGCCCACGGTGCTGCATGGGTTTCAGCACAAGTTTCTCAAAAATTCATACGAAGGGGTCCGTAAGAGGCCCGGCAAAAGGTCCATGGTGCCCGGCAGGGTTCGATGAGGCCTGGTTGGATTTTATGGGCCAAGGAAGTGGAAACACGCGATTTCGGCACTTTTCCAAACTGGTTAGCCAACGAATTCTATCGTTGCATGGGGTTTCGGCGCATGTTTCTCGAAAAATCATACGCGGGGGTCAACAAGAGGCCTGGCAAGAGGACCATGGTGGCCGGTGGGGTTGGATGAGGCCTGGTTGGATTTTATGGGCCAAGGAAGTGGAAACAGGCGATTTCGGCACTTTTCCAAAGAGGTTAGCCCAAGGATTCTGTCGCTGCATGGGGTTCCAGCACAAGTTTCTCGAAAAATCATACGGGGGTCCGTAAGAGGCCCGGCAAGAGGACCATGGTGCCCGGCGAGGTTGGATGAGGCTTGGTTGGAACTTATGGGCCAACGAAGTGAAAACAGGCGATTTCGGCTCATTTATATGGGTGTGAGCCCATAGATTCTGGCGGTGCATGGAATTCTGCCGCAAGTTTCTCGAAAACTCATACGATGGGGTCTGCAAGAGGCCCGACAAGAGGCCCATGGTACCCGGCGGGGTTGGATAAGGCATGGTTGGATTTTATGGGCAAAGGAAGTGGAAACAGGCGATTTCGGCACTTTTCCAAAGGGGTTAGCCTACGGATTCTGGCGCTGCATGGTGTTCCGGCGCAAGTTTCTCGAAAAATCATACAAGGGGGTCCGCAAGAAGCCCGGCAAGAGGACTATGGTGCCTAGCAGGGTTGGATGAGGTCTTGTTAGAGTTTATGGGCCAAGGAAGTGGAAACAAGAGATTTCGGCTCATTTCTGTGGGTGTTAGCCCACGACAACTGGCGCTGCATGGCGTTCCGGCACAAGTTTCTTAAAACATCATACAAGGGGGTCCTTAAGAGGCCCCGGCAAGAGGTCCATGGTGCCCGGCGGGGTTGGATGAGGCCTGGTTTGATTTTATGGGCCAAGAAAGTGGAAATAGGCGATTTCGGCACTTTTCCAAAGGGGTAAGCCACAAATTCTGTCGCTGCATGGGGTTCGGATGCAAGATTCCCAAAATATCATATGAGGGGGTCCGCAAGAGGCCGGGAAAGAGGATCATGGTGCCCGGCGGGTTTGGATGAGGCCTGGTTGGATTTTATGGGCCAAGGAAGTGGAAACAGGCGATTTCGGCTCATTTCTATGGGTGTTAGCCCACGGATTCTGGCACTGCATGGGGTTCCGGCGCAGGTTTCTTGAAAAATCATACGAGGGGGTCCGCTAGAGGCCCGGAAAGAGGTCTATGTTGCCCGGCGGGGTTGGATGAGGCCTGCTTGGATTTTATGGGCTAAGCAAGTGGAAACAGGTGATTTCGGCACTTTTCCAAAGGGGTTAGACCATGGATTCTGTCGCTGCATGGGGTTCCGGCGCAAGTTTCTCAAAGACTTATGAGGGGGTCCGCCAGAGGCCCGGCAAGAGAACCATGGTGCCCGGCGGGGTTGGATGAGGCCTGGTTGGAATTTATGGGCCAAGGAAGTGGAAACAGGCGATTTCGGCTCATTTCTGTGGTTGTTAGCCCACGGATTCTGGCGCTGCATGGGGTTCAGGCGCAAGTTTCTCAAAAAATCATACGAGGGGGTCCGCAAGAGGCCCGGCCAGAGGTCCATGGTGCCTAGCAGGGTTGGATGAGGCCCGGTTGGATTTTATGGGCCAAGGAAGTAGAAATAGGCGATTTCGGCACTTTTCAAAGGGGTTAGACCACGGATTCTGGCGCTGCTTGGGTTTCCGACGCAAGTTTCTTGAAAACTCATACGAGGTGGTCCGCAAGAGGCCCGAAAAGATGTCCATGGTGCCCGGAGGGGTTGGATAAGGCCAGGTTGGATTTTATGGGCAAAGGAAGTGAAAACAGGCGATTTCGGCACTTTTCCAAAGGGGTTAGCCCACAGATTCTATCGCTACATGGGGTTTCGGCGCAAGTTTCTCGAAAACTCATACAAGGGGGTCCACAAGAGGCCCGACAAGAGGACCATGGTGCCCGACGGGGTTGGATGAGGCCTGGTTTGATTTATGGGCCAAGGAAGTGGAAACAGGCGATTTTGGCTCATTTCTGTGGGTGTTCGCCCACAGATTCGGGCGCTGCATTGGGTTCCGGCACAAGTTTTTTGAAAAATCATACGAGGGCGTCTGCAAGTGGCCCGGCAAGAGGTCCATGGTGCCCGCGGGGTTGGATGAGGCCTGGTTTGATTTTATGGGCCAAGAAAGTGGAAGCAGGCGATTTCGGCACTTTTCCAAACGGGTTAGCCCACAAATTCTATCTCTGCATGGGGTTCCGACGCAAGATTCTCAAAATGTCATACGAGGGGGTCCGCAAGACGCCCAACAAGAGGACCATGGTGCCCGGCGGGTTTGGATGAGGCCTGGTTGGATTTTATGGGCCAAGGAAGTGGAAACAGGCGATTTTGTCTAATTTCTGTGGGTGTTAGCCCACAGATTCTGGCGTTGCATGGGGTTTCGGCGTAAGTTTCTTGAAAAATAATACGAGGGGGTCCACAAGAGGCCCGGTAAGAGGTCTATGGTGCCCGGCGGAGTAGGATGAGGCTTGGTTGGATTTTATGGGCCAAGGAAGTGGAAACAGGCGATTTCAGCGCTTTTCCAAATGAGTTAGCCCACGGATTTTGTCGCTGCATGGGGTTCCAGCGCAAGTTTCTCAAAATATCATATGAAAGGGTCCGCAAGAGGCCCGGGAAGAGGTCCATGGTGCCCGACGTGGTTGGATGAGGCCTGGTTGGATTTTATGGGCCAAGGAAGTGGAAACAGGCAATTTCGGCACTTTTCCAAAGGGGTTAGCCCACGGATTCTGGCGCTGCGTGGGTTCCGGCGCAAGTTTCTCGAATAATCATATGAGGGGGTCTGCAAGAGGCCTGGAAAGAGGACCATGGTGCCCGGCGGGGTTGCATGTGGACTGGTTTATTTTATGGGCCAAGTAAGTGGAAAAAGGCGGTTTCGGCTCATTTCTGTGGGTGTTAGCCCACGGATCCTGGCACTGCATAAGGTTCCGGCGCAAGATTCTCGAAAACTCATACGAGTTGGTCCGCAAGAGGCCCGGGAAGAGGTCCATGTTGCCCGACGTGGTTGGATGTCGCCTGGTTGGATTTTATGGGCCAAGGAAGTGGAATTAGGCAATTTCAGCACTTTTCCAAAGGGGTTAGCCCACGGATTCTGTCGCTGCATGGGGTTCCGGCACAAGTTTCTCGAAAAATCATACGAGGGGGTCCGCAAGAGGCCCGGCAAGAGGACCATAGTGCCCGGCAGGGTTGGATGAGGCCTGGTTGGATTTTATGGGCCAAGGAAGTTAAAATAGGCGATTTCGGCTCATTTCTATGGGTGTTAGCCCACGGATTCTGGCGCTGCATGGGGTTCCGGCACAAGTTTTTCGAAAAATCATACGAGGGGGTCCGCAAGAGGCCTGGCAAAAGGTCCATGGTGCCCGACGGGGTTGGATGAGGCCTGGTTGGATTTTATAGGCCAAGGAAGTGGAAACAGGCGATTTCGGCACTTTTCCAAAGGGGTTAGCCCACGGATTCTGTCGCTGCATGGGGTTCCGGCGCAAGTTTCTCGAAATATCATACGAGGGGGTCCATAAGAGGCCCGGCAAGAGGATCATGTTGCCCGATGGGGTTGGATGAGGCCTGGTTGGATTTTATGGGTCAAGGAAGTGGAAACAGGCGATTTCGGCTCATTTTTGTGGGTGTTAGCCCACGGATTCTGGAGCTGCATGGGTTTCTGCACATGTTTCTCGAAAATTCATACGAGAGTGTCCGCAAGAGGCCCGGGAAAAGGTCCATGGTGCCCGGCGGGGTTCGATGAGGCCTGGTTGGATTTTATGGGCCAAGGAAGTGGAAACAGGCGATTTCGGCACTTTTCCAAACTAGTTAGCCAACGGATTCTGTCGCTGCATGGGGTTTCGGCGCATGTTTCTCGAAAAATCATACGAGGGGGTCCATAAGAGGCCTGGCAAGAGGACCATGGTGCCCGTAGGGGTTGGCTCAGGCTTGGTTGGATTTTATGGGCAAAGGAAGTGGAAACTGGCAATTTTGGCACTTTTCCAAAGGGGTTAGCCCACGGATTCGGTCGCTACATGGGGTTCCGGCGCAAGTTTCTCGAAAGGTCATACGAGGGGGTCCACAAGAGAAACTGGCAAGAGGACCATGGTGCCCGGCGGGGTTGGATGAGGCCTGGTTGAATTTTATGGGCCAAGGAAGTGGAAACAGGCGATTTCGGCTCATTTCTATGGGTGTTAGCCCAAGAATTCAGTCGTTGCATGGGGTTCCGGCAGAAGTTTCTCGAAAACTCTTACGAGGGGGTCTGCAAGAGGCCCGACAAGAGGACCATGGTGCCCGGCGGGGTTAGATAAGGCCTGGTTGGATTTTATGGGCCAAGGAAAAGGAAACAGGCGATTTCGTCTCATTTCTGTGGGTGTTAGCCCACGGATTCTGGCGCTGCATGGGGTTTCGGTGCAAGTTTCTCGAAAAATCGTACGAAGGGTCGGCAAGAGGCCCGGCAAGAGGTCCATGGTGCCCGACGGGGTTGGATGAGGCCTGGTTGGATTTTATTGGCCAAGAAAGTGGAAACAGGCGATTTTGACACTTTTCCAAAGGGGTTAGCCGACGAATTCTGGCGCTGCATGGGGTTCCGGCGCATGTTTCTAGAAAAATCATACGAGGGGTTCCACAAGAAGCCCGGCAAGAGGACCATGGTGCCCGGCGGGGTTGGATGAGGCCTGTTTGGATTTTATGGGCCAAGGAAGTGGAAACAGGCGGTTTCGGCTCATTTCTGTGGGTTTTAGCCCACGGATTCTATGCTGCATGGGGTTCCGGCGCAAGTTTCTCGAAATATCATACGAGGGGGTCCGTGAAAGTCCCGGTAAGAGGACCATGGTGCCCGGCGAGGTTAGATGACGCCTGGTTCGATTTTATGGGCCAAGGAAGTGGAAACAGGCGATTTCGGCTCATTTCTATGGGTGTTAGCCCACGGATTCTGGCTCTGCATGGGGTTCCGGCGCAAGTTTCTCAAAAAAACATACGAGGGGGTCCGCAAGAGGCCCGGCAAGAGGACCATGGTGCTCGACGGGGTTGGATGAGGCCTGGTTGGATTTTAAGGGCCAAGGAAATGGAAACAGGCGATTTCGGCTCATTTCTATGGGTGTTAGCCCACGGATTCTGTCGCTGCATGGGGTTCCGGCACAAGTTTCCCGAAAAATCATACGAGGGGGTCCGCTAGAGGCCCGGCAAGAGGACCATGGTGCCCGGCGAGGTTGGATGAGACCTGGTTAGATTTTATGGGCCAAGGAAGTGGAATCAGGCGATTTCAGCTCATTTCTGCGGGTATTAGCCCACGGATTCTGGCGCTGCGCGTTCCGGCACAAGTTTCTCAAATAATCATACAAGGGGGTCAGCAAGAGGCCCAGCAAGAGGTCCATGGTGCCCGATGGGGTTAGATGAGGACTGGTTGGATTTTATGGGCCAAGGAAGTGGAAACAGGCGATTTCGGCACTTTTCCAAAGGGGTTAGCCCACGGATTCTAGCGCTCCATGGGGTTTGGGCGCAAGTTTCTCGAAAAATCATACGAGGGGGTCCGCAAAAGGCCCGAAAAGAGGACTATGGTGCCCGGCGGGGTTGGATGAGGCCTGGTTGGATTTTATGGGCCAAGGAAGTTGAAACAACCGATTTCGACTCATTTCTGTGGGTGTTAGCCCACGGATTCTGGCGCTGCATGGGGTACCAGTGCAAACTTCTCGAAAAATCATATGAGGGGGTCCGCAAGAGGCCCAGCAAGAGGTCCTTGGTGGCCGGCGGGGTTGGATGAGGCCTGGTTGGATTTTATGGGCCAAGAAAGTGGAAACAGGCGATTTCGGCACTTTTCCAAAGGAGTTAGCCAATGGATTCTAGCGCTGCATGGGGTTCCGGGGCAAGTTTCTCAAAAATTCATACGAGGGGGTTAGCAAGAGGCCCAGCAAGAGGACCATGGTGCCCGGCGGGGTTGGATGAGGCCTGGTCGGACTTTATGGGCCAAGGAAGTAGAAACAAGCGATTTTAGCTCATTTCTATGGGTGTTAGCCCACGAATTCTGGCGCTGCATTGGGTTCCGGCCCAAGTTTCTCAAAAATCTAATACAAGGGGGTTCGCAAGAGGCCCGGCAAGAGGTCCCTGCTGCCCGGCGGGGTTGGATGAGGCCTGGTTGGATTTTATGGGCCAAGGAAGTGGAAACAGGCGATTTCGGCACTTTTCCAAAGGGGTTAGCCCACGGATTCTGTCGCTGCATGGGGTTCCAGCGCAAGTTTCTCAAAAAATCATATGAGGGTGTCCGCAAGAGGCCCGACAAGAGGACCATGGTGCCCGGCGTGGTTGGATGAAGCCTGGTTGGATTTTATGGGCCAAGGAAGAGGAAACAGGCAATTTTGGCTCATTTCTGTGGGTGTTAGCCCACGAATTCTGGCGCTGCATTGGGTTCCGACCCAAGTTTCTTGAAAAATAATACAAGGGGGTCCGCAAGAGGCCCGACAAGAGGTCCCTGGTGCCCGGCGGGGTTGGATGAGGCCTGGTTGGATTTTATGGGCAAAGGAAGTGGGAACTGGCAATTTCGGCACTTTTCCAAAGGGGTTAGCCCACGGATTCTATCGCTGCATGGGGTTCCGGCGCAAGTTTGTCGAAAAGTCCTACAAGGGTGTCCATAAGAGACCTGGCAAGAGGACCATGGTGCCTGGCGGGGTTGGATGAGGCCTGGTTGAATTTTACGGGCCAAGGAAGTGGAAACAGGCGATTTCGGCTCATTTCTGTGGGTGTTAGCCCACGGATTCTGTCGCTGCATGGGGTTACGGCGCAAGTTTCCCGAAAATCATACAAGGGGGTCCGAAAGAGGCCCGGCAAGAGGACCATGGTGCCCGACGGGGTTGGATGAGACCTGGTTAGATTTTATGGGCCAAGGAAGTGGAAACAGGCGATTTCAGCTCATTTCTGGGGGTATTAGCCCATGGATTCTGGCGCTGCATGGGGTTCTGGCACAAGTTTCTCAAATAATCATACGAGGGGGTCAGCAAGAGGCCCGGAAAGAGGTCCATGGTGCCCAGTGGGGTTAGATGAGGACTGGTTGGATTTTATGGGCTAAGGAAGTGGAAACAGGCGATTTCGGCACTTTTCCAAAGGGGTTAGCCCACGGATTCTGGCGCTCCATGGGGTTTGGGCGCATGTTTCTCGAAAAATCATATGAGGGGGTCCGCAAGTGGCCCGAAAAGAGGACCATGGTGCCCGGAGGGGTTGGATGAGGCCTGCTTGGATTTTATGGGCCAAGGAAGTTGAAACAAGCGATTTCGGCTCATTTCTGTGGGTGTTAGCCCATGGATTCTGGCGCTGCATGGGGTACCGGCGCAAACTTCTCAAAAAATCATATGAGGGGGTTCGCAAAAGGCCCAGCAAGAGGTCCATGGTGCCCGGCGGGGTTAGATGAGGACTTATTGGATTTTATAGGCCAAGGAAGTGGAAACAGGCGATTTCGGCACTTTTCCAAAGAGGTTAGCCCAAGGATTCTGTCGCTGCATGGGGTTCCAGCGCAAGTTTCTCGAAAAATCATACGAGGGGGTCCGTAAGAGGCCCGGCAAGAGGACCATGGTGCCCGGCGAGGTTGGATGAGGCCTGGTTGGAACTTATGGGCCAACGAAGTGGAAACAGGCGATTTCGGCTCATTTATATGGGTGTGAGCCCATAGATTCTGGCGGTGCATGGAATTCTGCCGCAAGTTTCTCGAAAACTCATACGATGGGGTCTGCAAGAGGCCCGACAAGAGGCCCATGGTACCCGGCGGGGTTGGATAAGGCATGGTTGGATTTTATGGGCCAAGGAAGTGGAAACAGGCAATTTCGGCACTTTTCAAAATGGGTTAGCCCACGGATTCTGGCGCTGCTTAGGGTTCCGGCACAAGTTTCTCGAAAACTCATACGAGGGGGTCAGCAAGAGGCCCGACAAGATGTCCATGGTGCCCGGAGGGGTTGGATGAGGCCTGGTTGGATTTTATGGGCAAAGGAAGTGGAAACAGGCGATTTCGGCACTTTTCCAAAGGGGTTAGCCTACGGATTCTGGCGCTGCATGGTGTTCCGGCGCAAGTTTCTCGAAAAATCATACAAGGGGGTCCGCAAGAAGCCCGGCAAGAGGACTATGGTGCCTAGCAGGGTTGGATGAGGTCTTGTTAGAGTTTATGGGCCAAGGAAGTGGAAACAAGAGATTTCGGCTCATTTCTGTGGGTGTTAGCCCACGACAACTGGCGCTGCATGGCGTTCCGGCACAAGTTTCTTAAAACATCATACGAGGGGGTCCTTAAGAGGCCCGGCAAGAGGTCCATGGTGCCCGGCGGGGTTGGATGAGGCCTGGTTTGATTTTATGGGCCAAGAAAGTGGAAATAGGCGATTTCGGCACTTTTCCAAAGGGGTAAGCCCACAAATTCTGTCGCTGCATGGGGTTCGGATGCAAGATTCCCAAAATATCATATGAGGGGGTCCGCAAGAGGCCGGGAAAGAGGATCATGGTGCCCGGCGGGTTTGGATGAGGCCTGGTTGGATTTTATGGGCCAAGGAAGTGGAAACAGGCGATTTCGGCTCATTTCTATGGGTGTTAGCCCACGGATTCTGGCACTGCATGGGGTTCCGGCGCAGGTTTCTTGAAAAATCATACGAGGGGGTCCGCTAGAGGCCCGGCAAGAGGTCTATGTTGCCCGGCGGGGTTGGATGAGGCCTGCTTGGATTTTATGGGCTAAGCAAGTGGAAACAGGTGATTTCGGCACTTTTCCAAAGGGGTTAGACCATGGATTCTGTCGCTGCATGGGGTTCCGGCGCAAGTTTCTCAAAGACTTATGAGGGGGTCCGCCAGAGGCCCGGCAAGAGAACCATGGTGCCCGGCGGGGTTGGATGAGGCCTGGTTGGAATTTATGGGCCAAGGAAGTGGAAACAGGCGATTTCGGCTCATTTCTGTGGTTGTTAGCCCACGGATTCTGGCGCTGCATGGGGTTCAGGCGCAAGTTTCTCAAAAAATCATACGAGGGGGTCCGCAAGAGGCCCGGCCAGAGGTCCATAGTGCCTAGCAGGGTTGGATGAGGCCCGGTTGGATTTTATGGGCCAAGGAAGTAGAAATAGGCGATTTCGGCACTTTTCAAAGGGGTTAGACCACGGATTCTGGCGCTGCTTGGGTTTCCGATGCAAGTTTCTTGAAAACTCATACGAGGTGGTCCGCAAGAGGCCCGAAAAGATGTCCATGGTGCCCGGAGGGGTTGGATGAGGCCAGGTTGGATTTTATGGGCAAAGGAAGTGAAAACAGGCGATTTCGGCACTTTTCCAAAGGGGTTAGCCCACAGATTCTGTCGCTACATGGGGTTCCGGCGCAAGTTTCTCGAAAACTCATACAAGGGGGTCCACAAGAGGCCCGACAAGAGGACCATGGTGCCCGACGGGGTTGGATGAGGCCTGGTTTGATTTATGGGCCAAGGAAGTGGAAACAGGCGATTTTGGCTCATTTCTGTGGGTGTTCGCCCACAGATTCGGGCGCTGCATTGGGTTCCGGCACAAGTTTTTTGAAAAATCATACGAGGGCATCCGCAAGTGGCCCGGCAAGAGGTCCATGGTGCCCGCGGGGTTGGATGAGGCCTGGTTTGATTTTATGGGCCAAGAAAGTGGAAGCAGGCGATTTCGGCACTTTTCCAAACGGGTTAGCCCACAAATTCTATCTCTGCATGGGGTTCCGACGCAAGATTCTCAAAATGTCATACGAGGGGGTCCGCAAGACGCCCAACAAGAGGACCATGGTGCCCGGCGGGTTTGGATGAGGCCTGGTTGGATTTTATGGGCCAAGGAAGTGGAAACAGGCGATTTTGTCTAATTTCTGTGGGTGTTAGCCCACAGATTCTGGCGTTGCATGGGGTTTCGGCGTAAGTTTCTTGAAAAATAATACGAGGGGGTCCACAAGAGGCCCGGCAAGAGGTCTATGGTGCCCGGCGGAGTAGGATGAGGCCTGGTTGGATTTTATGGGCCAAGGAAGTGGAAACAGGCGATTTCAGCGCTTTTCCAAATGAGTTAGCCCACGGATTTTGTCGCTGCATGGGGTTCCAGCGCAAGTTTCTCAAAATATCATATGAAAGGGTCCGCAAGATGCCCGGGAAGAGGTCCATGGTGCCCGACGTGGTTGGATGAGGCCTGGTTGGATTTTATGGGCCAAGGAAGTGGAAACAAGCAATTTCGGCACTTTTCCAAAGGGGTTAGCCCACGGATTCTGGCGCTGCGTGGGTTCCGGTGCAAGTTTCTCGAATAATCATATGAGGGGGTCTGCAAGAGGCCTGGAAAGAGGACCATGGTGCCCGGCGGGGTTGCATGTGGACTGGTTTATTTTATGGGCCAAGTAAGTGGAAAAAGGCGGTTTCGGCTCATTTCTGTGGGTGTTAGCCCACGGATCCTGGCACTGCATAAGGTTCCGGCGCAAGATTCTCGAAAACTCATACGAGTTGGTCCGCAAGAGGCCCGGGAAGAGGTCCATGTTGCCCGACGTGGTTGGATGTCGCCTGGTTGGATTTTATGGGCCAAGGAAGTGGAATTAGGCAATTTCAGCACTTTTCCAAAGGGGTTAGCCCACGGATTCTGTCGCTGCATGGGGTTCCGGCACAAGTTTCTCGAAAAATCATACGAGGGGGTCCGCAAGAGGCCCGGCAAGAGGACCATAGTGCCCGGCAGGGTTGGATGAGGCCTGGTTGGATTTTATGGGCCAAGGAAGTTAAAATAGGCGATTTCGGCTCATTTCTATGGGTGTTAGCCCACGGATTCTGGCGCTGCATGGGGTTCCGGCACAAGTTTTTCGAAAAATCATACGAGGGGGTCCGCAAGAGGCCTGGCAAAAGGTCCATGGTGCCCGACGGGGTTGGATGAGGCCTGGTTGGATTTTATAGGCCAAGGAAGTGGAAACAGGCGATTTCGGCACTTTTCCAAAGGGGTTAGCCCACGGATTCTGTCGCTGCATGGGGTTCCGGCGCAAGTTTCTCGAAATATCATATGAGGGGGTCCATAAGAGGCCCGGCAAGAGGATCATGTTGCCCGATGGGGTTGGATGAGGCCTGGTTGGATTTTATGGGCCAAGGAAGTGGAAACAGGCGATTTCGGCTCATTTTTGTGGGTGTTAGCCCACGGATTCTGGAGCTGCATGGGTTTCTGCACATGTTTCTCGAAAATTCATACGAGAGTGTCCGCAAGAGGCCCGGGAAAAGGTCCATGGTGCCCGGCGGGGTTCGATGAGGCATGGTTGGATTTTATGGGCCAAGGAAGTGGAAACAGGCGATTTCGGCACTTTTCCAAACTGGTTAGCCAACGGATTCTGTCGCTGCATGGGGTTTCGGCGCATGTTTCTCGAAAAATCATACGAGGGGGTCCATAAGAGGCCTGGCAAGAGGACCATGGTGCCCGTAGGGGTTGGCTCAGGCTTGGTTGGATTTTATGGGCAAAGGAAGTGGAAACTGGCAATTTTGGCACTTTTCCAAAGGGGTTAGCCCACGGATTCGGTCGCTACATGGGGTTCCGGCGCAAGTTTCTCGAAAGGTCATACGAGGGGGTCCACAAGAGAAACTGGCAAGAGGACCATGGTGCCCGGCGGGGTTGGATGAGGCCTGGTTGAATTTTATGGGCCAAGGAAGTGGAAACAGGCGATTTCGGCTCATTTCTATGGGTGTAAGCCCAAGAATTCAGTCGCTGCATGGGGTTCCGGCAGAAGTTTCTCGAAAACTCTTACGAGGGGGTCTGCAAGAGGCCCGACAAGAGGGCCATGGTGCCCGGCAGGGTTAGATAAGGCCTGGTTGGATTTTATGGGCCAAGGAAAAGGAAACAGGCGATTTCGTCTCATTTCTGTGGGTGTTAGCCCACGGATTCTGGCGCTGAATGGGGTTTCGGTGCAAGTTTCTCGAAAAATCGTACGAAGGGTCGGCAAGAGGCCCGGCAAGAGGTCCATGGTGCCCGACGGGGTTGGATGAGGCCTGGTTGGATTTTATTGGCCAAGAAAGTGGAAACAGGCGATTTTGACACTTTTCCAAAGGGGTTAGCCCACGAATTCTGGCGCTGCATGGGGTTCCGGCGCATGTTTCTAGAAAAATCATACGAGGGGTTCCACAAGAAGCCCGGCAAGAGGACCATGGTGCCCGGCGGGGTTGGATGAGGCCTGTTTGGATTTTATGGGCCAAGGAAGTGGAAACAGGCGGTTTCGGCTCATTTCTGTGGGTTTTAGCCCACGGATTCTATCGCTGCATGGGGTTCCGGCGCAAGTTTCTCGAAACATCATACGAGGGGGTCCGTGAAAGTCCCGGTAAGAGGACCATGGTGCCCGGCGAGGTTAGATGACGCCTGGTTCGATTTTATGGGCCAAGGAAGTGGAAACAGGCGATTTCGGCTCATTTCTGTGGGTGTTAGCCCACGGATTCTGGCTCTGCATGGGGTTCCGGCGCAAGTTTCTCAAAAAAACATACGAGGGGGTCCGCAAGAGGCCCGGCAAGAGGACCATAGTGCCCGACGGGGTTGGATGAGGCCTGGTTGGATTTTAAGGGCCAAGGAAATGGAAACAGGCGATTTCGGCTCATTTCTATGGGTGTTAGCCCACGGATTCTGTCGCTGCATGGGGTTCCGGCACAAGTTTCCCGAAAAATCATACGAGGGGGTCCGCAAGAGGCCCGGCAAGAGGACCATGGTGCCCGGCGAGGTTGGATGAGACCTGGTTAGATTTTATGGGCCAAGGAAGTGGAATCAGGCGATTTCAGCTCATTTCTGCGGGTATTAGCCCACGGATTCTGGCGCTGCGCGTTCCGGCACAAGTTTCTCAAATAATCATACGAGGGGGTCAGCAAGAGGCCCAGCAAGAGGTCCATGGTGCCCGGTGGGGTTAGATGAGGACTGGTTGGATTTTATGGGCCAAGGAAGTGGAAACAGGCGATTTCGGCACTTTTCCAAAGGGGTTAGCCCACGGATTCTAGCGCTCCATGGGGTTTGGGCGCAAGTTTCTCGAAAAATCATATGAGGGGGTCCGCAAAAGGCCCGAAAAGAGGACTATGGTGCCCGGCGGGGTTGGATGAGGCCTGGTTGGATTTTATGGGCCAAGGAAGTTGAAACAACCGATTTCGACTCATTTCTGTGGGTGTTAGCCCACGGATTCTGGCGCTGCATGGGGTACCAGTGCAAACTTCTCGAAAAATCATATGAGGGGGTCCGCAAGAGGCCCAGCAAGAGGTCCTTGGTGGCCGGCGGGGTTGGATGAGGCCTGGTTGGATTTTATGGGCCAAGAAAGTGGAAACAGGCGATTTCGGCACTTTTCCAAAGGAGTTAGCCAATGGATTCTAGCGCTGCATGGGGTTCCGGGGCAAGTTTCTCAAAAATTCATACGAGGGGGTTAGCAAGAGGCCCAGCAAGAGGACCATGGTGCCCGGCGGGGTTGGATGAGGCCTGGTCGGACTTTATGGGCCAAGGAAGTAGAAACAAGCGATTTTAGCTCATTTCTATGGGTGTTAGCCCACGAATTCTGGCGTTGCATTGGGTTCCGGCCCAAATTTCTCAAAAATCTAATACAAGGGGGTCCGCAAGAGGCCCGGCAAGAGGTCCCTGCTGCCCGGCGGGGTTGGATGAGGCCTGGTTGGATTTTATGGGCCAAGGAAGTGGAAACAGGCGATTTCGGCACTTTTCCAAAGGGGTTAGCCCACGGATTCTGTCGCTGCATGGGGTTCCAGCGCAAGTTTCTCAAAAAATCATATGAGGGTGTCCGCAAGAGGCCCGACAAGAGGACCATGGTGCCCGGCGTGGTTGGATGAAGCCTGGTTGGATTTTATGGGCCAAGGAAGAGGAAACAGGCAATTTTGGCTCATTTCTGTGGGTGTTAGCCCACGAATTCTGGCGCTGCATTGGGTTCCGACCCAAGTTTCTTGAAAAATAATACAAGGGGGTCCGCAAGAGGCCCGGCAAGAGGTCCCTGGTGCCCGGCGGGGTTGGATGAGGCCTGGTTGGATTTTATGGGCCAAGGAAGTGGGAACTGGCAATTTCGGCACTTTTCCAAAGGGGTTAGCCCACGGATTCTATCGCTGCATGGGGTTCCGGCGCAAGTTTGTCGAAAAGTCCTACAAGGGTGTCCATAAGAGACCTGGCAAGAGGACCATGGTGCCTGGCGGGGTTGGATGAGGCCTGGTTGAATTTTACGGGCCAAGGAAGTGGAAACAGGCGATTTCGGCTCATTTCTGTGGGTGTTAGCCCACGGATTCAGTCGTTGCATGGGGCTCCGGCGGAAGTTTCTCGAAAAATCATACGAGGGGTCTGCAAGAGGCCGGACAAGAGGACCATGGTGCTCGGCGGGGTTGGATGAGGCCTGGTTTGATTTTAAGGGCCAAGGAAATGGAAACAGGCGATTTCGGCTCATTTTTGTGGGTGTTAGCCCACGGATTCTGTCGCTGCATGGGGTTACGGCGCAAGTTTCCCGAAAATCATACAAGGGGGTCCGAAAGAGGCCCGGCAAGAGGACCATGGTGCCCGACGGGGTTGGATGAGACCTGGTTAGATTTTATGGGCCAAGGAAGTGGAAACAGGCGATTTCAGCTCATTTCTGGGGGTATTAGCCCACGGATTCTGGCGCTGCATGGGGTTCTGGCACAAGTTTCTCAAATATTCATACGAGGGGGTCAGCAAGAGGCCCGGAAAGAGGTCCATGGTGCGCAGTGGGGTTAGATGAGGACTGGTTTGATTTTATGGGCTAAGGAAGTGGAAACAGGCGATTTCGGCACTTTTCCAAAGGGGTTAGCCCACGGATTCGGGCGCTCCATGGGGTTTGGGCGCATGTTTCTCGAAAAATCATATGAGGGGGTCCGCAAGAGGCCCGAAAAGAGGACCATGGTGCCCGGAGGGGTTGGATGAGGCCTGCTTGGATTTTATGGGCCAAGGAAGTTGAAACAAGCGATTTCGGCTCATTTCTGTGGGTGTTAGCCCATGGATTCTGGCGCTGCATGGGGTACCGGCGCAAACTTCTCAAAAAATCATATGAGGGGGTTTGCAAAAGGCCCAGCAAGAGGTCCATGGTGCCCGGCGGGGTTAGATGAGGACTTGTTGGATTTTATAGGCCAAGGAAGTGGAAACAGGCGATTTCGGCACTTTTCCAAAGGGGTTAGCCCACGGATTCTGTCGCTGCATGGGGTTCCGGCGCAAGTTTCTCAAAAACTAATATGAGGGGGTCCGCAAGAGGCCCGACAAAAGGACCATGGTGCCCGGCGTGGTTGGATGAGGCCTGGTTGGACTTTATGGGCCAAGGAAGTGGAAACAGACGATTTTGGCTCATTTCTGTGGGTGTTAGCCCACAGATTTTGGCGCTGCATAGGGTTCTGACGCAAGTTTCTCGTAAAATCATACGAGGGGGTCCGCAAGAGGCCCGACAAGAGGACCATGGTGCCCGACGGGGTTGGATGAGGCCTAGTTGGATTTTATGGGCCAAGGAAATGGAAACGGGTGATTTCGGCTCATTTCTGTGGGTGTTAGACCACAGATTATTTCGCTGCATGGGGTTCCGGTGCAAGTTTCTCGAAAAATTATACGAGGGGGTCCGCAAGAGGCCCAGCAAGAGGACCATGGTGCCCGGCGGGGTTGGATGAGGCCTAGATGGATTTTATGGGCCAAGGAAGTGGAAACAGGCGATTTCAGCTCATTTCTGTGGGTATTAGCCCACGGATTCTGGCGCTGCATGGGGTTCCGGCGCAAGTTTCTCAAAAAATCATACGACGGGGTTAGCAAGAGGCCCAGCAAGAGGTCCATGGTGCCCCGCGGGGTTGGATGAGGCCTGGTTGGATTTTATGGGCCAAGGAAGTGGAAACAGGCGATTTCGACACTTTTCCAAAGGGGTTAGCCCACGGATTCTGGCACTGCATGGGTTCCGATGCAAGTTTCTTAAAAAATCATACGATGGGATCAGCAAGAGGCCCGGCAAGAGGACCATGGTGCCCGGCAGGGTTGGATGAGACCTGGTTGAATTTTATGGGCCAAGGAAGTGGAAACAGGCGATTTCTACTCATTTCTATGGGTGTTAGCCCACGGATTCAGTCGCTGCATGGGGTTCCGGCCAAGTTTCTCAAAAAATCATACGAGGGAGTCCGCAAGTGGCCCGGCAAGAGGACCATGGTGCCCGGCAGGGTTGGATGAGGCCTGGTTCGATTTTATGTGCCAAGGAAGTGGAAACAGGCGATTTCGGCTCATTTCTGTGGGTGTTAGCCCACGGATTCTGGCACTACATGGGGTTCCGGCGTAAGTTTCTCAAAATTTCATACGAGGGGGTCCTTAAGAGGCCCAGCAAGAGGTCCATGGTGCTCGGAGGGGTTGGCTGAGGCCTGGTTGGATTTTATGGGCAAAGGAAGTGGAAACTTGCAATTTCGGAACTTTTCCAAAGGGGTTAGCCCACGGATTCTTTCGCTGCATGGGGTTCCGGCGCAATTTTCTCGAAAAGTCATACGAGGGGGTCCACAAGAGACCTGGCAAGAGGACCATGGTGCCCGGCAGGGTTGGATGAGACCTGGTTGAATTTTATGGGCCAAGGAAGTGGAAACAGGCGATTTCTGCTCATTTCTATGGGTGTTAGCCCACGGATTCAGTCGCTGTATGGGGTTCCGGCGGAAGATTCTCGAAAAATTATATGAGGGGGTCTGCAAGAGGCCCGACAAGAGGACCATGGTGCCCGGCAGGGTTGGATGAGGCCTTGTTGGATTTTATGGGCCAAGGAAGTGGAAACAGGCGATTTCGTCTCATTTCACTACTAGAAATATGGCTTATTGCAACAGTTGCTTTTCTGTTTCCATAGATAGAAATACCGTTGCGAAAAGCCTACTACAATGGTTTTCATAACCCTCCCAACAGGCCGCGTTGCGCTAGCTCTATAGCAACGGAAAATTGCAACAGTTCTTAAAACCGTTGCTGTAGAAGTTTCTATTGCAACGGTTAGACCTTTAACATATAGCGATGGTTCCTGCTCCTATTGGGACGGTTTCCAAACTGTTCCTATAAAGGTTTTGCAACACTTATTTTAGCAACGGTTCTTATATCCTATTGGGACGGTTTTCATCTTTAACATATAGCGACAGTTCTTGCCCATATTGGGACGGTTTTCAAACTGTTCCTATAAAGTTTTTGCAACACTTATTTTAGCGACGGTTCTTATATCCTATTGGGACGGTTTGCGTCCCTAACATATAGCGACGGTTCTTGCCCCTATTGGGACGGTTTCCAAACTATTCCTATAAAGTTTTTGCAACACTTAATTTACTATAGCAACAATTCATACAATAAACTATTGCAATGACATTTTGAAAACCGTCCCTTGTCTTATGCAACTTTTATTTTTAGATGTTAATTGCAACAGTTTTCTCTTGTCAATTGCAGCGGTTTTATTGGACCTTTGGGGCAGTTCCGTCTCTATATTGTGTCATTTATAGTTGCATAAATATAAAACATACTTTAGATATACCTATAAATTTCAATCACAAGAAGAAACTATTTATAATCAAATAAATGCAAGATTCAAGGTCAAGCAAAATACATAATATTTTTTTACAACCAAGAATCCACAAGTTTTTCAAGTTCAAAAACAAAAGAAACTTTCAAAATACATGAAGTTGCGAAGATATCAACTCAATCCTCCTAAGTAGCACCTTCATTGTTTTCATCTCTTTGTTCACCTACACTACCTGCAAATGAAAATGATTGATTCAGAAAACTGGATGGTAAGTTGGGTTGGGATGCTTAAGAAAAAGTGATTATATCAGGTTCGAGCAGTAAAAGCATTATACTTATACCACAATCGGTACCAGTTTATACCACAATGTGTTCCGCTTTCATCTTTCATTTCAAATCGATGAAAAGTTTAGTCAAATTTGCAGCTTCTTAAATCTAATTTGCTCTTCTTCTATAGGAAAATGCAAGTACTGAATGTTTAAAGGCTCACACATCTGGCAATCAAGGTATGTATAAGGCACAAAACAATAGTTTGAACTCATTAGAGATGTGAAAATTATTTTACTCCGATTATTGTCTGTCGAAGGTACAAGTTTGCAGGAAATCAGTTCTTTTCCTTTTCCCTTCTTATTAATGCCATTTTGTGTCTTCATGATGTGAGGATATGTTCAATATTTTGTGTTTACAGTTTTTGTAAACCGTATCTAGGACTACATAATAAATAAATGTTGAGTGAGCATAAATAAATTCCTCAAAGCACCTGCTTAATCAAAATGAAATGCAACAAACAGTACAAAAAGAGAGTGCCTCTATAGGAACAAGTCATTGCGTGCTAGCCCTTCTTTGGATTTCAAGGTTCATAATCTGTATTCTAATTTAAACAGAACACCTATGGTCATAGTTATACATGCCTTTATAAAGTAAGATCAACTTCTCTAAATCTAATATCTTGGACCTACAATTATTGCTAAAGATTATTGTGCAGGTGCATACCAAGCAGCTCAATTTCCACATATAAAAAAAATTCAAATAACACATACACATGCTTCATGCTTTATATGTACACATAGGGATGAAAAGGCCTGATGTCTACTTGCATTAGTCAGATGTAAAATAGAGACAGAGCTATGCCACACATACGGTAGATACGGTTTACACATAAAGTTATGAACTTAAAGTTTTTTTCGCAAGTTATTTGAACACTGATCCTATGAGCTGCACTCTTTCTTTTTCACATCAGCAAATGCTTCTGGGTATGCTAACAAAAATACTACAGTATATTTATGTAAAGCCAGAATAGATTAACCCCTTCACTGGCAGTGGCTCCACTACTAAATGAAAGGAAACCCAAAAACTGCAAAGTGTACATTTTGTGATGGATTATATTCTTTTCATGTATAGCCTTGCAGAAATAATAGAATCGTATAACCATAATTTATGAAAAGATGTCGAAAAACTATGCATACAAGCTAGCAATATTACCAAATAGTAAGCATATATTGAAATAAGGAGTAGACTAAACAGAGAACCCAACTTCGAATGTAATAACTAGAAAAACCAAAGAAAGAAGTTGAAAAACTAACTATGAAGAACAGGCCTGGTTCGTTCATATGAATGTAAGTTCCACCATTAATAGTATATCAAGGAAAATTCCAAGGTCTAACCAAAAGTTTCAGAAAATTGATTCTTTTCATACCATCCACAGAAAACTAGAACAAGCCGCTCAAAATTAAACTATGAAGCCTAAAAGTCAATACCAACAGCTATAAGAAAAAGTCCAACAGATTTGTTGCTGGATCTTTCAGAAGAACAAGGAGAAGAAGAATGATAAGAATCAGATGAAGAAGAATCAGAAGAATCATCGAAAGAAGTGACACTAACCTTGATTATTGGTGCTTGTAGATGGCCGACAGATTTGCTGATTAGTATGTGCTGCAGAGGTATTTTCTCCAAGTGAAGGAACACACAATGCTGTCAGTATGTCCGCATTAATTAATCCTGCACGTTGAAGTTGCGCAATTATATTAGCAGTAACATCTTGTTGAATTGTTCTCCTTTGTTCCTCCATTTGTTCCTCCATTTTTTGTATCTTTTCTTGCATTTTCTTCACTGCATCAGTTGTGGTATTCAAAATTTGTTCAGAATTGGTTGCTTTTCTTTTCAATGAACTCTTTGTAACCCCCCGTCCATATAATCTTAGACGTCCTGGATGTTCAGGACCCATGACAGAAGAAAATGCCTCAACAGAATCACTACCATCTGCACTTTATTCTTTTTCAATTTCCTCCATTTGAGCCTAACAAAGGCAATTCAATAGTGAGATTATATATCTAATGATGAACAAATAACTTATTTAAAATAAGAATACATTTACATAATGTTCGTACGATTTTACTAATTGTGTCTTCATTCGAGTCTTTATACGAACGCTCGGGGTGTCTTTCTCTTGTGACAACAAAGAGCTCCTTCATGGATACATGACTTTCTTTTTTTTTCTCCTTGTCACACGAAAAACACTGTTATAAAAATCAATTTAAAATAACAAGTTAAGATTTGATAAAGATCTAGTAGAAAACATACCAAATCATTTCGCACTAAAGCAAAACTTATTTTTCCACATGTGTGTGGATTCTTCGACTTTTTTCGATTCCTAGTATTGGTTTCTGCCATTTTCTGCAAATAAATAAATTAATAAAATAGATCCTCTGATCTAAAATAACTAATTAAATATAAGAGATTAAAAAAGGTGGCAGCAACATCAGTATAACAATAGAAAAGACAGAAAAATAAGCTTCAATAGCCATATCGAATGACATTCTCAATATTATGCCTTGAAGAGGACTAGAACCTCCACACTCTTTAGCACGAGATTTTGAGTCAATACAGAACAAAAATTGAAATTCCAAAATTAACATTACCTTGAATTTATCAGAGTCCCAATATTTGAAGAGTTCCTTCAATTGACATTCTGGAACATAAGGAGGCTTTTTTCCCATTAGATCTTCTTCATGACTAGAACTTGGCTTGTAACATAATTTCTTCAACTCATATTTATGCCTTCTCCAAGCAGATCCAATTACTTCTAAAGCCCATTCTCTCGCAGCATCAGGTATATCATATTTCTCCTATATTTTGATTTCATTAGGCTAGTAAAATATGTAAAATAATTTTAATAAGTAATCAATATTAGTAACTGCAAACCTTAGTATATGCCCATAAATCATCTTTTGTGTCCATATACTTCCAATTTAATATGTCTAGAGGGCAAAGAGTTGCATTTCTCGCCAATGTGCCAAGAAAGCTGCTTAACTCTACAACAACATCTCTAGTCGGACCAACAGGTTGATTGTTGTCGTTCAGTAGGATTACCTTACGCTCAATTCTCGCATGTACATCTGGCATTTGTGTGGTACCTCTTGTATTTTTCTGATTGGGAGGGTTCGAAGCTATAGAAAAAATAAATTATTAGAAGTTATAATTGAATTTAATAAGCTTTTAAGCTATATGTACCTTGTTTTTTGGATTGTGCATTTGTTTGAAGAGTTCTTGTAGAATCCATTTCCACCTGCTCCCCCACAATTTGTTGCTCCTCTACAGTTGGTTGTGGTTGCTCCTCCACAGTTGGTTGCTCCTCTACACATTTTTCATTTCCTTTAGGATGTGGTGCTCCTCCTTGATTTTCAGTTGGAAGTTCTTTCTCAATTAACCTTAGTAGTTTCTTTTTTTCCGATCGCACAACTTGTAAAGTTTCTTGTGCTGTTGAAAATGACCGTCTTTGTTGTACCAAGAAAGATAATGTTCCATGTTTAGCATATGTCCTTTTTTTTATTTTGGTTCTTCTTGAAGGCCCTTATTGACTCATGACTATCAAAATCTATATAACATTAAAAGTGGATAAGTTAGAAATACCACCGCTGAAAAAATAAGTTATCAAATCTGAACATACTGCTGAAACCAAAAGGGTAATATCATCATCAATCCACACATTTTCAATTAAACTTTAAAAAAAAAAAAGGAAAACAGATAAGTTACTGTAGTAGTATGCCAATTAAGTAGAGCAATTTCGAACGGTTTCTAGGTTCTGGCATTAGAATCAGTTGGTTTGACAACAAAGCATCACTGACATATCACTGGAAGCACTAGAGTTCAGACTTTAGATACTTATGACAACTGACACCAGTCATTGAACTTGTTACTCATATCCTGAGCCCATACCATCATAATTTTTCTCACAGGAAGAAAATGAGAGTAGAAGCCATGGAGTTACCTTTAATCTTTGCTGAAGAATGGAGATGATCTGGTCCTTAGAATAAGCACGAAAATGTAACAACTGCTGGCTTGCCTGAAAAATAATGTACTAGTCAGATTAAACACTGTCAAGATAACTATCCACCAAAGTAACTTAAGACAAACAGCGCGGGAGAAGACTGAGCTAAATGAAGCAGTTCTTCTTGTGGTATATTGGACAAAATGGTTCAATGAAGATTGGGGGATATTCTTAGATGGAACTTAGAAAACTTTGACAAAACAAACATAATCCTGATGTATTAACAAGCATGATGTTATTATATCAAATGTTAGTCAAAAGATCACATCAAATGAAGCTAAGCCAAAAGGAAAAGACAAACCAGTGGTGAAACAAGAACAATAGCAGAAGTATTAAAATAGTTTAAATAGAACAATGACTAGTGTTTGGCAGAATAATACATGGTGCTGCCAATATTGAAATTAGTATCCCAAATTTACAGGGATTTGACACTGTAAAATCTTAAATCCATTTAAAAAGCCCAGGGACCGGTCTCCATATCCTTTTTACCAGATTCCCTCCTCCCCCTTTCCCACAAAACAACCACCAACAACTAAAAACATAGTCAACATCTGGATCCTGGGAATACAAATAAAATAATCCACACATAAATGTATGCTTATGCATCTATCTTATCCCTCCAACAAGTGAAAAATACTTGGATTTATCATACTTCTTTTCTCCAGCTCCAACTTCTTGGAAGAATGGTCTGGTATATCTCTTCATTTTCATTGTCCTCCTGATATTTGACAGTAATTTCTGTGACTTAAAATTGATAGAGTTGGAAAGCTAACACCTCTGTCTTTTTCCCCCCAGTGAAGATGGACTAGTGTTGAATTGTGACTTGAACAAGCTAACATTTGCACAAGAGTCATTTGGTCCCCAATTGGAACTCGTACAAGTCCTTCCCGTAGTTTTTGTCATCTGATATTCTAAAAAAACAGCCACATAAGTGCATCATGTGGCTTTCAAAAAATGCAGATGTGATCATTGTGAATGCAATTAGATTTCAACATCCATGTCAAGTTTTAACAGCTTCTATCAGTTATCAGCCAATATAGAGTTTGATGTTTTCCTAGAGATGATGCTGAAAACTTGTCAAAAGAGAGAGGAGAGGTGCTCAGATGTAACTCTGACCTAGCTTTCTAAAAAAGAAAGCTTCATCTATCTCTGAAGATGAACATTTTTCACAGAAATCTTCTTCTGAAGATATAAATGTTTATGAAGAGTTGTCATGTATTCTGAAAAATGGAACATATCACTGGAGGTAATTAGACTGTACAACAAAGTTCTACTATAAAAGGGGGAGAGGGGGGAGAGGGGATTGTCCGTCTTTCCTAAGATAACCCACAGATTATAAGATAATGCAACAAATAAAGAACAAAAGCTTTTACAGCAATTTCTGCACTACTCTAAGTCTTAACTGGTGTAAATTTTTCCAATGCCTTTAGTGTTTGGCAGAATAATATACAGTGTCACATCCCTCTGTCTAAGAAGTCATTGATATTTTGATCAAGGGGTATTCTTGCTCATACAATTATTCAGCAGTTTAAGGATTCAACTCATCTGGGAACATCGAGTTGTCTCATAAATTGGCAAGGTAATGAAGATCCAATCTTTTTCTAAAAGATGTGACTAGCAATTCTAAGACCGTAAAATTTGCACCTGTGCTAAGACCAAGAAATCAATAACCAAATCTGTCTAAACCCCAACCCTAGCTGGGAGGTATTGTATGCATCCTTAACCATAGACCTTACAAATATCATCTAAAAAACAGACGGAAAGTTTAAAAAAATGGAAAACCAGGTTTCCTTGAAATATGTGACCAGCATTTCCAAAACATAGAAGTTGCATCCCTGCTAAAATCAATCAACCCACTACACCTAAAACCAAACATGTTTGAGTTAGCTGTATGAATCCCATGTATCCATTCCACTCTATTCAAGCAACTTTCTCTTTACTACTAAAAGATAGAACTAAGTGTTCCATAAAACTAAGGTGGCATTTATTTTAGAGTTTGCAAACTCAGTTTTTGAGATTTTGATGGCATCTCAACTCCAAAACACTGTCTTAAAACTAGATGTTTACTAAACACAAAGGCTAGGATCATTGTAAAATGAACTATGATTTAAAACTAGAGAATAACTAACCAAAAATTCAATAAACAAAGAGATAAGAGTGAAAAAGGCACCTGAACTTTGGTACGTGGCTCCACAGTGAATTGAAAGATTCTTCGGAGGAATAGCAGAAAGATGGTGATGAATACTGAAAAATATTCAAAAGAAATACTTAGTAAGTATCTCACCAGTACAGGGCTAATCTTAAAATGAATATGACAAAGAAACATAAGGAAATATTTCTCAGAGAAGGACATTTATTACTCACTAACAATAAAATATATAGTATAAATGTGAACAAGTTTAAAAGATCCTTCATCAATTATCAGCCTCCATCCAATCCCAATCGGTATCATCAAAATCATCCTCCTCTGCTGATATTTCCATGGTTATATCTTCTGAAAATTCTGCAGAGGAGGGAATATCAACGATATCAACAGGTAGATCTTCTCTCGACCATCTGACATCAACATCAAACAACCTATGTGATGAACTAATGTCATCAATCGGTTCCCTCCAAAATGTTTGGTCAATATTAGGACAGTTCTCTTCCTCCAAATCATATAAATCAACAGGAACTTTTTTTATTGCATAATAAACATCTTTCTCAATTGGGTCTTCCACGTAAAAAACTTGATGCACTTGAGATGCTAGTACTAAAGGATCATCTGTGCTGCATAATTTGTTGAAGTATGTCCGAGTCAATCCATATTCATCAACTTCATTATGAAACCAATCACATCTAAATAGCACAACACTAAAACAACCATAATAATCAATCTCAATGATATCCTGAATAACACCATAATAGGTAACCATTCCATCAACAGGATTTTGGTCTCTTGCACTAGCAAAACTATCGGTTGTTGCTGACAAAGTTACACCACTATTTTGAGTCTTGTATGGGGCATCTCGTGTCACCGTATGAAATCGATATCCATTGATAAAATATCCTGTATGTCTTTTAGCCACTTTATTAGGACCCCTAGCTAACCATCTCAAATGACTAGACACTTCAACATGTTTAACTTTATCTTGCAACCAACCGGCAAATTCTCGACTATGAATCTGTGCTTTTGCCCATGCATTTCCTCTGGCACTATTATCAATTAAACTCTTATGTTCCCTGTAAGCATGCATGTCAAATTTAAGTATTATGTATTTTTAAATGAAATTTAAAACATATAATTATAAAAATAAATAAAGTTAAAAATATAAATAATTATTTTATCTTAATGATTATTTTATCTTACTTGATAATTGCCTCTACTTGTTCATCTCTAGTATTGAACAAAGTGTAGCGATGAGCTTCAGTCCATTGATGAATATCCATCTCAAAAAGCTTTCCTTTTCATTTCTTCTCGCTTCCAATTGGATGACCTGTCTTAGGAAACATATGTGAGAACTCATCTCCCTGTGTTTGAGTGTCCTCCTCCTCATCAATCTGGTACCTACTGAATCTTGTCTTCACACCAATAGGTAGGTACCTTGAATAGAAAATTAAACAATCATCACCCTCGGAGCCCTCTGCTATGCATCCTTCTGAATTTGATCGATTACGAACCAATCCCTTGAAATGGCACATTTTTCTCTCGGAAGAATACATCCAACGCAAATGAGTTGGACCCCCAAGCTTAATTTCATTTACCAAATGACCTGTTAAATGTATCATTATATCAAAAAAACTTAGAGGAAAAATCTTTTCAAGAACACATAGTATTTCTACAATTTCATCCTGCAATTTATCAAGGTCGCTTCTTCTTATAACCTTACTACATATGGCTCTAAAAAAGTTTCCCAACCTAATCAAGGTCAATGATACTTCCTTGGGTAACACTTTTCTAACTGTGACCTGGAGCAAGTACTCCATTATCATATGAGCATCATGGCTCTTATATCCTGATACTTTCATCTCTTCCACATGTACACGACTGGATATATTTGAGGCAAACCCTTTTGGCAATTTAGCATTTTTTAAAACGATGCAAAATAATCTTTTTTCCTCAAGTTTCATCGAGAAACAAGCTTTAGCCAGATGAGCTTTTCCATTATTATCTTCTTTTGGGTGAAGCTCTTTGCGTATTCCCATCTCATGCAAGTCATATCGAGAATTTATATGATCTTTGGACTTCCCAAGTATGTCCAACAAAGTTCCAAGCAAACTATCACATACATTCTTCTCTATGTGCATCAAATCAAGATTATGCCTCAATTTGTTATGTTGCCAATAAGGCAATTCAAAAAATATGGATCTTTTCTTCCATGGACCATCATTCTTTCGAGATCTTTTCTTTTTACCCTTTCCAAATACATTATTAAATTCATGCAACTCTTCAAGAATTTCTACGCCAGATAATGAAGTAGGTGCACTTTTATGATCCTCTTTACCATCAAATGATATTTTATCTCTTCGAAAAGGATGGTTTGGAGGCAAAAATGCTCGATGACCCATATAACACATCTTACGACTATGTTTGAGATATTGAGAGCAAGTATCATAGTTACAAGTAGGGCATGCCCATCTCCCCTTGGTGCTCCATCCAGAAAGCATTGCTAATGCTGGAAAATCACTAATTGTCCACAATAAAGCTGCACGTAATGAAAAAGTTTGGTTAGTCACAGCATCATATGTTTCCACTCCCACTTTCCATAATTCAATCAACTCCGCAATTAGTGGTTGAAGGTACACATCTATATCCTTTCCTAGAGACGAAGGTCCCGGAATAATCATTGACAACGTTATATATTCTGACTTCATGCAAATCCATGGAGATAGATTATAATTGATTAACATAACTGGCCATGTGCTATGAGAGATGCTCATACTTCGAAATGGGTTAAAACCATCACTTGAAAGACCCAATCTAACATTGCGAGGATCATTAGAGAAGTCTGGATATAAGGAATCAAAATGCTTCCAAGCTTCTCCAGCAGCAGGATGTCTTATATACTCATCATTTGGTCGTTCAGTAGCATGCCATCTCATAGCTACAAATGTCTCGGAACACATAAATATCCTCTGAAGCTTAGGCTTTAAATGAAAATACCTTAAAACCTTTGCTGGAATTTTAGTATTCTTATTGGTTAAATCATTACGAACATTTTTCCATCTAGATATCCCACACTGAGAGCAATTCTCTAGCTTGGCATTATCTTTCCAGAATAACATGCAATCGTTAGGACAAGCATGAATTTTTTCATAATTAAGACCCAAATCAGTTATCACCTTTTTAGCCTTATTAAAAGACTTGGGTATTTGAGCAAACGGAAATGCCTCTTTTAACAAGACTAACAAGTCTGAAAAGGCTACATTACTCAACCCATGGATGCATTTAAACAAGAACAGCCGAATGGTGAAACTCAGCTTTGAAAAATTCTTACACTCCGGATACAACTCTGTTTTCCCTTCCTCTACTAATTTAAAAAATCTCTTTGCATCTTCTGATGGTCCCTCTCTCACTCCTTCATGCCTCTGGTCACTTTCTATATTTTTAAAAACATCATAAAGTAGTCTATCTATGTCATCATGCATGTCGGATCTTTCATCATCAGTATTTTGATGTGACTTATTATTTGATAGTCCTTCTCCATGAAAAATCCAATTGGTGTATCCACCACGAGCAAATCCAAAAGCAATCAAGTGATTCTCCACCACACTTCGATAATGCCAATAACGATTAAAGCATTTTTTGCAAGGGCATAATATTTCATTTCCTTGGGAAGCTTTTTCAAATACTTTATCAAGAAAAGTATTCACTCCACGTTCATACGCATCGGTGGATCTTGGAAGATTCATCCAACTTTTATCACTAATATCCATTGGATATCCTATGTGACATAAATAAAATATGAAAATTAGAATTCAAGTAGCGAATTTCACAGCATTAGAACAATTCGATTCCAACTATGACTTACAACTACAATATCAAACTCCACAGAACCTTAAAAGTAGAAAAAATATGCACATGTGAACTAATGACATTCACAACTATATTTTTTGGCTAAGAAACTGACTGCAAATTATGAGAGGCAGCTTGTAGCATTTCATTTTAATGACATAAGTTGACAAGAAAAAGTGTGAGTATATAAAAAAAGTAAATCATAGTCATATATAAAAACACTTAACAAGATACAGTTAATATCCATTTCACCTACATAAAATAAGTATGACAAGGCCTCTACAATAATTTGGATAAGATTTTCTTCAAAGAAAGTATTAAGATACGTGTCGGACAAATAAGGGACGAGGAAACTTTGGTCAACTGGACATTCCAACTTTGTCAACAAAAATAACAGAGGACGAGAATTCTCTATTGGCTAACTTTGTCACTGTTGCTAATGTCACACTTAATTAACGATGATGACAATCAGAATTCAGACACCCACATGACTCATTCTCTATTTACCTGATTTCCTAACCTAAAAATCCTCCAATGCCAAAAACCTAACAACAATTGCTTTCATGCTACCTCAAATTAGGTTGTGTGGGTACATTATGTAAATATTAGATGTAAATGAAGTTTATCTGAGACAAGATGAAAATGACTTGCATGGTGGAAAAGATATGGGATATGAGGCTAAAATAGTCCAAACATATGAAGAGGAAATACATGTATGCTTAGAGAGGAGGTGTGAGAGATTTATTGGCCATGACGAACCTGAGGAGAGATAGATGTATGCCTAAGAAGGATGAGAAGATATGATTAGGTAGAAGATATAGTTGCGAAACTGATGGCAAAAAGGGGAAAACTGGCCACATTAAAATTACCTTTTGGGCAGTGCGATTTTACTAAAGAAAGACATGATTCTTCATAAAAGGGCGCAAAGATTGAGAATTAAGATAGAATGTTTGAAAAAGCAAATTTTTTTCTGTAACAGGATCATTTTGGTGTTGTATTTATATTCTCTTATTCTTCAATTTTTATTACCACCCATTGTTTCTACCACTTCGATTTCCATATTATCTTGCTGTTGTTACTACTTATTTCATCGTACCTTGAGCCGAGGATTTACGAAAAACATCCTCCCTATTTTCACAAAGTAGGATAAAATCTGTGTACTCACTATTCTACCAAAACCTCACTCGAAAAATATCTCTAGGTTTTTTTTTGTTGTTGCTGCTGCTTTGTGCGGTATCACACCTAATTAGCAACTTCAATTGACAAACTCAAATTACTTTCTACTGCAGAACATTAAAAGGTGTACAATCAGAGCAAATGTACAACACAAATTTCCCTATTGAAAATTCTATCTCTGTCAGTTTACAGACATCTAACTTTTACCTTCACAAACCCCGGCAGTATTCAAACTATGTTTTGTGACTTGATGGGGGTTTACTGGAACAAACAGGTTAAAAACTTATCTACTTCAACCAGACTAGTAATAGCGGCATTACATACAACACAGTGAAGAATAACCTAAGAACACTCTCCATATTAGACAGCTCTCAAAATTCTTATCCAAATTCTTTACCATCATTTTTGCAATAACCTACAAAAAAGCCCTAACCCATCATTTTTGCAATAACTCCTATCAACTTCGTATGCCCTGTTGGTGCAATATGTGCTTTTGTTACTGTGCCCGCCTTGTTAGCTGAAGGAACCAGAAAGCTAATTATATCCCTACGAAGAGATATGCCAATTTGAGACCCAGAGGTGTATCGACATTCCAACTGTAATTAATTGAAACCATAAATTTGGATAAACAAAAAATGCAGTCCAGGATATTTTACAGTCTAGGATAATCAAATCTGAAATTGCAAATAAATTGCAGTCTAGGATAATCAAATCTGAAATTGCAAATAAATTAAATCAAATACATGAAATTGCAAATAAATTAAATCAAATACATGAAATTGCAAAAAATAACATCTATTTCATAGAAACCCACTTGTGTATTTCGAAACCCTTTCACAGCTTAATAATTTTACAGAGCAAAAGCTCTTTCAAAAACCCTTCACAGAAAAAAAAAAGAAAACTGAAATAGAATGATATCCTTAGAATGTCATACCTTTGTAAAGAGAAAACCACAAAGAAGACAACAACTAATCTGCTAAGCTTTTGGAGATGGTGCAAGCTCTCGACGATTAGCTCTTGCCGGAGACAAAGAGGAGCTCTTGCCGGAGACAAAGAGGAGCACTTGAGGGAGATGAAGTTTGTGAAGAGAAATCCGTTTGCAATGCAAAGATCCATAACCAGAGCTTTTGGGAAGAAAATCTGGAAATTTTAGAGTGAAAACCCTATTTTTGGCGGTCTATCAGTGTTCAAGAGAAGAGTGAAATTTTTAGAGAGCATATATATTGGCGGGCTAGTAAATAATCTGGTGGGAAATGTTTTTGGGAAGAGGTATTATAATATATTTTAATAGTAACTGTTGCTATAGAGTTTAATGTTGCAACGGTTTAAATAATTGTTACGAAAAATACCTCTATGGCAATATTTTTGGACTATTGCAATGATTTATTTTAATAAGTGTTGTGTTAGGTCAAAGGTTCTACGGCAACGGTTAAAACTGTTGCTAAAAAGTAACTACAGCAACAGTTATTTAACCATTGCATATTTGTTGTTGCCATAGGCTATATTTCTAGTAGTGTTTCTGTGGGTGTTAGCCCACGGATTCTGGTGCTGCATGGGGTTTCGGGCAAGTTTCTCAAAAAATCATATGAGGGGGTCCGCAAGAGGCCCGACAAGAGGTCTATGGTGCCCGACGGGGTTGGATGAGGCCTGGTTGGATTTTATGGGCCAAGGAAGTGGAAACAGGCGATTTCAGCTCATTTCTGTGGGTGTTAACCCACGAATTCTGGCGCTGCATGGGGTTCCGGCGCAAGTTTCTCAAAAAATCATACGACGGGGTCAGCAAGAGGCCCAGCAAGAGGTCCATGGTGCCCCGCGGGGTTGGATGAGGCATGGTTGGATTTTATGGGACAGGGAAGTGGAAACAGGTGATTTCGACACTTTTCCAAACGGGTTAGCCCACGAATTCTGGCGCTGCATGGGGTTCCGGCGCAAGTTTCTTGAAAAATCATACGAGGGGGTCCACAAGAGGCCCGGCAAGAGGACCATGGTGCCCGGCGGGGTTGGATGAGGCCTGTTTGGATTTTATGGGCCAAGGAAGTGGAAACAGGCGATTTCGACTCATTTCTATGGGTGTTAGCCCACGGATTCTATCGCTGCATGGGGTTCCGGCGCAAGTTTCTCGAAATATCATTCAAGGGGGTCCGAAAGAGGCCGGCAAGAGGACCATGGTGCCCGGCGGGGTTGGATGAGGCCTGGTTCGATTTTATGGGCCAAGGAAGTGGAAACAGGCGATTTCGGCTCATTTCTATGGGTGTTAGCCCACGGATTCTGGCGCTGCATGGGGTTCCGGCGCAAGTTTCTCAAAAAATCATACAAGGGGGTCTGCAAGAGGCCTGGCAAGAGGACCAGGGTGCCCGACGGGGTTGGATTAAGCCTGGTCGGATTTTAAGGGCCAAGGAAATGGAAATAGGCGATTTTGGCTCATTTCTGTGGGTGTTAGCCCACGGATTCTGTCGCTGCATGGAGTTCTTGCGCAAGTTTCTTGAAAAACCATACGAGGGGGTCCGCAAGAGGCCCGACAAGAGGACCATGGTGCCCGGCGGGGTTGGATGAGACCTGGTTGGATTTTATGGGCCAAGGAAGTGGAAACAGGCGATTTCAGCTCATTTCTGTGGGTATTAGCCCATGGATTCTGGCGCTGCATGGGGTTCCGGCCCAAGTTTCTCAAATAATCATATGAGGGGGTCAGCAAGAGGCCAGGCAAGAGGTCCATGGTACCCGGTGGGGTTAGATGAGACCTGGTTTGATTTTATGGGCCAAGGAAGTGGAAACAGGCGATTTCGGCACTTTTCCAAAAAGGGGTTAGCCCACAGATTCTGGCGCTCCATGAGGTTCGGGTGCAAGTTTCTCAAAAAATCATACGAGGGGGTCCGCAAGAGGCCCGACAAGAGGACCATGGTTCCCGGCGGGGTTGGATGAGGCTTGGTTGGATTTTATGGGCCAAGGAAGTTGAAACAAGCGATTTCGGCTCATTTCTGTGGGTGTTTGCCAACGGATTCTGGCGCTGCATGGGGTACCGGTGCAAACATCTCAAGAAATCATACGAGGGGGTCCGCAAGAGGCCCAGCAAGAGGTCCTTGGTGCCCAACGGGGTTGGATGAGGCCTGGTTGGATTTTATGGGCCAAGGAAGTGGAAACAGGCAATTTTGGCACTTTTCCAAAGGAGTTAGCGAATGGATTCTGGCGCTGCATGGGGTTCCGGCGCAAGTTTCTCAAAAAATCATACGAGGGGGTCTGCAAGAGGCCCGGCAAGAGGACCATGGTGGCCGGCGGGGTTGGATGAGGCCTGGTTGGAATTTATGGGCCAAGGAAGTGGAAACAGGCGATTTCGGCACTTTTCCAAAGGAGTTAGCCAATGGATACTGGCGCTGCATGGGGTTCCGGTGCAACTTTCTCAAAAAATCATTCGAGGGGATCCGCAAGAGGCCCGTCAAGAGGACCATGGTGGCCGGCGGGGTTGGATGAGGCATGGTCGGATTTTATGGGCCAAGGAAGTGGAAACAAGCAATTTTTGCTCATTTCTGTGGGTGTTAGCCCACGAATTCTAGCGTTGCATTGGGTTCCGGCCCAAGTTTCTCAAAAAATCATATGAGGGGGTCCGAAAGAGGCCCGACAAGAGGACCATGGTGCCCAGCGTGGTTGGATGAGGCCTAGTTGGACTTTATGGGCCAAGGAAGTGGAAACAGATGATTTTGGCTCATTTCTGTGGGTGTTAGCCCACAGATTCTGGGGCTGCATGGGGTTCCGACGCAAGTTTCTCATAAAATCATACGAGGGGTCCGCAAGAGACTCAAAAAGAGGACCATGGTGCCCGGCGGGGTTGGATGAGGCCTGGTTGGACTTTATGGGCCAAGAAAATGGAAACAGGCGATTTCGGCTCATTTCTGTGGGTGTTAGCCCACGGATTCTGTTTGTTGCATGGGGTTCCGGTGCAAGTTTCTCAAAATATCATACGAGGGGGTCCACAGGAGGCCCGGCAAGAGGATCATGGTGCCCGGTGGGGTTATATGAGGCCTGGTTGGATTTTATGGGCCAAGGAAGTGGAAACAGGCGATTTCAGCTCATTTCTGTGGGTGTTAGCCCACGGATTCTGGCGCTGCATGGGGTTCTGGCGCAAGTTTCTCAAAAAGTCATACGAGGGGGTCCACAAGAGGCCAAGCAAGAGGTCCATGGTGCCCGGCGGTGTTGGATGAGGCCTGGTTGGATTTTATGGGCCAAGGAAGTGGAAACGGCCGATTTCGGCACTTTTCCAAAGGAGTTAGCCCACGAATTCTGGCGCTGCATTGGTTTTCGGCCCATGTTTCTCGAAAAATAATACGAGGGGCTCCGCAAGAGGCCTGGCAAGAGGTCCCTGGTGCCCGGCGGGGTTGGATGAGGCCCGATTGGATTTTATGGGCCATGGAAGTGGAAACAGGCGATTTCGGCACTTTTTCAATGGGGTTAGCCCACGAATCTGGCGCTGCATGGGTTTCGGGAGCAAGTTTCTCAAAAAATCATACGCGGGGGTCCGCAAGAGGCCCGACAAGAGGTCCATGGTTCCGGGCGAGGTTGGATGAGGCCTGGTTGGATTTTATGGGCCAAGGAAGTTGAAACAAGCGATTTCGGCTCATTTCTGTGGGTGTTTGCCAACGGATTCTGGCGCTGCATGGGGTACCGGCGCAAACTTCTCAAAAAATCATACGAGGGGGTCCGCAAGAGGCCCAGCAAGAGGTCCTTGGTGCTCAGCGGGGTTGGATGAGGCCTGATTGGATTTTATGGGCCAAGGAAGTTGAAACAGGCGATTTCAGCACTTTTCCAAAGGGGTTAGCCCACGGATTCTGTCGTAGCATGGGGTTCCGGCGCAAGTTTCTCAAAAAATAATACGAGGGAATCCGCAAGAGGCCCGGCAAGAGGACCATTGTGCCCGGCGAGGTTGGATGAGGCCTGGTTGGATTTTATGGGCCAAGGAAGTGGAAACGGTCGATTTCGGCACTTTTCCAAAGGAGTTAGCCTATGGATTCTGGCGCTGCATGGGGTTCCGGCGCAAGTTTCTCAAAAAATCATACGAGGGGGTTCGCAAGAGGCCCGGCAAGAGGACCATTGTGCCCGGCAGGGTCGGATGTGGCCAGATTGGATTTTATGGGCCAAAGAAGTGGAAACTGGCGATTTCGGCTCATTTCTGTGGGTGTTAGCCCAAAAATTCGGGCGCTGCATTGGGTTCAGGCCCAAGTTTCTTGAAAATTAATACGAGGGGGGCCGCAAGAGGCCCGACAAGAGGTCCCTGGTTCCCGGCGGGGTTTGATGAGTCCTGGTTGGATTTTATGGGCCAAGGAAGTTGAAACAGGCGATTTCGGCACATTTCTGTGGGTGTTAGCCCACGGATTCTAGCGCTGCATGGGGTTCCGGCGCATGTTTCTCGAAAAGTCATACATGGGGCCCGCAAGAGGCCCAGAAGGAGGTCCATGGTGCCTGGCGGGGTTGGATGAGGCCTGGTTGGATTTTATGGGCCAAGGAAGTGGTAACAGGCGATTTCGGCACTTTTCCAAAGGAGTTAGCCCATTGATTCTGGTGCTGCATGGGGTTCCGGCACAAGTTTCTTGAAAAATTATACGAGGGGGTCCGCAAGAGGCCCGGCAAGAGGACCATGGTGCCCGGCGGGGTTGGATGTGGTCAGGTTGGATTTTATGGGCCAAGGAAATGGAAACTGGCGATTTCGGCTCATTTCTATGGGTGTTAGCCCACGAATTCTGGCGCTGCATTTGGTTCCGGCCCAAGTTTCTCAAAAAGTAATACGAGGGGGTCCGCAAGAGGCCCGGCAAGAGATCCCTGGTGCTCGGCGGGGTCGGATGAGGCCTGGTTGGATTTTATGGGCCAAGGAAGTTGAAACAGGTGATTTCGGCACATTTCTGTGGGTGTTAGCCCATGGATTCTGGCGCTGCATGGGGTTCCGGCGCAAGTTTCTTGAAAAGTCATACGAGGGGGTCCGCAAGAGGCCCAACAAGAGGTCCATGGTGCCCGGTGGGGTTGGATGAGGCCTGGTTGGATTTTATGAGCCAAGCAAGTGGGAACAGGTGATTTCGGCTCTTTTCCAAAAGAGTTAGCCCATGGATTCTGGCGCTGCATGGGGTTCCGGCGCAAGTTTCTCGAAAACTCATACGAGCGGGTCCGCAAGAGGCCCGGCAAGAGGACCATGGTGCCCGGCAAGGTTTGATGAGGCCTGGTTGGATTTTATGGGCCAAGGAAATGGAAACAGGCGATTTCGGCTCATTTCTGTGGGTTTTAGCCCACGAATTCTGGCGCTGCATTGGGTTCCGGCCCAAGTTTCAGGAAAAATAATACGAGGGGGTCCGCAAGAGGCCCGATAAGAGGTCCTAGGTGCCCGACGGGGTTGGATGAGGCCTGGTTGGATTTTATGGGCCAAGGAAGTGGAAACAGGGGATTTCAGCACATTACAAAAGGGGTTAGCCCACGGATTCTGGCGCAGCATGGGGTTCCGGCGCAAGTTTCTCGAAAAATGATACGAGGGAGTCCGCAAGAGGCCCGGCAAAAGGACCATGGTGCTCGGCGGGGTTGGATGAGGCCTGGTTGGATTTTATGGGCCAAGGAAGTGGAAACAGGCGATTTCGGCTCATTTCTATGGGTTTTAGCCCACGGATTCTGGCGCTGTATGGGGTTCCGCCCCAAGTTTCTCAAAAAATAATATGAGGGGGTCCACAAGAGGTCCCTGGTGCTCGACAGGGTTGGATGAGGCCTGGTTGGATTTTATGGGCCAAGGAATTGGAAACAGGAGATTTCGACACTTTTCCAAAGGGGTTAGCCCACGGATTCTGGCGCTGCATGGAGTTCCGACGCAAGTTTCTCGAAAAATCATACGAGGGGGTTCGCAAGAGGCCCGGCAAGAGGACCTTGGTTCCCGACGGGGTTGGATGAGGCCTGGTTGGATTTTATGGGCCAAGGAAGTTGAAGTAGGCGATTTCAGCTCATTTTTTTGGGTGTTAGCCCACGGATTCTGGCGCTGCATGTGGTTCCGGCGCAAGTTTCTCGAAAAATAATACGAGGGGGTCCAAAAGAGGCCCGGCAAAAGGACTATGGTGTCCGGCGGGGTTTGATGAGGCCTGGTTGGATTTTATGGGCCAAGGAAGTGGAAACAGGCGATTTCAGCTCATTTCTGCGGGTGTTAGCCTACGAATTCTGGCGCTGCATGGGGTTCCGGCGCAAGTTTCTCGAAAAATCATACGAGGGGGTCTGCAAGAGGCCTGACAAGAGGTCCATGGTGCCCGGCGGGGTTGGATGAGGCTTGGTTGGATTTTATGGGCCAAGGAAGTTGAAACAAGCGATTTCGGCACTTTTCCAAATGGGTTAGCCCACGGATTCTGTCGTTGCATGGGGTTCCTGCGCAAGTTTCTAAAAAAATAATATGAGGGGGTCCGCAAGAGGCCCGGCAAGAGGACCATGGTGCCCGGTGGGGTTGGATGAGGCCTGGTTGGATTTTATGGGCCAAGTGAATGGGAACAGGTGATTTTGGCTCATTTCTGTGGGTGTTAGCCCACGGATTCTTGCGCTGCATGGGGTTCTGGCGCAAGTTTCTTGAAAAATCATACGAGGGGGTCCGGAAAAGGCCCGGAAAGAGGTCCATGGTGCCCGGAGAGGTTAGATGAGGCCTGGTTGGATTTTATGGGCAAAGGAAGTGGAAACAGGCGATTTTGGCAGTTTTCCAAGGGGTTTGCCCACGGATTCTGGCGCTGCATGGGGTTCCGGCGCAAGTTTCTCGAACAATTATACAAGGGGGTCCACAAGAGGCCCGGCAAGAGGACCATGGTGCCCAGCGGGGTTGAATGAGGCCTGGTTGGATTTTATGGGCAAAGGAAGTGGAAACAGGCGATTTCGGCTCATTTCTGTGAGTGTTAGCCCACGGATTCTGGCGCTGCATGGGGTTCCTGCGCAAGTTTCTCGAAAAATCATACAAGGGGCTCTGCAACAGGCCAGGTAAGAGGTCCATGTTGCCCGACGGGGTTAGATGAGGACTGGTTGGATTTTATGGGCCAAGGAAGTGGAAACAGGCGATTTCGGCACTTTTCCAAAGGGGTTAGCCCACGGATTCTAGCGCTGCATGGGGTTCCGGCGCAAGTTTCTCGAAAAATCATATGAGGGCGTCCGCAAGAGGCCCGGAAAGAGGACCATGGTACCCGGCGGGGTTGGATGAGGCCTGGTTGGATTTTATGGGCCAAGGAAGTGGAAACAGGCGATTTCAGCTCATTTCTGTGGGTGTTAGCCCATGGATTCTAGCGCTGCATGGGGTTCCGGCGCAAGTTTCTCGAAAACTCATACGAGGGGGTCCAAAAGAGGCCCGGCAAGAGGTCCATGGTGCCCGACCGGGTTGGATGAGGCCTGGTTGGATTTTATGGGCCAAGCAAGTGGAAACAGGCGATTTCGGCACTTTTCCAAAGGGGTAAGCCCACGGATTCTGTCGCTGCAGGGGGTTCCGGCAAAAGTTTTTCAAAAAAACATTTGAGGGGGTCCGCAGGAGGCCCGGCAAGAGGACCATGGTGCCCGGCGGGGTTGGATGAGGCATGGTTGGATTTTATGGGCGAAGGAAGTGGAAACAGGCGATTTTGGCTCATTTCTGTGGGTGTTAGCCCACGAATTCTGGCGCTGCATGGGGTTCCGGCGCAAGTTTCTCGAAATATCATACGAGGGGGTCTGCAAGAGGTCCGACAAGAGGTCCATGGATCCCGGCGGGGTTTGATGAGGCCTGGATGGATTTTATGGGCCAAGAAAGTTGAAACAGGCGATTTCGGCACTTTTTCCAAAGGGGTTAGCCCACGGATTCTGTCGCTGCATGGGGTTCCGCCGCAAGTTTCTCAAAAAATAATATGAGGTGGTCCGCAAGAGGCACGGAAAGAGGACCATGGTGCCCGACGGGGTTGGATGAGGCCTGGTTAGATTTTATGGGCCAAGGAAGTGGAAACAGGAGATTTCGGCTATTTTCTGTGGGTGTTAACCCACGGATTCTGGCGCTGCATGGGGTTCCAGCGCAAGTTTCTCGAAAAATCATGCGAGGGGGTCCGCAATAGGCCTGAAAAGAGGTACATGGTGCCCGACAGGGTTGGATGCGTCCTGGTTGGATTTTATGCGCTAAGGAAGTGGAAACAGGCGATTTCGGCAATTTTCCAAAGGGGTTAGCCCACGGATTCTATCGCTGCATGGGGTTCCGACGCGAGTCTCTTGAAAAATCATACGAGGGGGTCCGCAAGAGCCCTGGCAAGAGGACCATGGTGCTCGGCGGGGTTGGATGAGGCCTGGTTGGATTTTATGGGCCAAGGAAGTTGAAACAGGTGATTTCGGCTCATTTCTGTGGGTGTTAGCCCACGGAGTCTGGCACTGCATGGGGTTCCGGCGCAAGTTTCTTGAAAAATCATACGAGGGGGTCTGCAAGAGGCCAGGCAAGAAGTCCATGGTGCCCGGAGAGGTTGGATGAGGCCTAGTTGGATTTTATGGGCAAAGGAAGTGGAAACAGGCGATTTTGGCACTTTTCCAAAGGGGTTAGCCCACGGATTCTGTCGTTGCATGGGGTTCCGGCGCAAGTTTCTCAAATATTCATATGAGGGGGTCCGCAAGAGGCCCGTTAAGAGGACCATGGTACCCAGCGGGGTTGGATAAGGTCTGGTTTGATTTTATGGGCCAAGGAAGTGGAAATTGGCAATTTCAGCTCATTTATGTGGGTATTAGCCCACGGATTCTGGCGTTGCATGGGGTTCCGGTGCGAGTTTCTCAAACAATCATACGAGGGGGTCAGCAAGAGGCCTGGCAAGAGGTCCATGGTGCCCGGCGAGGTTTTGATAAAGCCTGGTTGGATTTTATGGGCCAAGAAAGTGGAAACAGGCGATTTCGGCACTTTTCCAAAGGGGTTAGCCCACGGATTCTGGCGCTGCATGGGGTTCCGGCGCAAGTTTCTCGAAAAATCATACGAGGGCATTCGCAAGAGGTCTGGAAAGAGGACCATGGTGCCCGACGAGGTTGGATGAGGCACGGTTGGATTTTATGGGCCAAGGAAGTGGAAACAGGCGATTTCGGCTCATTTCTGTGGGTATTAGCCCACGGATTCTGGCGCTGCATGGGGTTCCGGAAAACGTTTCTCGAAAAATCATACGAAGGGGTCCGCAAGAGGCCCGACAAGAGGTCCATGGTGCCCGGCGGGGTTGGATGAGGACTGGTTGGATTTTATGGGCCAAGGAAATGGAAACTGGAAATTTCGACACTTTTCCAAAGGGGTTAGCCCACGGATTCTGGTGCTGCATGGGGTTCCGGCGCAAGTTTCTCGAAATATCATACGAGGGCATCCGCAAGAGGCCCGACAAGAGGACCATGGTTCCCGGCGGGGTTGAATGAGGCCTGGTTGGATTTTATGGGCCAAGGAAGTGGAAACAGGCGATTTCGGCTCATTTCTGTGGGTGTTAGCCCACGGATTCTGGCGCTGCATGGGGTTCCGGTGCAAGTTTCTCGAAAAATCATACGAGGGGACCGCAAGAGGCCCGGCAAGAGGTCCATGGTGCCTGGCGGGGTTGGATGAGGCGTGGTTGGATTTTATGCGCCAAGCAAGTGGAAACATGCGATTTCGGCACTTTTGCAACGGGGTTAGCCCACGAATTCTGTCGCTGTATGGGGTTCCGGCGCAAGTTTCTCAAAACAACATTTGAGGGGGTCCGCAGGAGGCCCGGCAAGAGGACCATGGTGCCCGGAGGGGTTGGATGAGGCATGGTTGGATTTTATGGGCCAAGGAAGTGGAAACAGGCGATATCGGCTCATTTCTATGGGTGTTAGCCCACGGATTCTAGCGCTGCATGGGGTTCCGGCGCAAGTTTCTCGAAAAATCATATGAGGGGGTCCGCAAGAGGACCAGCAAGAGGACCATGGTGCCCGGAGGGGTTGGATGAGGCATGGTTGGATTTTATGGCCAAGGAAGTAGAAACAGGCCATTTCGGCTCATCTCTGGGGGTGTTAGCCCACAGATTTTGCCGCTGCTTGGGGTTCTGGTGCAACTTTCTTGAAAAATCATACGAGGGGGTCCGCAAGAGGCCCGGCAAGAGGACCATGGTGCCTGGAAGGGTTGGATGAGGCCTGGTATGATTTTATGGGCCAAGGAAGTGGAAACAGGCGATTTCGGCTCATTTTTGTAGGTGTTAGCCCACGGATTCTAGCGCTGCATGGGGTTGCAGCGCAAGTTTCTCAAAAAAACATACGACCGGGTCCGCAAGAGGCCCGGCAAGAGGTCCATGGTGCCCTGCAGGGTTGGATGAGGCCTGGTTGGATTTTATGGGCCAAGACAGTGGAAACAGGCAATTACGGCACTTTTCCAAAAGGGTTAGCCCACGGATTCTGTCGTTGCATGGGGTTCCAGTGCAAGTTTCTCAAAAATTCATATGAGGGGGTCCGCAGGAGGCCCGGCAAGAGGACCATGGTGCCCGGTGGGGTTGGATGAGGCATGGTTGGATTTTATAGGCCAAGGAAGTGGAAACAGGCGATTTCGGCTCATTTCTGTGGGTGTTAGCCCACGGATTCTGTCGCTGCTTGGGGTTCCGGTGCAAGATTCTCAAAAAATCATAGAAGGGGGTTCGCAAGAGGCCCGGCAAGAGGACCATGGTGCCCGGCGGGGTTGGATGAGGCCTGGTTGGATTTTATGGGCCAAGGAAGTGGAAACAGGCGATTTCGGCTCATTTCTATGGGTGTTAGCCCACGGATTCTGTCGCTGCTTGGGGTTCCGGTGCAAGTTTCTCAAAAAATCATATGAGGGGGTTCGCAAAAGGCCCGGGAAGAGGACCATGGTGCCCGGCGTGGTTGGATGAGGCCTGGTTGGATTTTATGGGCCAAGGAATTGGAAACAGGCAATTTCAGCTCATTTATGTGGGTATTAGCCCACGGTTTCTGGCATTGCATGGGGTTCCGGCGCAATTTTCTCAAATGATCATACGAGGGGGTCAACAAGAGGCCCGGCAAGAGGTCCATGGTGCCCGGCGAGGTTAGATGAGGCCTGGTTGGATTTTATGGGCCAAGGAAGTGGAAACAGGCGATTTCGGCACTTTTTCAAAGGGGTTAGCCCACGGATTCTGGCGCTGCATGGGGTTCCGGCGCAAGTTTCTTAAAAAATGATACGAGGGGGTCCGGAAGAAGCCCTGCAAGAGGACCATGGTGCCCGGCGGGGTTGGATGAGGCCTGGTTGGATTTTATGGGCCAAGGAAGTTGAAACAGGCGATTTCGGCTCATTTCTGTGGGTGTTAGCCCACGGATTCTGGCGCTGCATAGGGTTCCGACGCAAGTTTCTCGAAAAATCATATGAGGGGGTCTGCAAGAGGCCCGGCAAGAGGACCATTGTGCTCAGCGGGGTTGGATGAGGCCTGGTTGGAATTTATGGGCCAAGCTAGTGGAAACAGGCGATTTCGGCACATTTCCGAAGGGGTTAGCCCACGGATTCTGTCGCTGCATGGGGTTCCGGCGCAAGTTTCTCAAAAAGTCATATGAGGGGGTCCGTAGGAGGCCCGGCAAGAGGACCATGGTGCCCGGCGGGGTTGGATGAGGCATGGTTGGATTTTATAGGCCAAGGAAGTGGAAACAGGTGATTTTGGCTCATTTCTGTGGGTGTTTTCCCACGGATTCTGGCGCTGCATGGGTTCCAGCACAAGTTTCTCAAAAACTCATACGAGGGGGTCCGCAAGAGGCCCCCCAAGAGGTCCATGGTGCCCGGCGGGGTGTGATGAGGACTGGTTGGATTTAATGGGCCAAGGAAGTGGAAACTGGAAATTTCGGAACTTTTCCAAAGGGGTTAGCCCACAGATTCTGGCGCTGCATGGGGTTCCGGCGCAAGTTTCTCAAAAAATCATACGAGGGGGTCCGCAAGAGGCCCGGCAAGAGGACATTGTGCCCGGCGGGGTCGAATGAGGCCTGGTTGGATTTTATGTGCCAAGGAAGTGGAAACAGGCGATTTTGGCTCATTTCTGTGGGTGTTAGCCCATGGATTCTGTCGCTGCATGGGGTTCCGGTGCAAGTTTCTCGAAAAATCATACGAGGGGGTCCACAAGAGGCCCGGCAAGAGGACCATGGTGCTCGGCGGGGTTGGATGAGGCCTGGTTGGATTTTATGGGCCAAGGAAGTGGAAACAGGCAATTTCAGCACATTTCTGTGGGTATTAGCCCACGGATTCTGGCGCTGCATGGGGTTCCGGCGCAAGTTTCTCAAAAGATCATACGAGGTGGTCAGCAAGAGGCCCGGCAGGAGGTCCATGGTGCCCGGCGAGGTTGGAGGAGGCCTGGTTGGATTTTATGGGCCAAGGAAGTGGAAATAGGCGATTTCGGAACTTTTCCAAAGGGGTTAGCCCACGAATTCTGGCGCTGCATGGGGCTTCTGCGCAAGTTTCTCGAAAAATCATACGAGGGGGTCCGCAAGAAGCCCGGCAAGAGGGCCATGGTGCCCGGCGGGGTTGGATGAGGCCTGGTTGGATTTTATGGGCCAAGGAAATGGAAACATGCGATTTTGGCACTTTTCCAAAGGGGTTAGCCTACGTATTCTAGCGCTTCATGGGGTTCCGGCGCAAGTTTCTCGAAAAATCATACGAGGGGGTCCCAAGTGGCCCGGCAAGAAGCCCATGGTGCTCGGCGGGGTTGGATGAGGCCTGGTTGGATTTTATGGGCCAAACAAGTAGAAACAGGCGATTTCGGCACTTTTCCAAAGGGGTTAGCCCACGGATTCTGTCGCTGCATGGGTTCCGGCGCAAGTTTCTAAAAAAATCATACGAGGGGGTCCAAAAGAGGCCCGACAAGAGGACCATGGTTCCTGGCGGGGTTTAATGAGGCCTGGTTGGATTTTATGGGCGAAGGAAGTGGAAATAGGCAATTTCGCCTCATTTTTGTGGGTGTTAGCCCACGGATTCTAGTGCTGCATGGGGTTCCGACGCAAGTTTCTCAAAAAATCATATGAGGGGGTCCGCAAGAGGCCCGCCAAGAGGACCATGGTGCCCGACGGGGTCGGATGAGGCCTTGTTTGATTTTATGGGCCAAGGAAGTGGAAACAGGCGATTTCAGCTCATTTCTATCGGTGTTAGCCCACAGATTCTGGCGTTGCATGGGGTTCTGGCCCAAGTTTCTCGAAAAATAACACGAGGGGGTCCACAAGAGTCTCGGAAAGAGGTCCCTGGTGCTCGGTGGGGTTGGATGAGGCCAGGTTGGATTTTATGGGCTAGGAAAGTGGAAACAGGCGATTTCGGCAATTTTCCAAAGGGGTTAGCTAACGGATTTTGGCGCTGCATGGGGTTCCGGCGCATGTTTCTCGAAAAATCATACGAGGGGGTTCGCAAGAGGCCCGGCAAGAGGACCATGGTGCCTGGCGGGGTTGGATGAAGCCTGGTTGGATTTTATGGGTCAAGGAAGTGGAAATAGGCGATTTCGGCTCATTTCTATGGGTGTTAACCCACGGATTCTGTCGCTGCATGGGGTTCCGTCGCAAGTTTCTCAAAAATTCATACGAGGGGGTCCTCCAGAGGCTCGGCAAGAATTCCCTTGTGCCCGAAGGGGTTGGGTGAGGCCTGGTTGGATTTTATGGGCCAAGGAAGTGGAAACAGGCGATTTCGGCACTATTCCAAAGGGGTTAGCGCACGGATTCTGTCGCTGCATGGGGTTCCGGTGCAAGTTTCTCAAAAAATCATACGAGGGGGTCCGCAAGAGGCCCGGCAAGAGGACCATGGTGCCCGGTGAGATCTGATGAGGCCTGGTTGGATTTAATGGGCAAAGGAAGTGGAAACAGGCGATTTTGGCTCATTTCTATGGGTGTTAGCCCACAGATTCTGGCGCTGAATGGGGTTCCGGCGCAAGTTTCCTTAAAAATAATACGAGGAGGTCTGCAAGAGGCCAAGCAAGAGGTCCATGGTGCCCGGCGGGATTTGATGAGGCTTGGTTGGATTGTATGTGCCAAGGAAGTGGAAACAGGTGATTTTGGCACTTCTCCAAAGGGGTTAGCCCACGGATTCTGGCGCTTCATGGGTTTCCAGCGCAAGATTCTCGAAAAATCATACGAGGGGGTCAGCAAGAGGCCCAGCAAGAGGTCCATAGTGCCCGGCGGGGTTGGATGAGGCCTGGTTGGATTTTATGTGTCAAGGAAGTGGAAACAGGCGATTTCGGCTCATTTCGGTGGGTGTTAGCCCACAGATTTTAGCGCTGCATGGGCTTCCGGCACAGGTTTCTCGAAAATTCATATGAGGGGGTCTGAAAGAGGTCCATGGTGCCCGGCGGGGTTGGATGAGGCCTAGTTGGATTTTATGGGCCAAGGAAGTAGAAATAGGCGATTTTGGCACTTTTCCAAAGGGGTTAGCCCACGGATTCTGGCGCTGCATGGGGTTCCGGCGCAAGTTTCTCAAAAAATCATACGAGGAGGTCCGCAAGAGGCCCTGCAAGAGGACCATGGTGCCCGGTGAGGTTGGATGAGGCCTGGTTGGATTTAATGGGCCAAGGATGTGGAAACAGGCGATTTCGGCTCATTTCTGTGGGTGTTAGCCCACGGATTCTGGCGCTGAATGGGGTTCCGGTGCAAGTTTCCTTAAATTTCATACGAGGGGGTCCGCAAGAGGCACCGCAAGAGGTCCATGGTGCCCGGCAGGGTTGGATGAGGCCTGGTTGGATTTTATGGGCCAAGGAAGTGGAAAGAGGCGATTTCGGCACTTTTCCAATGGGGTTTGCCCATAGCTTCTGGCGCTGCATGGGGTTCCAGAGAAAGTTTCTCGAAAAATCATACGAGGGGGTCTGCAAGAGGCCTGGCAAGAGGTCCATGGTGCCCGACGGGGTTCGATGAGGCCTGGTTGGTTTTTATGGGCCAAGGAAGTGGAAACAGGCGATTTTGGCACTTTTCCAAAGGAGTTAGCCCACGGATTTTGTCGCTGCATGCAGTTCTGGTGCAATTTTCGGAAAAAATCATACGAGGGGGTCCGCAAGAGGCCCGGCAAGAGGTCCATGGTGCCTAGCAGGGTTGGATGAGGCCTGGATGGATTTTATGGGCAAAGGAAGTGGAAACAGGCGATTTCGGCACTTTTCCAAAGGGGTTAGCCCACGGATTCTTTCGTCGCATGGGGTTCCGGTGCAAGTTTCTCGAAACATCATACGAGGGGGTCTGCAAGAGGCCCGGAAAGAGGTCCATGGTGCCCGGCGGGGTTGGATGAGGCCTGGTTGGATTTTATGGGCCAAGGAAGTGGAAACTGGCGATTTCGGCTCATTTCTGTGGGTGTTAGCCAACGGATTCTGGCGCTGCATAGGGTTCCGGCGCATGTTTCTCGAAAAATCATATGAGGGGTTCCGCAAGAGGCCCAGCAATAGGTCCATGGTGCCCGGCGGGGTTGGATGAGGCCTGGTTGGATTTTATGGGCCAAGGAAGTGGAAACAGGCGATTTCGGCACTTTTCTAAAGGGGTTAGCCCACGGATTCTGGCGCTGCATGGGGTTCCGGCGAAAGTTTCTCGAAAAATCATACAAGGGGGTTCATAAAAGGCCCGCAAAAGGACCATGGTGCCCGGCGGGGTTGGATGAGGCCTGGTTGTATTTTATGGGCCAAGGAAGTGGAAACAGGCGATTTCGGCTCATTTTTGTTGGTGTTAGCCCACGGATTCTGGCGGTGCATAGGGTTCTGGCGCACGTTTCTCAAAAATTTATACGAGGGGGTCCGCAAGAGGCCCGGCAAGAGGTCCATGGTGCCCGGCTGGGTTGGATGAGTCCTGGTTGGATTTTATGGGCCAAGGAAGTGAAAACAGGCAATTTTGGCTCATTTCTTTGGGGGTGAGCCCACGGAATCTATCGCTGCATGGGGTTCCAGCACAAGTTTCTCGAAAAATTATACGACGAGGTCCGCAAGAGGCTCGGCAAGAGTTCCATAGTACCCGACGGGGTTGGATGAGTCCTGGTTGGATTTTATGGGCCAAGGAAGTGGAAACAGGCGATTTTGGCCCTTTTCCAAAGGGGTTAGCCCACGGATTCTGGCGCTGTATGGGGTTCCAGCGCAAGTTTCTCGAAAAATCATACGAGGGGGTCCGCAAGAGGCCCGACAAGAGGAACATGGTGCCAGGCAGGGTTGGATGAGGCCTGGTTGGATTTTATGGGCCAAGGAAGTGGAAACAGGCGATTTCGGTTCATTTCTATCGGTGTTAGCTCACGGATTCTGGCACTGCATGGGGTTCCGGTGCAAGTTTCTCGAAAAGTAATACGAGGGGATCCTCACGGCTCGGCAGGATTATCTTGTGCCCGGCGGGGTTGGGTGAGGCCTGGTTGGATTTTATGGGCCAAGGAAGTGGAAACAGGCGATTTCGGCACTTTTACAAAGAGGTTAGCGCACGGATTCTGGCACTGCATGGGGTTCCGGTGCAAGTTTCTCAAAAAATCATACGAGGGGGTCCGCAAGAGGCCCAGCAAGAGGACCATGGTGCCCGGTGAGGTCTGATGGGGCCTGGTTAGATTTTATGGGCTAAGGAAGTGGAAACAGGCGATTTTGGCACTTTTCCAAAGGGTTTAGCCTATGAATTCTGTCGTTGCATGGGGTTCCGGCGCAAGTTTCTCGAACATTATTACGAGGGGGTCCGCAAGAGGCCCGGCAAGAGGACCATGGTGCTCGGCGGGGTTGGATGAGGCCTGGTTGGATTTTATGGGCCAAGGAAGTGGAAACAGGCGATTTTTGCTCATTTCTGTTGGTGTTAGCCTACGGATTCTGGCGCTGCATGGGGTTTCGGCGCAAGTTTCTCGAAAAATCATACAAGGGGGTCCGCAAGAGGCCCTGCAAGAGGTTCATGGTGCCCGGTGGGGTTGGATGAGGTTTGGTTGGATTACATGGGCCTAGGAAATGGAAACAGGCGATTTCAGCTCATTTCTGTGGGTGTTAGCCCATGGATTCTTGCGCTGCATGGGGTTCCGGTGCAAGTTTCTCGAAAAATCATACGAAGGGGTCCGCAAGAGACCCGGCAAGAGGTCCATGGCACCCGGCGGGGTTGGATGTGGCCTGGTTGGAATTTATGGGCAAAGGAAGTGGAAACAGGCGATTTTGGCACTTTTCCATAGGGGTTAGCCCACGGATTCTGGCGCTGCATGGGGTTCCGATGCAAGTTTCTTGAAAACTCATACGAGGGGGTCCGCAAGAGGCTCGGCAAAAGGACCATGGTGCCCGGCGGGGTTGGATGAGGCCTGGTTGGATTTTATGGGCCAAGGAAGTGGAAACAGGCGATTTCGGCTCATTTCTATGGGTGTTAGCCCACAGATTCTGGCGCTGCATGGGGTTCCGATGCAAGTTTCTTGAAAAATCATACGAGGGGGTCCGCACGAGGCCCGAAAAGAGGTACAAGGTGCCCCACGGGGTTGGATGAGGCCTTGTTGGATTTTATGAGCCAAGGAAGTGGAAATAGGCGATTTCGGCACTTTTCCAATGGGGTTAGCACACGGATTCTGTCGCTGCATAGGGTTCCGGCGCAAGTTTCTCAAAAAATCATACCAGGGGGTCCGCAAGAGGCCCGGCAAGAGGACCATGGTGCCCGGTGGGGTTGGATGAGGCCTGGTTGGATTTTATGGGCCAAGGAAGTGGAAACAGGCGATTTCGGCTCATTTCTGTGTGTGTTAGCCCACAGAATCTAGCGCTGCATGGGGTTCCGACGCAAGTTTCTCAAATATTCATACGAGGGGTCCCGCAAGAGGCCCGACAAGAGGTTCATGGTGCCCTGCTGGGTTGGATGAGGCCTGGTTGGATTTTATGGGCCAAGGAAATAGAAACAGGCGATTTCGGCACTTTTCCAAAGGGGTTAGCCCACGGATTCTGTCGCTTCATGGGGTTCCGGTGCAAGTTTCTCGAAAAATCATACGAGGGGGGTCCGCAAGAGGCCCGGCAAGAGGACCATGGTGCCCGACGGGGTTGGATGGGGCCTGGTTAGATTTTTTGGGCTAAGGAAGTGGAAACAGGCGATTTTGGCACTTTTCCAAAGGGTTTAGCCTATGAATTCTGTCGTTGCATGGGGTTCCGGCGCAAGTTTCTCGAACATTATTACGAGGGGGTCCGCAAGAGGCCCGGCAAGAGGACCATGGTGCTCGGCGGGGTTGGATGAGGCCTGGTTGGATTTTATGGGCCAAGGAAGTGGAAACAGGCGATTTTTGCTCATTTCTGTTGGTGTTAGCCTACGGATTCTGGCGCTGCATGGGGTTTCGGCGCAAGTTTCTCGAAAAATCATACAAGGGGGTCCGCAAGAGGCCCTGCAAGAGGACCATGGTGCCCGACGGGGTTGGATGGGGCCTGGTTAGATTTTATGGGCTTAGGAAATGGAAACAGGCGATTTCAGCTCATTTCTGTGGGTGTTAGCCCATGGATTCTTGCGCTGCATGGGGTTCCGGTGCAAGTTTCTCGAAAAATCATACGAAGGGGTCCGCAAGAGACCCGGCAAGAGGTCCATGGCACCCGGCGGGGTTGGATGTGGCCTGGTTGGAATTTATGGGCAAAGGAAGTGGAAACAGGCGATTTTGGCACTTTTCCATAGGGGTTAGCCCACGGATTCTGGCGCTGCATGGGGTTCCGATGCAAGTTTCTTGAAAACTCATACGAGGGGGTCCGCAAGAGGCTCGGCAAAAGGACCATGGTGCCCGGCGGGGTTGGATGAGGCCTGGTTGGATTTTATGGGCCAAGGAAGTGGAAACAGGCGATTTCGGCTCATTTCTATGGGTGTTAGCCCACAGATTCTGGCGCTGCATGGGGTTCCGATGCAAGTTTCTTGAAAAATCATACGAGGGGGTCCGCACGAGGCCCGAAAAGAGGTACAAGGTGCCCCACGGGGTTGGATGAGGCCTTGTTGGATTTTATGAGCCAAGGAAGTGGAAATAGGCGATTTCGGCACTTTTCCAATGGGGTTAGCACACGGATTCTGTCGCTGCATAGGGTTCCGGCGCAAGTTTCTCAAAAAATCATACCAGGGGGTCCGCAAGAGGCCCGGCAAGAGGACCATGGTGCCCGGTGGGGTTGGATGAGGCCTGGTTGGATTTTATGGGCCAAGGAAGTGGAAACAGGCGATTTCGGCTCATTTCTGTGTGTGTTAGCCCACAGAATCTAGCGCTGCATGGGGTTCCGACGCAAGTTTCTCAAATATTCATACGAGGGGTCCCGCAAGAGGCCCGACAAGAGGTTCATGGTGCCCTGCTGGGTTGGATGAGGCCTGGTTGGATTTTATGGGCCAAGGAAATAGAAACAGGCGATTTCGGCACTTTTCCAAAGGGGTTAGCCCACGGATTCTGTCGCTTCATGGGGTTCCGGTGCAAGTTTCTCGAAAAATCATACGAGGGGGGTCCGCAAGAGGCCCGGCAAGAGGACCATGGTGCCCGACGGGGTTGGATGGGGCCTGGTTAGATTTTTTGGGCTAAGGAAGTGGAAACAGGCGATTTTGGCACTTTTCCAAAGGGTTTAGCCTATGAATTCTGTCGTTGCATGGGGTTCCGGCGCAAGTTTCTCGAACATTATTACGAGGGGGTCCGCAAGAGGCCCGGCAAGAGGACCATGGTGCTCGGCGGGGTTGGATGAGGCCTGGTTGGATTTTATGGGCCAAGGAAGTGGAAACAGGCGATTTTTGCTCATTTCTGTTGGTGTTAGCCTACGGATTCTGGCGCTGCATGGGGTTTCGGCGCAAGTTTCTCGAAAAATCATACAAGGGGGTCCGCAAGAGGCCCTGCAAGAGGACCATGGTGCCCGACGGGGTTGGATGGGGCCTGGTTAGATTTTATGGGCTTAGGAAATGGAAACAGGCGATTTCAGCTCATTTCTGTGGGTGTTAGCCCATGGATTCTTGCGCTGCATGGGGTTCCGGTGCAAGTTTCTCGAAAAATCATACGAGGGGGTCCGCAAGAGACCCGGCAAGAGGTCCATGGCACCCGGCGGGGTTGGATGTGGCCTGGTTGGAATTTATGGGCAAAGGAAGTGGAAACAGGCGATTTCGGCACTTTTCCATAGGGGTTAGCCCACGGATTCTGGCGCTGCATGGGGTTCCGATGCAAGTTTCTTGAAAACTCATACGAGGGGGTCCGCAAGAGGCTCGGCAAAAGGACCATGGTGCCCGGCGGGGTTGGATGAGGCCTGGTTGGATTTTATGGGCCAAGGAAGTGGAAACAGGCGATTTCGGCTCATTTCTATGGGTGTTAGCCCACAGATTCTGGCGCTGCATGGGGTTCCGATGCAAGTTTCTTGAAAAATCATACGAGGGGGTCCGCACGAGGCCCGAAAAGAGGTACAAGGTGCCCCACGGGGTTGGATGAGGCCTTGTTGGATTTTATGAGCCAAGGAAGTGGAAATAGGCGATTTCGGCACTTTTCCAATGGGGTTAGCACACGGATTCTGTCGCTGCATAGGGTTCCGGCGCAAGTTTCTCAAAAAATCATACCAGGGGGTCCGCAAGAGGCCCGGCAAGAGGACCATGGTGCCCGGTGGGGTTGGATGAGGCCTGGTTGGATTTTATGGGCCAAGGAAGTGGAAACAGGCGATTTCGGCTCATTTCTGTGTGTGTTAGCCCACAGAATCTAGCGCTGCATGGGGTTCCGACGCAAGTTTCTCAAATATTCATACGAGGGGTCCCGCAAGAGGCCCGGCAAGAGGTTCATGGTGCCCTGCTGGGTTGGATGAGGCCTGGTTGGATTTTATGGGCCAAGGAAATAGAAACAGGCGATTTCGGCACTTTTCCAAAGGGGTTAGCCCACGGATTCTGTCGCTTCATGGGGTTCCGGTGCAAGTTTCTAGAAAAATCATACGAGGGGGGTCCGCAAGAGGCCCGGCAAGAGGACCATGGTGCCCGACGGGGTTGGATGGGGCCTGGTTAGATTTTATGGGCTAAGGAAGTGGAAACAGGCGATTTTGGCTCATTTCTGTTGGTGTTAGCCTACGGATTCTGGCGCTGCATGGGGTTTCGGCGCAAGTTTCTCGAAAAATCATACAAGGGGGTCCGCAAGAGGCCCTGCAAGAGGTTCATGGTGCCCGGTGGGGTTGGATGAGGTTTGGTTGGATTACATGGGCCTAGGAAATGGAAACAGGCGATTTCAGCTCATTTCTGTGGGTGTTAGCCCATGGATTCTTGCGCTGCATGGGGTTTCGGTGCAAGTTTCTCGAAAAATCATACGAGGGGGTCCGCAAGAGACCCGGCAAGAGGTCCATGGCACCCGGCGGGGTTGGATGAGGCCTGGTTGGAATTTATGGGCAAAGGAAGTGGAAACAGGCGATTTCGGCACTTTTCCATAGGGGTTAGCCCACGGATTCTGGAGCTGCATGGGGTTCCGATGCAAGTTTCTTGAAAACTCATACGAGGGGGTCCGCAAGAGGCTCGGCAAAAGGACCATGGTGCCCGGCGGGGTTGGATGAGGCCTGGTTGGATTTTATGGGCCAAGGAAGTGGAAACAGGCGATTTCGACTCATTTCTATGGGTGTTAGCCCACAGATTCTGGCGCTGCATGGGGTTTTGGTGCAAGTTTCTTGAAAAATCATACGAGGGGGTCCGCAAGAGGCCCGAAAAGAGGTACAAGGTGCCCCACGGGGTTGGATGAGGCCTTGTTGGATTTTATGAGCCAAGGAAGTGGAAATAGGCGATTTCGGCACTTTTCCAATGGGGTTAGCCCACGGATTCTGTCGCTGCATAGGGTTCCGGCGCAAGTTTCTCAAAAAATCATACCAGGGGGTCCGCAAGAGGCCCGGCAAGAGGACCATGGTGCCCGGTGGGGTTGGATGAGGCCTGGTTGGATTTTATGGGCCAAGGAAGTGGAAACAGGCGATTTAGGCTCATTTCTGTGTGTGTTAGCCCACAGAATCTAGCGCTGCATGGGGTTCCGACGCAAGTTTCTCAAATAATCATACGAGGGGTCCCGCAAGAGGCCCGGCAAGAGGTTCATGGTGCCCTGCTGGGTTGGATGAGGCCTGCTTGGATTTTATGGGCCATGGAAATAGAAACAGGCGATTTCGGCACTTTTCCAAAGGGGTTAGCCCACGGATTCTGTCGCTTCATGGGGTTCCGGTGCAAGTTTCTCGAAAAATCATACGAGGGGGGTCCGCAAGAGGCCCGGCAAGAGGACCATGGTGCCCGACGGGGTTGGATGGTGCCTGGTTAGATTTTATGGGCTAAGGAAGTGGAAACAGGCGATTTTGGCACTTTTCCAAAGGAGTTAGCCTACGAATTCTGTCGTTGCATGGGGTTCCGGCGCAAGTTTCTCGAACATTATTACGAGGGGGTCCGCAAGAGGCCTGGCAAGAGGACCATGGTGCTCGGCGGGGTTGGATGAGGCTTGGTTGGATTTTATGGGCCAAGGAAGTGGAAACAGGCGATTTTGGCTCATTTCTGTTGGTGTTAGCCTACGGATTCTGGCAATGCATGGGGTTTCGGCGCAAGTTTCTCAAAATATCATACAAGGGGGTCCGCAAGAGGCCCTGCAAGAGGTTCATGGTGCCCGGTGGGGTTGGATGAGGCTTGGTTGGATTTCATGGGCCAAGGAAATGGAAACAAGCGATTTCGACACTTTTCCGAAGGGGTTAGCCCACGTATTTTGTCGCTGCATGGGGTTCCGGCGCAAGTTTCTCGATAAATCATATGAGGGAGTCCGCAAGTGGCCCGGTAAGAGGACCATGGTGCCCGGCGGGGTTGGATGAGGCCTTGTTGGATTTTATGGGCCAAGGAAGTGGTAACAGGCGATTTCAGCTCATTTCTATGGGTGTTAGCCCACGGATTCTGGCGTTGCATGGGGTTCCGGTGCAAGTTTCTTGAAAAATCAAACAAGGGTTCCGCAAGAGGCCCAGCAAGAGGTCCATGGCACCCGCCGGGGTTGGATGAGGCCTGTTGGATTTTATGGGCCAAGGAAGTGGAAACAGGCGATTTCGGCACTTTTTCAAAGGGGTTAGCCCACGGATTCTGGCGCCGCTTGGGTTTCCAGAGCAAGTTTCTTGAAAACTCATACGAGGGGGTCCGCAAGAGGCCCGGCAAGAGGACCATGGTGCCCGGCGGGGTTGGATGAGGCTTGGTTGGATTTTATGGGCCAAGGAAGTGGAAACAGGCGATTTCGGCTCATTTTTGTGGGTGTTAGCCCACGGATTCTGGCGCTGCATAGTGTTCCGGTGCAAGTTTCTCGAAAATCGATATGAGGGGGTCCGTAAGAGGCCCGGCAAGAGGTCCATGGTGCCCGGCGGGGTTGGATGAGGCCTTGTTGGATTTTATTAGCCAAGGAAGTGGAAATAGGCGATTTCGGCACTTTTCCAAAGGGGTTAGCCCACGGATTCTGTCGCTACATGGGGTTCCGGCGCAAGTTTCTCAAAAAATCATACGAGGGGGTCCGCAAGAGGCCTGGCAAGAGGACCATGGTGCCCTGTGGGGTTGGATGAGGCCTGGTTGGATTTTATGGCCCAAGGAAGTGGAAACAGACGATTTCGGCTCATTTCTGTGGGTGTTAGCCCACGGATTCTTGCGCTGCATGGGGTTCTGGTGCAAGTTTCTCAAAAATTCAAACGAGGGGGTCCGCATGAGGCCCGGTAAGAGGTCCATGTTGCCCAGCGGGGTTGGATAAGGCCTGGTTGGATTTCATGGGCCAAGGAAGTTGAAACAAGCGATTTCAGCACTTTTCCAAAGGGTTTAGCCCACGGATTCTGTCGCTGCATGGGGTTCCGACGTAAGTTTCTTAAAAAATTATACAAGGGGGTCCACAAGAGGCCTAACAAGAGCACCATGGTGCCCGGCGGGGTTGGATGAGGCCTGGTTGGATTTTATGGGCCAAGGAAGTGGAAACAGGGGATTTCGGCTCATTTCTGTGGGTGTTAGCCCACGAATTTCGGCGCTGCATGGTGTTCCGGCACAAGTTTCTCGAAAATTCATACAAGGGTGTCTGCAAGAGGCCCGGCAAGAGGTCCATGGTGCCCGACGGGGTTGGATGAGGCCTTGTTGGATTTTATGGGCCAAGGAAGTGGAAACAGGCAATTTCGGCACTTTTCCAAAGGGGTTAGCCCAAGGATTCTGGCGCTGCATGGGGTTCCGGCGCAAGTTTCTCAAAAAATCATACGAGGGAGTTCGCAAGAGGCCCTGCAAGAGGACCATAGTACCCGGAGGGGTTGCATGAGGCCTGCTTGGATTTTATGGGCCAAGGAAGTGGAAACAGGCGATTTCGGCTCATTTCGTGGGTGTTAGCCCACGAATTCTAGCGTTGCATGGGGTTCCGGCGCAAGTTTATCAAAAAATCATACGAGGGGGTCCGCAAGAGGCCCGGCAAGAGGTCCATGGTGCCCGGCGGAGTTGGATGAGGCCTGGTTGGATTTTATGGGCGAAGGAAGTGGAAACAGGCGATTTCGGCACTTTTCCAAAGGGGTTAGCCCACGGATTCTGTCGCTGCATGGGGTTTCGGCGCAAGTTTATCGAAAGATCATACGAGGGGGTCCGCAAGAGGCTCGGCAAGTGGACCATGGTGCCCAGTGGAGTTGGATGAGGCCTGGTCTGATTTTATGGGCCAAGGAAGTGGAAACAGGTGATTTCGGCTCATTTCTGTGGGTGTTAGCCCGCGGATTCTGGCGATGCATGGGGTTCCGGTGAAAGTTTCTCGAAAAATCATACGAGGGGTCCGCAAAAGTCCCTGCAAGAGGTCCATGGTGCCCGACGGGGTTGGATGAGGCCTGGTTGGATTTTATGGGCCAAGGAAGTGGAAACAGGCGATTTTGGCACTTTTCCAAAGGTAGCCCACGGATTGTGGCACTACATAGGGTTCCGGCGCAAGTTTCTCGAAACATTATACGAGGGGGTCCGCAAGGGGCCCGGCAAGAGGGCCATGGTGCCCAGCGGGGTTAGATGAGGCCTGGTTGGATTTTATGGGCCAAGGAAGTGGAAACAAGCGATTTCGGCTCATTTCTGTGGGTGTTAGCCCACGGATTCTGGCGCTGCATGGAGTTCCGGCACAAGTTTAATGAAAAATCATACGAGCAGATCTGCAAGAGGCCCGACAAGAGGTCCATGGGCCCGGCGGGGTTGGATGAGGCCTGGTTGGATTTTATGAGCCAAGGAAGTGGAAACAGGCGATTTTGGCACTTTTCCAAAGGGGTTAGCCCACGGATTCTGTCGTTGCATGGGGTTTCTGCACAAGTTTCTCAAAAAATCATACGAGGGGGTCCGCAAGAGGCCCGACAAGAGGACCATGGTGCCCGGCGGGGTTGGATGAGGCCTGATTGAATTTTATGGGCCAAGGAAGTGGAAACAGGCAATTTCGGTGCATTTATGTTGGTGTTAGCCCATGGATTCTGGTGCTGCATGGGGTTCCGGTGCAAGTTTCTCGAAAACGCATATGAGGGGGTCCGCAAAAGGCCCAGCAAGATGGCCATTGTGCCCGGCGGGGTTGGATGAGGCCTGGTTGGATTTTATGGGCCAAGGAAGTGGAAACAGGCGATTTCGGCACTTTTCCAAAGGGGTTAGCCCACAGATTCTGTCGCTGCATGGGGTTCCAGCGCAAGTTTCTTGGAAAATCATACAAGGGGGTCCGCAAGAGGCCCGACAAGAGGACCATGGTGCCCGGAAGAGTTGGATGAGTCCTGGTTTGATTTTATGGGCCAAGGAAGTGGAAACAGGCGATTTCGGCAAATTTCTGTGGGTGTTAGCCCACGGATTCTGGCGGTGCATGGGGTTCCGGCGCAAGTTTCTCAAAACATCATACGAGGGGTCCGCAAGAGGCCCGGCAAGAGGACCATGGTGCCCGGCGGGGTTTGATGAGGCCTGGTTGGAATTTATGGGCCAAGGAAGTGGAAACAGGCGATTTCAACTCATTTCTGTGGGTGTTAGCCCACGGATTCTGGCGCTGCATGTGGTTCTGGCACAAGTTTCTCGAAATATCATACAAGGGGGTCCGAAAGAGGCCTAGCAAGAGGTCCATGGTGCTCGGCGGGGTTGGATGAGGCCTGGTTGGATTTTATGGGCCAAGGAAGTGGAAACAGGCAATTTCGGCTCATTTCTGTGGGTGTTAGCCCACGGAATCTGGCACTGCATGGCATTTCAGAGCAAGTTTCTCGAAAAATCATACGAGGGGGTCCGCAAGAGGCCCGACAAGAGGTCCATGGTGCCCGACGGGGTTGGATGAGGCCTGGTTGGATTTTATGGGCCAAGGAAGTGGAAACAGGCGATTTCGGCACTTTTCCAAAGGGGTTAGCCCACGGATTCTACCGCTGCATGGTGTTCCGGCCTAAGTTTCTTGAAAAATCATACCAGGGGGGCCGCAAGAGGCCCGGCAAGAGGATCATGGTGCCCGACGGGGTTGGATGAGGATTGGTTGGAGTTTATGGGCCAAGGAAGTGGAAACAGGCGATTTCGACTTATTTTTGTGGGTGTTAGCCCACGGATTCTGGCGCTGCATGGGGTTCCGGCGCAAGTTTCTCGAAAAATCATACAAGGGGGTACGCAAGAGGCCCGGCAAGAGGTCCTTGGTGCCCGGCGGGGTTGGATGAGGCCTGGTTGGATTTATGGGCCAAGGAAGTGGAAACAGGCGATTTTGGCACTTTTCCAAAGGGGTTAACCCACCGATTGTGGCGCTGCATGGGGTTCCGGCACAAGTTTCTCAAAAACTCATACGATTGGGTCCGCAAGAGGACCATGGTGCCCAGAGGGGTTGGATAAGGCCTGGTTGGAATTTACGGACCAAGGAAGTGAAAACAGGCGATTTCGACTCATTTCTGTGGGTGTTAGCTCACGGATTCTGCCGCTGCATGGCGTTCCAGCGCATGTTGCTCGAAAAATCATACGAGGGGGTCCGCAAGAGGCCCGACAAGAGGTCCATGGTGCTCGGCGGGGTTGGATCTGGCCTGGTTGGATTTCATGGGCCAAGGAAGTGGAAATAGGCAATTTTGGCACTTTTCCAAAGGGGTTAGCCCACAGATTTTGTCGCTGCATGGGGTTCCGGCGCAAGTTTCTCAAAAATTCATACGAGGGGGTCCACAAGAGGCCCGACAAGAGGACCATGGTGCCCAGCGGGGTTGGATGAGGCCTGGTTGGATTTTATGGGCCAAGGAAGTGGAAACAGGAAATTTCGGCTCATTTCTGTGAGTGTTAGCCCATGGATTCTGGCGCTGCAAGGGGTTCCGGCGCAAGTTTCTCGAAAACTCATATGAAGGGGTCCGCAAGAGGCTCAGCAAGAGGTCCATGGTGCTCGGCGGGGTTGGATGAGGCCTGGTTGGATTTTATGGGCCAAGGAAGTGGAAACAGGCGATATCGGCACTTCTCCAAAGGGGTTAGCCCATGGATTCTGTCGCTGCATGGGGTTCCGGCGCAAGTTTCTCTAAAAATCATACGAGGGGGTCCGCAAGAGGCTCGGCAAGAGGACCATGGTGCCTGTAAGGTTTGGATGAGTCCTGGTTTGATTTTATGGGCCAAGGAAGTGGAAACAGGCGATTTCGGCTCATTTCTGTGGGTGTTAGCCAACGGATTCTTGCGCTGCATGGGGTTCCGATGCAATTTAATCGAAAAATCAAACGAGGGGGTCCGTAAGAGGCCCGGCAAGAGGTCCATGGTGACCGGCGGGGTTGGATGAGGCCTGGTTGGATTTTATGGGCCAAGGAAGTGGAAACAGGCGATTTCGGCACTTTTCCAAAGGGGTTAGCCCATGGACTCTGGCGCTGCATGGGGTTCCGGTGCATGTTTCTCAAAAAATCATACGTGGGGGTCCGCAAGAGGCCCGACAAGAGGGCCATGGTTCTCGGCGGGGTTGGATGAGGCCTGGTTGGATTTTATGGGCCAAGGAAGTGGAAAAAGGCGATTTCGACTCATTTCTGTGGGTGTTAGCCCAAGGATTCTGGCGCTGCATGGGGTTCCGGCGCAAGTTTCTCAAAAAATCATACACGGGGGTCCGCAAGAGGCCCGACAAGAGGTCCATGGTGCCCGATGGGGTTGGGTGAGGCCTGGTTTGATTTTATGGGCCATGGAAGTGGGAATAGGCAATTTCGGCACTTTTCCAAAGGGGTTAGCCCACGAATTCTAGCGCTGCATGGGGTTCCGGCGCAAGTTTCTCGAAAAATTGTACGAGGGGGTTCGCAAGAGGCCCGAGAAGAGGACGATGGTTCCCGGCGGGGTTGGATGAGGCCTGCTTGGATTTTTTGGGCCAAGGAAGTGGAAACAGGTGATTTCGGTTCATTTCTGTGGGTGTTAGCCCACGGATTCTGGCGCTGCATGGGATTCCGGTGCAAGTTTCTCAAAAGTTCATACGAGGGGGTCCGCAAAAGGCCCAGCAAGAGGTCCATGGTCCCCGGAGGAGTTGCATGAGGCCTGGTTGGATTTTATGGGCTAAGGAAGTGGAAACAGGCGATTTCGGCACTTTTCTAAGGGGTTAGCCCACGGATTTTGTCGCTGCATGGGGTTCCGGTGCAAGTTTTTCGAATAATCATATGAGGGGGTCTGCAAGAGGCCCGGCAAGAGGACCATGGTGCCCGGCAGGGTTGGATGAGACCTGGTAGGATTTTATAGGCCAAGGAAGTGGAAACAGGCGATTTCGGCTCATTTCTGTGGGTGTTAGCCCATGGATTCTGGCGCTGCATAGGGTTCCGGTGCAAGTTTTTCGAATAATCATATGAGGGGGTCTGCAAGAGGCCCGAAAAGAGGACCATGGTGCCCTGCAGGGTTGGATAAGGCCTGGTTGGATTTTTGGGCCAAGGAAGTGGAAATAGGCGATTTCGGCTCATTTCTGTGGGTCTTAGCCCATGGATTCTGGCGCTGCATGGGGTTCTGGCGCACGTTTCTCGAAACCTAAATGAGGGGGTCCGCAAGAGGCCCAACAAGAGGTCCATGGTGCCCGGCGGGGTTGGATGAGGCCTGATTGGATTTTATGGACCAAGGAAGTGGAAACAGGCAATTTCGGAACTTTTCCGAAGGGGTTAGCCCATGGATTCTGTCGCTGCATGGGGTTCCGATGCACGTTTCTCGATAAATTATACGAGGGGGTACGCAAGAGGCTCGGTAAGAGGACCATGGTGTCCGTAAGGGTTGGATGAGTCCTGGTTTTATTTTATAGGCCAAGGAATTGAAAACAGGCGATTTCGGCTCATTTCTGTGGGTGTTGGACCACGGATTCTTGCGCTGCATGGGGGTTCCGGCGCAAGTTTCTTGAAAAATCAAACGAGGGGGTCCGCAAGAGGCCCGGCAAGAGGTCCATGGTGACCGGCGCGGTTTGATGAGGCCTGGTTGGATTTTATGGGCCAAGGAAGTGGAAACACGTGATTTCGGCACTTTTCCAAAGGGGTTAGCCCATGGATTCTGGCGCTACATGGGGTTCCAGCGCAAGTTTCACAAAAACTCATACGAGGGGGTCCGCAAGAGGCCCGACAAGAGGACCATGGTGCCCGGCGGGGTTGGATGAGGCCTGGTTGGATTTTATGGGCAAAGGAAGCGGAAACAGGCGATTTTGGCTCATTTCTGTGAGTGTTAGCCCACGGATTCTGGTGCTGCATGGAGTTCCGGCGCAAGTTTCTCGAAAAATCATACGAGGGGGTCCGCAAGAGGCCCAGCAAGAGGTCCATGGTGCCCAGCGGGGTTGGATGAGGCCTGGTTGAATTTTATGGGCCAAGGAAGTGGAAACAGGCAATTTCGGCACTTTCCAAAGGGGTTACCCCACAGATTCTGGCGCTGCATGGGGTTCCGGCGCAAGTTTCTCGAAAAAATACAAGGGGGTCTGCAAGAGGCCGGCAAAAGGACCATGGTGCTCGGTGGGGTTGGATGAGGCTCGGTTGGATTTTATGGGCCAAAGAAGTGGAAATAGGCGATTTTGGCTCATTTCTGTGGGTGTTAACCCACGGATTCTGGTGCTGTATGGCGTTCCGACGCACGATTCTCAAAAAATCATACGAGGGGGTCCGCAAGAGGCCCGGTAAGAGGTCCTTGGTGCCCGGCAGGGTTGGATGAGGCCTGGTTAGATTTTATGGGCCAAGGAAGTGGAAACAGGCGATTTCGGCACTTTTCCACAAGGGTTAGCCCACGGATTGTGGCGCTGCATGGGGTTCCGGCATAAGTTTCTCGAATAATCATACGAGGCTGTAGGCAAGAGGCCCGGCAGGAGGACCATGGTGCCCAGCGGTGTTGGATGAGGCCTTGTTGGAATTTACGGACCAAGGTAGTGGAAACAGGCGATTTCGGCTCATTTCTGTGGGTGTTAGCCCACGGATTCTGGCGCTGCATGGCGTTCCGGCGCATGTTTCTCGAAAAATCATACGAGGGGGTCCGCAAGAGGCCCGAGAAGAGGTCCATGGTGCCCGGCGGTGTTGGATGAGGCCTGGTTGGATTTTATGGGCCAAGGTAGTGGAAATAGGCGATTTTTGCACTTTTCCAAAGGTGTTAGCCCACGGATTCTGTCGCTGCATGGGGTTCCAGCGCAAGTTTCTCGAAAACTCATACGAGGGGGTCCACAGGAGGCCCGACAAGAGGACCATGGTCCCCGGCGGGGTTGGATGAGGCCTGGTTGGATTTTATGGGCCAAGGAAGTGGAAACAGGCAATTTCGGCTCATTTCTTTGGGTATTAGCCCATGGATTCTGGCGCTGCATGGGGTTCTGGCGCAAGTTTTTTAAAACATCAAACTAGGGGGTCCGCAAGGGGCCCGGTAAGAGGTCCATGGTGACCGGCGGGGTTGGATGTGGCCTGGTTCGATTTTATGGGCCAAGGAAGTGGAAACAGGCGATTTTGTCACTTTTCCAAAGGGGTTAGCCCACAGATTCTGTCGCTGCATGGGGTTCCGGCGCATGTTTCTCAAAAGAATCATACGAGGGGGTACGCAAGAGGCCCGCCAGGAGGACCATGGTGCCCAGCGGGGTTGGATGAGGCCTGGTTGGAATTTACGGACCAAGGAAGTGGAAACAGGCGATTTTGTCTCATTTCTGTGGGTGTTCGCCCACGGATTCTTGCGCTGCATGGGGTTCCGGTGCAAGTTTCTTGAAAAGTCAAACGAGGGGGTCCGCAAGAGGCCCGGCAAGAGGTCCATGGTGACTGGCGGGGTTGGATGAGGCCTGGTTGGATTTTATGGGCCAAGGAAGTGGAAACAGGCGATTTTGGCACTTTTCCAAAGGGGTTAGCCCACGGATTGTGGCGCTGCATGGGGTTCCAGCACAAGTTTCTCGAAAAATCATATGAGGGGGTCCGCAAGGCCCGGCAAGAGGACCATGGTGCCCAGCAGGGTTGGATGAGGCCTTGTTGGAAATTACGGACCAAGGAAGTGGAAACAGGCGATTTCGGCTCATTTCTGTGGGTGTTAGCCCACAGATTCTGGCGCTGCATGGCGTTCTGGCGCAATTTTTTCAAAAATTCATGCGAGGGGGTCTGCGAGAAGCGCGACAAGAGGTCCCTGGTTCCCGACGGGGTTGGATGAGGCCTGGTTGGATTTTATGGGCCAAGGAAGTGGAAACAGGCGATTTCGGCTCATTTCTCTGGGTATTAGCCCACGGATTCTGGCGCTGCATGGGGTTCCGGCGCAAGTTTCTCAAAAAATCATACGAGGGGGTCTGTAAGAGGCCCTGCAAGAGGTCCGTGGTGCCCGGCGGGGTTAGATGAGGCCTGGTTGGATTTTATGGGCCAAGGAAGTGGAAACATGCAATTTCGGCATTTTTCCAAAGGGGTTAGCCCACGGATTCTGGCGCTGCATGGGCTTCCAGCGCAAGTTTCTCGAAAAAATACAAGGGGATCCGCAGGAGGCCCGACAAAAGGACCATTGTACTCGTCGGGGTTGGATGAGGCTTGGTTGGATTTTATGGGCCAAAAAAGTGGAAACAGGCGATTTTGGCTCATTTCTGTGGGGGATAGCCCACGAATTCTGGTGCTGCATGGCGTTCCGGAGCAAGATTCTCGAAAAATCATACGTGGGGTCCACAAGGGACCAACAAGAGGTCCATGGTGCCCAGCAGGGTTGGATGAGGCCTGGTTTGATTTTATGGGCCAAGGAAGTGGAAACAAGCGATTTCGGCACTTTTTTCCAAAGGGATTAGCCTACAGATTTTGTCGCTGCATGGTGTTTCGGCCCAAGTTTCTCGAAATATCATACCAGGGGGTCCGCAAGAGGCCTGGCAAGAGGATCATGGTGCACGACGGGGTTGGATAAGGACGGGTTGGAGTTTATGGGCCAAGGAAGTGGAAACAGGCGATTTCGGCTCATTTCTATGGGTGTTAGCCCACAGATTCTGGCGATGCATGGGGTTCCGGCGCAAGTTTCTTGAAATATCATACGAGGGGGTCCGCAAGAGGCCCAGGAAGAGGTTCTTGGTGCCCGGCGGGGTTGGATGAGGCCTGGTTGGATTTTATGGGCCAAGGAAGTGGAAAAAGGCGATTTCGACACTTTTCCAAAGGGGTTAGCCCACAGATTCTGGCGCTCCATGGGGTTTCGGCGCAAGTTTCTTCAAAACTCATACGAGGGGGTCCGCAAGAGGCCCAGCAAGAGGACTATGGTGCCCGGCGAGGTTGGATGAGGCCTAGTTGGATTTTAGTGGCAAAGGAAGTTGGAACAGGCGATTTCGGCTCATTTCTGTGGGTGTTAGCCCAACGATTCTGGCGTTGCATGGGGTTCCGGCGCAACTTTCTCGAAAACCCATACGAAGTGGTCTGCAAGAGGCCAGGAAAGAGGTCCATGGTGCCCAGCGGGGTTGGATGAGGCCTGGTTGGATTTTATGGGCCAAGGAAATGGAAATAGGCCATTTCGGCACTTTTCCAAAGGGGTTAACCCACGGATTCTGGCGCTGCATGGCATTCCGGCGCAAGTTTCTCGAAAAATCATACGAGGGGGTCCACAAGAGGCCCGACAAGAGGACCATGGTGCCCGGCAGAGTTGCATGAGGCCTGGTTGGATTTTATGGGCCAAGGAAGTGGAAACAAACGATTTCGGCTCATTCTATGGGTGTTAGCCCACGGATTCTGGCGCTGCATGGGGTTCCGGCGCAAGTTTCTCAAAAAATCATATGAAGGAGTCCGCAAGAGGCCCGGCAAAAGGTCCATGGTGCCCGGCGGGGTCGAATGAGGCCTGGTTGGATTTTATGGGCCTAGGAAGTTGAAACAGGCGATTTCGGCACTTTTCCAAAGGGGTTTAGCCCACGGATTCTGTCGCTGCATGGAGTTCCGGTGCAAGTTTCTCAAAAAATCACACGAGGGGGTCTACAAGAGGCCCGGCAAGAGGACCATGGTGCCCGGCGGGGTGGGATGAGGCCTGGTTGGATTTTATGGGCCAAGGAAGTGGAAACAGGCGATTTCGGCTCATTTCTTTTGGTGTTAGCCTACGGATTCTGGCGCTGCATGGGGTTTCGGCACAAGTTTCTCGAAAAATCATACAAGGGGTCCGCAAGAGTCCCAGCAAGAGGTCTATGGTGCTCGGCGGGGTCGGATGAGGCCTGGTTGGATTTTATGGGCCAAGGAAGTGGAAACAGGCGATTTAGGCACTTTTCCAAAGGGGTTAGCCCACGGATTCTGTCGCTGCATGGGGTTCCGGCGCAAGTTTCTCGAAAAACCATTCGAAGGGGTCCGCAAGAGGCCCGAAAAGATGTCCATGGTGCCCGACGGGTTTGGATGAGGCCTAGTTGGATTTTATGGGCCAAGGAAGTGGAAATGGGCGATTTCAACTCATTTCTGTGGGTGTTAGCCCACGGATTCTGGCGCTGCATGGGGTTCCGGCGCAAGTTTCTCAAAAAATCATATGAAGGAGTCCGCAAGAGGCCCGGCAAAAGGTCCATGGTGCCCGGCGGGGTCGAATGAGGCCTGGTTGGATTTTATGGGCCTAGGAAGTTGAAACAGGCGATTTCGGCACTTTTCCAAAGGGGTTTAGCCCACGGATTCTGTCGCTGCATGGAGTTCCAGTGCAAGTTTCTCAAAAAATCACACGAGGGGGTCCGCAAGAGGCTTGGCAAAAGGACCATGGTGCCCGGCGGGGTTGGATGAGGCCTGGTTGGATTTTATGGGCCAAGGAAGTGGAAACAGGCGATTTCGGCTCATTTCTGTGGGTGTTAGCCCACGGATTCTGGCGCTGCATGGGGTTTTGGTGCAAGTTTCTTGAAAAATCATACGAGGGGGTCCGCACGAGGCCCGAAAAGAGGTCCAAGGTGCTCCACAGGGTTGGATGAGGCCTTGTTGGATTTTATGAACCAAGGAAGTGGAAATAGGCGATTTCGGCACTTTTCCAATGGGGTTAGACCACGGATTCTGTTTCTGCATGGGGTTCCGGCACAAGTTTCTCAAAAAATCATACGAGGGGGTCAGCAAGAGGCCCGGCAATAGGACCATGGTGCCCGGCGGGGTTGGATGAGGCCTGGTTGGATTTTATGGGCCAAGGAAGTGGAAACAGGCGATTTCGGCTCATTTCTGTGGGTGTTAGCCAACGGATTCTGGCGCTGCATGGGGTTCCAGCACAAGTTTCTCAAAAAATCATACGAGGGGGTCCGCAAGAGTCCCGGCAAGAGGTCCATGGATCACGGCGGGGTTCGATGAGGCCTGGTTGGATTTTATGGGCCAAAGAAGTGGAAATAGGAAATTTTGGCACTTTTCCAAAGGGATTAGCCCACGGATTCTGTTGCTGCATGGGGTACGGACGCAAGTTTCTCGGAAAATCATACGAGGGGGTCCGCAAGAGGCCCGGAAAGTGGACAATGGTGCCCAACGGGGTTGGATGAGGCCTAGTTGGATTTAATGGGCCAAGAAAGATGAAACAGGCGATTTAGGCTCATTTCTGTGGGTGTTAGCCCAACGATTCTGGCGCTGCATGGGGTTTCGGCGCAACTTTCTCGAAAAACCATACGAAGGGGTCCGCAAGAGGCCCGGAAAGAGGTCCATGGTGTCCGGTGGGGTTAGATGAGGCCTGGTTAGATTTTATGGGCCAAGTAAGTGGAAACAGGCCATTTCGGCACTTTTCCAAAGGGGTTAACCCACGGATTCTGGCGTTGCATGGGGTTCCGGCACATGTTTCTTAAAAAATCATACGAGGGGGTCCGCAAGAGGCCCGGCAAGAGGACCATGGCGCCCGGCGGGGTTGGATGAGTCCTGGTTGGATTTTATGGGCCAAGGAAGTGGAAACAGGCGATTTCGGCTCATTTCTGTGGGTGTTAGCCCACGGATTCTGGCGCTGCATGGGGTTCCGATGCAAGTTTCTGGAAAAATCATACGAAGGGGTCCGCAAGAGGCCCGGCAAGAGGTCCATGGTGCCCGGTGGTTTTGCATGAGCACTGGTTGGAATTTATGGGCCAAGGAAGTAGAAATAGTGGATTTGGACACTTTTCCTAAGGGGTTAGCCCACGGATTCTGTCGCTGCATGGGGTTCCGGCACAAGTTTCTCGAAATATCATACGAGGTGGTCCATAAGAGGCCCGGCAAGAGTTCCATGGTTCCCGACGGGGTTGGATGAGGCCTGGTTGGATTTTATGGGCCAAGGAAGTGGAAACAGGCGATTTCGTCACTTTTCCAAAGGGGTTAGCCTAAAGATTCTGTCGCTGCATGGGGTTTTGGCTAAGGTTTCTCGAAATATCATACGAGGGGGTCCGCAAGAGGTCCGGTAAGAGGTCTATGGATACCGGTAGGGTTGGGTGAGGCCTGGTTGGATTTTATGGGCCAAGGAAGTGGAAACAGGCGATTTCGGCATTTTTCCAAAGGGGTTAGCCCATGGATTCTGTCGCTGCATGGGGTTCCAGCGCAATTTTCTTGAAAAATCATACGAGGGGGTCCGCAAAAGGCCCGACAAGAGGACCATGGTGCCCGACGGGGTTGGATGAGGCCTGGTTGGATTTTATGGGCCAAGGAAGTGGAAACAAGCGATTTCGGCTCATTTCTGTGGGTGTTAGCCCACGGATTCTGGTGTTGCATGGGGTTCCGGCGCAAGTTTCTCGAAAAATCATACGAGGGGGTCTGGAAAGGGCTCGGCAAGAGGTCCATGGTGCCTCGCGGGGTTGGATTAGGCCTGGTTGGATTTTATGGGGCAAGGAATTGGAAACAGGGGATTTCGGCAATTTTCCAAAGGGGTTAGCCCAAGGATTCTGTCGCTGCATGGGGTTCCGGTGCAAGTTTCTCAAAAAATCATACAAGGGGGTCCGCAAGAGGCCCGGCAAGAGGACCATGGTGCCCGGCGGGGTTGGAAGAGGCCTGGTTGGATTTTATGGTTAAAGGAAGTGGAAACAGTCGATTTCGGCTCAATTCTGTGGGCGTTAGCCCACGGATTCTGGCGCTGCACGGGGTTCCAGCGTAAGTCTCTCAAAAAATCATACGAGGGGGCCCGCAAGAGGCCCGGCAAGAGGTCCATGGTGCCTGGCAGGGTTGGATGAGGCCTGGTTGGATTTTTTGGGCCAAGGAAGTGGAAACAGGTGATTTCGGCACTTTTCCAAAGGGGTTAGCCCACGGATTCTGTCGCTACATGGGGTTCCGACGCAAGTTTCTTTAACAATCATACGAGGGGGTCCGCAAGAGGCCCGGCAAGAGGACCATTGTGCCTGGCGGGGTTGGATGAGGCCTGGTTGGATTTTACGGGCCAAGGAAGTGGAAACTGGCGATTTAGGCTCATTTCTGTAGGTGCTAGCCCACGGCATCTGGCGCTGCATGGGGTTCCGGCGCATGTTTCTCAAAAATTCATACGAGGGGGTCCGCAAGAGGCCCGGCAAGAGGTCCATGGTGCCCGACGGGGTTGGATAAGGCCTGGTTGAATTTTATGGGCCAAGGAAGTGGAAACAGGCTATTTCGGCACTTTTCCAAAGGGGTTAGCCCACGGATTCTATCGCTGCATGGGGTTCCGACGCACGTTTCTCAAAATATCATATGTGGGGGTCCGCAAGAGGCCCGGTAAGAGGACCATGGTGCGCGGCGGGGTTGGATGAGGCCTAGTTGGATTTTATGGGCCAAGGAAGTGGAAACAGGCGATTTTGGCTCATTTCTGTGGGTGTTAGCCCACGGATTCTGGCGCTACATGGGGTTTCAGCGCAAGTTTCTCAAACAATCATACGAGGGGATTCACAAGAGGTCCGACAAGAGGTCCATGGTGCCCGGCGGGGTTGGATGAGGGCTGGTTGGATTTTATGGTCCAAGGAAGTGGAAACAGGCGATTTCGGCACTTTTCCAAAGGGGTTAGCCCATAAATTTTGTCGCTGCATGGGGTTCCAGCGCATTTTTCTCGAAAAATCATACGAGGGGGTCCGAAAAAGGCCCGAAAAGAGGACCATGGTGCCCGGCGGTGTTGGATGAGGCCTGGTTGGATTTTATGGGCCAAAGAAGTGGAAACAGGCGATTTTGGCTCATTTTTGTGGGTGTTAGCCCACGAATTCTGGTGCTGCATGGGGTTTCGGCGCAAGTTTCTCTAAAATTCATACGAGGGGGTCCGAAAGAGGTCCGACAAGAGGTCCATGGTGCCCAGCGGGGTTGGATGAGGCATGATTGGATTTTATGGGCCAAGGAAGTGGAAACAGGCGATTTCAGCACTTTTCCAAAGGGGTTAGCCCACGGATTCTGGCGCTGCATGGGGCTTTGGTACAAGTTTCTCAAAAAATCATATGAGGGGCTCCGTAAGAGGCCCGGCAAGAGGACCATAGTGCCCAGCGTGGTTGGATGAGGCCTGGTTGGATTTTGTGGGCCAAGGAAGTGGAAATAGGCGATTTCGGCTCATTTCTGTGGGTGTTAGCCCACGGATTCTGGTGCTGCATGGGGTTCCGGCGCAAGTTACTCGAAAAATCATACGAGGGGTCCGCAAGAGGTCCATGGTGCCCGGCGGGGTTGGATGAGGCCTGCTTGGATTTTATAGTCCAAGGAAGTGGAAACAGGCGATTTCGGCACTTTTCCAAAGGGGTTAGCCCATAAATTTTGTCGCTGCATGGGGTTCCAGCGCAGTGTTCTCGAAAAATCATACGAGGGGGTCCGAAAGAGGCCCGGAAAGAGGACCATGGTGCCCGGCGGGGTTGGATGAGGCCATGTTGGATTTTATGGGCCAAGGAAGTGGAAACAAGCGATTTTGGCTCATTTTTGTGGGTGTTAGCCCACGAATTCTGGTGATGCATGGGGTTCCGGCGCACGTTTCTCTAAAATTCATACGAGGGGGTCCGCAAGAGGTCCAAAAAGAGGTCCATGGTGCCCAGCGGGGTTGAATGAGGCATGATTGGATTTTATGGGCCAAGGAAGTGGAAACAGGCGATTTCAGCACTTTTCCAAAGGGGTTAGCCCACGGATTCTGTCGCTACATGGGGTTCTGGCGCAAGTTTCTCGAAATATCATACGATGGGATCCGCAAGAGGCCCGGCAAGAGGACCATGGTGCCCGGCGGGGTTAGTTGAGGCCTGGTTGGATTTTATGGGCCAAGGAAGTGGGAACAGGCGATTTCGGCTCATTTCTGTGGGTGTTAGCCCATGGATTCTGGCGCTGCATGGGGTTCCGGTGCAAATTTCTCGAAAACTCATACGAAGGGGTCCGCAAGAGGTCCATGTTGCCCGTCTGGGTTGGATGAGGCCTGGTTGGATTTTATGGGCCAAGGAAGTGGAAACAGGCGATTTCGACTCATTTCTGTGGGTGTTAGCCCACTGATTCTGGCACTGCATGGGGTTCTGGTGCAATTTTCTCGAAAACACATACGAGGGGGTCCGCAAGAGGCCTGGCAAGAGGTCCACGGTGCCCGGCGGGGTTGGATGAGGCTTGGTTAAATTTTATGGGCCAAGAAAGTGGAAACAGGCGATTTTGACACTTTTCCAAAGGGGTTAGCCCACGGATTCTGTCGCTGCATGGGGTTCCGGCGCAAGTTCCTCCAAACATCATACGAGGGGGTCCGCAGGAGGCCCGGTAAGAGGTCTATGGTTCCCGGAGGGGTTTGATGAGGCTTGGTTGGATTTTATGGGCCAAAGAAGTGGAAACAGGCGATTTCGGCACTTTTCCAAAGGGGTTATCCCACAGATTTTGTCGCTGCATGGAGTTCCAGCGCATGTTTCTCAAAAAATCATATTAGGGGGTCCGCAAGAGGCCCGGCAAGAGGACCATGGTGCCCGGCGGGGTTGGATGAGGCCTGGTTGGATTTTATGGGCCAAGGAAGTGGAAACAGGCGATTTCGGCTCATTTCTGTGGGTTTTAGCCCACAGATTCTGGCGCTGCATGAGGTTCCAGCGCAAGTTTCTCAAAAAAAAATACGAGGGGGTACGCAAGAGGCCCAGCAAGAGGACAATGGTACCCGGCGGGGTTGGATGAGGCCTGCTATGATTCTATGGGCCAAGGAATTGGAAACCGGCGATTTCGGCTAACACCCACGGATTCTGGCGCTGCATGGGTTCCTGCGCAAGTTTCACAAAAAATCATACGAGGGGGTCCACAAGAGGCCCGTCAAGAGGTCGATGGTGCCCGACGGATTTGGATGAGGCCTGGTTGGACTTTATGGGCCAAGGAAGTGAAACAGGCGATTTCGACACTTTTCCAAAGGGGTTAGCCCTCGGATTCTGTCGCTGCATGGGGTTCCGGCACAAGTATCTCAAAAAACCATACAACGGGGTCCGCAAGAGGCTCGGCAAGAGGACCATGGTGCCCAGCGGGGTTGGATGAGGCCTGGTTGGATTTTATGGGCCAAGGAAGTGGAAACAGGCAATTTCGGCTCATTTCTATGGGTGTTAGCCCACAGATTCTGGTGCTGCATGGGGTTTCGGTGCAAGTTTCTCTAAAATTCATACGAGGGGGTCCGCAAGAGGTCCATGGTGCCCGGCGGGGTTGGATGAGGCCTGGTTGGATTTTATGGGCCAAGGAAGTGGAAACAGGCGATTTCAGCACTTTTCCAAAGGGGTTAGCCCACGGATTCTGTCGCTGCATGGGGTTCTAGCGCAAGTTTCTCGAAAAATCATACGAGGGGGTCCGCAAGAGTCCCGGTAAGACGACAATAGTGCCCGACGGGGTTGGATTAGGCCTGGTTGGATTTTATGGGCCAAGGAATTGGAAACAGGCGATTTTGGCTCATTTCTATGGGTGTTAGCCCACGGATTCTGGCGCTGCATGGGGTTCCGGTGCAAGTATCTCGAAAAATCATACGAGGGGTCCGCAAAAGGCCCGGCAAGAGGTCGATGGCGCTCGGCGGATTTGGATGAGGCCTGGTTGGATTTTATGGGCCAAGGAAGTGGAAACAGGCGATTTCGACACTTTTCCGAAGGGGTTAGCCCACGGATTCTGTCGTTAAATGGGTTCCGGCATAAGTTTCTAGAAAAATCATACGACGGGGTCCGCAAGAGGCTCGGCAAGAGGACCATGGTGCCCGGCGGGGTTGGATGAGGCCTGGTTGGATTTTATGGGCCAAGGAAGTGGAAACAGGCGATTTCGGCTCATTTCTGTGGGTGTTAGCCCACGGATTCTGGCGCTGCATGGGGTTTCGATGCAAGTTTCTCGAAAAATCATACGAGGGGGGCCGTAAGAGGCCCGGCAAGAGGTCCATGGTGCCCGGCGTGGTTGGATAAGGCCTGGTTGGATTTTATGGGCCAATGAAGTGGAAACAAGCGATTTCGACACTTTTCCAAAGGGGTTTGCCCACGGATTCTGTCGCTGCATGGGGTTCCAGCGCAAGTTTCTCAAAATAATATACGAGGGGGTCCGCAAGAGGCCCGACAAGAGGTCTATGGTGCCCGGCGGGGTTGGATGAGGCCTGGTTGGAGTTTATGGGCCAAGGAAGTGGAAATAGGCGATTTCGACACTTTTCCAAAGGGGTTAGCCCACGGATTCTACCGCTGCATGGGGTTCCGGCACATGTTTCTCAAAAAATCATACGACGGGGTCCGCAAGAGGCTTGGAAAGAGGACCATGATGCCCGGCGGGGTCGGATGAGGCCTGGTTGGATTTTATGGGTCAAGGAAGTCGAAACAGGCGATTTCGGCTCATTTCTGTAGGTGTTAGCCCACGGATTCTGGTGCTGCATGGGGTTTCGGTGCAAGTTTCTCTAAAATTCATTAGAGGGGGTCTGCAAGAGGCCCGGCAAGAGGTCCATGGTGCCCGACGGGGTTGGACGAGGCCTGGATAGAATTTACAGGCCAAGGAAGTGGAAACAGGCAATAAACGGCTCATTTCTGTGGGTGTTAGCCCACGGATTCTGGCGCTGCATGGGGTTTCGATGCAAGTTTCTCGAAAAATCATACGAGGGGGTCCGTAAGAGGCCCGGCAAGAGGTCCATGGTGCCCGGCGTGGTTGGATAAGGCCTGGTTGGATTTTATGGGCCAAGGAAGTGGAAACAAGCGATTTCGACACTTTTCCAAAGGGGTTTGCCCACGGATTCTGTCGCTGCATGGGGTTCCGGCGCAGGTTTCTCAAAGAATCATACGAGGGGGTCCGCAAGAGGCCCGGCAAGAGGACCATGGTGCCCGGCGGGGTTGGATGAGGCCTGGTTGGATTTTATGGGCCAAGGAAGTGCAAACAGGCAATTTCGGTACTTTTCCAAAGGGGTTAGCCCATGAATTCTGACGCTGCATGGGGTTCCAGTGCAAGTTTCTCGAAAAATCATACGAGGGGGTCCGCAAGAGGCCCGGCAAGAGGACCATGGTGCCCGACGGGGATGGATGAGGCCTTGTTGGATTTTATGGGCCAAGGAAGTGGAAACAGGCGATTTCGGCTCATTTCTGTGGGTGTTAGCCCACGGATTCTGGCGCTGCATGGGGTTCCGGCGCAAGTTTCTCAAAAATTCATACGAGAGGGTCCGAAAGAGGCCCGACAAGAGGTCCATGGTGCCCGGCGGGGTTGGATGAGGCTTGCTTGGATTTTATGGGCCAAGGAAGTGGAAACAGGCGATTTCGGCACTTTTCCAAAGGGGTTAGCCCACGGATTCTGTCGCTGCATGGGGTTTCGGCGCAAGTTTCTCAAAACATCATACGAGGGGGTCCGCAAGAGGCCAGGCAAGAGGACCATGATGCCCGGCGTGGTTGGATGAGGCCTAGTTGGATTTTATGGGCCAAGGAATTGGAAACAGGAGATTTCGGCTCATTTCTGTGGGTGATAGCCCACGGATTCTGGCGCTACATGGGGTTTCGGCGCAAGTTTCTCAAAAACTCATACGAGAGGGTTCGCAAGAGGCCCGGCAAGAGGTCCGTGGCGCCCGGCGGGGTTGGATGAGGCCTGGTAGGATTTTATTGGCCAAGGAAGTGGAAACAGGCAATTTCGGCTCATTTAAATGGGTGTTACCCACGGATTCTGGCGCTGCATGGGTTTCTAGTGAAAGTTTCTCGACAAATCATATGAGGGGGTCCCCACGAGGCCCGAAAAGAGGTCCATGGTTCCCGGCGGGGTTGGATGAGGCCTGGTTGGATTTTATGGGCCAAGGAAGTGGAAACAGGCGATTTCGGCTCATTTCTGTGCGTGTTTGCCCACGGATTCTGGCACTGCATGGGGTTCCGGCGCAAGTTTCTCGAAAAATCATACGAGGGGGTCTGCAAGAGGCCCGACAAGAGGACCATGGTGCCCGGCGGGGTTGGATGAGGCCTGGTTTGATTTTATGGGCCAAGGAAGTGGAAACAGTCGATTTTGGCTCATTTCTGTGGGATTTAGCCCACGGATTCTGGCGCTGCATGGGGTTCCAGCGCAAGTTTCTCAAAAATTCATACGAGGTGGTCCACAAGAAGTCCGGCAAGAGGTCCACAGTGCCCGGCGGGGTTAGATGAGGCCTGGTTGGATTTTATGGGCCAAGGAAGTTGAAACAGGTGATTTCGGCACATTTCCAAAGGGGTTAGCCCATGGATTCTGTCGCTACATGGGGTTCCCGCGCATGTTTCTTCAAAAATTATTCGAGGGGGTCCGCAAGAGGCCCGACAAGAGGACCATTTTGCCTGGCGGGGTTGGATGAGGCCTGGTTGGATTTTATGGGCCAAGGAATTGGAAACAGGTGATTTAGGCTCATTTCTGTGGGTGTTAGCCCACGGATTCTGGCGCTGCATGGGGTTTCGGCGCAAGTTTCTTGAAAAATCATACGAGGGGGTCCGCAAGAGGCCCGACAAGACGTCCATGGTGCCCGGCGGGGTAACATGAGGCCTGGTTGAATTTTATGGGCCAAGGAAGTGGAAACAGGCGATTTTGGCTCATTTCTGTGGGTGTTAGCCCATAGATACTGGCGCTGCATGGGGTTCTGGCGCAAGATTCTCTAAATATCATACGAGGGAGTCCGCAAGAGGACCGGTAAGAGGTCCATGGTGCCCGGCAAGGTTGGATGAGGCCTGGTTGGATTTTATGGGCCAAGGAAGTTGAAACAGGCAATTTCGGCACTTTTCCAAAAGGGTTAGCCCACGGATTCTGTCGCTACATGGGGTTCCGGCGCAAGTTTCTCCAAAAATTATTCGAGGGGGTCCGCAAGATGCCCAGCAAGAGGACCATTTTGCCCGGCGGGGTTGGATGAGGCCTGGTTGGATTTTATGGGCCAAGGAAGTGGAAACAGGCGATTTAGGCTCATTTCTGTGGGTTTTAGCCCACGGATTCTGGCGCTGCATGGGGTTTCGGCGCAAGTTTCTCGAAAAATCATACAGGGGGTCCGCAAGAGGCCCGACAAGACGTCCATGGTACCCGGCGGGGTTAGATGAGGCCTGGTTGAATTTTATGGGCCAAGGAATTGGAAACACGCGATTTTGGCTCATTTCTGTGGGTGTTAGCCCACAGATTCTGGCGCTGCATGGGATTCTGGCGCAAGTTTCTCGAAATATCATACGACGGGGTCCGCAAGAGGCCTGACAAGAGGTCCATGGTGCCCGGTAGGGTTGGATGAGGCCTAGTTTGATTTTATGGGCCAATGAAGTGAAAACAGGCGATTTCGGCTCATTTCTTTGGGTGTTAGGCCACGGATTCTAGCGCTACATGGGGTTTTGGCGCAATTTTCTCAAAATATAATACGAGGGGGTCCGCAAGAGGATCGGCAAGAGGTCCATGGTGCCCAGCGGGGTTGGATGAGGCCTAGTTGGATTTAATGGGCCATGTAAGTGGAAACAGGCGATTTCGGCACTTTTCCAAAATGGTTAGCCCACAGATTCTGTCGATGCATGGGGTTCCGGCGCAGGTCTCTCAAAGAATCATACGAGGGGGTCCGCAAGAGGCCCGACAAGAGGACCATGGTGCCCGGCGGGGTTGGATGAGGCCTGGTTGGATTTTATGGTCCAAGGAAGTGGAAACAGGCAATTTCGGCACTTTACCAAAGGGGTTAGCCCGCGGATTCTGTCGCTGCATGGGGTTCCAGTGCAAGTTTCTCGAAAATTCATACAAGGGGGTCCGCAAGAGGCCCGACAAGAGGACCATGGTGCCCGACGGGGTTGGATGACGCCTTGTTGGATTTTATGGGCCAAGGAAGTGGAAACAGGCGATTTCGGCTCATTTCTGTGGGTGTTAGCCCACGAATTCTGGCGCTGCATGGGGTTCCGGCGCATGTTTCTCAAAATATCATACGAGCGGGTCCGAAAGAGGCCCGACAAGAGGTCCATGGTGCCTGGCGGGGTTGGATGAGGCTTGCTTGGATTTTATGGGCCAAGGAAGTGGAAACAGGCGATTTCGGCACTTTTCCAAAGGGGTTAGCCCATGGATTTTGTCGCTGCATGGGGTTTCGGCGCAAGTTTCTCAAAAAATCGTACGAGGGGGTCCGCAAGAGGCCCGGCAAGAGGACCATGGTGCCCGGCGTGGTTGGATGAGGCCTAGTTGGATTTTATGGGCCAAGGAAGTGGAAACAGGAGATTTCGGCTCATTTCTGTGGGCGTTCGCCCACGGATTCTGGCGCTACATGGGGTTCCGGCGCAAGTTTCTCAAAAACTCATACGAGATGGTTTGCAAGATGCCCGGCAAGATGTCCATGGTGTCCGGCGGGGTTGGATGAGGCCTGGTTGGATTTTATGGGCCAAGGAAGTGGAAACAGGCGATTGCGGCACTTTTCCAAAGGGGTTAGCCCATGGATTCTGGTGCTGCATGGGGTTCCGGCGTAAGTTTCTCAAAAACTCATTCGAGGGGGTCCGAAAGAGGCCCGACAAGAGGTCCATGGTGCCCGGCGGGGTTGGATGAGGCTTGCTTAGATTTTATGGGCCAAGAAAGTGGAAACAGGCGATTTCGGCACTTTTCCAAAGGGGTTAGCCCATGGATTTTGTCGTTGCATGGGGTTTCGGCGCATGTTTCTCAAAAAATCGTACGAGGGGGTCTGCAAGAGGCCCGAAAAGAGGACCATGGTGCCCGGCGTGGTTGGATGAGGCCTAGTTGGATTTTATGGGCCAAGGAAGTGGAAACAGGAGATTTCGGCTCATTTCTGTGGGTGTTCGCCCACGGATTCTGGCGCTACATGGGGTTCCGATGCAAGTTTCTCAAAAACTCATACGAGACGGTCCGCAAGAGGCCCGGCAAGACATCCATGGTGCCCGGCGGGGTTGGATGAGGCCTGGTTGGATTTTATGGGCCAAGGAAGTGGAAACAGTCGATTTTGGCTAATTTTTGTGGGAGTTAGCCCACGGATTCTGGCGCTTCATGGGGTTCGGCGCAAGTTTCTCAAAAATTCATACGAGGAGGTCCACAAGAAATCCGGCAAGAGGTCCATAGTGCCCGGCGGGGTTGGATGAGGCCTGGTTGGATTTTATAGGCCAAGGAATTTGAAACAGGTGATTTCGGCACATTTCCAAAGGGTTTAGCCCACGGATTCTGTCGCTACATGGGGTTCCGGCGCAAGTTTCTCCAAAAATTATTCGAGGGGGTCCGCAAGAGGCCAGGCAAGAAGACCATTTTGCCCAGCCGGGTTGGATGAGGCTTGGTTTGATTTTATGGGCCAAGGAAGTGGAAACAGGCGATTTAGGCTCATTTCTGTGGGTGTTAGCCCACGGATTCTGGCGCTGCATGGGGTTTCGACGCAAGTTTCTCGAAAAATCATACGAGGGGGTCTGCAAGAGGCCCGGTAAGAGGACCATGGTGCCCGGCGGGGTGTGATGAGGCCTGGTTGGATTTAATGGGCCAAGGAAGTGGAAACAGGCGATTTCGGCTCATTTCTGTGTGTTAGCCCACGGATTCTAGCGCTGCATAGGGTTCCAGCGCAAGTTTCTCAAAAGTACATACGAGGGGGTCTGCAAGAGGCCTGGCAAGCGGTCCTTGGTGCCCGGTGGGGTTGGATGAGGCCTGGTTGGATTTTATGTGCCAAGGAAGTGGAAACAGGCAATTTCGGCACTTTTCCAAAGGGGTTAGCCCACAGATTCTGTCGTTGCATGGTGTTCCGGCGCAGGTTTCTCGAAAAATCATACGAGCGGGTCCGCAAGAGGCCCGGCAAGAGGACCATGGTGCCCGGCGGGGTTGGATGAGGCCTAATTGGATTTTATGGGCCAAGGAAGTGGAAAGAGGCAATTTCGGCTCATTTCTGTTGGTGTTAGCCCACGGATTTTGGTGCTGCATGGGTCCATGGTGCCCAGCGGGGTTGGATTGGCCAAGAAAGTGGAAATAGGCGATTTCGGCAATTTTCCAAAGGGGTTAGCCCACGGATTCTATCGCTGTATGGGGTTCCGACGCAAGTTTCTCTAAATATCATACGAGGGGGTCCGCAAGAGGCCCAGAAAGAGGACCATAGTGCCCGGCGGGGTAGGATGAGGCCTGGTACGATTTTATGGGCCAAGGAAGAGGAAACAGGCAATTTTGGCTCATTTCTGTGGGTGTTAGCCCAAAGATTCTGGCGCTGCATGGGGTTTCGGCGCAGGTTTCTCAAAAAATCATACGAGGGGGTCCGAAAGAGGCCCGAAAAGAGGTCCATGGTGCCCGGCGGAGTTGGATGAGGCCTTGTTGGGTTTTATGGGCCATGGAAGTGGAAACAGGCGATTTCGGCACTTTTCCAAACGGGTTAGCCCACGGATTCTATCGCTGCTTGGGGTTCCGGCGCAAGTTTCTCGAAAACTCATATGAGGTGGTCCGCAAAAGGCCCGACAAGAGGTACATGGTGCCGGCGGGGTTGGATGAGGCCTGGTACGATTTTATGGGCCAAGGAAGTGGAAACAGGCGATTTTGGCTCATTTCTGTGGGTGTTAGCCCACGGATTCTGGCGCTGCATGGGGTTCCGGCGCAAGATTCTCGAAAAATGATACGAGGGGATCCGAAAAAGGCCCGGAAAGAGGACCATGGTGCCCGGCGGTGTTTGATGAGGCCTGGTTGGATTTTATGGGCCAAAGAAGTAGAAACAGGCGATTTTGGCTCATTTTTGTGGGTGTTAGCCCACGAATTCTGGTGCTGCATGGGGTTTCGGTGCAAGTTTCTCTAAAATTCATACGAGGGGGTCCGCAAGAGGCCCGACAAGAGGACCATGTTGCCCGGCGGGATTGGATGAGGCCTGGTTGGATTTTATGGGCTAAGGAAGTGGAAACAGGCGATTTCGGCTCATTTCTGTGGGTGTTAGCCCATGTATTCTGGCGCTGCATGGGGTTCCAGCGCAAGTTTCTCGAAAAATCATACGAGGGAGTCCGTAAGAGGCCCGGCAAGTCCATGGTGCCCGGCGGGGTTGGATGAGGCCTGGTTTGATTTTATAGGCCAAGGAAGTGGAAACAGGCGATTTTGGCACTTTTCCAAAGGGGTTAGCCCACGGATTCTGTCGCAGCATGGGGTTCCGGCGCAAGTTTATTGAAAAATCATACGAGGGGGTTCGCAAGAGGCCCGGCAATAGAACCATGGTGCTCGGCGGGGTAGGATGAGGCCTGGTTGGATTTTATGGGCCAAGGAAGTGGAAACAGGCGATTTTGGCTCATTTCTGTGGGTCTTAGCACACGGATTCTGGCGTTGCATGAGGTTCCGGTGCAAGTTTCTCAAAATATCATACGAGGGGGTGCAAAAGAGGCCCGAAAAGAGGTCCATGGTGCCCGGCGGGGTTGGATAAGGCCTGGTTGGATTTTATGGGCCAAGGAAGTGGAAACAGGCGATTTCGGCACTTTTCCAAAGGGGTTAGCCCACGGATTTTGTCGCTGCATGGGGTTCCGACGCAAGTTTCTCGAAACGTAATACGAGGGGTTCCACAAAAGGCTCGACAAGAGGACCATAGTACCCGACGGGGTTGGATGAGGCCTAGTTGGTTTTTATGGGCCAAGTAAGTGGAAATAGGCGATTTCGGCTCATTTCTGTGGGTGTTAGCCCACGGATTGTGGCACTGCATGGGGTTTCGGCGCAAGTTTCTTGAAAATTCATACGAGGGGGTCTGCAAGAGGCCGGGCAAGAGGTCCATGGTGCTTGGCGGGGTTGGATGAGGCCTGGTAGGATTTTATGGGCCAAGGAAGTGGAAACAGGCGATTTTGGAACTCTTCCAAAGGGGTTAGCCCACAGATTTTGTTGCTGCATGGGGTTCCGACGCAAGTTTCTCGAAAAATGATATGAGGGGTCCGCAAGAGGCCCGACAAGAGGACCATGGTGCCCGGTTGGGTTGGATGAGGCCTAGTTGGATTTTATGGGCCAAGGAAGTGGAAAGAGGCGATTTTGGCTCATTTCTGTGGGTGTTAGCCCACGGATTCTGGTGCTGCATGGGGTTCCGGTGCAAGTTTCTCCAAGAATCATACGAGGGGGTCCGCAAGAGGTCCGGCAAGAAGTCCATGGTGCCTAACGGGGTAGGATAAGGCCTGGTTGGATTTTATTGGCCAAGGAAGTGGAAACAGGCGATTTTGGCACTTTTCCAAAGGGGTTAGCCCACGGATTCTGTTGCTGCATGGGATTCCGGTGCAAGTTTCTCGAAAAATCATACGAGGGGGTCCGCAAGAGGCCCGGCAAGAGGACCATGGTTCCCGGCGGGGTTGGATGAGGCCTGGTAGGTATTTATGGGCCAAGGAAGTGGAAACAGGCGATTTTAGTTAAATTCTGTGGGTGTTAGCCCACGGATTCTGGCGCTGCATGGGGTTTCGGCGCAAGTTTCTCGAAAATTAATACGAGGGGGTCTGCAAGAGGCCCGGCAAGAGGTCCATGGTGCCCGGCGAAGTTGGATGAGACCTGGTTGGATTTTATGGGCCAAGGAAGTGGAAACAGGCGATTTCGACACTTTTCCAAAGAGGTTAGCCCACAGATTCTGTCACTGCATGGGGTTCCGGTGCAAGTTTCTCAAAATATCATACAAGGGGGTCCGCAAGAGGCCCGACATGAGGACCATGGTGCCCGACGGGTTGGATAAGGCCTGGTTGGATTTTATGGGCCAAGGAAGTGGTTATAGGCGATTTCGGCTCATTTCTGTGGGTGTTAGCCCACGAATTCTGGCGCTGCATGGGGTTCCAGCGCAAGTTTCTCAAAAAATCATAAAAGGGGGTCCGCAAGAGGCCCCACAAGAGGTCCATGGTGCCTGGCAGGGTTGGATGAGGATTGGTTGGATTTTATGGGCCAAAGAAGTGGAAACGGGCGATTTCGGCACTTTTCCAAAGGGGTTAACCCACGAATTCTGTCGCTGCATGGGGTTCCGACGCAAGTTTCTCTAAAAATCATATGAGGGGGTCCGTAAGAGGCCCGACAAGAGGACTTTGGTACTCGGCGGGGTTGGATGAGGCCTGGTTGGATTTTATGGGCCAAGGAAGTGGAAACAGGCGATTTCGGCTTATTTCTGTGGGTGTTAGCCCACGGATTCTAGCGTTGCATGGGGTTCCGGTGCAAGTTTCTCAAAAAATCATACGAGGGGGTCCAAAAGAGGCCCGAAAAGAGGTCCATGGTGCCCGGCGGGGTTGGATAAGGCCTGGTTGGATTTTATAGGCCAAGGAATCGGAAACAGGCGATTTTGGCACTTTTCCAAAGGGGTTAGCCCACGGTTTTTGTCGCTGCATGGAGTTCCGACGCAAGTTTCTCGAAAAGTAATATGAGGGGTTCCGCAAGAGGCTCGACAAGAGGACCATGGTACCCGACGGGGTTGGATGAGGCCTGGTTGGTTTTTATGGGCCAAGTAAGTGGAAATAGGCAATTTTGGCTCATTTCTGTGGGTGTTAGCCCACAGATTGTGGCGCTGCATGGGGTTTCGGCGCAAGTTTCTCAAAAAAACATACGAGGGGTCCGAAAGAGGCCCGGCAAGAGGTCCATGGTGCTCGTCGGGGTCGGATGAGGCCTGGTTGGATTTTATGGGCCAAGGAAGTGGAAACAGGCGATTTCGGCACTTTTCAAAGGGGTTAGCCCACGAATTCTGTCACTGCTTGGGGTTCCGGCGCAAGTTTTTTGAAAAATCATACGAGGGGGTCCGCAAGAGGCCTGGCAAGAGGACCATGGTGCCCGGCGGGGTTGGATGAGGCTTGGATGGATTTTATGGGACAAGGAAGTGGAAACAGACAATTTCGGCTCATTTTTGTGGGTGTTAGCCCACGGATTCTGGCGCTGCATGGGGTTCCGGCACAAGTTTCTCGAAATATAATACGTGGAAGTCCGCAAGAAGCCCGGCAAGAGGTCCATGGTGCCCGGCGGGGTTGGATGAGGCCTGGTTGGATTTTATGGGCCAAGGAAGTGGAAACAGGCGATTTTGGCACTTTTCCAAAGGGGTTAGCCCACGGATTATGTCGCCGCATGGGGTTCCGGCGCAAGTTTTTTGAAAAATCATACGAAGTGCTCTGCAAGAGGCCCGACACGAGGACCATGGTGCCCGGCGGGGTTGGATGAGGCCTGGTAAGATTTTATGGGCCAAGGAAGTGGAAACAGGCGATTTTGGCTCATTTCTGTGGGTGTTAGCCCACGGATTCTGGCGCTGCATGGGGTTCCGACGCAAGTTTCTCGAAAAATCATATGAAGGGGTCCGCAAGAGGCCCGACAAGAGGACCATGGTGCCCGGCGGGGTTGGATGAGGCCTGGTTGGATTTTATGGGCCAAGGAAGTGGCAACAGGCGATTTCGGCACTTTTCCAAAGAGGTTAGCCCACGGATTCTATCGCTGCATGGGGTTCCGGCGCAAGTTTCTCGAAAAATCATACGAGGGGGTCCGTAAGAGGCTCGGAAAGAGGTTCATGGTGCCCACGGGGTTGGATTTTATGGGCCAAGGAAGTGGAAATAGGCGAATTCGACACTTTTCCAAAGGGGTTAGCCCACGGATTCTGTCACTGCATGGGGTTCCGGCGCATGTTTCTCGAAAAATAATACGAGGGGGTCCGCAAGAGGCCCGGCAAGAGGACCATGGTGCCCGGCGGGGTTGGATGAGTCCTGGTTGGATTTTATGGGCCAAGGAAGTGGAAACAGGCGATTTTGACTCATTTCTGTGGGTGTTAGCCCACGGATTCTGTCGCTGCATGGGGTTCCGGCGCAAGTTTCTCGAAAAATAATATGAAGGAGTCCGCAAGAGGCCCGAAAAGAGGACCATGGTGCCCGGCGGGGTTGGATGAGGACTGGTTGGATTTTATGGGACAAGGAAGTGGAAACAGGCGATTTCGACTCCTTTCTGTGGGTGTTAGCCCACAGATTCTAGCGCTGCATGTGGTTCCGGCGCAAGTTTCTCAAAATATCATACGTGGCGGTCCGCAAGAGGCCCGACAAGAGGTCCATGGTGCCCGGCGGGGTTGGATGAGGCCTGGTTAGATTTTATGGGGAAGGAAGTGGAAACAGGCGATTTTGGCACTTAACCAAAGGGGTTAGCCCACGGATTCTTTCGCTGCATGGGGTTCCGGCGCAAGTTTCTCGAAAAATCATACGAAGGGGTCCGAAAGAGGCCCGACAAGAGGACCATGGTGCCCAGCGGGATTGGATGAAGCCTGGTACGATTTTATGGGCCAAGGAATTTGAACCAGGCGATTTTGGCTTATTTCTGTGGGTGTTAGCCCACGGATTTTGGCGCTGCATGGGGTTTCGGCGCAAGTTTCTCGAAAAATCATACGAGGGGGTCCGCAAGAGGCCCGGAAAGAGGTCCATGGTGCCCGGCGGAGTTGGATGAGGCCTGGTTGGATTTTATGGGCCAATGAACTGGAAACAGGCGATTTCTACACTTTTCCAAAGGGGTTAGCCCACGGATTCTGTCGTTGCATGGGGTTCCGGCGCAAGTTTCTCGAAAACTCATACGAGGGGGTCCGCAAGAGGCCCGACAAGAGGACCATGGTGCCCGGCGGGTTTGTATGAGGCCTGGTTGGATTTTATTGGCCAAGGAAGTGGAAACAGGCAATTTCGGCTCATTTTTGTGGGTGTTAGCCCACAGATTCTGGCGCTGCACGGGGTTTCGGCGCAAGTTTCTCAAAAATTTATACGAGGGGGTCCGCAAGAGGCCCGACAAGAGGTCCATGGTTCCCAGCAAGGTTTGATGAGGACTGGTTGGATTTTATGGGCCAAGGAAGTGGAAACAAGCGATTTCGGCACTTTTCCAAAGGGGTTAGCCAACGAATTTTGTCGATGCATGGGGTTCCGGCGCAAGTTTCTTGAAAAGTAATACGAGGGGTTCCGCAAGACGCTCGACAAGAGAACCATGGTGCCCGACGGGGTTGGATGAGGCCTGGTTAGTTTTTATGGGCCAAGTAAGTGGAAACAGGCGATTTCGGCTCATTTCTGTGGGTGTTAGCCCACGTATTGTGGCGCTGCATGGGGTTTCGACGCAAGTTTCTCAAAGAATCATACGAGGGGGTCCGCAAGAGGCCCGGCAAGAGGTCTATGGTGCTCGGCAGGGTTGGATGAGGCCTGGTTGGATTTTATGGGCCAAGGAAGTGGAAACAGGCGATTTCGGCACTTTTCCAAAGGGGTTAGGCCACGGATTCTGTCACCGCATGGGGTTCCGGCGCAAGTTTCACGAAAAATCATACGAGGGGGTCCGCAAGAGGACCGGCAAGAGGACCATGGTGCTCGGCGGGGTTGGATATGGCCTGGTTGGATTTTATGGGACAAGGAAATGGAAACTGGCGATTTCGACTCATTTCTGTGGGTGTTAGCCCATGGATTCTGGCGCTGTGGGGGTCCGTTAGAGGCCCAGCAAGAGGTCCATGGTGCCCGGCGGGGGTTGGATGAGGCCTGGTTGGATTTTATGGGCCAAGGATGTGGAAACAAGCGATTTTGGAACTTTTCCAAAGGGTGTTAGCCCACGGATTCTGTCGCTGCATGGGGTTCTGGCGCAAGTTTCTCGAATAATCATACGAAGGGGTCCGCAAGAGGCCCGACAAGAGGACCATGGTGCCTGGCGGGGTTGGATGAGGCCTGGTTGGATTTTATGGGCCAAGGAAGTGGAAACAGGCGAAGCGCTGCATGGGGTTCCGACAAAAGTTTCTCGAAACATCATACGATGTGGTCCGCAAGAGGCCCGGCAAGAGGTCCATGGTGCCCGGCGAGGTTGGATGAGGCCAGGTTGGATTTTATGGGCCAAGGAAGTGGAAACAGGCGATTTCGACACTTTTCCAAAGGGGTTAGCCCACGGATTTTATCGCTGCATGGGGTTCCGGCGCACGTTTCTAGAAGAATCATACGAAGGGGTCTGCAAGAGGCCCGGCAAGAGACCATGGTGCCCGGGGGGGTTGGATGAGGCCCAGTTGGATTTTATGGGCCAAGGAAGTGGAAACAGGCGATTTCGCCTCATTTATGTGGGTGTTAGCCCACGGATTCTGGCGCTGCATGGGGTTTCGGTGCAAGTTTCTTAAAAAATCATACGAGGGGGTTCGTAAGAGGCCCAGCAAGAGGTCCATGGTGCCCGGTGGGGTTGGATGAGGCCTGGTTGGATTTTATGAGCCAAGGAAGTGGAAACAGGCGATTTCGGCACTTTTCCAAAGAGGTTAGCCCACGGATTCTATCGCTGCATGGGGTTCCGGCGCAAGTTTCTCGAACGGTCATACGAGGGGGTTCACAAGAGGCCCGGCAAGAGGTCCATGGTGCCCGGTGGGGTTGGATGAGGCCTGGTTGGATTTTATGGGCTAAGGGAGTGGAAACAGGCGATTTCGGCACTTTTCCAAAGAGGTTAGCCCACGGATTCTGGCGCCGCATGGGGTTCCAGCGCAAGTTTCTCGAAAAATCATACAAGGGGGTCCGCAAGAGGTCCGGCAAAAGGTCCATGGTGCCCGGCAGGGTTGGATGAGGCCTGGTTGGATTTTATGGGCAAAGGAAGTGGAAACAGGCGATTTCAGCACATTTCCAAAGGGGTTAGCCCACGGCATCTGTCGCTGCATGGGGTTCCGGCGCAAGTTTATGGAAAAAGCATACGAGGGGGTCCACAAGAGGCTCGGCAAGAGGACCATGGTGCCCAGCGGGGTTGGATGAGGCCTTGTTGGAATTTATGGGCCAAGGAAGTGGAAACAGGCGATTTCGGCTCATTTCTGTGGGAGTTAGCCCACGGATTCTGGCGCTGCATGGGGTTTCGGCGCAAGTTTCTTGAAAAATCATACGAGGGGGTCCGTAAGAGGCTTGGCAAGAGGTCCATGGTGCCCGGCGGGGTTGGATGAGGCCTGGTTGGATTTTATGGGCCAAGGAAGAGGAAACAGGCGATTTCGGCACTTTTCCAAAGAGGTTAGCCCACGGATTCTGTCGCTGCATGGGGTTCCGGCGCAAGTTTCTCGAACGGTCATACGAGGGGGTTCACAAGAGGCCCGGCAAGAGGTCCATGGTGTCCGGTGGGGTTGGATGAGGCCTGGTTGGATTTTATGGGCCAAGAAAGTTGAAACAGGTGATTTCAGCTCATTTATGTGGGTGTTAGCCCACGGATTCTAGCGCTGCATGGGGTTCTGGTGCAAGTTTCTCGAAAAATCATACGAGGGGGTCCGCAAGAGGCCCGGCAAGAGGTCATGGTGCCTGGCAGGGTTGGATGAGGCATGGTTGGATTTTATGGGCCAAGGAACTGGAAACAGGCGATTTCGGCACTTTTCCAAAGGGGTTAGCCCACGGATTCTGTCGCTACATGGGGTTCTGGCGCAAGTTTCTCAAAAAATCATACGAAGGGGTCCGCAAGAGGCCCCGCAAGAGGACCATGGTGCCCAGCGGGGTTGGATAAGGCCTGGTTGGATTTTATGGGCCAAGGAAGTGGAAACAGGCGATTTCGGCTCATTTCTGTGGGTGTTAGCCCACGAATTCTGGCGCTGCATGGGGTTTCGGCGCAAGTTTCTTGAAAAATCATACGAGAGGGTCCGTAAGAGGCTCCGCAAGAGGTCCATGGTGCCCGGCGGGGTTGGATGAGGCCTGGTTGGATTTTATGGGCCAAGGAAGTGGAAACACGCGATTTCGGCACTTTTCCAAAGAGGTTAGCCCACGAATTCTGTCGCTGCATGGGGTTCCGGCGCAAGTTTCTCGAACGGTCATACGAGGGGGTTCACAAGAGGCTCGGCAAGAGGTCCATGGTGCCCGTTGGGGTTGGATGAGGCCTGGTTGGATTTTATGGTCCAAGGAAGTGGAAACAGGCGATTTCGGCTCATTTCTGTGGGTGTTAGCCCACGGATTCTAGCGCTGCATGGGGTTCCGATGTAAGTTTCTCGAAAAATCATACGGGGGGGTCCGCAAGAGGCCCGGCAAGAGGTCATGGTGCCCGGCAGGGTTGGATGAGGCCTGGTTGGATTTTATCGGCCAAGGAAGTGGAAACAAGCGGTTTCGGCACTTTTCCAAAGGGGTTAGCCCACGGATTCTATCGCTACATGGGGTTCCGGCGCAAGATTCTCAAAAAATCATACGAAGGGGTCCGCAAGAGGCCCAGGAAGAGGACCATGGTGCCCGGCGGGATTGGATGAGACCTGGTTGGATTTTATGGGCCTAGGAAGTGGAAATAGGCGATTTCGGCACTTTTCCAAAGGGGTTTGCCCACGGATTCTGTCGCTACATGGGGTTGCGGTGCAAGTTTCTCAAAAAATCATACGAAGGGGTCCGAAAGAGGCCCAGATAGAGGACCATGGTGCCCGACGGGGTTGGATGAGACCTGGTAGGATTTTATGGGCCAAGGAAGTGGAAACAGGCGAATTTCGGCACTTTTCCAAAGGGGTTAGCCCACGGATTTGTCGCAACATAGGGTTCCGATGCAAGTTTCTCGAAAAATCATACAAAGGGGTCCGCAAGAGGCCCAGCAAGAGGAGCATGGTGCCCGGCGGGGTTGGATGAGACTGGTTGGATTTTATGGGCCAAAGAAGTGGAAACAGGCCATTTCGGCACTTTTCCAAAGAGGTTAGCCCACGGATTTTGTCGCTGCATGGGGTTTCGGCGCAAGTTTCTCGATAGGTCATATGAGGGGGTCCACAAGAGGCTCGGCAAGAGGTCAATGGTGCCCTGCGGGGTTGGATGAGGCCTGGTTAGATTTTATGGGCCAAGAAAGTTGAAACAGGCGATTTCAGCTCATTTCTATGGGTGTTATCCCACGGATTCTGGCGCTGCATGGGGTTCCGGCGCAAGTTTCTCGAAATATCATACGAGGGGGTCCGCAAGAGGCCTGGCAAGAGGTCCATGGGGCCCGGTGGGGTTGGATGAGGCCTGGTTGAATTTTATAGGCCAAGGAAGTGAAAACAGGCGATTTCGGCACTTTTCCAAAGGGGTTAACCCACTGTCACTACATGGGGTTGCAGCGCAAGTTTCTCGAAAAATCATACGAAGGGGTTCGCAAGAGGCCGAACAAGATGGCCATGGTGCCTGCCGGGGTTGGATGAGGCCTGGTTGGATTTTATGGGCCAAAGAAGTGGAAACAGGCGATTTTGGCTCATTTCTGTGGGTGTTAGCCCTCGGATTCTGGCGTTGCATGGGGTTCCGGCGCAGGTTTCTCAAAAAATTATCCGAGGGGGTCTGCAAGAGGCCCGGGAAGAGGTCATGGTTCCCGGCAGGGTTGGATGAGGCCTGGTTGGATTTTATGGGCCAAGGAAGTGGAAACAAGCGATTTCGGCACTTTTCCAAAGGGGTTAGCCCATGGATTCTGTCTCTACATGGGGTTCCGGCGCAAGTTTCTCAAAATATCATACGAAGGGGTCCGCAATAGGCCCAGCAAGAGGACCATGGTGCCCGGCGGGGTTGGATGAGACCTGGTTGGATTTTATGGGCCAAGGAAGTGGAAACAGGCAATTTCGGCACTTTTCCAAAGGGGTTAGCCCACAGATTCTGTCGCTACATGGGGTTTCGGCGCAAGTTTCTCGAAAAATCATACGAAGGGGTCCACAAGAGGCCCAGCAAGAGGGCCATGGTGCCCGGCGGGGTTGGATGAGACCTGGTTGGATTTTATGGGCCAAGAAAGTTGAAACAAGCGATTTCAGCTCATTTCTATGGGTGTTATCCCACGGATTCTGGCGCTGCATGGGGTTCCGGCGCAAGTTTCTCGAAAACTCATACGAGGGGGTCCGCAAGAGGCCCTGCAAGAGGTCCATGGGGCCCGGTGGGGTTGGATGAGGCCTGGTTGAATTTTATGGGCCAAGGAAGTGAAAACAGGCGATTTCGGCACTTTTCCAAAGGGGTTAGCCCACGGATTCCGTCGCTACATGGGGTTCTGGCGCAAGTTTCTCGAAAAATGATACGAAGGGGTTCGCAAGAGGCCCAACAAGAGGACCATGGTGCCCAGCGGGGTTGGATGAGGCCTGGTTGGATTTTATGGGCCAAGGAAGTGGAAACAGGCGATTTTGGATCATTTCTGTGGGTGTTAGCCCACGGATTCTGGCGTTGCATGGGGTTCCGGCGCAGGTTTCTCAAAAAATTATACGAGGGGGTCTGCAAGAGGCCCGGCAAGAGGTTAGTTCCCGGCAGGGTTGGATGAGGCCTGGTTGGATTTTATGGGCCAAGGAAGTGGAAACAAGCGATTTCGGCACTTTTCCATAGGGGTTAGCCCATGGATTCTGTCTCTACAGGGGGTTCCGGCGCAAGTTTCTCAAAATATCATACGAAGGGGTCCGCAATAGGCCCAGCAAGAGGACCATGGTGCCCGGCGGGGTTGGATGAGACCTGGTTGGATTTTATGGGCCAAGGAAGTGGAAACAGGCAATTTCGGCACTTTTCCAAAGGGGTTAGCCCACAGATTCTGTCGCTACATGGGGTTCCGGCGCAAGTTTCTCGAAAAATCATTCGAAGGGGTCCACAAGAGGCCCAGCAAGAGGGCCATGGTGCCCGGTGGGGTTGGATGAGACCTGGTTGGATTTTATGGGCCAAGAAAGTTGAAACAGGCGATTTCAGCTCATTTCTATGGGTGTTATCCCACGGATTCTGGCGCTGCATGGGGTTCCGGCGCAAGTTTCTCGAAAACTCATACGAGGGGGTCCGCAAGAGGCCCTGCAAGAGGTCCATCGGGCCCGGTGGGGTTGGATGAGGCCTGGTTGAATTTTATGGGCCAAGGAAGTGAAAACAGGCGATTTCGGCACTTTTCCAAAGGGGTTAGCCCACGGATTCCGTCGCTACATGGGGTTCTGGCGCAAGTTTCTCGAAAAATCATACGAAGGGGTTCGCAAGAGGCCCAACAAGAGGACCATGGTGCCCAGCGGGGTTGGATGAGGCCTGGTTGGATTTTATGGGCCAAGGAAGTGGAAACAGGCGATTTTGGATCATTTCTGTGGGTGTTAGCCCACGGATTGTGGCGCTGCATAGGGTTCCGGCACAAGTTTCTCGAAAAATCATACGTGGGGGTCCGCAAGAGGCCCAGCAAAAGGTCATGGTGCCCGGCAGGGTTCGATGAGGCCTGGTTGGATTTTATAGGCCAAGGAAGTGGAAACAGGCGATTTCGGCACTTTTCCAAAGGGGTTTGCCCACGGATTCTGTCGCTACATGGGGTTCCGGCGCAAGTTTCTCAAAAACTCACACGAAGGTGTCCGCAAGAGGCCCAGCAAGAGGACCATGGTGCTCGGCGGGGTTGGATGAGACCTGGTTGGAATTTATGGGCCAAGGAAGTGGAAACAGGCGATTTCAGCACTTTTCCAAAGGGGTTAGCCCACGGATTTTGTCGCTACATGGGGTTCTGGCGTATGATTCTCGAAATATCATACGAAGGGGTCCGCAAGAGGCCCAGCAAGAGGACCATGGTGCCCGGCGGGGTTGGATAAGACGTATTTGGATTTTAGGGGCCAAGGAAGTGGAAACGGGCGATTTTGGCTCATTTCTGTGGGTGTTAGCCCACGGATTCTGGCGCTGCATGGGGTTCCGGCCCAAGTTTCTCAAAAACTCATACGTGGGGCTCCGCAAAAGGCCCGGAAAGAGGCCCATGGTGCCCGGCGGGGTTGGATGAGGCCTGGTTGGATTTTATGGGCCAACGAAGTGGAAGCAGGCGATTTTTGCACTTTTCCAAAGGGGTTAGCCCACGGATTCTGTCGCTACATGGGGTTCCGGCGCAAGTTTCTCAAAAAATAATACAAGGGGGTCTGCAAGAGGCCCGGCAAGAGGACCATGGTACCCGGCGGGGTTGGATAAGGCCTGGTTGGATATTACGGGCCAAGGAAGTGGAAACAGGTGATTTTGGCTCATTTTTGTGGGTGTTAGCCCACGGATTCTGTCGCTGTATGGGGTTCTGGCGCAAGTTTCTCCAAAATTCATACGAGGGGGTCCGCAAGAGGCCCGGCAAGAGGACCATGGTGCCCAGCGGGGTTGGAAGAGGCCTGGTTGGATTTTATGGGCCAAGGAAGTGGAAAGAGGCGATTTCGGCTCATTTATGTGGGTGTTAGCCCACGGATTCTGGCGCTGCATGGGGTTCCGGCGCAAGTTTCTCGAAAAATCATACGAGGGGGTCCGCAAGAGGCCCGGCAAGAGGTCCATGGTTCCCGGCGGGGTTGGATGGGGCCTGGTTGGATTTTATGGGCCAAGGAAGTGGAAATAGGCAATTTCGGCACTTTCCCAAAGGGGTTAGCCCACGGATTCTGTCGCTGCATGGGGTTCCGGCGCAAGTTTTTCGAAAAATCATACGAGGGGATCCGCAAGAGGCCCGGCAAGAGGACCATGGTGCCCGGCGAGGTTGGATGAGACCATGTTGGATTTCATGGGCAAAGGAAGTGGAAACAGGCGATTCTGGCTCATTTTTGTAGGTGTTAGCCCACGGATTTTGGCGCTGCATTGGGTTCCGACGCAAGTTTCTATAAACATCATACGAGGGGGTCCGCAAGTGGCCTGGCAAGAGGACCATGGTGCCCGGTGTGGATGGATGAGGCCTGGTTGAATTTTACGCGCCAAGTGGAAACAGGCTATTTCGGCTCATTTCTGTGGGTGTTAGCCCACGGATTCTGGCGCTGCATAGGGTTCCGGCGCAAGTTTCTCAAAAAATCATATCTGGGGGTCCGCAAAAGGCCCGGCAAGAGGTCCATGGTGCCCGCCGGGGTTGGATGAGGCTTGGTTGGAGTTTATGGGCTAAGGAAGTAGAAACCGGCGATTTCGGCACTTTTCCAAAGGGGTTAGCCCACAGATTCTGCCGCTGCATGGGGTTCCGGCGCAAGTTTCTCTAAAAATCATACGAGGGGTCCGCAAGAGGCCCGGCAAGAGGTCCATGGTGCCTGGCGGGGTTGGATGAGGCCTGGATGGATTTTACGTGCCAAGGAAGTGGAAACAGGCGATTTCGGCACTTATCCAAAGGGGTTAGCCCACGGATTCTGTCGCTGCATGGGGTTCCAGGGCAAGTTTCCCAAAAATTCATACGAGGGGGTTCCCAAGAGGCCCAGCAATAGGACCATGGTTCCCGGCGGGGTTGGATGAGGCCATGTTTGATTTTATGGGCCAAGGAAGTGGAAACAGGCAATTTAGGCTCATTTCTGTGGGTGTTAGCCCACGGATTCTGGCGCTGCATGGGGTTCCGGTGCAAGTTTTTAAAAAATCATACGAGGGGGTCCGTAAGAGGCCCGGCAAGAGGTCCATCATGCCCGGTGGGTTTGGATGAGGCCTGGTTGGATTTTATGGGCCAAGGAAGTGGAAACAGGCGATTTCGGCATTTTTCCAAAGGGGTTAGCCCACGGATTCTGTTGCAGCATGGGGTTCCGGCACAAGTTTCTCGAAGAATCATACGAGGGGGTCTGCAAGAGGCTCGACAAGAGGACCATGGTGCCCGGCGGGGTTGGATGAGACCTGGTTGGATTTTATGGGCCAAGGAAGTGGAAACAGGCGATTTCAGCACTTTTCCAAAGGGGTTAGCCCACGGATTTTGTCGCTACATGGGGTTCCGGCGTACGATTCTCGAAATATCATACGAAGGGGTCCACAAGAGGCCCAGCAAGAGGACCATGGTGCCCGGCGGGGTTGGATTTGGTTGGATTTTATGGGCCAAGGAAGTGGAAACGGGTGATTTCGGCTCATTTCTGTGGGTGTTAGCCCACGGATTCTGGCGCTGCATGGGGTTCCGGCCCAAGTTTCTCAAAAACTCATCCGCGGGGCTCCGCAAGAGGCCCGGAAAGAGGCCCATGGTGCCCGGCGGGGTTGGATGAGGCCTGGTTGGATTTTATGGGCCAACAAAGTGGAAGCAGGCGATTTTTGCACTTTTCCAAAGGGGTTAGCCCACGGATTCTGTCGCTACATGGGGTTCCGGCGCAAGTTTCTCGAAAACTAATACAAGAGGGTCTGCAAGAGGCCTGGCAAGAGGACTATGGTACCCAGCGGGGTTGGATAAGGCCTGGTTGGATATTATGGGCCAAGGAAGTGGAAACAGGTGATTTTGGCTCATTTTTGTGGGTGTTAGCCCACGGATTCTGTCGCTGCATGTAGTTCCGGCGCAAGTTTCTCCAAAATTCATACGACGGGGTCCGCAAGAGGCCCGGCAAGAGGACCATGGTGCCCAGCAGGGTTAGAAGAGGCCTGGTTGGATTTTATGGGCAAAGGAAGTGGAAAGAGGCGATTTCGGCTCATTTATGTGGGTGTTAGCCCACGGATTCTGGCGCTGCATGGGGTTCCGGCGCAAGTTTCTCGAAAAATCATACGAGGGAGTCTGCAAGAGGCCCGGCAAGAGGTCCATGGTTCTCGGCGGGGTTGGATGGGGCCTGGTTGGATTTTATGGGCCAAGGAAGTGGAAATAGGCAATTTCGGCACTTTCCCAAAGGGGTTAGCCCACGGATTCTGTCGCTGAATGGGGTTCCGGCGCAAGTTTTTCGAAAAATCATACGAGGGGATCCGCAAGAGGCCCGGCAAGAGGACCATGGTGCCTGGCGAGGTTGGATGATACCATGTTGGATTTCATGGGCCAAGGAAGTGGAAACAGGCGATTTTGGCTCATTTTTGTAGGTGTTAGCCCACGGATTCTGGCGCTGCATGGGGTTCCGGCGCAAGTTTCTATAAACATCATACGAGGGGGTCCGCAAGTGGCCTGGCAAGAGGACCATGGTGCCCGGTGTGGTTGGATGAGGCCTGGTTGAATTTTACGCGCCAAATGGAAACAGGCTATTTCGGCTCATTTCTGTGGGTGTTAGCCCACGGATCTGGCGCTGCATAGGGTTCCGGCGCAAGTTTCTCAAAAAATCATACGTGGGGGTCCGCAAAAGGCCCGGAAAGAGGTCCATGGTGCCCGCGGGGGGTTGGATGAGGCTTGGTTGGAGTTTATGGGCTAAGGAAGTAGAAACCGGCGATTTCGGCACTTTTCCAAAGGGGTTAGCCCACAGATTCTGCCGCTGCATGGGGTTCCGGCGCAAGTTTCTCTAAAAATCATACGAGGGGTCCACAAGAGGCCCGGCAAGAGGTCCATGGTGCCTGGCGGGGTTTGATGAGGCCTGGTTGGATTTTACGTGCCAAGGAAGTGGAAACAGGCGATTTCGGCACTTATCCAAAGGGGTTAACCCACGGATTCTGTCGCTGCATGGGGTTCCAGGGCAAGTTTCCCAAAAATTCATACGAGGGGGTTCCCAAGAGGCCCAGCAATAGGACCATGGTTCCCGGCGGGGTTGGATGAGGCCATGTTTGATTTTATGGGCCAAGGAAGTGGAAACAGGCAATTTAGGCTCACTTCTGTGGGTGTTAGCCCACGGATTCTGGCGCTGCATGGGGTTTCGGCGCAAGTTTCTCAAAATATCATACGAGGGGGTCCGTAAGAGGCCCGGCAAGAGGTCCATCATGCCCAGTGGGTTTGGATGAGGCCTGGTTGGATTTTATGGGCCAAGGAAGTGAAAACAGGCGATTTCGGCACTTTTCCAAAGGGGTTAGCCCACAGATTCTGTTGCAGCATGGGGTTCCGGCGCATGTTTCTCGAAAAATCATACGAGGGGGTCTGCAAGAGGCCCGACAAGAGGACCATTGTGTCAGGCGGGGTTGGATGAGGCCTGGTTGGATTTTATGGGCCAAGGAAGTGGAAACAGGCGATTTCGGCTCATTTATGTGGGTGTTAGCCCACGGATTCTGGGGATGCATAGGGTTCCGGCGCAAGTTTCTCAAAAAATCATACGGGGGGGTCTGCAAAAGGCCCGGCAAGAGGTCCATGGTGCTCGCCGGGGTTGGATGAGGCTTGGTTGGAGTTTATGGGCTAAGGAAGTGGAAACAGGCGATTTCGGAACTTTTCCAAAGGGGTTAGCCCACAGATCTCGCCGCTACATGGGGTTCCGGTGCATGTTTCCCTAAATATCATACGAGGGGTCCGCAAGAGGCCCGGCAAAAGGACCATGGTGCCCGACGGGGTTGGATGAGGTTTGGTTGGATTTTATGCGCCAAGGAAGTGGAATCAGGCGATTTCGGCTCATTTCACTGGGTGTTAGCCCACGGATTCTGGCACTGCATGGGGTTCCGGCGCAAGGTTCTCAAAAACTCATACGAGGGGGTCCGCAAGAGGCCCGGCAAGAGGTCCATGGTTCCTGGCGGGTTTGGATGAGGCCTGGTTGGATTTTACGTGCCAAGGAAGTGGAAACAGGCGATTTCGGCACTTTTCCAAAGGGGTTAGCCCACGGATTCTGTCGCTGCATGGGGTTCCAAGGCAAGTTTCTCGTCAAATCATATGAGGGGGTCCGCAAGAGGCCGGGCAAGAGGACCATGGTGCCCAGCGGGGTTAGATGAGGCCTGGTTGGAATTTACGGACCAAGGATGTGGAAGCAGGCGATTTCGGCTCATTTATGTGGGTGTTAGCCCACGGATTCTGGCGCTGCATGGGGTTCCGGCGCAAGATTCTCAAAAAATCATACGAGGGGGTCCGTAAGAGGCCCAGCAAGAGGTCCATTGTGCCCGGTGGGGTTGAATGAGGCCTGGTTGGATTTTATGGGCCAAGGAAGTGGAAACAAGCGATTTTGGCACTTTTCCAAAGGGCTTAGCCCAGGGATTATGTCGCTGCATGGGGTTCCGGCACAATTTTCTCAAAAAATCATACGAGGGGGTCCGTAAGAGGCCCGACAAGATGACCATGGTGCTCGGCAGGGTTTGATGAGGCCTGGTTGGATTTTATGGGCCAAGGAAGTGGAAACAGGCGATTTCGGCTCATTTCTGTGGGTGTTAGCTCATGGATTCTGACGCTGCATGGGGTTCCGGCGCAAGTTTCTCAAAAACTCATAGGAGGGGGTCAGCAAAAGGCCTGGCAAGAGGTCCATGGTGCCCGGCGGGGTTGGAAAAGGCCTGGTTGGACTTTATGGGCCAAGGAAGTGGAAACAAGCGATTTCGGCACTTTTCCAAAGGGGTTAGCCCACGGATTCTGTCGCTACATGGGGTTCTGGTGCAAGTTTCTCGAAAAATCATACGAAGGGGTCCTCAAGAGGCCAGCAAGAGGACCATGGTGCCCGGCGGGGTTGGATGAGACCTGGTTGGATTTTATGGGCCAAGGAAGTGGATACAGGCGATTTCGGCACTTTTCCAAAGGGGTTAGCCGACGGATTCTGTCGTTACATGGGGTTCCGGCGCAAGTTTCTTGAAAGATCATACGAAGGGGTCCGTAAGAGGCCCAGCAAGAGGACCATGGTGCCCGGCGGGGTCGGATGAGACCTGGTTAGATTTTATGGGCCAAGGAAGTGGAAACAGACGATTTTGACTCATTTCTGTGGGTGTTAGCCCACGGATTCTAGCGCTGCATGGGGTTCCGGCGCAAGTTTCTCAAAAACACATACGTGGGGGTCTGCAATAGGCCCGAAAAGAGGTCCATGGTGCCCGGCGGGGTTGGATGAGGCCTGGTTAGATTTTATGGGCCAAGGAAGTGGAAACAGGCGATTTTGGCACTTTTCAAAAGGGGTTAGCCCACGGATTATGTCGCTACATGGGGTTCCGGCGCAAGTTTCTCGAAAAATCATACAAGGGGGTCTGCAAGAGGCCCGGAAAGAGGACCATGGTACCCGGCGGGGTTGGATAAGGCCTGGTTGGATATTATGGGCCAAGAAAGTGGAAACAGGTGATTTCGGTTCATTTTTGTGGGTGTTAGCCCACGGATTCTGTCGCTGCATGGAGTTCCGGCGCAAGTTTCTCAAAAATTCATACGAGAGGGTCCGCAAGAGGCCCGGCAAGAGGACCATGGTGCCCGGCGGGATTGGAAGAGGCCTGGTTGGATTTTACTGGCCAAGGAAGTGGAAAGAGGCAATTTCGGCTCATTTATGTGGGTGTTAGCCCACGGATTCTGGCGCTGCATGGGGTTCCGGCGCAAGTTTCTTGAAAAGTCATACGAGGGGGTCCGCAAGAGGCCCGGCAAGAGGTCCATGGTTCCCGGCGGGGTTGGATGGGGCCTGGTTGGAATTTATTGGCCAACGAACTGGAAATAGGCAATTTTGGCACTTTCCCAAAGGGGTTAGCCCACGGATTCTGTCGCTGCATGGGGTTCCGGCGCATGTTTTTCGAATAATCATACGAGGGGATCCGCAAAAGGCCCGATAAGAGGACCATGGTGCCCGGCGGGGTTGGATGAGGCCATGTTGGATTTTATGGGCCAAGGAAGTGGAAACAGGCGATTTCGGCTCATTTTTGTGGGTGTTAGCCCACGGATTCTGGAGCTGCATGGGGTTCCGGCGCAAGTTTCTATAAAAATCATACGAGGGGGTCCGCAAGTGGCCTGGCAAGAGGACCATGGTGCCCGGCGGGGTTGGATGAGGCCTGGTTAGATTTTATGCGCCAAGGAAGTGGAAACAGGCGATTTCGGCTCATTTCACTGGGTGTTAGCCCACGGATTCTGGCGCTGCATGGGGTTCCGGCGCAAGTTTCTCAAAAACTCATACGAGGGGGTCCGCATGAGGCCCCACAAGAGGTCCATGGTGCCTGGCGGGTATGGATGAGGCCTGGTTGGATTTTACGTGCCAAGGAAGTGGAAACAGGCGATTTCAGCACTTTTCCAAAGGGGTTAGCCCATGGATTCTGTCGCTGCATGGGGTTCCAAGACAAGTTTCTCGTAAAATCATATGAGGGGGTCCGCAAGAGGCCCGGCAAGAGGACCATGGTGCCCAGTGGGGTTGGATGAGGCCTGGTTGGAATTTACGGACCAAGGAAATGGAAGCAGGAGATTTCGGCTCATTTATGTGGGTGTTAGCCCACGGATTCTGGCGCTGCATGGGTTTCCGGCGCAAGTTTCTCAAAAAATCATACGAGGGGGTTCGTAAGAGGCCCGGCAAGAGGTCCATCGTGCCCGGTGTGTTTGGATGAGGCCTGGTTGGATTTTATGGGCCAAGGAAGTGGAAACAGGCGATTTCGACACTTTTCCAAAGGGGTTTGCCCACGAATTTTGTCGCTGCATGGGGTTCCGGCCCAAGTTTCTCGAAAAATAATGCGAGGGGGTCCGCAAGAGGCCCGGCAAGAGGACCATGGTGCCCGGCGGGGTTGGATGAGGCCTGGTTGGATTTTATGGGCGAAGGAAGTGGAAACAGGCGATTTCGGCTCATTTCTGTGGGTGTTAGCCCACGGATTCTAGCGCTGCATGGGGTTCCGGCGCAAGTTTCTTGAAAAATCATATGTGGGGGTCCGAAAGAGGCTCGGCAAGAGGACCATTGTGCCCGGCGGGGTTGGATGAGGCCATGTTGGATTTTATGGGCCAAGGAAGTGGAAACAAGCGATTTCGGCTCATTTCTGTGGGTGTTAGCCACGGATTCTAGCGCTGCATGGGGTTCCGGTGCAAGTTTCTATAAAAATCATACGAGGGGTCCACAAGTGGCCTGGAAAGAGGACTATGGTGCCTTGCGGGGTTGGATGAGGCCTGGTTGGATTTTATGGGCCAAGGAAGTGCAAACAGGCGATTTCGGCACTTTTCCAAAGGGGTTAGCCCACACATTCTCTCGCTGCATGAGGTTCCGGCGCGAGTGTCTCAAAAAATCATACGAAGGGGTCTGCAAGAGGCCCAACAAGAGGTCCATGGTGCCCGGTGGGGTTGGATGAGGCCTGGTTGGATTTTATGGGCCAAGGAAGTGGAAACAAGCGATTTTCGCACTTTTCCAAAGGGCTTAGCCCACGGATTATGTCGCTGCATGGGGTTCCGGCACAAGTTTCTCAAAAAATCATACGAGGGGGTCCGTAAGAGGCCCGGCAAGAAGACCATGGTGCTCGGCGGGGTTGGATGAGGCCTGGTTGAATTTTATGGGCCAAGGAAGTGGAATTAGGCGATTTCAGCTCATTTCTGTGGGTGTTAGCTCACGGATTCTGACGCTGCATGGGGTTCCGGCGCAACTTTCTCTAAAACGCATACGAGGGGGTCAGCAAGAGGCCCGACAAGAGGTCCATGGTGCCCGGCGGGGTTGGATAAGGCCTGGTTGGACTTTATGGGCCAAGGAAGTGGAAACAGGCGATTTCGGCACTTTTCCAAAGGGGTTAGCCCACAGATTTTGTCGCTAAATGGGGTTCTGGCGCAAGTTTCTCGAAAAATCATACGAAGGGGTCCTTAAGAGGCCAGCAAGAGGACCATGGTGCCCGGCGGGGTTGGATGAGAACTGGTTGGATTTTATGGGCCAAGGAAGTGGATACAGGCGATTTCGGCACTTTTCCAAAGGGGTTAGCCCACGGATTCTGTCAGTAATTGGGGTTCCGGCGCAAGTTTCTCAAAAAATCATTCGAAGGGGTCCGCAAGAGGCCCAGCTAAAGGACCATGGTGCCCGACGGGGTTGGATGAGACCTGGTTGGATTTTATGGGCCAAGGAAGTGGAAACAGACGATTTTGACTCATTTCTGTGGGTGTTAGCCCACGGATTCTGGCACTGCATGGGGTTCCGGTGCAAGTTTCTCAAAAACACATACGTGGGGGTCTGCAAGAGGCCCGAAAAGAGGTCCATGGTGCCCGGCGGGGTTGGATGAGGCCTGGTTGGAGTTTATGGGCTAAGGAAGCGGAAACAGGCGATTTCGGCACTTTTCCAAAGGGGTTAGCCCACGGATTCTGCCGTTGCATGGGGTTCCGGTGCAAGATTCTCTAAAAATCATACGAGGGGTCCGCAAGAGGCCCGGCAAGAAGACCATGGTTCCCGGAGGGGTTGGATGAGGTTTGGTTGGATTTTATGGGCCAAGGAAGTGGAAACAGGCGATTTCGGCACTTTTCCAAAGGGGTTAGCCCACGGATTCTGTCGCTGCATGGAGTTCCAGCGCAAGTTTCTCGAAAAATCATCTGAGGGGGTCCTCAAGAGGCCCGACAATAGGACCATGGTGCCCGGCGGGGTTGGATGAGGCCACGTTGGATTTTATGGGCCAAAGAAGTGGAAACAAGCAATTTAGGCTCATTTCTGTGGGTGTTAGCCCACGGATTCTGTCGCTGCATATGGTTCCGGCGCAAGTTTCTCGAAAAATCATACGAGGGGGTCCGGAAGAGGCCCGACAAGAGGTCCATAGTGCCCGGCGTGGTTGGATGAGGCCTGGTTTGATTTTAGGTCCAAGGAAGTGGAAACAGGCGATTTTGGCACTTTTTCGAAAGGGGTTAGCCCATGGATTCTGGCGCTGCATGGGGTTCTGATGCAAGTTCCTCGAAAAATCATACGAGGGGGTCCGCAAGAGGCCCGGAAAGAGGACCATGGTGCCCGGCGTGGTTGGATGAGGCCTGGTTTCATTTTAGGTCCAAGGAAGTGGAAACAAGCGATTTTGGCACTTTTTCGAAAGAGGTTAGCCCATGGATTCTGGCGCTGCATGGGGTTCCGACGCACATTCCTCGAAATATCATACGAGGGGGTCCGCAAGAGGACCATGGTGCCCGGTGGGTTTGGATGAGGCCTGGTTGGATTTTATGGGACAAGGAAGTGGAAACAGGCGATTTCAACTCATTTCTGTGGGTGTTAGCCCACGGATTTTGGCGCTGCATGGGGTTCCGGCGCAAGTTTCTTGAAATATCATACGTGGGATCCAAAAGAGGCCCGGAAAGAGGTCCATGGTTCCCGGAGGGGTTGGATGAGGCCTAGTTGGATTTTATGGGCCAAGGAAGTGGAAACAGGCGATTTTGGCACTTTTCCAAAGGGGTTAGCCCACGGATTCTGTCGCTGCATGGGGTTCCGGCGCAAGTTTCTCGAAAAATCATACGAGGGGGTCCGCAAGAGGACCATGGTGCCCGGCGGGATTGGATGAGGCCTGGTTTGATTTTATGGGCCATGTGGAAACAGGCGATTTCGGCTCATTTCTGTGGGTGTTAGCCCACAGATTCTGGCGTTGCATGGGGTTCCGGCGCGAGTCTCTCAAAAAATCATATGAGGGGGTCTTCAAGAGGCCCTGCAAGAAGATCATGGTGCCCGGCGGGGTTAGATAAGGCCTGGTTGGATTTTATGGGCCAAGGAAGTGGAAACTGGCAATTTCGGCTCATTTCACTGGGTGTTAGCCCACGAATTCTGGCGCTGCATGGGTTTCCGGCGCAAGTTTCTCAAAAAACCATACGAGGGGGTCTGCAAGAGGCCCGGCAAGAGGTCCATGGTGCCTAGCGGGGTTGGATGAGGCCTGGTTGGATTTTACGTGCCAAGGAAGTGGAAACAGGCGATTTCGGCACTTTACCAAAGGGGTTAGCCCACGGATTCTATCACTGCATGGGGTTCCAGCGCAAGTTTCTCAAAAAATCATACGAGGGGGTCCGCAAGAGGCCCGGCAATAGGACCATGGTGCCCGACTGGGTTGGATGAGGCCATGTTGGATTTTATGGGCCAAGGAAGTGGAAGCAGGCGATTTCGGCTCATTTCTGTGGGTGTCAGCCCACAGATTCTGGCGCTGCATGGGGTTCCGGCGCAAGTTTCTCAAAACATCATACGAGGGGTTCCGTAAGAGGCCCGGCAAGAGGTCCATCGTGCCCGGTAGGGTTGGATGAGGCCTGGTTGGATTTTATGGGCCAAGGAAGTTGAAACAGGCGATTTCGGCACTTTTCCAAAGGGGTTAGCCCATTGATTCTGTTGCAGCATGGGGTTCCGGCGCAAGTTTCTCGAAGAATCATACGAGGGCGTCTGCAAGAGGCTCGGCAAGAGGACCATGGTGCCCGGCAGAGTTGGATGAGGCCTGGTTGGATTTTATGGGCCAAGGAAGTGGAAACAGGCAATTTCGGCTCATTTATGTGGGTGTTAGCCCAAGGATTCTGGCACTGCATGGGGTTTCGCTGCAAGAGGCCCGGCAAGAGGTCCATGGTTCCCGACGGGGTTGGATGAGGCCTGATTGGATTTTATGGGCCAAGAAATTGGAAACAGGCGATTTCGGCACTTTTCCAAAGGGGTTAGCCCACGGATTCTGTTGCTGCATGGGTCCGGCGCAAATTTCTCAAAAAATCATACGAGGGGGTCCACAAGAGGCCCAGCAAGAGGACCATGGTGCCCGGCGGGGTTGGATGAGGCCTGGTTGGATTTTATGGGCCAAGGAAGTGGAAACAAGCGATTTCGGCTCATTTCTGTGGGTGTTAGCCCACGGATTCTGGCGTTGCATGGGGTTTTGGCGCAAGTTTCTCAAAAAATCATATGAGGGGGTCTGCAAAAGGCCCAGCAAGCGGTCCATGGTGCCCGGTGGGGTTTGAATGGGCCTGGTTGGATTTTATGGGCCAAGGAAGTGGAAACAGGCAATTTCGGCACTTTTCCAAAGTGGTTAGCCCACGGATTCTGTCGCTGCATAGGGTTCCGAAGGAAGCGACACTTGATCCTGATGGTGTCATGAGGATTGGAGGTCGAATTTGTGTGCCTAAGGTGGGTGACTTGATTAGAGTGATCATGGATGAGGCGCATTGTGCTCGTTATTCCATTCATCTAGGAGCAGCGAAGATGTATCATGACCTGAGTCAGCATTACTGGTGGTGTGGCATGAAAAAGGACATCACAGACTTTGTGTCCAGGTGTTTAACTTGTCAGCAGGTTAAGTATGAGCACCAAAGGCCTGGAGGTGAGTTACAGAGGATGCCCATTCCTACGTGGAAGTGGGAGCGTATCACCATGGATTTTGTGGTAGGTTTACCCACTACTGTGGGTGGTTATGACTCTATCTGGGTAGTTGTGGATCGATTGACTAAGTCTGCCCATTTCATTCCTGTCAAGGTTAAGTACACAGCAGAGAAGTTGGTTGAGCTGTACATCAGTCAGATAGTTAGATTGCATGGTGCTGCATGGGGTTCCGGCGTAAGTTTCTCAAAAAATCATACGAGGGGGTCCGCAAGAGGCCCGGAAAGAGGACCATGGTGCCTGGCGGGGTTGGATGAGGCCTGGTTGGATTTTATGGGCCAAGGAAGTGGAAAAAGGCGATTTCGGCTCATTTATGTGGATGTTAGCCCACGGATTCTGGCGCTGCATGTGGTTCCGGTGCAAGTTTCTCGAAAATTCATATGAGGGGGTCTGCAAGAGGTCCGGAAAGAGGTGCATGGTGCCCGGCGTGGTTGGATGTGGCCTGGTTAGATTTTATGGGCCAAGGAAGTGGAAATAGGCGATTTCGGCACTTTTCTAAAGGGGTTAGCCCACGGATTCTGTCGCTGAATGGGGTTCCGGTGCAAGTTTCTCGAAAAATCAAACGAGGGGGTCTACAAGAGGCTCGGTAAAAGGACCATGGTGCCCGATGGGATTGGATGAGGCCTGGTTGGATTTTAGGGGCCAAGGAATTATAAATAGGCGATTTCGGCTCATTTCTGAACGTGTTAGCCCACGGATTCTGGCGCTGCATGGGGTTCCGATGCAAGTTTCCCGAAAAATCATACGAGGGGGTCGGCAAGAGGCCCGGCAAGAGCTCATGGTGCCCGGCAGGGTTGTATGAGGCCTGGTTAGATTTTATGGGCCAAGGAAGTGGAAATAGGCAATTTCGGCACTTTTCCAAAGAGGTTAGCCAACGGATTCTGTCGCTGCATGGGGTTCCGGCGCAAGTTTCTCAAAAAATCATATGAGGGGGTCCGCAAGAGGCCCGGAAAGAGGACCATGGTGCCCGGCGGGGTTGGATGAAGCCATGTTGGATTTTATGGGCCAAGGAAATGGAAACAGGAGATTTCGGCTCATTTCTATGGGTGTTAGCCCACGGATTCTAGCGCTGCATGGGGTTCCGGCGCAAGTTTCTATAAAAATCATACGAGGGGTCAGCAAGAGGCCCGGCAAGAGGTCCATGGTGCCCGGCGGGGTTAGATGAGGCCTTGTTGGATTTAATTGGCCAAGGAATTGTAAACAGGCGATTTCGGTACTTTTCCAAAGGGGTTAGCCCACGGATTCTGTCGCCGCATGGGGTTCCGGCGCAAGTTTCTTGAAAAATCATAAGAGGGGGTCCGCAAGAGGCCTGGCAAGAGGACATTGGTGCTCGGTGGGGTTGGATGAGGCCTGGTTGGAATTTATGGGCCAAGGAAGTCGAAACAGGCGATTTCGGCTTATTTCTGTGGGTATTAGCCCACGGATTCCGGCGCTGCATGGGGTTCCGATGCAAGTTTCTCGAAAAATCATACGAGGGGGTCTGCAAGAGGCCCGGCAAGAGGTCTATGGGCCCGGCAGGGTTGGATGAGGCCTTGTTGGATTTTATGGGCTAAGGAAGTGGAAAAGGCGATTTCAGCACTTTCCCAAAGGGGTTAGCCTACGAATTCTGTCGCTACATGGGGTTCTGGCGCAAGTTTCTCGAAAAATCATACGAAGGGGTCCGCAAGAGGCCCAGCAAGAGGACCATGGTGCCCGGTGGGGTTGGATGAGACCTTGTTGGATTTTATGGGCCAAGGAAGTGGATACAGGCGATTTCGGAACTATTCCAAAGGGGTTAGCCCACGGATTCTGTCGTTACATGGGGTTCCGGCGCAAGTTTCTCGAAAAATGATACGAAGGGGTCCGCAAGAGGACCATGGTGCCCGGCGGGGTTGGATGAGACCTGGTTGGATTTTATGGGCCAAGGAAGTGGAAACAGGCGATTTTGACTCATTTCTGTGGGTGTTAGCCCATGGATTCTGGCGCTGCATAGGGTTCCGGCGCAAGTTTCTCAAAAACTCATATGTGGGGGTCTGCAAGAGGCCCGAAAAGAGGTCCATGGTGCCCGACGGGGTTTGATGAGGCCTGGTTGGATTTTATGGGCCAAGGAAGTGGAAATAGGCGATTATGGCACTTTTCAAAAGGGGTTAGCCCACGGATTCTGTCGCTACATGGTGTTCCGGCGCAAGTTTCTCGAAAAATCATACAAGGGGATCTGCAAGAGGCCCGACAAGAGGACCATGGTACCCGGTGGGTTGGATAAGGCCTTGTTGGATATTATGGGCCAAGGAAGTGGAAACAGGTGATTTCGGCTCATTTTTGTGGGTGTTAGCCCACGGATTCTATCGCTCAATGGGGTTCCGGCGCAAGTTTCTCCAAAATTTATACGAGGGGGTCCGCAAGAGGCCCGACAAGAGGACCATGGTGCCCGGCGGGGTTGGAAGAGGCCTGGTTGGATTTTATGGGCCAAGGAAGTGGAAAGAGGCGATTTCGGCTCATTTATGTGGGTGTTAACCCACGGATTCTGGCGCTGCATGGGGTTCCGGCGCAAGTTTCTGGAAAAAGCATACGAGAGGGTCCGCAAGAGGCCCGGCAAGAGGTCCATGGTTCCCGACGGGGTTGGATGGGGCCTGGTTGGATTTTATGGGCCAAGGAAGTGGAAATAGGCAATTTCGGCACTTTCCCAAAGGGGTTAGCCCACGGATTCTGTCGCTACATGGGGTTCCGGCGCAAGTTTTTTGAAAAATAATATGAGGGGATCCGCAAGAGGCCCTGTAAGAGGACCATGGTGCCCGGCGGGGTTGGATTAGGCCATGTTGGATTTTATGGGCTAAGGAAGTGGAAACAGGCGATTTCGGCTCATTTTTGTGGGTGCTAGCCCACGGATTCTGGAGCTGCATGGGGTTCCGGTGCAAGTTTCTATAAAAATCATACGACGGGCTCCACAAGTGGCCTGGCAAGAGGACCATGGTGCCCGGCGGGGTTGGATGAGGCCTGGTTAGATTTTATGCGCCAAGAAAGCGGAAGCAGGCGATTTTGGCTCATTTTTGTGGGTGTTAGCCCACGGATTCTGGCGCTGTATAGGGTTCCAGCAAAAGTTTCTCCAAAAATCATACGAGGGGGTCCCCAAGAGGCCTGGCAATAGGACCATGGTGCCCGGCGGGGTTGGATGAGGCCATGTTGGATTTTATGGGCCAAGGAAGTGGAAACAAGCAATTTAGGCTCATTTATGTGGGTGTTAGCCCACGGATTCTGTCGCTGCATGCGGTTCCAGCGCAAGTTCCTCGAAAAATCATACGAGGGGGTCCGCAAAAGGCCCAATAAGAGGACCATGGTGCCCGGCGGGGTTGGATAAGGCCTGGTTGGATTTTATTGGCCAAGGAAGTGGAAATAGGAGATTTCGGCTCATTTCTGTGGGTGTTAGCCCACGGATTCTGGCGCTGCATGGGGTTCTGGCACAAGTTTCTCGAAATATCATACGAAGGGGTCCGCAAGAGGCCCTACAAGAGGTCCATGGTGCCCGATGGGGTTGGATGAGGCCTGATTGGATTTTATGGGCCAAGGAAGTGGAAACAGGCGATTTCAACACTTTTCCAAAGGGGTTAGCCCACGGATTCTGGCGCTGCATGGTGTTCCGGTGCAAGTTTCTCGAAAAATCATAGTTGGGGGTCCGCAAGAGGTCTGGGAAGAGGTCCATGGTGCCCGGCGGGGTCGGATGTGTCCAGGTTAGATTTTATGGGCCAAGGAAGTGGAAATAGGCGATTTCGGCACTTTTCCAAAGGGGTTAGCCCACAGATGTCGCTGAATGGGGTTCCGGTGCAAGTTTATCGAAAAATCAAACAAGGGGGTCAACAAGAGGCTCGGCAAAAGGACCATGGTGCCCGGCGGGGTTGGATGAGGCCTGGTTGGATTTTATGGGCCAAGGAATTGTAAATAGGCGATTTCGGCTCATTTTTGAATGTGTTAGCCCACGGATTCTGGCGCTGCATGGGGTTCCGGTGCAAGATTCTCGAAAAATCATACGCGGGGGTCGGCAAGGGGCCCCGCAAGAGGTCCATGGTGCCCGGCAGGGTTGTATGAGGCCTGGTTAGATTTTATGGGCCAAAGAAGTGGAAACAGGCAATTTCGATACTTTCCCAAAGGGGTTAGCCCACGGATTCTGTCGTTGCATGAGATTTCAGCGCAAGTTTCTCGAAAAATCATACGAGGGGGTCCGCAAGAAGCCCGGAAAGAGGATCATGGTGCTCGGCAGGGTTGGATGAGGCCTGGTTGGACTTTATGGGCCAAGGAAGTGGAAACAGGAGATTTCGGCTCATTTCTATGGGTGTTAGCCCACGGATTCCGGCGCTGCATGGGGTTCCGGTGCAAGTTTCTCGAAAAATCATACGAGGGGGTCTGCAAGAGGCCCGGCAAGAGGTCTATGGTGCCCGGCGGGGTTGGATGATGCCTTGTTGGATTTTATGGGCCAAGGAAGTGGAAACAGGCGATTTCGGCACTTTCCCAAAGGGGTTAGCCCACGGATTCTGGCGCTGCATGGGGTTCCAGTGCATGTTTCTCAAATGGTCATACGAGGGGGTCCACAAGATGCTCGGCAAGAGGACCATGGTACCCGGCGGGGTTGGATGAGGCCTGGTTGGATTTTATGGGCCAAGGAAGTGGAAACAGGCGATTTCGGCTCATTTCTGTGGGTGTTAGCCCACGGATTCTGGCGCTGCATGGGGATCCGACGCAAGTTTCTCGAAAAAATCATACGAGGGGGTCCGAAAGAGGCCTGGCAAGCGGTCCATGGTGCCCGGCGGGGTTGGATGAGGCCTGGTTGGATCTTATGGGCCAAGGAAGTGGAAACAGGGGATTTGGACACTTTTCCAAAGGGGTTAGCCCACGGATTCTGGCGCTGCATGGGTTTCCGGCGCAAGTTTCTCGAAAAATCATACGAGAGTGTCCGTAAGAGGCCCGACAAGAGGACCATGGTGCCCGGCGGGGTTGGTTGAGGCCTGGTTGGATATTATGGGCCAAGGAAGTGGAAACAGGCGATTTTGGCTCATTTCTGTGGGTGTTAGCCCAGGGATTCTGGCACTGCATGGGGTTCCGGCGCAAGTTTCTCGAAAAATCATACGAGGGGTCAGCAAGAGGCCCGGCAAGAGTTCCATGGTGCCCGACAGGGTTGGATGAGGCTTGGTTGGATTTTATGGGCCAAGGAAGTGGAAACAGGCAATTTTGACACTTTTCCAAAGGGGTTAGCCCACGGATTCTATCGCTGCACGGGGTTCCGGTGCAAGTTTCTCGAAAAATCATACGAGAGGGTCCGAAAGAGGCCTTGCAAGAGGACATTGGTACTCGGCGGGGTTGGATGAGGCCTGGTTAGATTTTATGGGCCAAGGAAGTGGAAACAGGCGAAAAGAGGCCCGAAAAGCGGTCCATGGTGCCCGGCGGGGTTGGATGAGGCCTGGATGGATTTTATGGGCCAACGAAGTGGAAACAGGGGATTTCGGCACTTTTCCAAAGGGGTTAGCCCACGGATTCTAGCGCTCCATGGGTTTCCGGCGCAAGTTTCTCAAAAGATCATACGAGAGGGTCCGTAAGAGGCCCGACAAGAGGACCATGGTACCCGGCGGGGTTGGATGAGGCCTGGTTGGATTTTATGGGCCAAGGAAGTGGAAACAGGCGATTTCAGCTCATTTCTGTGGGTGTTAGCCTACGGATTCTGGCGCTGCATGGGGTTCCGGTGCAAGTTTCTTGAAAACTCATACGAGGGGGTCCGCAAGAGGCCCGGCAAAAGGTATATGGTGCCCGGCAGGGTTGGATGAGGCCTTGATGGATTTTATGGGCCAAGGAAGTGGAAACAGGCGATTTTGGCACTTTTCAAAAGGGGTTAGCCCACGGATTCTGTCGCTGCATGGGGTTCCGGCGCAAGTTTATCGAAAAATCTTACGAAGGGGTCCGCAAGAGGCCCGAAACGAGTACCATAGTGCCCGGCGGGGTTGGATGAGGCCTGGTTGGATTTTATGGGCCAAGGAAGTTGAAACAGGCGATTTCGGCTCATTTATGTGCGTGTTAGCCCACGGTCTGTCGCTGCATGGGGTTCCGGCGCAAGTTTCTCGAAAACTCATATGAGGGGGTCCGCAAGAGGCCCGGCGGGGTTGGATGAGGCCTGGTTGGATTTTATGGGCCAAAGAAGTGGAAACAGGTGATTTTGGTACTTTTCTGAAGGGGTTAGCCCACGGGTTCTGTCGTTGCATGTGGTTCCGGTGCAAGTTTCGTGAAAAATTATACGAGGGAGTCCGCAAGAGGCCCGACAAGAGGTCCATGGTGCCCAGCGGGGTTGGATGGCCTGATTGTATTTTATGGGCAAAGGAAATGGAAACAGGCGATTTCGGTACTTTTCCAAAGGGGTTAGCCCACGGATTATGTCGCAGCATGGGGTTCCGATGCAAATTTCTTGAAAAATCATACGAGGGGGTCCGCAAGAGGCCCGGAAAGAGGACATTGGTGCCCGGCGGGGTTGGATGAGGCCTGGTTGGATTTTATTGGCCAAGGAAGTGGAAACAGGCAATTTCGGCTCATTTCTGTGGATGTTAGCCCACGGATTCTGGCGCTGCATGGGGTTCCGGCGCAAGTTTCTCGAAATATCATACGAGGGTGTCCTCAAGAGGCCCGGAAAGAGGACCATGGTGCCCGGCGGGGTTGGATGAGGCCTGCTTGTATTTTATGGGCCAAGGAAGTGGAAACAGGCAATTTCGGCTCATTTTCTCTGGGTGTTAGCCCAAGGAATCTGGCACTGCATGGGGCTCCGGCGCAAGTTTCTCGAAAAATCATACAAGGGGGTCCGCAATAGGCCCCGCGGGGTTGGATGAGGCCTGGTTGCATTTTATGGGCCAAAGAAGTGGAAACATGCGATTTCGGTACTTTTCCAAAGGGGTTAGCCCACGTTTTTGTCGCTGCATGGGGTTCCGACGCAAGTTTCTCGAAAAGTCATACGAGGGGGTCCGCAAGAAGCCCAGAAAGAGGACCATGGTGCCCGGCGGGGTTGGATGAGGCCTTGTTGGATTTTATGGGCCAAGGAAGTGGAAACAGGCGATTTCGGCCCATTTCTGTGGGTATTAGCCCACAGATTCTTGCACTGCATGGGGTTCCGGCGCAAGTTTCTCAAAATATCATATGAGGAGGTCCGCAAGAGGCCTCGCAAGAGGTCTATGGTGCCTGGCGGGGTTTGATGAGGCCTGGTTGGATTTTATGGGCCAATGAAGTGGAAATAGGCGATTTCGGTACTTTTCCAAAGGGGTTAGCCCACGGATTTTGTCGCTGCATGGGGTTCCGGCGCAAGTTTCTCGAAAAATCATACGAGGGGGTCTGCAAGAGGCCTGGCAAGAGGACATTGGTGCCTAGCGGGATTGGATGAGGCCTGGTTGGATTTTATGGGCCAAGTGGAATCAGGCAATTTCGGCTCATTTCTGTGGGGTGTTAGCCCACGGATTCTGGCGTTGCATGGGGTTTCAGCGCAAATTTCTCGAAAAATCATACGAGGGGGTCCGCAAGAGGCCCGGCAAGCGGTCCACGGTGCCCGGCGGGGTTGGATGAGGCCTGGTTGGATTTAATGGGCCAAGGAAGTGGAAATAGGCGATTTCGGCTCATTTCTGTAAATGTTAGCCCATGGATTCTGGCGCTGCATAGGGTTCCGATGCATGTTTCTCAAAAAAATATACGCGGGGGTGCGCAAGAGGCCCGGCAAAAGGTCCATGGTGCCCGGCAGGGTTAGATGAGGCCTTGTTGGATTTTATGGGCCAAGGAAGTGGAAACAGGCGATTTTGGCACTTTTCCAAAGGGGTTAGCCCATGGATTCTGGGGCGGCATGGGGTTCCGGTGCAAGTATCTCAAAAAATCAAACGAGGGGGTTCGCAAGAGACCCGGCAAGAAGACCATGATGCCCGGCAGGGTTGGATGAGGCCTGGTTGGATTTTACGGGCCAAGGAAGTGGAAACAGGCGATTTCGACTAATTTCTCTGGGTGTTAGCCCACGGATTCTAGCGTTGCATGGAGTTTCAATGCAAGTTTCTCGAAAACTCATACGAGGGGGTTTGCAAGAGGCACTGCAAGAGGACCATGGTGCCTGGCGGGGTTGGATGAGGCCTGGTTGGATTTAATGGTCCAAGGAAGTGGAAACAGACGATTTCGGCTCATTTCTGTGGTTGTTAGCCCACGAATTCTGGCGCTGCATGGGGTTCCGGCGCAAGTTTCTCGAAATATCATACGAGGGGGTCTGCAAGAGGCCCGGTAAGAGGTCCATGGTGCCCGGCGAGGTTGGACGAGGCCAGGTTGGATTTTATTGGCCAAGGAAGTGGAAATAGACGATTTCGGCACTTTTCCAATGGGGTTAGCCCATGGATTCTGTCGCTGCATGGGGTTTCGGTGCAAGTTTCTTGAAAAATCATACGAGGGGGTCCGCAAAAGGTACTGCAAGAGGACCATGGTGCCTGGCGGGGTTGGATGAGGCCTGGTTAGATTTAATGGTCCAAGGAAGTGGAAACAGACGATTTCGGCTCATTTCTGTGGTTGTTAGCCCACGGATTCTGGCGCTGCATGGGGTTCCGGCGCAAGTTTCTCGAAAAATCATACGAGGGGGTCTGCAAGAGGCCCGGCAAGAGGTCTATGGTTCCTGGCGAGGTTGGATGAGGCCAAGTTAGATTTTATTGGCCAAGGAAGTGGAAATAGACGATTTCGGCACTTTTCCAATGGGGTTAGCCCACGGATTCTGTCGCTGCATGGGGTTTCGGTGCAAGTTTCTCGAAAAATCATACGAGGGGGTCCGCAAGAGGCCCGGCAAGAGGACCATGGTGCCCAGCGGGGTTAGATGAGGCCTGGTTGGATTTTATGGGCCAAGGAAATGGAAACAGGCGATTTCGGCTCATTTCTGTGGGTGTTAGCCCACGGATTCTGCCGCTGCATGGTGTTTTGGTGCAAGTTTCTCGAAAAATCATACGGGGGGTCCGCAAGAGACCCGGCAAGAGGACCATGGTTCCCGGTGGGGTTGGATGAGGCCTGGTTGGATTTTATGGGGCAAGGAAGTGGAAACAGGCGATTTCAGCTCATTTCTGTGGGTGTTAGCCCAAGGATTCTGGCACTGCATTGGGTTCCGGTGCAAGTTTCTTGAAAACTCATACGAGGGGGTCCGCAAGAGGCCCGGCGGGGTTGGATGAGGCCTGGTTGGATTTTATGGGCCAAAGAAGTGGAAACAGACGATTTTGGTACTTTTCCGAAGGGGTTAGCCCACGGGTTCTGTCGCTGCATGGGGTTCCGGCGCAAGTTTCTCGAAAAATCATACGAGGGGGTCCGCAAGAAGCCCGAAAAGAGGACCATGGTGCCCGGCGGGGTCGGATGAGGCCTGGTTAGATTTTATGGGCCAAGGAAGTAGAAACAGGCGATTTCGGCCCATTTCTGTGGGTGTTAGCCCACGGATTCTGGCAGTGCAAGGGGTTCCGGCGCAAGTTTCTCAAAATATCATATGAGGGGGTCCGCAAGAGGCCTCGCAAGAGGTCCATGGTGCCTGGCGGGGTTAGATGAGGCCTGGTTGGATTTTATGGGCTAATGAAGTGGAAACAGGCGATTTCGGTACTTTTCCAAAGGGGTTAGCCCACGGATTCTGTCGCTGCATGGGGTTCCGTCGCAAGTTTCTCGAAAAATCATTCGAGGGGGTCCGCAAGAGGCCTGGCAAGAGGATATTAGTGCCCACCGGGGTTGGATGAGGCCTAATTGGATTTTATGGGCCAAGGAAGTGGAAACAGGCAATTTCGGCTCATTTCTGTGGGGTGTTATCCCACGGATTCTAGCGCTGCATGGGGTTTCAGCGCAAATTTCTCAAAAAATCATACGAGGGGGTCCGCAAGAGGCCTGGCAGGCGGTCCATGGTGCCCGGCGGGGTTGGATGAGGCCTAGTTGGATTTTATGGGCCAAGGAAGTGGAAACGGGCGATTTCGGCACTTCTCCCAAGGGCTTAGCCCACGAATTCTGGCGCTGCACGGGGTTCCGGCGCAAGTTTCTCAATTAATCATATGAGCGGGTCCGCAAGAGGCCCGGAAAGAGGACCATGATGCCCTGCGGAGTTGGATGAGGCCTGTTTGGATTTTATGGGCCAAGGAAGTGGAAACAGGCGATTTCGGCTCATTTTTGTGGGTGTTAGCCCACGGATTTTGTCGCTGCATGGGGTTCCGGCGCAAGTTTCTCGAAAAATCGTACGAGGGGGTCCGCAAGAGGATCGTGGTGCCCGACGGGGTCCGGAAAGAGGATCGTGGTGCCCGACGGGGTTGGATAAGGCCTAGTTTGATTTTATGGGCTAAGGAAGTGGAAATGGGCGATTTCGGCTCATTTCTGTGGGTGTTAGCCCATGAATTCTAGCGCTGCATGGGATTTCGGAACAAGTTTCTCGAAATATTATACAAGGGGGTCTGCAAGATGCTTGGCAAGAGGTCCATGGTGCTCGACGGGGTTGGATGAGGCCTAGTTTGATTTTATGGGCCAAGGAAGTGGAAATAGGCGATTTCGGCACTTTTCCAAAGGGGTTAGCCCATGGATTCTAGCGCTGCATAGGGTTCCAGCGCAAGTTTCTCAAAATATCATACGAGGGGGTTCGCAAGAGGCCCGGCAAGAGGACCATGGTGCCCGGCAGGGTTGGATGAGGCCTGGTTGGATTTTATGGGCCAAGGAAGTGGAAAAAGGAGATTTCGGCTCATTTCTGTGGGTGTTAGCCCACGGATTCTGGCACTACATGGGATTCCGGCGCAAGTTTCTCAAAAAATCATACGAGGGGATCCGCAAGAGGCCCGGCAAGAGGTCCATGGTGCCCGGCGGGGTTGGATGAGGCCTTGATAAATTTTATGGGCCAAGGAAGTGGAAACAGGCGATTTCGGCACTTTTCCAAAGGGGTTAGCCCACGAATTCTGTTGCTGCATGGGGTTTCGGCGCAAGTTTCTAGAAAAATCATACTAGGGGGTCCGCAAGAGGCCTGGCAAGAGGACCATGGTTCCCGACGGAGTTGGATGAGGGCTTCTTTGATTGTATGGGCCAAGGAAGTGGAAACAGGAGATTTCGGCTCATTTCTGTGGGTGTTAGCCCACCGATTCTGGCGCTGCATGGGTTTCCGATGCAAGTTTCTCAAAAAATCATACGCGGGGGTGCGCAAGAGGCCCGGCAAAAGGTCCATGGTGCCCGGCGGGGTTAGATGAGGCCTGGTTGGATTTTATGGGCCAAGGAAGTGGAAACAGGCGATTTTGGCACTTTTCCAAAGGGGTTAGCCCAGGGATTCTGGGGCAGCATGGGGTTCCGGTGCAAGTTTCTCAAAAAATCATACGAGGGGGTCCGCATGAGACCCGACAAGAAGACCATGATGCCCGGCGGGGTTGGATGAGGCCTGGTTGGATTTGATGGTCCAAGGAAGTGGAAACAGACGATTTCGGCTCATTTCTGTGGTTGTTAGCCCACGAATTCTGGCGCTGCATGGGGTTCCGGCGCATGTTTCTAGAAATATCATACGAGGGGGTCTGCAAGAGGCCCGGCAAGAGGTCCATGGTGCCCGGCGAGGTTGGACGAGGCCAGGTTGGATTTTATTGGCCAAGGAAGTGGAAACAGACGATTTCGGCACTTTTCCAATGGGGTTAGCCCATGGATTCTGTCGCTGCATGGGGTTTCGATGCAAGTTTCTTGAAAAATCATACGAGGGGGTCCGCAAAAGGCACTGCAAGAGGACCATGGTGTCTGGCGGGGTTGGATGAGGCCTGGTTAGATTTAATGGTCCAAGGAAGTGGAAACAGACGATTTCGCCTCATTTCTGTGGTTGTTAGCCCACGAATTCTGGCGCTGCATGGGGGTTCCGACAACTTTCTCGAAAAGTTATACGAGGGGGTCCACAAGAGGCCCGGCAAGAGGTTCTTGGTGCCCGGTGGGGTTGGATGAGGCCTGGTTCGATTTTATGGGCCAAGGAAGTTGAAACAGGTGATTTCGGCACTTTTCCAAAGGGGTTAGCCCACGGATGCTATCGCTGCATGGGGTTCCAGCGTAAGTTTCTGAAAAAATCATACGAGGGGGTCCGCAAAAGGCCCGGCAAGAGTACCATGGTGCCCGACGGGGTTGGATGAGGCCTGGTTGGATTTTATGGGCCAAGGAAATGGAAACAGGCGATTTCGGCTCATTTCTGTGGGTGTTAGCCCACGGATTCTAGCGCTGCATGGGGGTTCCGGCAACTTTCTCGAAAACTCATACGAGGGGGTCCACAAGAGGCCCGGCAAGAGGTTCTTGGTGCCCGGTGGGGTTGGATGAGGCCTGGTTGGATTTTATGGGCCAAGGAAGTGGTAACAGGCAATTTTGGCACTTTTCCAAAGGGGTTAGCCCACGGATTCTGGCGATGCATGGGGTTCCGACACAAGTTTCTCAAAAAATAATACGCGGGGGTCCGCAAGAGGACCATGGTGCCCGGCGGGGTTGGATGAGGCCTGGTTGGATTTTATGGGCCAAGGAAGTGGAAACAGGCGGTTTAGACTCATTTCTGTGGGTGTTAGCCCACGGATTCTGGCGCTGCATAGGTTCCGGCGCAAGTTTCTTGAAAAATCATACGAGGGGGTCCGCAAGAGGCCCTACAAGAGGCCCATGGTGCCCAGCGGTGTTGGATGAGGCCTGGTTGGATTTTATGGGCCAAGGAAGTGGAAATGGGCGATTTTGGCATTTTTTCTAAGGGGTTAGCCCACGGAGTCTGGCGCTGCATGGGGTTTTGACGCATGTTTCTCGAAAAATAATACGAGAGGGTCCGCAAGAGGCACGGCAAGAGCAACATAGTTCCCGGCGGGGTTAAATGAGGCCTGGTTTGATTTTATGGGCCAAGGAAGTGGAAACATGCGATTTCGACTCATTTCTATGGGTGTTAGCCCACGGATTTTGGCGCTGCATAGGGATCCGGCGCAAGTTTCTCGAAAAAGCATACGAGGGGGTCCGCAAGAGGCCCGGCAAGAGGTCCATGGTGCCCGGCAGGGTTGGATGAGGCCTGGTTGGATTTTATGGGCCAAGGAAGTGGAAACGGGCGATTTCGGCACTTTTCCCAAGGGCATAGCCCACGGATTCTGACACTACATGGGGTTCCGGCGCAAGTTTCTCGAAAACTCATACGAGGGGGTCCGCAAGAGGCCTGGCAAGAGGACCATGGTGCCCGGCGGAGTTGGCTGAGGCCTGGTTGGATTTTATGAGCCAAGGAAGTGGAAACAGGCGATTTCGGCTCATTTCTGTGGGTGTTTGCCCACGTATTCTGTCGCTGCATGGGGTTCCGGCGCAGGTTTCTTGAAAAATCATACAAGGGGTCTGCAAGAGGCTTGGCAAGAGGTCCATGGTGCCCGACGGGGTTGGATGAGGCCAGGTTGGATTTTATGGGCCAAGGAAGTGGAAACATGCGATTTTGGCACTTTTCCAAAGGGGTTAGCCCACGGATTCTGGCGCTGCATGGGATTTCGGCACAAGTTTCTAAAAATCATACGAGGGGGTCTGCAAGAGGCCCGGCAAGAGGACCATAGTGCACGGTGGGGTTGGATGAGGCCTGGTTCGATTTTATGGGCCAAGGAAGTTGAAACAGGTGATTTCGGCACTTTTCCAAAGGGGTTAGCCCACGGATGCTATCGCTGCATGGGGTTCCAGCGTAAGTTTCTGAAAAAATCATACGAGGGGGTCCGCAAAAGGCCCGGCAAGAGTACCATGGTGCCCGACGGGGTTGGATGAGGCCTGGTTGGATTTTATGGGCCAAGGAATTGGAAACAGGCGATTTCGGCTCATTTCTATGGGTGTTAGCCCACGGATTCTTGCGTTGCATGGGTTCTGGCGCAAGTTTCTCAAAAAATCATACGAGGGTGTCCGCAAGAGGCTCGGAAAGAGGTCCATGGTGCTCGGAGGGGTCTGATGAGGCCTGGTTCGATTTTATGGGCCAAGGAAGTTGAAACAGGGGATTTCGGCACTTTTCCAAAGGGGTTAACCCACGGATGCTATCGCTGCATGGGGTTCCAGTGCAAGTTTCTCAAAAAATCATACGAGGGGGTCCGCAAAAGGCCTGGCAAGAGGACCATGGTGCCCGACGAGGTTGGATGAGGCCTGGTTGGATTTTATGGGCCAAGGAAATGGAAACAGGCAATTTCGGCTCATTTCTGTGGGTGTTAGCCCACGGATTCTGGCGCTGCATGGGGTTTCCGGCGCAACTTTCTCGAAATATCATACGGGGGTTCCATAATAGGCCCGGCAAGAGGTTCTTGGTGCCCGGTGGGGTTGGATGACGCCTGGTTGGATTTTATGGGCCAAGGAAGTGGAAACAGGCGATTTCGGCACTTTTCCAAAGGGGTTAGCCCACGGATTCTGGCAATGCATGGGGTTCCGGCGCAAGTTTCTCGAAAAATTATACGAGGGGGTCCGCAAGAGGCCCAAAAAGAGGACCATGGTGCCCCGCGGTGTTGGATGAGGCCTGGTTGGATTTTATAGGCCAAGGAAGCTGAAACAGGCGATTTAGACTCATTTCTGTGGGTGTTAGCCCACGGATTCTGGCGCTGCATAAGGTTCCGGCGCAAGTTTCTCGAAAATTCATACGAGGGGGTCCGGAAGAGGCCCTACAAGAGGTCCATGGTGCCTGGCACGGTTGGATGAGGCCTGGTTGGATTTTATGGTCCAAAGAGTGGAAATGGGCGATTTTGGCACTTTTTCCAAAGGGTTAGCCCACGGATTCTGGCGCTGCATGGGGTTTCGACGCATGTTTCTCGAAAAATAATACGAGAGGGTCCGCAAGAGGCCCGGCAAGAAGACCATGGTTCCCAGCGGGGTTGGATGAGGCCTGGTTTGATTTTATGGGCCAAGGAAGTGGAAACATGCGATTTCGACTCATTTCTATGGGTGTTAGCCCACGGATTCTGGCGATGCATAGGGATCTGGCGCAAGTTTCTCGAAAAAACATACGAGGGGGTCCGCAAGAGGCCCGGCAAGAGGTCCATGGTGCCCGGCGGGGTTGGATGAGGCCTGGTTGGATTTTATGGGCCAAGGAAGTGGAAACGGGAGATTTCGGCACTTTTCCCAAGGGTTTAGGCCACGGATTCTGGCACTGCATGGGGTTCCGGCGCAAGTTTCTCGAAAAATCATACGAGGGGGTCCGCAAGAGGCCTGGCAAGAGGACCATGGTGCCCGGCGGAGTTGGCTGAGGCCTCGTTGGATTTTATGGGCCAAGGAAGTGGAAACAGGCGATTTCGGCTCATTTCTGTGGGTGTTTTCCCACGGATTCTGGAGTTGCATGGGGTTCCGGCGCAGGTTTCTTGAAAAATCACACAAGGGGGTCTTCAAGAGGCCTGGCAAGAGATCCATGGTGCCCGATGGGGTTGGATAAGGCCAGGTTGGATTTTATGGGCCAAGGAAGTGGAAACAGGCGATTTTGGCACTTTTCCAAAGGGGTTAGCCCACGGATTCTGGCGCTGCATGGGATTTCGGCACAAGTTTCTCAAAAAATCATACGAGGGGGTCTGAAAGAGGCCCGACAAGAGGACCATAGTGCACGGTGGGGTTGGATGAGGCCTGCTTAGATTTTATGGGCCAAGGAATTGGAAACAGTCGATTTCGGCTCATTTCTGTGGGTGTTTGCCCACGGATTCTGGCGTTGCATGGGGTTCCGGCGCAAGTTTCTCAAAAAATCATACGAAGGGGTCCGCAAGAGGCCCGGCAAGAGGTCCATGGTGCTCGGAGGGGTCGGATGAGGCCTGGTTCGATTTTATGGGCCAAGGAAGTTGAAACAGGGGATTTCGGCACTTTTCCACACGGATGCTATCGCTGCATGGGGTTCCAGTGCAAGTTTCTCAAAAAATCATACGAGGGGGTTTGCAAAAGGCCCGGCAAGAAGACCATGGTGCCCGGCGAGGTTGGATGAGGCCTGGTTGGATTTTATGGGCCAAGGAAATGGAAACAAGCAATTTCGGCTCATTTCTGTGGGTGTTAGCCCACAGATTCTGGCGCTGCATGGGGTTTCCGGCGTAACATTCTCGAAAAATCATATGGCGGGTCAACAAGAGGCCCGGCAAGAGGTTCTTGGTGCACGGTGGGGTTGGATGAGGCCTGGTTGGATTTTATGGGCCAAGGAAGTGGAAACCGGCGATTTCGGCACTTTTCCAAAGGGGTTAGCCCACGGATTCTGGCGATGCATGGGGTTCCGGCGCAAGTTTCTCAAAAAATTATACGAGGGGGTCCGCAAGAGGCCCAAAAAGAGGACCATGGTGCCCGGCGGGATTGGATGAGGCCTGGTTGGATTTTTTGGGCCAAGGAAGTGGAAACAGGCGATTTAGACTCATTTCTGTGGGTGTTAGCCCACGGATTCTGGCGCTGCATAGGGTTCCGGCGCAAGTTTCTCGAAAATTCATACGAGGGGGTCCGGAAGAGGCCCTACAAGAGGTCCATGGTGCCTGGCGCGGTTGGATGAGGCCTGGTTGGATTTTATGGGCTAAGGAATTGGAAATGGGCGATTTTGGCACTTTTTCCAAGGGGTTAGCCCACGGATTCTGGCGCTGCATGGGGTTTCGACGCATGTTTCTCGAAAAATAATACGAGAGGGTCCGCAAGAGGCCCGGCAAGAGGACTATGGTTCCCGGCGGGGTTGGATGAGGCCTGGTTTGATTTTATGGGCCAAGGAAGTGGAAACAGGCGATTTCGACTCATTTATATGGGTGTTAGCCCACGGATTCTGGCGCTGCATAGGGTTCCGGCGCAAGTTTCTCCAAAATGCTTACGAGGGGGTCCGCAAGAGGTCCATGGTGCCCGGCGGGGTTGGATGAGGCCAGGTTGGATTTTATGGGCCAAGGAAGTGGAAACAGGCGATTTCGGCACTTTTCCAAAGGGGTTAGCCCACGGATTCTAGCGCTTGATGGGATTTCGGCAAATTTTCTAAAAAAATCATACAAGGAGGTCTGCAAGAGGCCCGGCAAGAGGACCATGGTGCGCGGTGGGGTTGGATGAGGCATGGTTGGATTTTATGGGCCAAGGAAGTGGAAACATGCGATTTCGGCTCATTTATGTGGGTGTTAGCCCACGGATTCTGGCGCTGCATGGGGTTTCGGCGTAAGTTTCTCGAAAAATCATACGAGGGGGTCCGCAAGAGGCCCGGCAAGAGGTACATGGTGCCCCGCGGGGTTGGATGAGGCCTGGTTCTATTTTAAGGCCAAAGAAGAGGAAACAGGCGATTTTGGCACTTTTCCAAATGTGTTAGCCCACGGATTCTGGCGCTGCATGGGGTTCCGGCGCAAGTTCCTTAAAAAGTCATACGAGGGGGTCCGCAAGAGACCCGGCAAGAGGACCATGGTGCCCGACAGGGTTGAATGAGGCTTGGTTGGATTTTATGGGACAAGAAAGTGAAAACAGGCGATTTCGGCTCATTACTCTGGGTGTTAGCCCACGGATTCTGGCGCTGCATGAGGTTCCGGTGCAAGTTTCTTGAAACATCATACGAGAGGGTCCGCAAGAGGCCTTACAAGAGGTCCATGGTGCCCGGTGGGTTGGATGAGACCTGATTGGATTTTATAGGCCAACGAAGTGGAAACAGGTGATTTCGGCACTTTTCCAAAGGGGTTAGCCCACGAATTCTGGCGCTGCATGGGGTTCCGGTGCAAGTTTCTCAAAAAATAATACGAGGGGGTCCACAAGAGGCCCGGAAAGAGGACCATGGTGCCCAGCGGGGTTGGATGAGGCTTGTTGGATTTTATGGCCCAAGGAAGAGGAAACGGGCGATTTCGGCTCATTTCTGTGGGTGTTAGCCCACGGATTCTGTCGGTGCATGGTGTTATGGCGCAAGTTTCTCAAAAAATCATACGGGGGTCCGCAAGAGACCTGGCAAGAGGACCATGGTTCCCGGCGGGGTTGGATGAGGCCTGGCTGGATTTTATGGGCCAAGGAAGTGGAAACAGGCAATTTCGGCACTTTTCCAAAGTGGTTAGCCCACGGATTCTGTCGCTGCATGGAGTTCCAGCGCAAGTTTCTCGAAAAATCATACGAGGGGGTCCGCAAGAGGCCCGGCAATAGGACCATGGTGCCCGACGGGGTTGGATGAGGCCTGGTTGGATTTTATGGGCCAAGGAAGTGGAAACAGGTGATTTCGGCTCGTTACTCTGGGTGTTAGCCCACGGATTCTGGCGCTGCATGGGGTTCCGGTGCAAGTTTCTTGAAATATCATACGAGAGGGTCCGCAAGAGGCCTTACAAGAGGTCCATTGTTCCCGGCGGGTTGGATGAGACCTGATTGGATTTTATAGGCCAAGGAAGTGGAAACAGGTGATTTCGGCACTTCTCCAAAGGGGTTAGCCCACGAATTCTGGCGCTGCATGGGGTTCCGGTGCAAGTTTCTCAAAATATAATATGAGGAGGTCCAAGTGGCCCGGAAAGAGGACCATGGTGCCCAGCGGGGTTGGATGAGGCTTGTTGGATTTTATGGGCCAAGGAAGAGGAAACGGGCGATTTCGGCTCATTTTTGTGGGTGTTAGCCCACGGATTCTGTCGCTGCATGGTGTTCTGGCGCAAGTTTTTCGAAAAATCATACGGGGGTCCACAAGAGACCCGGCAAGAGGACCATGGTTCCCGGCGGGGTTGGATGAGGCCTGGCTGGATTTTATGGGCCGAGGAAGTGGAAACAGGCGATTTCGGCACTTTTCAAAAGGGGTTAGCCCACGGATTTTGTCGCTGCATGGAGTTCCAGTGCAAGTTTCTCGAAAAATTATACGAGGGGGTCCGCAAGAGGCCCGGCAATAAGACCATGGTGCCCGACAGGGTTGGATGGGGCCTGGTTGGATTTTATGGGCCAAGGAAGTGGAAACAGGCAATTTTGGCTCATTTCTGTGGGTGTTAGCCCACGGATTCTGGCATTGCATGGGGTTTCGGCGCAAGTTTCTCAAAAAAACATACGAGGGGATTTGCAAGTAGCCCTTCAAGAGGTCCATGGTGCCCGGCAGGGTTGGATGAGGCCTATTTGGATTTTATGGGCCAAGGAAGTGGAAACAGGCGATTTTGGCACTTTTCCAAAGGGGTTAGCCCACGGATTCTGTCGTTGCATGGGGTTCCGGCGCAAGTTTTTCGAAAAATGATACGAGGGGGTCCGCAAGAGGCTTGGCAAGAGGACATAGGTGCCCGGCGGGTTGGATGAGGCCTGGTTGGATTTTATAGGCCAAGGAAGTGGAAATAGGTGATTTCGGCTCATTTCTGTGGGTGTTAGCCCACGGATTCTAGCGCTGCATGGGGTTCCGGGGCAAGTTTCTCGAAAAATCATACGAAGGGGTCCGCAAGAGGCCCATGGTGCCCGGCGGGGTTGGGTCAGGCCTGGTTGGCTTTTATGGGCCAAGGAAGTGGAAAAGGGGGATTTCGGCACTTTTCCAAATGGGTTAGACCACGGATTCTGGCGCTGCATGGGATTCCGGCGCAAGTTTTTCAAAAAATCATACGAGGGGGTCCGCAAGAGGCCCAGCTAGAGGAACATGGTGCCATGCGGGGTTGGATGAGACCTGGTTGGATTTATGGGCCAAGGAAGTGGAAACAGACGATTTTGGCTCGTTTTTGTGGGTGTTAGCCCACGGATTAAGGCGCTGCATGGGGTTCCGGCGCAAGTTTCTTGAAAAATCATACGAGGGGGTCCGCAAGAGGCCCGGCAAGAGGTCCATGGTGCTCGGAGGGGTCGGATGAGGCCTGGTTCGACTTTATTGGCCAACGAAGTTGAAACAGGTGATTTCGGCACTTTTCCAAAGGGGTTAGCTCACGGATGCTATCGCTGCATAAGGTTCCAGCGCAAGTTTCTCAAAAAATCATACGAGGGGGTCCGCAAAAGGCCTGGCAAGAGGACCACGGTGCCCGGCGAGGTTGGATGAGGCCTGGTTGGATTTTATGGGCCAAGGAAATGGAAATAGGCGATGTCGGCTCATTTCTGTGGGTGTTAGCCCACGGATTCTAGCGCTGCATGGGGGTTCCGGCGCAACTTTCTCGAAACATCATACGAGGGGGTCCACAAGAGGCCCGGCAAGAGGTTCTTGGTGCCCAATGGGGTTGGATGAGGTCTGGTTGGATTTTATGGGCCAAGGAAGTGGAAACAGGCGATTTCGGCACTTTTCCAAAGGGGTTAGCCCACGGATTCTGGCGATGCATGGGGTTCCGGCGTAAGTTTCTCGAAAAATAATACGAGAGGGTCCGCAAGAGGCCCGGCAAGAGGTCCATGGTGCCCGGCGGGGTTGGATGAGGCCAGGTTGGATTTTATGGGCCAAGGAAGTGGAAACAGGCGATTTTGGCACTTTTCCAAAGGGGTTAGCCCACGGATTCTAGCGCTGCATGGGATTTCGGCACAAGTTTCTCAAAATATCATACGAGGGGGTCTGGAAGAGGCCCGGCAAGAGGAACATGGTGTGCGGTGGGGTTGGATGAGGCCTGATTGGATTTTATGGGCCAAGGAATTGGAAACAGGCAATTTTGGCTCATTTCTGTGGGTGTTAGCCCACGGATTCTGGCGTTGCATGGGGTTCCGGCGCAAGTTTCTCGAAAATTCATGCGAGGGGGTCAGCAAGAGGCCCGGCAAGAGGTCCATGGTGCTAGGAGGGGTTGGTTGAGGCCTGGTTCGATTTTATGGGCCAAGGATGTTGAAACAGGCGATTTCGGCTCATTTCTGTGGGTGTTAGCCCACGGATTCTGGCGCTGAATGGGGTTCCGGCGCAGGTTTCTTGAAAAATTACAAGGGGGTCTGCAAGAGGCCCGGCAAGAGGTCCATGGTGCCCGGCGGGGTTGGATGAGGCCAGGTTGGATTTTATGGGCCTAGGAAGTGGAAATAGGCGATTTTGGCACTTTTCCAAAGGGGTTAGCCCACGGATTCTGGCGCTGCATGGGATTTCGGAACAAGTTTCTCAAAAACTCATACGAGGGGGTACGAAAAAGGCCCGGCAAGTGGACCTTGGTGCCCGGCGGGGTTGGATGGGGCCTGGTTGGATTTTATGGGCCAAGGAAATGGAAACAGGCGATTTCGGCTCATTTCTGTGGGTGTTAGCCCACGGATTCTAGCGCTGCATGGGGGTTCCGGCGTAACTTTCTCGAAAAATCATACGACGGGGGTCCACAAGAGGCCCGGCAAGAGGTTCTTGGTGCCCGGTGGGGTTGGATGAGGCATGGTTGGATTTTATGGGCCAAGGAAGTGGAAACAGGCGATTTCGGCACTTTTCCAAAGGGGTTAGCCCACGGATTCTGGCGATGCATGGGGTTCCGGCGCATGTTTCTCGAAAGTTTATACGAGGGGGTCCGCAAGAGGCCCGAAATGAGGACCATGGTGCCCGGCGGGGTTGGATGAGGCCTGGTTGGATTTTATGGGCCAAGGAAGTTGAAACAGGCGATTTAGACTCATTTCTGTGGGTGTTAGCCCATGGATTCTGGCGCTACATAGGGTTCCGGCGCAAGTTTCTCAAAAAATCATACGAAGGGGTCCGCAAGAGGCCCTACAAGAGGTCCATGGTGCCCGGTGGGGTTGGATGAGGCCTGGTTAGATTTTATGGGCCAAGGAAGTGGAAACGGGGGATTTTGGCACTTTTTCTAAGGGGTTAGCCCACGCATTCATTCGCTGCATGGGGTTCCGGCGCAAGTTTATCAAAAAATAATACGAGAGGGTCCGCAAGAGGCCCGATAAGACGACCATGGTTCCCAGTGGGGTTGCATGAGGCCTGGTTGGATTTTATGGGCCAAGGAAGTGGAAACAGGCGATTTCGACTCATTTCTATGGGTGTTAGCTCACGGATTCTGGCGTTGCATAGGGTTCCGGCGCAAGTTTCTCGAAAAATCATACGAGGAGGTCCGCAAGAGGCCCGCAAGAGGTCCATGGTGCCCGGCGAGGTTGGATGAGGCCAGGTTGGATTTTATGGGCCAAGGAAATGGAAACAGGCGATTTCGGCTCATTTCTGTGGGTGTTAGCCCACGGATTCTAGCGCTGCATGGGGGTTCCGGCGTAACTTTCTCGAAAAATCATACGACGGGGGTCCACAAGAGGCCCGGCAAGAGGTTCTTGGTGCCCGGTGGGGTTGGATGAGGCATGGTTGGATTTTATGGGCCAAGGAAGTGGAAACAGGCGATTTCGGCACTTTTCCAAAGGGGTTAGCCCACGGATTCTGGCGATGCTTGGGGTTCCGGCGCATGTTTCTCGAAAGTTTATACGAGGGGGTCCGCAAGAGGCCCGAAATGAGGACCATGGTGCCCGGCGGGGTTGGATGAGGCCTGGTTGGATTTTATGGGCCAAGGAAGTTGAAACAGGCGATTTAGACTCATTTCTGTGGGTGTTAGCCCATGGATTCTGGCGCTACATAGGGTTCCGGCGCAAGTTTCTCAAAAAATCATACGAAGGGGTCCGCAAGAGGCCCTACAAGAGGTCCATGGTGCCCGGTGGGGTTGGATGAGGCCTGGTTAGATTTTATGGGCCAAGGAAGTGGAAACGGGGGATTTTTGCACTTTTTCTAAGGGGTTAGCCCACGCATTCATTCGCTGCATGGGGTTCCGGTGCAAGTTTCTCGAAAAATAATACGAGAGGGTCCGCAAGAGGCCCGACAAGACGACCATGGTTCCCAGTGGGGTTGGATGAGGCCTGGTTGGATTTTATGGGCCAAGGAAGTGGAAACAGGCGATTTTGACTCATTTCTATGGGTGTTAGCCCACGGATTCTGGCGTTGCATAGGGTTCCGGCGCAAGTTTCTCGAAATCATACGAGGAGGTCTGCAAGAGGCCCGGCAAGAGGACCATGGTGCGCGGTGGGGTTGGATGAGGCCTGGTTGGATTTTATGGGCCAAGAAAGTGGAAACAGGCGATTTAGACTCATTTCTGTGGGTGTTAGCCCACGAATTCTGGCGTCGCATAGGGTTCCGGCGCAAGTTTCTTGAAAAATCATACGAGGGGGTCCGTAAGAGGCCCGACAAGAGGTACATGGTGCCCGGCAGGGTTGGATGAGGCCTGGTTCGATTTTAGGGCCAAGGAAGTGGAAACAGGCGATTTTGGCACTTTTCCAAATGTGTTAGCCCACGGATTCTGGCGCTGCATGGGGTTCCGGCGCAAGTTCCTCAAAAAATCATACGAGGGGGTTCGCAAGAGACCCGGCAAGAGGACCATGGTGCCCGGCGGGGTCGGATGAGGCCTGGTTGGATTTTATGGGCCAAGGAAGTGGAAACAGGCGATTTCGGCTCATTACGTTGGGTGTTAGCCCACGGATTCTGGCGCTGCATGGGGTTCCGGCGCAAGTTTCTTGAAATATCATACGAGAGGGTCCGCAAGAGGCCTTACAAGAGGTCCATGGTGCCCGGCGGGTTGGATGAGACCTGATTGGATTTTATATGCCAAGGAAGTGGAAACAGGTGATTTCGGCACTTTTCCAAAGGGGCTAGCCCACGGATTCTGGCGCTGCATGGGGTTCCGGCGCAAGTTTCTCAAAACATAGTACGAGGGGGTCCACGAGAGTCCCGGAAAGAGAACCTTGGTGCCCGGCGGGGTTGGATGAGGCTTGTTGGATTTTATGGGCCAAGGAAATGGAAACGGGCGATTTTGGCTCAATTCTGTGGGTTTTAGCCCACAGATTCTGCCGCTGTATGGGGTTCCGGCGCAAGTTTCTCAAAAAATCGTACGAGGGGGTTCTCAAGAGGCCGGGCAAGAGGTCCATGGCGCCCAACGGGGTTGTATGAGGCCTGGTTGGATTTTATGAGCCAAGGAAGTGGAAAGAGGAGATTTCGGCACTTTTCCAAAGGGATTAGCCCACAGATTCTGGCGCTGCATGGGGTTCCAGCGCAAGTTTCTCAAAAAATCATACGAGGGGGTCCACAAGAGGCCTAGTAAGAGGACCATGGTGCCCGGCAGGGTTGGATGAAGACTGGTTGGATTTTATGGGCCAAGGAAGTGGAAACAGGCGATTTCGGCTCATTTCCGTGGGTGTTAGCCCACAGATTCTGATGCTGCATGGGTTTTCGGCGCAATTTTCTCGAAATATCATACAAGGGGGTCCGCAAGAGGCCCGGCAAGAGGTCCATGGTGCCCGGTGGGGTTGGATGAGGCCTGGTTGAATTTTATGGGCCAAGGAAGTGGAAACAGGCGATTTCGGCAGTTTTCCAAAGGGGTTAGCCCACGGATTCTGTCGCTGCATGGGGTTCCGGCGCAAGTTTCTCGAAAAATCATACTAGGGCATCCGCAAGAGGCCCGGCATGAGGACCATGGTTCCCGGCGGGGTTGGATGTGGCCTGGTTGGATTTTATGGGCCAAGGAAGTTGAAATAGGCGATTTCGGCTCATTTCTATGGGTGTTAGCCCACGGATTCTGGCGCTGCATGGGGATCTGGCGCAAGTTTCTCGAAAATTCATACGAAGGGGTCCACAAAGGGCCCTGCAAGAGGTCCATCGCGCCCAGCGGGGTTTGGTTAGGTCTGGTTGGATTTTATGGGACAAGGAAGTGGAAACAGGCGATTTCGGCTCATTTCTGTGGGTGTTAGCCCACGAATTCTGGCGCTGCATGGGGTTCCGGCACATGTTTCTAGAAAAATCATACGAGGGGGTCCGAAAGAGGCCCGACAAGAGGTCCATGGTTCCCGGCGGGGTTGGATGAGGCCTGTTTGGATTTTATGGGCCAAGGAAGTGGAAACAGGCGATTTAGGCACTTTTCCAAAGGGGTTAGCCCACAGGTTCTGGCGCTGCATGGGGTTTCGGCAAGTTTCTCGAAAAATCATACGAGGAGGTTTGCAAGGGGCCCTGAAAGAGGACCATGGTGCCCGGCGGGGTTGGATGAGGCCTGGTTGGATTTTATGGGCCAAGGAAGTGGAAACAGGCGATTTTGGCTCATTTCTGTGGGTGTTAGCCCACGGATTCTGGCGCTGCATGGGGTTCCGGTAAAAGTTTCTCGAAATATCATACGAGGGGGTCCGCAACAGGCCCGACAAGAGGTCCATGGTGCCCGGTGGGGTTGGATGAGGCCTGGTTGGAGTTTATGGGCCAAGGAAGTGGAAACACGCGATTTCGGCACTTTTCCAAAGGGGTTAGCCCACGGATTCTGGCGCTGCATGGGTTTCCGGCGCAAGTTTCTCAAAAAATCATACGAGGGGGTCTGCAAGAGGCCCGGCAAGAGGTCCATGGTGCCCGACGGGGTTATATGAGGCCTTGTTGGATTTTATGGGCCAAGAAAGTGGAAACAGGCTATTTCGGCACTTTTCCAAAAGGGTTAGCCCACGGATTCATTCGCTGCATGGGGTTCCGGCGCAAGTTTCTCAAACAATCATACGAGGGGGTCTGCAAGAGGCCCGGCAAGAGGACCATGGTGCCCGGCGGGGTTGGATGAGGCCTGCTTGGACTTTATGGGCCACGGAAGTGTAAGCAGGTGATTTCGGCTCATTTCTATGTGTGTTAGCCCACGGATTCTGGCGTTGCATGGGGTTCCGGCGCAATTTTCTCATAAAATCATACGAGGGGGTCCGCAAGAGTCCCGGAAAGGGGTCCATGGTGCCTAGCAGGGTTGGATGAGGCCTGGTTGGATTTTATGGGCCAAGGAAGTGGAAACAGGCGATTTTGGCACTTTTCCAAAGGGGTTAGCCCACGGATTGTTGCGCTGCATGGTGTTCCGGCGCAAGTTTCTCGAAACATCATACGAGGGGGTCCGCAAGAGGCCCGGCAAGAGGTCCATGGTGCTCGGCGGGGTTCGATGAGGCCTGGTTGGATTTTATGGGCCAAGGAAGTGGAAACAGGCGATTTCGGCACTTTTCCAAAGGGGTTAGCCCACGGATTCTGGCGCTCCATGGGGTTCCGGCGCAAGTTTCTCGAAAATTCATACGAGGGGGTCCGCAAGAGGACCATGGTGCCCGGCGAGGTTGGATGAGGACTGGTTGGATTTTATGGGCCAAGGAAGTTGAAACAGGCGATTTCGGCTCATTTCTATGGGTGTTAGCCCACGTATTCTGGCGCTGCATAGGGTTTCGGCGCAAATTTCTCGAAAAATCATACGAGGGGGTCCGCAAGAGGCCCGACAAAAGGTCCATGGGGCCCGGCGGGGTTGGATGAGGCCTAGTTGGAGTTTATGGGCCAAGGAATTGGAAACAGGCGATTTCGGCTCATTTCTGTGGGTGTTAGCCCTCGGATTCTGGCGCTGCATGGGGTTCTGGCGCAAGTTTCTCAAAAAATCATACGAGGGTGTCTACAAGAGGCCCGGCAAGAGGTCCATGGTGCTCGGAGGGGTTGGATGAGGCCTGGTTTGATTTTATGGGCCAAGGAAGTTGAAACAGGCGATTTCGGCACTTTTCCAAAGGGGTTCCACGGATGCTATCCCTGCATGGGGTTCGAGCGCAAGTTTCTCAAAACATCATACGAGGGGGTCCGCAAAAGGCCCGGCAAGAGGACCATGGTGCCCGGCGGGGTTGGATGAGGCCTGGTTGGATTTTATGGGCCAAGGAAATGGAAACAGGCGATTTCGGCTCATTTCTATGGGTGTTAGCCCATGGATTCTGGCGCTGCATGGGGGTTCCGGCGCAACTTTCTCGAAAAATCATACGAGGGGGTCCACAAGTGGCCCGGCAAGAGGTTCTTGGTGCCCGGTGGGGTTGGATGAGGCCTGGTTGGATTTTATGGGCCAAGGAAGTGGAAACAGACGATTTCGGCACTTTTCCAAAGGGGTTAGCCCACGGATTCTGGCGATGCATGGGGTTCCGGCAAGTTTCTCGAAAAATTATACGAGGGGGTCCGCAAGAGGCCCGATAAGAGGACCTTGGTTCCCGGCGGGGTTGGATGAGGCCTGGTTGGATTTTATGGGCCAAGGAAGTGGAAACAGGCGATTTAGACTCATTTCTATGGGTGTTAGTCCACGGATTCTGGCGCTGCATAGGGTTCCGGCACATGTTTCTTGAAAAATCATACGAGGGGGTCCGCAAGAATACCTACAAGAGGTCCATTATGCCCGGCGGGGTTGGATGAGGCCTGGTTGGATTTTATGGGCCAAGGAAGTGGAAACGGGCGATTTTGGCCCTTTTTACAAGGGGTTAGCCCACGGATTCTGGCGCTGCATGGGGTTCCGGCGCAAGTTTCTCGAAAAATAATACGAGGGGGTCTGCAAGAGACCCGGCAAGAGGACCATGGTGCCCGGCGGGGTCGGATGAGGCCTGGTTGGATTTTATGGGCCAAGGAAGTGGAAACAGGCGATTTCGGCTCATTACGCTGGGTGTTAGCCCACGGATTCTGGCGCTGCATGGGGTTCCTGCGCAAGTTTCTTGAAATATCATACGAGAGGGTCCGCAAGAGGCCTTACAAGAGGTCCATGGTGCCCGGAGGGTTGGATGCGACCTGATTGGATTTTATATGCCAAGGAAGTGGAAACAGGTGATTTCGGCACTTTTCCAAAGGGGCTAGCCCACGGATTCTGGCGCTGCATGGGGTTCCGGCGCAAGTTTCTCAAAACATAATACGAGGGGGTCCACAAGAGGCCCGGAAAGAGAACCTTGGTGCCCGGCGGGGTTGGATGAGGCTTGTTGGATTTTATGGGCCAAGGAAGAGGAAACGGGCGATTTTGGCTGATTTATGTGGGTTTTAGCCCACGGATTCTGCCGCTGTATGGGGTTCCGGCGCAAGTTTCTCAAAAAATCGTACGAGGGGATTCGCAAGAGGCCCGGCAAGAGGTCCATGGCGCCCAACGGGGTTGTATGAGGCCTGGTTGGATTTTATGAGCCAAGGAAGTGGAAAGAGGAGATTTCAGCACTTTTCCAAAGGGATTAGCCCACAGATTCTGGCGCTGCATGGGGTTCCGGCGCAAGTTTCTCAAAAACTCATACGAGGGGGTCCACAAGAGGACCATGGTGCCCAGCAGGGTTGGATGAGGACTGGTTGGATTTTATGGGCCAAGGAAGTGGAAACAGGCGATTTCGGCTCATTTCCGTGGGTGTTAGCCCACAGATTCTGATGCTGCATGGGGTTTCGGCGCAATTTTCTCGAAACATCATACAAGGGTGTCCGTAAGAGGCCCGGCAAGAGGTCCATGGTGCCCGGCAGGGTTGGATGAGGCCTGGTTGGATTTTATGGGCCAAGGAAGTGGAAACAGGGGATTTCGGCACTTTTCCAAAGGGGTTAGCCCACGGATTCTGTCGCTGCATGGGGTTCCGGCGCAAGTTTCTCAAAAAATCATACTAGGGCATCCGCAAGAGGCCCGGCAAGAGGACCATGGTTCCCGGCGGGGTTGGATGAGGCCTGGTTGGATTTTATGGGCCAAGGAAGTTGAAATAGGCGATTTCGGCTCATTTCTATGGGTGTTAGCCCACGGATTCTGGCGCTGCATGGGGTTCTGGCATAAGTTTCTCAAAAATTCATGCGAAGGGGTCCACAAAGGGCCCTGCAAGAGGTCCATGGTGCCCAGCGGGGTTTGGTGAGGTCTGGTTGGATTTTATGGGACAAGGAAGTGGAAACAGGCGATTTCGGCTCATTTCTGTGGGTGTTAGCCCACGAATTCTGGCGCTGAATGGGGTTTTGGCGCAAGTTTCTCGAAAAATCATATGAAGGGATCCGCAAGAGGCCCTGCAAGAGGTCTGTGGTGCCCGGCGGGGTTGGGTGAGGCCTGGTTGGATTTTATGGGACAAGGAAGCGGAAACAGGCGATTTCGGCTCATTTCTGTGGGTGTTAGCACACAGATTCTGGCGCTGCATGGGGTTCCGGTGCAAGTTTTTAAAAAATCATACGAAGGGGTCCGCAAGAGGCCCGGCAAGAGGTCCATGGTGCCCGGCAGGGTTGGGTGAGGCCTGGTTGGATTTTATGGGACAAGCAACTGGAAACAGGCGATTTCGGCTCATTTCTATGGGTGTTAGCCCAAAATTCTGGCGCTGCATGGGGTTTCGGCGCAAATTTCTCGAAAAATCATTCGAGGGGGTCCGCAAGAGGCCCGACAAAAGGTCCATGGGGCCCGGCGGGGTTGGATGAGGCCTAGTTGGAGTTTATGGGCCAAGGAATTGGAAACAGGCGATTTCGGCTCATTTCTGTGGGTGTTAGCCCTCGGATTCTGGCGCTGCATGGGGTTCTGGCGCAAGTTTCTCAAAAAATCATACGAGGGTGTCTACAAGAGGCCCGGCAAGAGGTCCATGGTGCTCGGAGGGGTTGGATGAGGCCTGGTTTGATTTTATGGGCCAAGGAAGTTGAAACAGGCGATTTCGGCACTTTTCCAAAGGGGTTAGCCCACGGATGCTATCGCTGCATGGGGTTCGAGCGCAAGTTTCTCAAAACATCATAAGAGGGGGTCCGCAAAAGGCCCGGCAAGAGGACCATGGTGCCCGGCGGGGTTGGATGAGGCCTGGTTGGATTTTATGGGCCAAGGAAATGGAAACAGGCGATTTCGGCTCATTTCTATAGGTGTTAGCCCATGGATTCTGGCGCTGCATGGGGGTTCCGGCGCAACTTTCTCGAAAAATCATACGAGGGGGTCCACAAGTGGCCCGGCAAGAGGTTCTTGGTGCCCGGTGGGGTTGGATGAGGCCTGGTTGGATTTTATGGGCCAAGGAAGTGGAAACAGACGATTTCGGCACTTTTCCAAAGGGGTTAGCCCACGGATTCTGGCGATGCATGGGGTTCTGGCAAGTTTCTCGAAAAATTATACGAGGGGGTCCGCAAGAGGCCCGATAAGAGGACCTTGGTTCCCGGCGGGGTTGGATGAGGCCTGGTTGGATTTTATGGGCCAAGGAAGTGGAAACAGGCGATTTAGACTCATTTCTATGGGTGTTAGTCCACGGATTCTGGCGCTGCATAGGGTTCCGGCACATGTTTCTTGAAAAATCATACGAGGGGGTCCGCAAGAATACCTACAAGAGGTCCATTATGCCCGGCGGGGTTGGATGAGGCCTGGTTGGATTTTATGGGCCAAGGAAGTGGAAACGGGCGATTTTGGCCCTTTTTACAAGGGGTTAGCCCACGGATTCTGGCGCTGCATGGGGTTCCGGCGCAAGTTTCTCGAAAAATAATACGAGGGGGTCTGCAAGAGACCCGGCAAGAGGACCATGGTGCCCGGCGGGGTCGGATGAGGCCTGGTTGGATTTTATGGGCCAAGGAAGTGGAAACAGGCGATTTCGGCTCATTACGCTGGGTGTTAGCCCACGGATTCTGGCGCTGCATGGGGTTCCTGCGCAAGTTTCTTGAAATATCATACGAGAGGGTCCGCAAGAGGCCTTACAAGAGGTCCATGGTGCCCGGAGGGTTGGATGCGACCTGATTGGATTTTATATGCCAAGGAAGTGGAAACAGGTGATTTCGGCACTTTTCCAAAGGGGCTAGCCCACGGATTCTGGCGCTGCATGGGGTTCCGGCGCAAGTTTCTCAAAACATAATACGAGGGGGTCCACAAGAGGCCCGGAAAGAGAACCTTGGTGCCCGGCGGGGTTGGATGAGGCTTGTTGGATTTTATGGGCCAAGGAAGAGGAAACGGGCGATTTTGGCTGATTTATGTGGGTTTTAGCCCACGGATTCTGCCGCTGTATGGGGTTCCGGCGCAAGTTTCTCAAAAAATCGTACGAGGGGATTCGCAAGAGGCCCGGCAAGAGGTCCATGGCGCCCAACGGGGTTGTATGAGGCCTGGTTGGATTTTATGAGCCAAGGAAGTGGAAAGAGGAGATTTCAGCACTTTTCCAAAGGGATTAGCCCACAGATTCTGGCGCTGCATGGGGTTCCGGCGCAAGTTTCTCAAAAACTCATACGAGGGGGTCCACAAGAGGACCATGGTGCCCAGCAGGGTTGGATGAGGACTGGTTGGATTTTATGGGCCAAGGAAGTGGAAACAGGCGATTTCGGCTCATTTCCGTGGGTGTTAGCCCACAGATTCTGATGCTGCATGGGGTTTCGGCGCAATTTTCTCGAAACATCATACAAGGGTGTCCGTAAGAGGCCCGGCAAGAGGTCCATGGTGCCCGGCAGGGTTGGATGAGGCCTGGTTGGATTTTATGGGCCAAGGAAGTGGAAACAGGGGATTTCGGCACTTTTCCAAAGGGGTTAGCCCACGGATTCTGTCGCTGCATGGGGTTCCGGTGCAAGTTTTTAAAAAATCATACGAAGGGGTCCGCAAGAGGCCCGGCAAGAGGTCCATGGTGCCCGGCAGGGTTGGGTGAGGCCTGGTTGGATTTTATGGGACAAGCAACTGGAAACAGGCGATTTCGGATCATTTCTATGAGTGTTAGCCCAAAATTCTGGCGCTGCATGGGGTTCCGGCGCAAGTTTCTTGAAAAATCATTCGAGGGGGTCTGCAAGAGGCCCGGCAAGAGGTCCATGGTGCCCGGCGGGGTTAGGTGAGGCCAGGTTGGATTTTATGGGACAAGGAAGTGGAAACAGGCGATTTCGGCTCATTTCTGTGGGTGTTAGCCCACGGATTCTGGCACTACATGGGGTTCCAGCGCAAGTTTCTAAAAAAGCATATGAGGGGGTCCGCAAGAGGCCCGACAAGAGGACCATGGTGCCCGGCGGGGTTGGATGAGGCCTGGTTGGATTTAATAGGCCAAGGAAGTGGAAACAGGCGATTTCGACTCATTTCTGTGGGTGTTAGCCCATGGATTCTGGCGCTGCATGGGGTTCCGGCGCATGTTTCTCGAAAAATCATACGAGGGGGTCCGCAAGAGGCCCGACAAGAGGTCCATGGTTCCCGGCGTGGTTGGATGAGGCCTGTTTGGATTTTATGGGCCAAGGAAGTGGAAACAGGCGATTTCGGCACTTTTCCAAAGGGGTTAGCCCACAGATTCTGGCGCTGCATGGGGTTTCGGTAAGTTTCTCAAAAAATCATACGAGGGGGTCCGCAAGGGGCCCTGGAAGAGGACCATGGTGCCCGGCGGGGTTGGATGAGGCCTGGTTGGATTTTATGGGCCAAGGAAGTGGAAACAGGCGATTTTGGCTCATTTCTGTGGGTGTTAGCCCACGGATTCTGGCGCTGCATGGGGTTCCGGTGAATGTTTCTCGAAATATCATACGAGGGGGTCCGCAACAGGCCCGACAAGAGGTCCATGGTGCCCGGTGGGGTTGGATGAGGCCTGGTTGGAGTTTATGGGCCAAGGAAGTGGAAACACGCGATTTCGGCACTTTTCCAAAGGGGTTAGCCCATGGATTCTGGCGCTGCATGGGGTTCCGGCGCAAGTTTCTCAAAATATCATACGAGGGGGTCCTCAAGAGGACCATGGTGCCCGGCGGGGTTGGATAAGGACTAGTTGGATTTTGTGGGCCAAGGAAGTGGAAACAAGCGATTTCGACTCATTTCTGTGGGTGTTAGCCCATGGATTCTGGCGCTGCATGGGGTTCCAGCGCAAGTTTCTCAAAAAAATCATACGAGGGGGTCTGCAAGAGGCCCGGCAAGAGGTCCATGGTGCCCGACGGGGTTATATGAGGCCTTGTTGGATTTTATGGGCTAAGAAAGTGGAAACAGGCTATTTCGGCACTTTTCCAAAAGGGTTAGCCAACGGATTCATTCGCTGCATAGGGTTCCGGCGCAAGTTTCTCAAAAAATCATACGAGGGGGTTTGCAAGAGGCCCGGCAAGAGGACTATGGTGCCCAGCGGGGTTGGATGAGGCCTGCTTGGACTTTATTGGCCACGGAAGTGGAAGCAGGCGATTTCGGCTCATTTCTGTGGGTGTTAGCCCACGGATTCTGGCGTTGCATGGGGTTCCGGCGCAAGTTTCTCATAAAATCATACGAGGGGGTCCGCATGAGGCCCGGAAAGGGGTCCATGGTGCCCAGCAGGGTTGGATGAGGCCTGGTTGGATTTTATGGGCCAAGGAAGTGGAAACAGGCGATTTCGGCACTTTTCCAAAGGGGTTAGCCCACGGATTGTTGCGCTGCATGGTGTTCCGGCGCAAGTTTCTCCAAAAATCATACGAGGGGTCCGCAAGAGGCCCGGAAAGAGGACCATGGTGCCCGGCAGGGTTGGATGAGGCCTGGTTGGATTTTATGGGCCAAGGAAGTGGAAACAGGAGATTTTGGCTCATTTCTATGGGTGTTAGCCACGGATCCTGGCGCTGCATGGGGTTCCGGTGCAAGTTTCTCAAAAATTCATACGAGGGGGTCCGCAAAAGGCCCGGCAAGAGGTCCATGGTGCTCGACGGGGTTGGATGAGGCCTGGTTGGATTTTATGGGCCAAGGAAGTGGAAACAGGCGATTTCGTAAAGGGGTTAGCCCACGGATTCAGGCGCTCCATGGTGTTCTGGCGCAAGTTTCTCGAAAATTCATACGAGGGGGTCCGCAAGAGGACCATGGTGCCTGGCGAGGTTGGTTGAGGACTGGTTGGATTTTATGGGCCAAGGAAGTAGAAACAGACGATTTTGGCACTTTTCCAAAGGGGTTAGCCCACGGATTCTGGCGATGCATGGGGTTCCGGCAAGTTTCTCGAAAAATTATACGAGGGGGTCCGCAAGAGGCCTGAAAAGAGGACCTTGGTGACCGGCGGGGTTGGATGAGGCCTGGTTGGATTTTATGGGCCAAGGAAGTGGAAACAGGCGATTTAGACTCATTTCTATGGGTGTTAGCCCACGGATTCTGGCGCTGCATAGGGTTCCGGCGCAAGTTTCTTGAAAAAGCATACGAGGGGGTCCGCAAGAGGACCTACAAGAGGTCCATTATGCCCGGCGGGGTTGGATGAGGCCTGGTTGGATTTTATGGGCCAAGGAAGTGGAAACGGGCGATTTTGGCCCTTTTTACAAGGGGTTAGCCCACGGATTCTGGCGTTGCATGGGGTTCCGGCGCAAGTTTCTCGAAATATAAGATGAGAGGGTCCGCAATAGGCCCGGCAAGAGGACCATGGTTCCCGGCGGGGTTGGATGAGGCCTGGTTGGATTTTATGGGCCAAGGAAGTCGAAACAGGCGATTTCGACACATTTCTATGGGTGTGTTAGCCCACGGATTCTGGCGTTGCATAGGGTTCCGGCGCAAGTTTCTCAAAAAATAATACGAGGGGGTCCGCAAGAGGCCTTAGAAGAGGTCCATGGTGCCCGGCGGGTTGGATGAGACCTGATTGGATTTTATAGGCCAAGGAAGTGAAACAGGTGATTTCGGAACTTTTACAAAGGGGTTAGCCCATGGATTCTAGCGCTGCATGGGGTTCCGGCGCAAGTTTCTCAAAAAATAATACGAGGGGGTCCAGAAGAGTCCCCGAAAGAGGACCATGGTGCCCGGCGGGGTTGGATGAGGCTTGTTGGATTTTATGGGCCAAGGAAGAGGAAACAGGTGATTTTGGCTCATTTCTGTGGATTTTTGCCCACGGATTCTGGCGCTGCATGGGGTTCCGGCGCATGTTTCTCAAACAATCGTACGAGGGGGTTCTCAAGAGGCCCGGAACCAAACGGGGTTGGATGAGGCCTGGTTGGATTTTATGAGCCAAGGAAGTGGAAACAGGCGATTTCGGCACTTTTCCAAAGGGATTAGCCCACAAATTCTGGCGCTGCATGTGGTTCCGGCGCAAGTTTCTCAAAAAATCATACGAGGGGGTCCGCAAGAGGCCCGGTAAGAGGACCATGGTGCCCGGCAGGGTTGGATGAGGCCTGGTTGGATTTTATGGGCCAAGGAAGTGGAAACAGTCGATTTCGGCTCATTTCCGTGGGTGTTAGCCCACAGATTCTGACGCTGCATGGGGTTTCGGCGCATGTTTCTCCAAAATATCATACAAGGGGGTCCGCAAGAGGCCCGGCAAAAGGTCCATAGTGCCCGGCGGGGTTGGATGAGGCCTAGTTGGACTTTATGGGCCAAAGAAGTGGAAACAGGCGATTTCGGCACTTTTCCAAAGGGGTTAGCCCACGGATTCTGTCGCTGCATGGGGTTCTAGCGCAAGTTTCTCGAAAATTCATACTAGGGCGTCCGCAAGAGGCCCGGCAAGAGGACCAAGGTTCCCGGCGGGGTTGGATGAGGCCTGGTTGGATTTTATGGGCCAAGGAAGTGGAAATAGGCGATTTCGGCTCATTTCTGTGGGTGTTAGCCCACGGATTCTGGCGCTGCATGGGGTTCTGGCGCAAGTTTCTCGAAAAATCATACGAAGGGGTTCGCAAAGGGCCCTGCAAAAGGTCCATGGTGCCCGGCGGGGTTAGGTGAGGTCTGGTTGGATTTTATGGGACAAGGAAGTGGAAACAGGCGATTTCGGCTCATTTCTGTGGGTATTAGCCCACGGATTCTGGCGCTGCATGGGGTTCTGGCGTAAGTTTCTAGAAAAATCATACGAAGGGATCCGCAAGAGGCCCTTCAAGAGGTCCATGGTGCCCGGCGGGGTTGGGTGAGGCCTGGTTGGATTTTATGGGACAAGGAAGCGGAAACAGGCGATTTCGGCTCATTTCTATGGGTGTTAGCACACAGATTCTGGCGCTGCATGGGGTTCCGGCGCAAGTTTTTGAAAAATCATACGAGGGGGTCCGCAAGAGGCCCGTCAAGAGGTCCATGGTGCCCGGCAGGGTTGGGTGAGGCCTGGTTGGATTTTTTGGGACAAGGAAGTGGAAACAGGTGATTTTGGATCATTTCTATGAGTGTTAGCCCATAATTTTGGCACTGCATAGGGTTCCGGCGCATGTTTCTCCTAAAATCATACAAGGGGGTCTGAAAGAGGCCCGGCAAGAGGTCCATGGTGCCCGGCGGGGTTAGGTGAGGCCAGGTTGGATTTTATGGGACAAGGAAGTGGAAACAGGCGATTTCGGCTCATTTCTGTGGGTGTTAGCCCACGGATTTTGGCGCTACATGGGGTTCTAGCGCAAGTTTCTCAAAAAATCATATAAGGGGGTCCGCAAGAGGCCCGACAAGAGGACCATGGTGCCCGGCGGGGTTGGATAAGGCCTGGTTGGATTTAATGGGCCAAGGAAGTGGAAGCAGGCGATTTCGACTCATTTCTGTGGGTGTTAGCCCATGGATTCTGGCGCTGCATGGGGTTCCGGCGCATGTTTCTCGAAAATTCATACGAGGGGGTCCTCAAGAGGCTCGACAAGAGGTCCGTGGTTCCCGGCGGGGTTAGATGAGGCCTGTTTGGATTTTATGGGCCAAGGAAGTGGAAACAGGCGATTTCGACACTTTTCCAAAGGGGTTAGCCCACAGATTCTAGCGCTGCATGGGGTTCCGGCAAGTTTCTCGAAAAATCATACGAGGGGGTCCGCAAGGGGCCCGGGAAGAGGACCATGGTGCCCGGCGGGGTTGGATCAGGCCTGGTTGGACTTTATGGGCCAAGGAAGTGGAAACAGGCGATTTTGGCTCATTTCTGTGGGTGTTAGCCCACTGATTCTGGCGCTGCATGGGGTTCCGGTGCAAGTTTCTAGAAATATCATACGAGGGGGTCCGCAACAGGCCCGACAAGAGGTCCATGGTGCCCGGCGGGGTTGGATAAGGCCTGGTTGGAGTTTATGGGCCAAGGAAGTGGAAACATGTGATTTTGGCACTTTTCCAAAGGGGTTAGCCCACGGATTCTGGCGCTGCATGGGGATCTGGGGCAAGTTTCTCGAAATATCATACGAGGGGGTCCGCAATAGGACCATGGTGCCCGGCGGGGTTGGATAAGGACTGGTTGGATTTTATGGGCCAAGGAAGTGGAAACAGGCGATTTCGACTCATTTCTGTGGGTGTTAGCCCATGGATTCTGGCGCTGCATGGGGTTCCAGCGCAAGTTTCTCGAAAAATCATACGAGGGTGTCCGCAAGAGGCCCGGCAAGAGGTCCATGGTGCCCGACGGGGTTAGAGAGTCCTGGTTGGATTTTCTGGGCTAAGAAAGTGGAAACACGCTATTTCGGCACTTTTCCAAAAGGGTTAGCCCACGGATTCATTCGCTGTATGGGGTTCCGGCGCAAGTTTCTCGAAATATCATACGAGGGGGTCTGCAAGAGGCCCGGCAAGAGGACCATGGTGCCCGGCGGGGTTGGATGAAGCCTGGTTGGATTTTATGGGCCACGGAAGTGGAAACAGGCAATTTCGGCTCATTTCTGTGGGTGTTAGCCCACGGATTCTGGCGTTGCATGGGGTTCCGGCGCAAGTTTCTCATAAAATCATATGAGGGGGTCCGCAAGAGGCCCGTAAAGGGGTCCATGGTGCCCAGTGGGGTTGGATGAGGCCTGGTTGGATTTTATGAGCCAAGGAAGTGGAAACAGGCGATTTCGGCACTTTTCCAAAGGGGTTAGCCCATAGATTCTGGCGCTGCATGGGGTTCCGGCATGTTTCTCGAAAAATCATACGAGGGGGTCCGCAAGGGGCCCGGGAAGAGGACCATGGTGCCCGGCTGGGTTGGATCAGGCCTGGTTGGATTTTATGGGCCAAGAAGTGGAAACAGGCGCTTTTGGCTCATTTCTGTGGGTGTTAGCCCATGGATTCGGGCGCTGCATGGGGTTCCGATGCAAGTTTCTCGAAATATCATACGAGGGGGTCCGCAATAGGCCCGACAAGAGGTCCATGGTGCCCGGCGGGGTTGGATGAGGCCTGGTTGGAGTTTATGGGCCAAGGAAGTGGAAACGCGCGATTTCGGCACTTTTCCAAAGGGGTTAGCCCACGGATTCTGGCGCTGCATGGGGTTCTGGCGCATGTTTCTAGAAATATCATACGAGGGGGTCCGTAAGAGGACCATGGTGCCCGGCGGGGTTGGATAAGGACTGGTTGGATTTTATGGGCCAAGGAAGTGGAAATAGGCGATATGGGTGTTAGCCCATGGATTCTGGCGCTGCATGGGGTTCCAGCGCAAGTTTCTCGAAATATCATACGAGGGGGTCCGCAAGAGGCCCGGCAAGAGGTCCATGGTTCCCGACGGGGTTAGATGAGGCCTGGTTGGATTTTATGGGCTAAGAAAGTGGAAACAGGCTATTTCGGCACTTTTCCAAAAGGGTTAGCCCACGGATTCATTCGCTGCATGGGGTTCCGGCGCAAGTTTCTCAAACAATCATACGAGGGGGTCCGCAAGAGGCCCGGCAAGAGGACCACGGTGCCCGGCGGGGTTGGATGTGGCCTGGTTGGATTTTATGGGCCACGGAAGTGGAAGAAGGCGCTTTCGGCTCATTTCTGTGGGTGTTAGCCCACGGATTCTGGCGTTGCATGAGGTTCTGGCGCAAGTTTCTCATAAAATCATATGAGGGGGTCCGCAAGAGGCCCGGAAAGGGGTCCATGGTGCCCAGCGGGGTTGGATGAGGCCTGGTTGGAGTTTATGGGCCAAGGAAGTGGAAACAGGCGATTTCATCACTTTTCCAAAGGGGTTAGCCCACGGATTGCTGCGCTGCATGGTGTTCCGGCGCAAGTTTCTCGAAAAATCATACGAGGGGGTTCGCAAGAGGCCCGGCAAGAGGACCATGGTGCCCGGCAGGGTTGGATGAGGCCTGGTTGGATTTTATGGGCCAAGGAAGTGGAAACAGGCGATTTCGGCACTTTTCCAAAGGGGTGAGCCCAGGGATTTTGGCGCTGCATGGGGTTCCGGCGCAAGTTTCTCGAAACATCATACGAGGGGGTCTGCAAGAGGCCCGGTAAGAGGTCCATGGTGCCCGACGGGGTTGAATCAGGCCTTGTTGGATTTTATGGGCCAAGGAAGTGGAAGCCCGCGATTTCGGCACTTTTTCAAAGGGGTTAGCCCACGGATTCTGGCGCTGCATGGGGTTCCGACGCAAGTTTCTCAAAAAATCATACAAGGGGGTCTACAAGAGGCCCGGCAAGAGTTCCATGGTTCACGGCGGGGTTGGATGAGGTCTGGTTGGATTTTATGGGCCAAGGAAGTGGAAACAGGCGATTTCGGCTCATTTCTGTGGGTGTAAGCTCCCAGATTTTGGCGCTGCATGGGGTTCCGGCACAAGTTTCTCAAAAAATCATACGAGGGGGTCCACAAGAGGCCCAGCAAGAGGTCTATGGTACCCGGCGAGGTTGGATGAGGCCTGGTTGGTTATTATGGGCCAAGGAAGTGGAAACAGGCGATTTCAGCACTTTTCCACAGAGGTTATCCCATGGATTCTGTCTCTGCATAGGGTTCCGGCGCAAGTTTATCAAAAAGTCATACGAGGGGGTCCGCAAGAGGCTCGGCAAGAGGACCATGGTGCCCGACGGGGTTGGATGAGGCGCGGTTGGATGTTTTGGCCCAAGGAAGTGGAAACGGGCGATTTTGGCTCTATTCTGTGAGTGTTAGCACACGGATTCTGGCACTGCATGGGGTTCCAGCGCAAGTTTCTGGAAAAATCATACGAGGGGGTCGGCAAGAGGCCCGGCAAGAGGACCATGGTGCTCGGCGGGGTTGGATGATGCCTGGTTGAATTTTATGGGCCAAGGAAGTGGAAACAGGCAATTTTGGCTAATTTCTGTGGGTGTTAGCCCACGGATTCTGGCGCTGCATGGGGCTCGGTGCAAGATTCTCGAAATATCATACGAGGGGGTCCGCAAGAGGCCCGGCAAAAGTTCCATGCTGCCCAACGAGGTTGGATGAGGCCTGGTTGGATTTTATGGGCCAAGGAAGTGGAAAAAGGCGATTTCGGTACTTTTCCAAATGGGTGAGCCCAGGGATTTTGGCGCTTCATGGGGTTCCGGCGCAAGTTTTACGAAACATTATACGAGGGGGTCCGCAAGAGGCCCGGCAAGAGGTCCATGGTTCCCAGCGGGGTTGGATCAGGCCTTGTTGGATTTTATTGGCCAAGGAAGTGGAAACAGGCAATTTCGACACTTTTTCAAAGGGGTTAGCCCACGGATTCTGGCGCTGCATGGGGTTCCGGCGCAAGTTTCTCGAAAAATCATACGATGGGGTCTGCAAGAGGCCCGGCAAGAGGATCATGGTTCCCGGCGGGGTTGGATGAGGCCTGGTTGGATTTTATGGGCCAAGGAAGTGAAACCAGGCGATTTTGGCTCATTTCTATGGGTGTAAGCCCCTAGATTCTGGCGCTACATGGGGTTCCGGCACAAGTTTCTCGAAAAATCATACGAGGGGGTCCAAAAGAGGCTCAGCAATAGGTCCATGGTGCCCGGCGAGGTTGGATGAGGCCTAGTTGGATATTATGGGCCAAGGAAGTGGAAACAGGCGATTTCGGTACTTTTCCAAAGGGGTTAGCCCACGGATTGTGGCGCTGCATGGGGTTCCGGCGCAAGTATCTCAAAATATCATACGAGGGGGTCCGCAAGAGGCCCGGCAAGAGGACCATGGTGCCCGGCGGGGTTGGATGAGGCCTGGTTGGATTTTATGGGCCAAGGAAATGGAAACAGGCGATTTCGGCTCATTTCTGTGGGTGTTAGCCCACGGATTCTGGCGCTGCATGCGGTTCCGGCGCAAGTTTCTCGAAAAATCAAACGAGGGGGTCCGCAAGAGGCCCGGCAAGAGATCCATGGTGCACGGCAGGGTTCGATGAGGCCTGGTTGGATTTTATGGGCCAAGGAAGTGGAAACAGGCGATTTCGGCACTTTTCCAAAGGGGTGAGCCCAGGGATTTTTGGCGCTGCATGGGGTTCCGGCGCAAGTTTCTCGAAACATCATACAAAGGGGTCTGCAAGAGGCCCAGCAAGAGGTCCATGGTGCCCGGCGGGGTTGGATCAGGCCTTGTTGTATTTTATGGGCCAAGGAAGTGGAAACAGGCGATTTCGGCACTTTTTCAAAGGGGTTAGCCCATGGATTCTGGCGCTGCATGGGGTTCCGGCGCAAGTTTCTCAAAAAATCATATGAGGGGGTCTGCAAGAGGCCCGGCAAGAGGACCATGGTTCCCGGCGGGGTTGGATGAGGCCTGGTTGGATTTTATGGGCCAAGGAAGTGGAAACAGGCGATTTCGGCTCATTTCTGTGGGTGTAAGCCCCCGGATTCTGGCGCTGCATGGGGTTCCGGCATAAGTTTCTCAAAAAATCATACGAGGGGGTCCACAAGAGGCCCAGCAAGAGGTCCATGGTTCCCGGCGAGATTGGATGAGGCCTGGTTGGATATTATGGGCCAAGGAAGTGGAAACAGGTGATTTCGGCACTTTTCCAAAGGGGTTATCCCACGGATTCTGTCTCTGCATGGGGTTCCGACGCAAGTTTATCAAAAAATCATACGAGGGGGTCCGCAAGAGGCCCGGCAAGAGGACCATGGTGCCCAACGGGGTTGAATGAGGCCCGGTTGGATTTTATGGCCCAAGGATGTGGAAACAGGCGATTTCGGCTCAATTCTGTGGGTGTTAGCCCACGGATTCTGGCGCTGCATGGGGTTCCAGCACAAGTTTCTTGAAAAATCATACGAGGGGGTCCACAAGAGGCCCGGAAAGAGGACCATGGTGCCCGGCGGGGTTGGATGAGGCCTGGTTGGATTTTATGGGCCAAGGAAGTGGAAACAAGCAATTTCGGCTCATTTTTGTGGGTGTTAGCCCATGGATTCTGGCGCTGCATGGGGTTCCGGTGCAAGTTTCTCAAAAAATCATACGAGGGGGTCCGTAAGAGGCCCGGCAAGAGGTCCATGGTGCCTGGCGAGGTTGGATGAGGCCAGGTTGGATTTTATGGGCCAAGGAATTGGAAACAGGCGATTTCGGCACTTTTCCAAAGGGGTGAGCCCAGGGATTTTGGCGCTGCATGTGGTTCCGGCGCAAGTTTCTCGAAACATCATACGAGGGGGTCTGCAAGAGGCCCGGCAAGAGGTCCATGGTGCCCGGCGGGGTTGGATCAGGCCTTGTTGGATTTTATGGGCCGAGGAAGTGGAAACAGGCGATTTCGGCACTTTTTCAAAGGGGTTTGCCCACGGATCCTGGCGCTGCATGGGGTTCTGGTGCAAGTTTCTCGAAAAATCATACGAGGGGGTCTGCAAGAGGCCTGGCAAGAGGTCCATGGTTCCCGGCGGGGTTGGATGAGGCCTGGTTGGATTTTATGGGCCAAGGAAGTGGAAACAGGCAGTTTCGGCTCATTTATGTGGGTGTAAGCCCCCAGATTCTTGCGCTGCATGGGGGTCCGGCACAGGTTTCTCGAAAAATCATACGAGGGGGTCCACAAGAGGTCCATGGTGCCCGGCGAGGTTGTATAAGGCCTGGTTGGATATTATGGGCCAAGGAAGTGGAAATAGGCGATTTCGGCACTTTTCCAAAGGGGTTAGCCTATGGATTGTGGCGCTGCATGGGGTTTGTCACGCCCTAAGCCCCATTAAGGCGGACTGGCACCCATTGCCGACAAGGCTCGGGAGAACCAACATATAACTATACATCTGCTATGAACATTTAAGAGGTTTCCATACTCAATATGTTGTCAAAAGAAAGTAAACTGTACTAACAATAAACTGTACTAACAAACCAAAAGTAAATGCATAAGACTAGGCCGTTGGAGCCACGATGTCTATAATACACTATTTGACCGCACTTTAATTTACATAGTCTACAAAGCCTCTAAGTAAGGAACAATATCCATATGGGTCGGGACAGGCCCCGCCTCATGGCCAACTATACAATACAAAATACAAGTTCTAAACACATAAGCCCCGAAGTAACCTGGAGCTTAGTAATAGCAGCTGAAAGTCCTGTACTCTTACTGGGGAGATCTAGTAGCTCCTGTACCTGCAGCATGAAATGCAGGTCCCTCGTAAGAGACGTCAGTACGAGATAATGTACTGAATATGTAAGGTAGGAAATACTGTATATGCAATAAGAACTCAAATGAAATCACACACTGGTGCGTAAGGATGAAAAGACCACCTTTAGTCATACTGTGGAGTCATGTACTTTATGTCTTTTTTTTATTACTGTATCTTTCTTTACTGTATAATCTATGCACAATATATCATGTAAATGACCAGCTGATCAGTGGTAAATCTGTAATGGGATCGACCCTGGCTAGGTGATTCCTTCACCCTTCGGGCTACCACCCGTAAATGAGATCGACCCTGGCTAGGTGATTCTTCCACCCCTCGGGCTACCACCCATTTATAAGCAACTGTAAGTTATCTTTTATTTACTTTGAGATGGTTCTTTTGGTGGTCATAACCTTTAGAACTGTAGGACTATAGACATGTGACATATGAACAACCATACAAGGTAATACCATAATAGAAAGAGAGATACACAACTAATGAACCGTATCGGAGATTAAACAACACATAGACTTTGTTTGGTAAGAAGGAACTCATGTATATTTAGTATTCAGGTACAGATGCAGGTTGACAATGACTATGTATGGGTACATATGAACATGGTAAAAAGTGGGGACACGGTTAGCAGCCATGTCGGAGTTTGTACGTGCCTTTATGTGCTAAGGAAGATTATAGATTTCATGCCAAGTAATAGGAAATCAAGTAGCCTTACATACCTCGCTGTACTATGTCGTTATTACCTCGGAGTAGTATCCTTTTCCTCCAAACACTTATCTACAATATATAAGGTGATAAAACTAGTGTTAGAAGCTAGTAAGCACATCTTAGTAATCCAATTTCACCCAAAAATAATATGCGGGCAGCAAGCTCGGAATTAGCACCCAAAGAGTATTCTTTCAACATTTCCACTCCTAATCGTATTTTCTAACACACATTCCCATATACATGTCATATCCAGCTATGTTTAGTCCCATAACAGCATTAAAACAACTCATACAGTACATCATACAACAACTCTACACAACATGCAAGTAGACAACACAACATTGCGTCCTTCCGCTACACTTCGACGTCAACCATTCCAAATCCGTTTCAACCTCAACCAAAATGTCCTCAACATATTCACACACAATTACAGTCCAAAAACAGTCCCTAAGTTGATGGAAAACATGAGACAACAATTCCCAAAAATAGTCCACGAATTCTTACTAATGAGCGGAATTAAGACATCATTTAAGAACTTATTTTTGCGGAAGATAAAAGTGGTCCAGCAGCCTCCTCACATCATTTCAGACCCAAGACTTCTTAAAAACATACATATTACTTCATAACCCAGCCAACCAACAAGATAAAAGTCTCTTATTTAACAAGAAAAGTGAACCACAATATTTGAAACACATGCTGTCCCAAAATTCCTGCACAATACAACCAACATACTCTTCATGTTTTTCATGGAAAAATTACACCAAACCATGGGTATTTTATCTTACCTTAACCCTTAAGGATTAGGTTCTCTTTAAGAACCCTAAGAAGTGTGTCTTGGCTGCTTTAGAAAATGAGAAGAGAGCAAGAAGAAACTTAGAGAGAAATCTGAAATTTTGGCTTGAGAAAATGACTAAAAGTTGCTGCTTGTTGCTCCCTTTTATAGGCCACTTTTGGCCGACTTTCTTTTGGGTTTTCAACCTTATTTTATTAACGTTATGGGGCAGCAGCTTGGCCCTTTCATTTGGGCCTTATTGGGCTTCAAATGGGATGGGCTTTGTTGCAAACATTTCTCCCCTAAGCCCACTTAGTTTGGGCCCTAGTTTTGAATTGGATTTTAATTGTAATTTGGCCCTTTTCCTATCCATCTTGGGCTGAAAATATTGTCCTTTTATGATGCCAAACCATGGGCCCAAATGGTATTCTTAACTCGGGGTTTATTCTTTATCGGACTTGAACAAATTCGGTGTTGGGCCTTGTCTCCGTTTATCGAGCTTATTTAAGCTAAGCACGTAGGTGACTCACCTACTAGCTTCCTAAGTCCCACAAGCACCTCAATTATTTTACTTCATTTAAGGTCACACTCTCCTTAACTTGACTTAAAATTATTTACACTCGGTCATCTTAAGCGTTAGACGTACATATAGCCCTTTAATCTAAAATTCACGCACTTTTAAAAATATGTGCGGATTTGACCCTGCCATATCATGTTTCATCTGCGTTGGACTAGTACATGTAAGATGTGGGGTGTTACATTTAACTATCAAGGAAGACTCATCATCATCTATACATAACCTCCTTCGACCTAAATCTTAAGGGTGATAAAGAATGCTTACACCAGTCTTCTCCACAATAACAATTCGAATATACTATCTAGGCCTCCATAGAAAATCATAACTTAGAGCCTCATACAACTATATATTATCTCGAATGCACATCTTAAACCTTTTCTTACCTAGTGACTTAGCCTTAATTCACTATTTTCATTTAAAGGCACATGCACTAATCTCGTAGCAACACACTACTGGCAAGTTAACATCTTAATCTTTGGCATACTCTATGTCAAGCCTACTAGAGCCAATCTTTAAACTAACACGATCACTCTCATAAAGTTATCCCCCCTTTTCACAATGCTCATCTAAAATTCAAGCTTAGGGTTTAGTAATAAACATGTAGATTACATACTTCTGACATGCTACACTAACTTACAACTACTAGACAAAATTTAAAAACATTCACCTGCTAAAACCTCATGACAAGAAATCAATGTTTATCTCCTAGTTTGTCTAGTAATAATCGATCATTATGCTCCTTTCACAACCTAAGTACTATTTACCCATTCATTGCACCTCCTTGCTTAGTTATGTTCATATCCCTCTAAATTACATGGGGGCTCTCTATTCAAAACCATGAACCTAATTTAGATCTATCACATTATGACTACTCTATTCTTTTATTCAATACATATACTTGGTCGATATTAGCATAAGGGCGCTTCAATATAAATTCTTTTTTTGTTTCGAGTGTACTTTAACTCATCCTAACCACAACTCTTTCTTTACTTCTTATCATGAAATCTAGGTAATATATACTACTCTGTAGTCAAAACCAAAGGGAGTTCACTTATCACCTTATTACTTACCTAAAAGATGCATAACTCTAGTTAAAGCCCTAATCAATTACTAATTACTATTTGGTTTCTACTCTTCCATCTTTTTCTTTCTAGCTCTAGGTTAATTTTACCACTTAAGATTTATAAAGTTTCAAAATACACTCTTTTGAATGGTAACGCTAAATATTTGAAGACATAACTTTTTCTTCCAAGGATAACATCTGAAGCAAGATTTGCAGAAGAGAGTCTAGGAGTATATCTTGCTCTAGATTAAATGCACGATTCATAAGAATAAGAATGCATTCTTTCGAATCAAGAAACTTAAGCACATTGATCGTCTCCTCTCAAGCCCAGTGTAGTCTTTTTACTTTCTAAATATTTTATCTGAGAGTGACTCATCAATAAGGATTTAATATTTTATGTTCAAACCACCTTAAGTATGATAGGTAGTTGAACGAATTTAAGCATCCCATGAATTTGAATAAGTTTCTCAAAGGACAATTCTATTGCACGATCTAGAATATGAAAGAAGAGAATTTTTTTTTAAAATGCTATGAATAGACTTAAGCACATTAAATGCTCTAACAATCTTGATGAAGAACCCTAACTTGAAGAAGAAAAATGAAGAAACTCTTTCTTGAAATTCTTGGATCCAATTTTTTTAAAGCCTTGCGGTTACGATTTAAGATTTCTCTTAGCAATTTATGAATAGATAAAGAAATTTAGGTCAGAAAGCTTGAAAATATGGAGAAGAACTTTTTATGACAGAAGGATGCAAAACTCGAAAGTAGAAAAAATAAAGAACACCAAATTTAACATGAAAAAACCCTTCAAATCGAAGGTAACAACCACGGGATTGCTGAGATCTAACTTGTTCCACTATAACAATAAGAGTATTATAAATATTCTCCTAAATGACTATATAAAAAATTGTCAAGCAAGGAAAAGCAATAGCTACACCAACAAAAAGAAGTAGGGAGAAAAATACCCAAATCAGAGCTACTGTTCGGGATCCAAACTGGGATGTTACTGACCTCCGAATCCGATCTTAACCGTTCAAATCAAAGATCAAGATGTTAGAACTCTCAGCCAAAATTTTAGCCTAATCCAACGGTTAATGAATCGGAAAACGCAATTTGAAGGCTGCTGAATAGAGAGGAAAAATAGTTGCAGAAAACACCCTTTTCTTCTCTTTTCTCTCTTGTTGAAAGCTCTCTCAAAGACCTCTCTTATGTTCTAATATCTATCAAAGATAAATAATAGTTAGAAATGAATAATTCTCTCAAAAGTTTTCCTATTTATAGATAATGAGTGGTACATATTCCTAAAGCCAAAACCAACTCCAAATAGGACTATTTCAATCTTTTTTCAAATAGGATTAGAATTGCAATCCTTCTCCAATTAGGATTGAAAACCAAAAGAGAATAGGATTAGGCCATGGGCCTTTGGTTGAACATGGGCTATTGCCCAACAGAACTTACGTTTATGAAGAATCTTGAAAGATTGAAAGAGAACCCTAACTTGATATGTTTTTTTGAAAATTCTTGAGCATTCAAGTTTAGGAGTGAAGAGAGGTTTTAATAATGAAAAATTGGTTTCATACATATTTAGGAATATTAATATAATTTCTGAATGGTTTATAAGACAAAAATACCTTAAAAAATATTAAAAGACATGTCATCTCGCGGAACCATTACGGACCTCGGCCAGGTTTGCAATGGTCATAACATTTTACTCCGAACTCAAATGAGGAAAACTTGGTGGTGTTGGAAAGAATACTCAAAGGCCTTTAATTTGATAGGTTATGGGCCACGTAAATATTTATATTCTAGGAGATATGATCATTTGAAGTTGATCCTTGTATGAATTCATGCGAAAACTTAGCCAATAGAAATTTTTTGAACTAGGCTTGGTATAAGAGATCACTTATGATCCTAAACCACATCTAATATACTTTAAATACTTAGGAATTGATCCTAAAATATATATACAATTAGAAGGTAATCAAGTTTAAATTTATACACATTTGAAGAATGGCTTGAGTCGTGACTTAAAAAAGATTTGGGTGTTACAATTTGATGGCATAATTAAACTTTTTTTGACCAGTTTGATTTAGGTGATGTGGACCTCTAATGAAAGGCCACAAGAAAAGAATGATTTGGCAAAACTGCAAAACTTTATCGTTAAAAAATAATGGCACAAATGGATTTTTCTTTAATGGCAGATCCTCAATTTGAGCCCGTCTTATTAACATTGATATAGAAATGAGCCTTTTCTTAAGTTTGATGACATATTTAAGCTTTTTCTCTTAATTTTAATAAGATCTAACTCTTAACGACTAAGTGGAGTTAAATCTACCTTTCAACACAAATATTTGCACATATATAATTCATGAGTAAGATCAAACTATAACTTTCTTCAATTATTTTATCAGAACAATAAAACTTCATTTTTTTTCAACAAACAACACCTATAGTCTTCAAAATTTGTCGACATACAACATTACTTAAGGCCATAAAAATTAAAATGCTATGTTAAATTGCCATAAATTATTTCTTTTATTTATTGTTGAGATGAGAATTTGATCCTTTAGGAAAGAAGTTGAACTTGTAAGTAGAGGCCACTGCTACATTATTATTGAGCACCAAACTTTTATTCTTCTTTTATTAGGTGTTGTATAGATTGTACCACCTATTTGTCGCATTGTTTTTGAATATGTACCTAACTTGGGGTAATTTGATAGTCGGTTATGCAGATATAAATAAGGTAGGGTTTTGATTATGAGAGAATTTATGTATTATTTTATGCAAGAATTAGTTATTCATGTATCAAGTCATACATGTATTAGTTATTCCATCTTCTATCTTGTATAAAATAATACATAGATTCCTTTATAAAATTTATACATCCATTAGTTATGGGAGTTTTTAAATAGCAAAGCAAACACAATATTAATTTTATACATGATTAATTCACCTCCAAAATAGCTACCAAATGTGATATTACTTAAGCATAACTCACCTCCAAATCAACTTACACAAATAAGTGATGAGATTCATTATTTACCTTTGGTAGCAAATGTACATACATTATACACATTATACATAGATTATATATACATTATACATCCGTCAGCAGTTGATAGACAACTAAAAAGATTAGTTCTTCGAATAGGTGGAACAACTGATTTTGAATACAGGGAAGATCTTTTCTTTTTCTTCTTTTTCTTTTTTGGGGTTTAAGAATGGGTCCAAGACCCCAAGAACAAGATAGTTCTAATGGGATCTTCCATGTTTGAACTCTTTCTTCTTTGATTTTGATTTTGTTTGGAAGTTTGTTTTGATTTTGGGAGCTTCTCTCTGGTTGTTCTCTTTGATTTATGAATCAAAGATTTATCATCTTCAGGGAAATGATGAGGCTTCATTGTATATAAATGGTATGTTGAAATATTTACTTAATTCTCTTTGAAGATATTGAAGCTTCTTATAAATTGAGGACAAAGTGCAAGCAAATTTATAGAAGAAAAATCCACTGAAATATGAGAAGAATTATTATACAGAAGGAATATATGATCGATAAGTCCACTTATTTAGAATATATTCGTTTTGTTTGTTGAGGTGGAATGGTGGATGTAGTATATATCAGCTTTTTCTCGTTCAATAGTCATATTAGTGTTCAGGTCAATCTCCTTCGTCGCAAAATTATATTATATATATAGTATTAAAATTTTATTTTATCATTACTAAAAATCACTATTTTTCAACTAAAATATCCACTGAGATTCAATTGTCATTTTCCGTAAATATTTTGATTGATTCGTCATGGAAAAAGTCTTTATTTCTAGCTGTATATTAAGTGGATATATCCTTTAGCCAAAAAAAAAAAAAAGAGTATGTATAGAAAATGTTTTATGTTGAATTACGTCAAGGCAAGCCAAAAGCTTAGCTCAGTAGCAACAACAATAATAACATACTAAGTGAAATCCCACAAAATAGAATCTAGGAAGGGTAGAGTGTACGTAGACTTGACTACTACCTCGTGGAGATAAAAAAGTTATTTTCGAAAGACCCTTGGCTCACATGTATCAAACCCAAGTAAAAGAAGCAAAGAACAACAAATATAGCATAGTAGCTAATAAGAAGAGTAAAGTAAATTCTAACAGAAAAACAATAACAATAGAAAAATAATATGATAATCAAAAAGCAACAACAACCCAATTACGAACTAAGGCTTGAGTAGTCCTATGACAGACCCTAAACTATCACAAGGCAAGACCACATTTTACTCCTACTAGCCTTCTATCCTAATACGTGACTTCCGCTCTTCGTTATCAGAGTCATGATCAGAGTCATGTTCTCAGTAATATGAAGTTGTGTCATGTCTTGTCTAATCACCTCCCCCCAATACTTTTTCTCTCTAACCCTATTTCTCTGTGTATCCCCTAAATTCAACCTTTCCTACCTCCTAATTAGGGCGTCTGCACATCTCCTCTGTACATGCTCAAATCATCTCAATCTTGCTTCCCTCGTCTTGTTTGCCACAAATGCCACTCCACCTTCTCCCGAATTACCTCATTCCTAATCTTATCACTCCTAGTATGACCACATATTCATCTCAACATCCTTGTCTCCGAAATATGCATCTTCTAAACATGTGAGTTCTTGATTCCGCAACATTCCATCCCATAAAGGTCTAACAACCTGTTAAGTGCATGACTTTGATGTTTTGATGATCAACAAACTGAGTCAAGGACGAAGTAGACTATCGGATCGTTGTGCTGAGTTGAACATAGGATACAATTGGTTGGTGAGATATCAATCTCAGTTGTACTGAAGGACCGACGGTCCATGCACTGGATTGAGTGCAATATAAAAGGAGCTTGTCCAAGGAATAAACTTAAGCTTTTGAAAAATTTCACAACTAAATATTCATCTCTCCAAAAGTTCTCTCTTGGCTCCCAGTGTGTGAAGATACAACTTTTGCATACAAGGGACCTGATAGAAGACTTCTATAGTTTCTTTGTTTGTTAGCTACTGTGTTGGTTTGCAAATTGTAAGATCACTCCTAGTTTATAAAGGAATGTGGTCATTGTTGTTCATTGCTGTTTTGAGTGTTGTATATCTTGTAGGCTGTGTGTAGTCTTAAGGTGGTGTTGTAGTGTAGTCTAACTTCATCAGGGTGGTGAGAGTGTAAACTAGGTGGTGTTATTGCTGCTCATTGCTTGTAACTAGATTGCAAGTAAGAATGGTGAGAAAGTGAGAGAAATAAGTTGTGTGTGTTGTATTTCTTTACTTTGCTCATTCATTAGTGGACTTGGGCTTTGGGAAATCCTGTTGAGACAGGTTGTTGTTGTTCCTCCCTTGAGCAAGGAGTTTTTCCACGTTAAATTCTTGTGTATTTGTCTCTTGTTGTTTACTTTCTTCTAGTTACTGCATATAGTGTTCCAAGGGACCAGATCCTTTACTAGAGTAGTCGCATATTAACTTATCACAACCGCTTTGTAAAACTTACCTTTCAATATAGGTGATACCTTCTTTATCACATAGTACTCCAGAGTCAAGCCTCTATTTCATTCATACTACCCTAATGAGTTGTGTGACATCATTGTCAATATCTGCACTATTTTAAATTACGAATTCAAGATATTTAAAGCTTAGCTCAATAGTAAAAGGGGTTTAAATTCTCTTAGAGGACACAGGAATTGAATTCTTGCTAATTCCAGTTCCTCTGACCTTTTTCGCTTCAACATTTTTGAAAGTATTTTCTTAGTAAAAAAATTTTCTGTCACTTACTGTGGAAAAATAGTATAGTTCCAAAAATAAATTAAGATGACACACTTGTCCAGTTGCTTAGGATATTGGATTCCAGATAACAAAATTGGAGGAAAAGTACTGATAGTGGCACAAGAATATAATTTCCAATTGGTGTTGTTGTGGATTAGATGCCACCAGATCTGAGTACCAGATAAGAGCATAATCCTTTTTCTTTTTTCGAGGTGGGGGGGGGGGGGGGGGGGGGGGGGGGAGGATAGGAATTGTGTTGTTGTTCTTTTCATTTTTAGAGTAAATTACTTTATAGATCATTATAACACTTAGCTAGGGATGTAACTATTGTATTTCAAATTAGTTTCACCACTTATATCCATATATATGATTATTGACTATCCATATATATAATTACTGCCTATCTATGCTTATTTATAATGTCGGATTTATCATTAAATAACTCAACTCCAAAAGTAAACTCATTAGGGGAGGATTGCTCGAATTCATAGAAGCAAACCCTCGGTCCATTCCCTCAACTAATGTGGGATCGTAACCCACTCTAACACCTTTTTCATATCCAGGCTTGAACAGAACATGGAGTGAAAGTTTAAATGGGGAAAGACCTGACTCTGATACCACGTAAATAGTAGTTGGGTCTAACTCCACCCCAAAAGCTAGCTCAAATTGCCCAAGTCCATATAGACAAGCCACTCGTCCATTCCTCAATTAATGTGACACGGTAACCCACTCTACCAGTTGGTCCATTTACTAGTAAAGGGGAAGGAGATGAGATTTGAGTCTACAAAGATCAAATGATTACTGGATTTAAGTTATATACACTGTCAGTGTAAAAAAAATGTTAATCACAGAAATATAGTGTGTAATTATTTTATAAATGACTTGAATGTACCATATATTTATATATATTAGTACAACTAGTAAATCACATAGATATTTATCACAGTTCATTGTATTGCAAGACAACAACTTCAGATGGCAAACACAACATATTAAGACAAAATTGATTCTGGAAAAACATATATATGGTCATCCATATCTCATGATTTTTTTCATTTTTGCATCTTCTCCAGGCCCTTCAACCAAGCTGGCCTTGCCAATATATCAGCACACCATGCACTCACATGAGAGCGCGAATGAAACAGTACCTTAACTTTTGTACTCATCAAATGGTATATATTTGGTATATGGTGCAAATCAACTAGTGTAAAAGAATCGCCACCTAAATATTTTGACTCTGTCAATCGAGTTTCATAGATGTCAAGAACCTTAGACAATTGTTCTTCACTTTCCTTCACAATAGCATCATCAGTACTCATGCCAATCATTAGTTTTATGCCTAGCTCCCACGTTAGTTTTGAAGCTGGTGGTTCAAATTTTTGGCCTTCTACTTCCATCCATACTGACATAATGGCCATTTTCTTTGGATCTTGGAGTATTAGTTGGAAGCCATTGTTAGCATAAACATGAGCGATATATTGAGTGATTGCTCTAGATTCTGCATTACAAAGTTCACAATTTATTGCATCAAATGATAATATAAAAGATCAGGTCACTTTTAAGCAGTGGCAGAATCAAGAATTTATGTAAGGGGATTCAAGGTATACTGGATATCAAAGTTAAGATTGAACTTATGAACCTCTTTATAATTAAATTCTTTTCCTAGTCAAAGGGACAGTTTGCATACAACCAAATAAAAGGAGGTGGTATTTGTAGCCTATTCCTGTAGTATAATTATTCGACGTAAGGGGTTCAACTGATAGAAGGTACTAATAGATAAAATTGTCTATTATAACCATAGTAACTAGCAAGTATAATGACTAACGTGCAAGAACATGATAGTATAAAATATCTTCGTAATGTCGTGTATATATAACTTAAATCCTTTCAAATTTATCATCTTGGTGGTGATATATATAAATTGTGAGAATAGCAAAAATACTTTACCAAAGAGCTTTAAGTCCCCATCTTCAAATGCTGGTACTTGACCAAAAGGCTGCATCAGTTAAAAAAATGTCATATTAAGATACGATATGAATCCTAAGACATTTCTTTATAAATGGTTTAATTACAATATGCAAGATGATAATAAGCATAGGTCAACTGAGGCATGTATCTTTTACACGAAACATAAATATATATATATATATATATATATATATATGCAAACATCAAAGTGCTTGATAGGGAGTGCTTAACCAGCGGATGGGGTTGCTCCTCCCTTAACCAGAGGTCCCGGGTTCAAGCCTTGGGAATGAAAAAATCCGCACGGGTGGGAAACTAAAAAAAAAAACATCAATATGCTTACATTGAGGGAAAGGAAAGGGTGCTTCTTGTGTTCACCAGTGGCCATATCAACAAACACAAACTCAAAATCCAAATCCTTCTCAATGAGGCAAGCAACAACTCTCATGGTTGCAGTCGACATGGGGCTACCATGGACTTTGATCGTCATAACTTCAAGAATTTATTATAGATTGCTCCAAGTTGATGAAATGAAGTTCTATAAGGGTGTATATATATAAGGCAAAATTTCTTGATCTCTTTCTTTAAATATATCAATATATCCAAAAAGTCTTTGCTCATAAACAAACCCTTTTAATGCTTTAAGATAAGAGGCTAAGTAATACCATGATCTTAAGATTGGGAAAGAATAATTTATTAATGTAATTACGTATTTAATGACCTCACAACTATCCTTAATTCCTTATATTGTTGACTAAACCAATTTGTTTATGGTTATGTTATAGCCGTTTTACCTGCTGCATCTTCCTTCCAAGGAAGTAATTGGGTAATTAAATACTTATCATCTGAATTAGTCAAGCGCAGATGCCAAGACTTAAAGCAAAATAGAAATGCTAAACTAGTTTATGGGAAAATTAGTATAGCTAAGTGTATTTTAAAGTTGAACAAACAAACTGGATAGTACAGACTGACTACTTCAAACTTTATTATATAGAAGTTTTATAATATATATATTAGTTAAGGGAGGTGTAGAAACTTCAACACTTGAAAAGATTTTTTAAAGTAATGCTGAATAAACTAACTGGCAATCAGTACTGTTCAAACCAAAAATCATCTGAGCAGGGATTCATATAGGGACCAGGCACAGTACTCTACTTGAAATGATGAATTGACGTGCATAAATGTATGATTTGAAATTCAACATGAATGTCTCTTTCTTCGCACTTGAAAAGAGTAATGAAGGGAGGAAGTCAATTGCCCCTAATCCAGCTAAAATCGATATCGATCTTCCATTGCTAAAAGATTTCATCTACTGGGAAGTATCACTTCCAGATTCCTGGTTTTTCTGTCATTTGGAGTCCACAATAAAGCACTGAAACCAACAGAATAATGCATAAAAGTTAAAACTAAGCCAGAATGACTCCAAATGCAAAGAGGATGTTGACCTGCTGCTTGCTTACTGCCCCTTATAAGAAATTAGATAGTAGAATGTCTTGGTGTTAGTCACAAGCCAAATTTACTTGATTTTACTGTTTATGCAACTCGAGGCCCTTAGACCAAGCTAGTCTAGACCAGATAATTGCGCACCAAGCTCTTACATAAGGACAAGAACAAAACACAACCTTGGATTTAGTTTCCATCGAGTAGTGTATAACTGGAACATGATGCAAATCTGCCCGGGTGAAATTGTCTCCTCCCAAAGTATTTTCATGCCCTCAGTAGCCTAGTATACATCAAGAATCCTTTCAAGTTTCTTTTCATTCTCCGCTAGAGCTGCATAGTCCGTCACCATTTGGATGCAACAAGATCAAATTTTGTTGATTCAAACTCCATCCACAGGCATGATGGCCATTTTATTGACCTTTGCCGTAGGTAGGCAATGTACCGGGTAGGATCCATCATAAGCCTACTTAAAGAGCATAGGAAGTCAGAACTAAAAATCCCACAAATCCAATGAGGCTTCAAAACAAATAAAGTGACCTGATTACATTCATACATTTTGCAGTAGTCTTGGGTGAAATTTGTGGTGAAAAAGGATAAACTAGACTTCTATAGTATACTCTCTTTGGAAATATAGGGAAAACACAAAGTACAACAATAAAGTTATCTCTAGAACCACGCTATTACCTTGGTATATAATGTGATCCAAAGACTAAATCTGAGAAAAATATGCACACAAAATGATGGCCTCATCTTTCTCATTCACATGTACCTCCTTCCTGCACTAGAAAAAGTCAGCCTGGGAAAGAACTCACTTTGTATTTGTTAAGCAATACAAGAAAGTTAAGTAAAAAGGTGCAGCTTTTACCAACTTGAAGACATTGGCATATGCACATACACAACAATGGTTTAAAATAATTTATAAGGCCACTTTCCTCCGGACTAGGAGGGACTAAAACCAATCTAGCTTTGTCCGCTTCTTTTTCTTTGTATTAAAGTATGGAGTTACTCCACTTCTACCAAAAAGGTGTTCTAGGCTTTTCAATCACAATAGTTTAGGTTGGGCACTAAGAGCCATCTTACTCAAACTGGTACCGAACAAAGAGTACTATTCCAACAGAAGAAAAACAACAAATATTGAAAAGAAAATATTTGAGCTGCCACTACCAAGGTTGATGTATGCGGATAACATTTCCTACATCAAGTTCAACGTCTTTACAGATTCTTGAGCTAAAAATGATAGTTAACTTCCTTCTACCGGTACTCTTCATTTCTTGAGGATTGCTCAGGCTCTCAGAACCCTGCAAAGAAAAATCAAATTGTAGATAGCATTCACCCAACACCACGGATCTACTCTGGTTAACCAATGAAACCATCAACACCAGCAGACTAGGAATAAACAGTTAATAAAATGTTTGAGCCCACTTCTCATTATACGACGATGGTATGGAACTTCTTTCTTCCCATCTAGACCTACATGCTCGATAAATGAGTACTGATTAGTATTTGTTGAGTTCACTTTTTTCCCTTCTTATGTATTTAAACATAGCAGGTAAGACATATATTTCAATTTATTCAATCTGCATTAGATAATCCTCCAGTACAAACTATGTGCATGGATTGTAAGCAACAGTTAATGCCAAATCCTTGGTTAGATATTTGGATCATGGGCATATTCTGACCTTAAATTTGCAAGCTTCTTTGTGAATTAAAAAAATTTAAGTATCAAAATATCAATGATCTAAATATATACTCCCTCGTCCCAAAAGGATTTTTACCTCTTCCTATTGGACTAATTAAATTAAATTCACTTCCCTTGGAAGAAAAGATATACCCCCTTCTTCTTTTTTTCTTTTTGAGAGTGATATTTCATAGTATGTCCATATGATTGTGAAATTTGAAATTCCCTATTTTCCCTTCAGTGTTCAAAAGAAAAATAGGTTAACGTCTTAGAAGATTTAACCTGCAAAATTAGACAATACATGTTTTCCATGTGTCACCATATTGATGATGCCAACAATAAATATGAATATTTGGATCCCAAGATTTATGATCTTTGAAAACTACTGGTTTAAATGCTGAAGAGAATAAGACTAGTGTCGTGATCAAAGTGAAAATATCCAGCTAAAGCACTAAGAAAATGCTGGAAAGCATATTTACAGTTTCCATAAAAAACTTGGTTCTTCTTTCTATAATGGAACCAAGTTTTTACAGTTTCCATTAAAAACTGGAAAGCTGTTGGGTGAAGTTTCTTTCTATAAAAAGTTTCATAGTTTCTTCACCCAACAGCTCCCACCTATAATGGAAAGTAAAAGTTCTCCACCCGCAGCATCCATGGTCCTAGGTCACCCTACCTGACCTTCTGTGCCATGCAACATGCTGAATTCTAAAAGTTGCCCATTTATATGAGAAAGGTAACTGTTCCAAGTACCACGTAAAAGTTGAACTACGAAACCAAGTACCACCAATTTCTAATTGAGAAACTAGTGAGACCAAGAAAAGAACGCTCATGGCCTTCAAAAAGTTGAAAGGAGCATTGTATCCTCAATAAAGTAGACATACTCATAATTAACCTTCTGTTTAGCAAACGTACAACAGTAAGTTCAAGTACCTTTTCATTTCCATGTAAAGCACAAAAACAAACAGTCAGCTTGGCCTCTAAAGAACTTGACAAAATTCTCACATCAATGGAGCTTTCTGCACCTGAATTACAGCAGAGGAGAATGTCAGAAACAAGCAAGAGGACAGAAGATATACAGCTTGGCCTTTTACCACTTGAAACATCATGTGTTTGTGACTTCTCCAAGAAATATGTATCTCTGTCCTTTTCACATTGCATCACGTGCTGCAACCTTCTAGATAGCCTACATGACTTATCATTACAAGTAAGAGAAGATGAAATTTGAAGAATATTTTTCTGTTTCTTCTGTTCCTAGAAAACATGCAGAATATGTTCATAATTGTCTAGTTCCATAACTAACCCGAACTGCTTAGGCCTTGCAATAGATAGCCTCTCATTCGTAGACACAGCTCCTAATGCTAGATGAAATTGGTCAGCCATGGTCCTCTGAGGTATAGCAGACTTCAGAATCTGATGAACTTTCTGAAACAAAAAGAAAGGCTGAAAAAACTGCCAATGGCAACTGATCGCTATGATTAAACAGTAAAAGACTAATTACATATTACATCCTCGTCACTAGATGGATCACTATCTAGTTCCTCAGGTTGGTCACCATTGCTCATGTTTCTGTCACCGAGCAGCAATAAGTTTTTCTTCCGTAAGAGCCGTGATCCTTGTCCTTTTTTTTGAAGCTGCCGGATAAATCATGATTCTTACATTTAAAACATAATTAAAATAGTAAAAATGGTAATATAGCACTGCTACTAAGATATCTGAGAAAAGAGATCTGGAGAAGAAGAAAGCTAACCATTTTAGAATTGCCACGTGGTAAGGAACTTGTATGCCGAAAGTGATCCAGAAACTCAGCCATGGAATGCTCATTTGGATCATGTACAACTGCTACTTCAGATGAGACCATATTCTCCTCGAACTCTTGTATTTCATTTCCACCATCACTCTCCAATAAGTCATCCAGTGACTCCATATTTTTATTTTGCATGCCTAATTCTACATTTAGGGGAAGAACAGATAAGGGTGTGCTGGATTCACAACTATCATAGGCAACCAAAGCAAAATCATTCTTCTGTGGCCGGGATTGGAACAAAAATTTGGGCTTAGCTATGCCCGAGCTTCCTGCAGTTGATAGCAAAAATCATTACAAAATTACAGCTTGAAAACCCAACCACAGATCTCAAGTAATATTAAATATTGATATGAATCCATTTCTATTCTACTTGGAATGCATGAGCTCTTGTCCCTGAGAAGCGCCACTATTACACACATTAACTCCAGCATCTTTAGTATCAAGCAAACAATGGAATTAGGGGGATGAACTCAGCAGAAATACTAATACCTTTAGATGATCTATTCAATTTTGATGAGGTACCATACAACAACGAACACCCAGCATCTTTATTCAAGAAAACTCCTGATCTGCAATCTGCACTTACTTTAGGCATTGTACTTTTACCATCTCTTTCTACAATTCCATCGGTAGAAGGCCTCATCTGCTAGAATTTTTAACCTCCAAAGACCCACTTAGTATTGATTGAACACAATATTAAGTAATTCAGTTTTAATGAAATCGATTTTGTAGACATAGAGATCTGCAGTCATACCTCATCATCAGAAATAATTTCCTCTTCTGAATTACAAGTTGATGTGATTCTAGTACCGTGACAAAATTCGTCATCTAAGCAGCAGGACAATGCCATCCAATGATCATTTTTGTTGATGAAGCCACCATCCTGACTCTTAAGAAAAGGAACTTCAACATCATCTTCTTTACATAAGCCTGTCTGCCTCTGCTGACAAGAATGCAACAGGAACTGTAAGAGGAAGTCATTGTTTGCACCTTTTACTGTTTATCACTTTAGTGTATCTCCACTTAGTAATTGATCCCTTTGCGGATGGGATACACATTGTAACAGTACAGGCATTCCCCGTCAGTTACTAACCTACGTGTTGCGATAAAGTTCCACATTGGTAGCTGAAAGGAAAAAGAAGCTACATATAAGGTATAGGATAGATACTCTTAATGGTGTGAGCCCTTTGGGGAAAACCGCGCGACTTTGGCTCAAAGCAGACAATATCACATCATGCTAAGAGTTTCTTAGGTTACTTTAGCCCAACACTTTGTTCCTTAAACTGAACAATTCCAGAGAAATGGGAGAAGTGGATAGCCAGTTTTTCTTGAACTCCTCGTCAAAAAGTCAATTTCTATGTTGATTCTTACCCACCATGACCCATTAAAGTCAACTAGGAACTCTTTGAGACATAGTTAGCACAAAAACAAAAAAAAAGAAAGAAAGAGGAAATGACAAGGACCTAAGGAACAACAGAAAGAAGAAATGAAGGAAGCTAGTGTGAGAAAAAAAGGAGGTGAATTCAAACCAATACCAGCGGATGAGAATTCATTGTATCAGTTGAATGATGAAGTCTTTTGACATCTGCAGAAGATTAAAATGGATAACTTCCGAAATGTCATTATCGTTCTCTCTTTGAATATTTTGCAGGGGGTGTTGATGAAGAGAATGAAAATTCAAGTGGAGAAATTTTATTGGGAATACCTGTGAGCAGTTCAAGCTGGGAAAGGACCCCTATACCTCCCTGACAAACAAGTAACATCAAACTTTTGAGCATTATAAAGTATTCATCAGCAAATTCATATAAAAAATAAAGGGGCAAAAGCAAGTTTACCAACAACTAGAAAATTTGTGCTGTAAACATGCCTGTCTTTGTGAATAAACACTGCACAGTTTATCTCACAACTATAATTTAATTCCTAATGATCAAAGCCAAAACATAAACCTTAACCCTCCCAGACATTTTAAAAATTATTTTTCATCGAATAGTAAGCAAGACAAATATGTCAAAGCATTGTAAAAAGAAGCAGCATTTTAACAATCAATCAGCCAGCTAGATCAGTTGAGATTAGCTATATGACTATTCTGTATCAATTCTGCTCACTTCAAGCCCATTTTCACTATAATAGTAAACAAATTACTTAAATTCACGAGGCATTACCTTGTTTCCTGAGAATCCACTAAGACAATTGTCATTTGTCATCCATTTATCATCATCCATATCTTCCTCTTCTGACAATTTCAAACAAGGCAAAAGCAGATCCAATTAGAACAAAAAAGAAGAAGCTAGGTTTATTATCAGGAAGCTTTCTTTCAAGGAGGAGAAATGTACCAGAAAAACTCTGGTCAGAGTCTTGCTTTTCCTACATTATAATTGGGGTAAGTCAGTTCAATTTTACTGAAGACATCGGTATTCATTCAAAATTAACACAAAAAAGAATCGCCTGAACAATTGCAGGTAAACTAAAACTACAGTAATCGATGAGAGAATCCACAATCTTTAAGCTAGAAAGTGGAAATTGTTCGTAAAATCAGGAATACCTGAAGATATACCTTAGTGGCAGCTGAGCCTTTCTCTTCCATAGCTGCAGGGACGCAATTTTGCGGAGCTAATTGGGGCAGACAGGCGGGAAGCTTAGAGCTGAACTGTATATATACACACTAGTGATAAATTTATTTTGTTAAAAAGCCAAAATTTTATTGAATATAAAAGTATAATCAAATTGGATATTTATACTCTACCTACATAGGAAAGGCTTGATTTTTTACATGTATGTTTTTTGCTTTCTTTTTAGTGCTTTATTATAGTTGTGTGTCTCGTTGATGTAAAATGATTGTTGCTCATTTAATATGATCATGCAAAGTCATAATTCATCCAACACGATCATTTAGGATGAACAAGAATTGTGAATTGAATAAAGGTTAAATTGTGTCAATGACTTAGATGTTCAGTAGACTCTTCCTCTTTGGGGAGGTCCTGACCCTTATAATACGAGTGAACAGAAAAGAAAGGAAGAAAAGGCCTTGATGAACCATCATAATTAGGGAACATGTATAAGCTTTCAAGTTTCTACTTCACTTCTTTATGCTTATTACCTTTCTCGAGCATTCATCCTAGGTAAGGCTCCTTATCGTTATTTTTTAAATTTTTTTTATATCATCTTCGTTTTCCTCAAAATTTAATGTAGATTCAAAAGGGTTCTTTGATTTTATCTTTCATTGATCAAGTTTGATTTGGGAGTGTTAATTTTTTCTTCTTTTTTAATTTGAATTTGTTGTTGATGTTTAATTGTTCTTATGCTTTGGAAGCCTCAATAGTTTGGATAATTACATTTCGTAAATATAGTTTTAGCAATGTTTGAATAATTCGCACACCATTTGTATAATTCGTTGTACAATTTGTAATTTTTGTATAACGTTTGTAAAATTCATTATACAATTCGCGCATAACATTTGTATAATTCACTATACAATTCATTATATTCGGGATACAATTTGATTCCCGCACAACTTTTGTATAATCACGCACAACGTTTGTATAAATTGCTAATACAAAACTCAACTGTAACTACAGTTAAATATTTGCTGCGAATCGTAATTAATTCAAATCATAATTGTGTTAGCTAATTAATTAATATATGTTTGTTTATTCGCATAAATTCTCCAATACAGATCACCCCGAAATCAAGTGGGTACCGGGCCCCAAGCGACGCTTTGGGCCTAAAAGTTGCTTTATTGGCCCAAGAAAAAAGCTTACACAGCACGCTTGGCTCCCGGTTTATAGCCCAAATATATATACCCGCTCAAATTTGAAATCTCCCTAAATCTGCTAAATCCCCCATTTTTAGCAAAACACTGACGCCATTACAGAGGTGAAGCACGAACGCTCGTCAAATTCTCTCTACAAAGGAGCTCCATTTCCAGCTGATGGAGAGAAAAACTCTTAATAGAACAAGCACAAGGCAGAGAAGCAACAAAAAAAGCAAAAAGAGGACGAACAAGGGTTCACTTTCGAGGCATTTGACTGTTGGGATTGCCAAACCTCCGCTTCCTACTCAACAGCAGCTGCAATCCTCATTGTCTAATGTTACTTTACCGAATACTTCTCGATTCCAGAAACTTCTGGATTCTGATGACCTTCCGCCAGTTCAATCTCAGTTCTCTGCAGTTTTGCCGTTGAATCTCGATGCTGATGCTGATGTTGCCGATGTTGCTGAAAAGGATTTCATTCTCAGCCAAGATTTCTTCTGGTAAATCTTTTATCCATTTTTTTATTAGAAATAAATGGGTTTGAATGGATAAGATGTAGAATAGGCACTGAGATTCGAACTGGTTTCAAGTGTGCATTTTTTGGTACCTTGATGATCCTATTTGGGGATTGATTAAGGTGTAGTTATTGATTGCTTACTACCCAATTTTTCGTTGGCTAGGTTTTGATTGTATATTCTAGTTTCTTTTTTCATTTAATTTTTTTTTTGGACTCAGCACTCCCGACTACATAACTCCAGATGCACCTGCACTTTGTAATGGGCTTGATGGTGATATGGTAATTTCTTTATCAGAGTGTTAAAAATTGTGACTTTTTTTGTATATGTAGGCTGTAGTTTCAGTATAACGTACTGTGTGTTTTCCCCTTTTTTCTAGGATGATTATACTCCTTGTCCCAAATCACCCGAGAAGCTTCAAAGTGTATCAAGAAAGAGGCCACGGCTAGGTATGACATACTATTGTACTTTATGGTCCATTTCACTTCATTTTTCATATGTGGAATCATTACTGGCTCTGTCAAGTTTTTAACTTTCAGCATGCAAAATTTCTTCTTTCATTTTCTTGTTTTTGTTCTACTAATGAGGCATGACAAATGCGTTGAGTAAGATAAGGTAATTTAAACCCAAGAATGAAGCATAGATGAATTACACCCATGTATTAACATATCAGTGACAAACTAATAGCCCATTCTGATATTGAAGAAATTAGAACAGAATGTAATCTTTGAAAGTTTAAGAGACTGTAATGTACAGTATGAATATCCCTCACATTAGCATAATGTTTTATGAATTTTGAGCAGCTGAAACTTGAGGGCTCCATTTTTAGCCGTTCTCCTTGTCACTGCTGGACACCTTTGAATCTGGAGATCTTCTCGCCCTCTCTCTCTTTCCACTTTAGCATGTTTTGAAGTTTGTTATATGCACAATTATCTTCCATAATTAATCATAAAATTGTAAATTACTTTCTTATGGTCTCCTTTCATGATGCCCATCTTTACAGTGGTTACATCAGTAAGGCCTTTTAGTTCCGATCTCTCTGGACAACAGCAGCTAGCAGATATCCCTATAGATACTTTTGGGACTGACGAAATGAAATCAGAAAAGGCAAGTGAGTCAGAAAATGGTCCCAGTTATGTGTCACAATCTGCTATTGCTTTAAGATATCGAGTCATGCCTCCTCCTTGCATTAGAAACCCTTATCTCGGGGATGCTTCCGAGGTAGATGCTGATCCTTTTGGAAATCAGAGATCCAAGTACCCAGGTACTGGTCACTGACTTTGAAGAATTGGTTGATTCTATTTTCTTTATAACAGTTTAGTACTTCAAAAGAAGATAAGAGTGTGATCTCCTGTTCTTCGTCGCGCAATCACCGTATTGTTTCCTGTTAAATTCTTAATGGTACTCTTTCTTTTATCTGTAGGTTTTAACCCAGCAATTTTTGGTAATGATGGTCTGTCACGGTATCGGACTGATTTCCATGAAATTGAGGTGTGTTTGATGCTTGTATTTTAGACTCCTACTGATAATTATATTTTTTTCCGGGCCTATCTAAGACCCTTTTGTTCTTTCAGCAAATTGGTAGCGGGAACTTCAGCCGTGTTTTCAAAGTCTTTAAGAGAATTGATGGATGTATGTATGCAGTGAAACATGGCACCAAGCAGTTACATCAAGACACAGATAGGTGATATTTCCTTTCTTTAACACTATGGCCTATATGATATGACATTACAGAGTCTCTATATTTCTGTTGAGAAATCTTATAACTAAAAGAATCATTTCTGAAGTTATTTTCTGATATCCTGTTAGCCACATAATTGGTAGCATCTAGTAGCGGTGGAAGTTTGGGGTGAGGCCAGAGTGGTGTTGCTTGGGGTTTGCATGATATAAGACTTAAGGGCGCAATAGAAAATGTCCTATGTCCATAATGTGTGTGTACTGTTTCTTAGATTTGTCGTAATGTATTTTCTCCAAGATTAACTTTTTCTATAGTTTTGACCACGAATTTTTGGAAAATGTCTTCACAAGGTGAATATCTTATGTCATAACAAACATGATGTTTATATTCAATATAGTTCAGTAATATTTATGCAGTTTAATTATGTTTGTCCAGGAGAAAGGCTTTGATGGAAGTGCAAGCTTTAGCTGCTTTAGGTAGTTAGCAGATCTACTTCTGGTGCCAATATTATCATTTGAACTACTCCAGAGATTATTCATTCAACATGTTTTCTTATTTATACTTACAGGACCTCATGAGAACGTAGTTGGCTATTATTCATCTTGGTTTGAAAATGAACACCTTTACATCCAAATGGAGCTCTGCGACCACAGCTTATCCAATAAAAAATATTCTAAACTATTTTCGGAGGTAGAAGTTTTGGAAGCAATGTATCAGGTGCGGCTCTTGTTGGAATCTTTAAGAGCTATTTTGTGTCATATACTGTTTATGATTGTCTTATAAGACTATGGAAAAAAGTTAAGCCGTTCATCTTTACTTGTCCATGTTTGACTTGTGATCCAAATAACTTCTTTTAGGTGGTGGGGAAGCTGTTTTATCTCATCTATCCTGGGATTTATTACTATCCTCTAGCCTGAGATACGACCGTCAACCGGAACTGTATTTCCAATTTGAGAGGCCAATGATCTGTATAGTAAAATATTTTGAGCTTTTGGTCCTGGTCTGAGTGGCTGAGTGATCTTTTTGAAATGCTTTGAGTTCATCATTTGTCTAGTGATCTCATTTCGCTTTTGATTTTCCTTTGCTAGTTTTTGTTGGTGTATCTGGGTACTTCATTTGTGGGTTGGGAAGGCTGAGGAAATATTTTTGTTCAAATCGAGGTCAAAATATTGATACCTGAGATGCTTCGTGATATGCAGGTAGCCAAGGCATTGCAGTATATACATCAGAGAGGGGTAGCTCATTTAGATGTCAAGCCAGATAATATTTATGTGAAAAGTGGTGTGTATAAGCTTGGTGATTTTGGATGTGCAACACTTCTTGATAAGAGCCAGCCAATTGAAGAGGGCGATGCACGTTATATGCCCCTAGAAATACTTAATGAGAACTATGATCATCTTGACAAAGTTGACATATTCTCCTTGGGCGCTGCAATATATGAACTTATTAGAGGGTCTCCACTGCCAGAATCAGGGCCTCATTTTCTAAACATCAGGGAGGGGAAATTGCCTCTTCTTCCGGGTCACTCCTTGCAGTTTCAGAATCTACTCAAGGTACTAAGTTCCCTTTTAGTATCTTGACTAATCCGTGTATGATATTTGCCCATTTCTTCCTATTTCATATGATTTGATCATATGTGCAGCAGCACGCTGTCTGAAGGTATCAATTGTACTCTGCACAAGATACCATATATCCTAATCCAAGTATATTTCAAAATAACTAAGCGGCTGTTAGATAGAAGATCGTTTCAATGTCCCTGTCGAAGTATGATAAAGCTAATCCATAGTAATCTATAGAGCAAATGCTGATTCTTTATGTTCAAATTGTGAATGTTTTCAGGCAATGATGGATCCAGATCCAACACGCCGTCCTTCTGCAAAAGGCCTTGTGGACAATCCAATCTTTGAAAGATGGCAAAGAAATGCTAACAAGTAGATATCCATGTAAATCACTATTTTCTCGGATTTGTCGAGAGCTATTTTTGCCCAGACCCAGAATTCAAAGTTGCAGTTTCTCATGCAGCATGCTGGTGTTGACCTATAACCATTTCTGTTAATAGAGAAACAGTCTCATATTATAAATGGAGGTGAAGAGGAAAAAAAATCTCCAAATCTTCCAAACAGGCTATGATGCACCTAATTTTCCCATTTTGATGGTGCTACTTTTGCCAACTATATGGTACCAATAGGAATGTTGTATCCTGATTGACCTACAAACTGTGGTTTGTATGTCATTATTGATATTGATTTACTTGCCTTATTGATCAGATAAGAGCCTAACCATATAGTGAAAGTAGCCTTTGGCTTGGAAGGATTCTTGAACATAAGCAGTATACTAGATCCAGCTTTAAGGATTTTTCTCACCATTGAGCATGCTATAAAATTAAAGACATGAAACAAGACCTACTTATATTTCTTTCTGAAAGAGACTAAAAAAGAAAATAGGTTATTTTTTAAAAAAAATGGAGGGAGTAATATTTGTCACTTTAATGGTCTTGCAAGGCCATTTGAGAAAATCCTATTACTTGCTTTTCTTAATCTATTCAATTATGTTGAAGACTTTATTCATATTAATAGCTTAGGTATAATATAAGTTAAAAGATAAATAAAGTGTGTAATAATTGTAATTTATTTTAGCCTTTAAAATATTTATTTTCCCAGTTTTGAAATAAACTAAAAAAATAAATACTAATGAGAGAGAATGATTAGAAAGATGGGGGCTCACTAATTTTTTGATATGACCTAAAGTAAAGTAAAAATAATAAGAAAGAGTTGAAGAGTCAATAAATATAAAAAAAATTGAATGTTCTTGTTTAAATGATAATTTTGATACAAATTTTCTCAATAAATATATTTATTTTTATTTTATATGAGTGCCGCTCGAATAAAAAATTGTTATAATATTTTTATAATTTATAAAAGTACCAGCGTTCGAATAGCCAAATAGGATTTTTTTTTAATTTTTTTTTTGGGAACTTCTCCTAAAGTTATAACAAAGATGAATTAATAAGCTGGAATTTTGTCTGTTTTTTTAGCCAGAATATTCTCTTGGAACTAGAATAATATTTTTTTAAAATTCGTACATAAATAGGTAAATTGTTTTAGTTCGATTATATTTAGACATATTCAATTACCTTGCATCACTGCAAACAATTATAAAAAAATCATCCAACTAAATTTGTTCTACTCCCTCCGTCTTATTTTATGTTGTATCCTTTAACATGATATGATGTTTAAGAAAAAAAGAAAGACTTTTAAAACTTATGATCTAAAATCATTCTTAGATATTTGTGTGACCGAGAATTATTTTGTTAAGGGTAAAAAAAGATGTTTAAAAATAAATTATGACATTCTTTTTTGAACGAATTAAAAAGAAAATGATGCCATGGAGAGAGTGTATTATTTTTTGAAGGTGCTGGCAGATAATGTTCTAGCAACACACAAGAAGGACAAGAATAATTCTAACATTTCTATAAAAGATGGAAAAAGTCACAATAGAATAACAAGATGTAAGAAAATGATAATCCAAAATTATAAAACTGAAGCTTAACTCAATTTTAAGGGGTGAAATTATTTATCAAGAGCTGCGTGTAAGATGAATATAATTTTTTAAAGTTAAAAATTCCGAGCTTAAGTTCTGAGAATAGAATAATTTATGAAATAAAGTACTTCTTAATCTCTAATGAACCTTACTCGGAGTGTCTTTTTTGAAAAATAAAATTATTTTTTTCAGGATGGACCAAAAAGAAAAAAGCGTCATATAAAATAAGACGAAGAGAGTAATAATAATTTAAATCTTGTAATATCTAAAAATCATATATAAACAAGTATAAATAGAGTTTGACGTTAGTCATTTCAAAATCAACTAAGAAAAATCAATTCAAGTCAGTTCTAATTCTTCCTTTACAAAGTTTTCTTATTCAAAATCCTCCTCCTTCTCGATTTATACCTTTTTTTTCTGCTATTCTCCCCAGATCTCACTTATAAAATTCAACTGAGTATGTTATTATTTCTGCTATTCTCCATGATTTCAAATTAATTTGTATCCCAAAGCAAACTCCCAGTAGAAAACAAAATAAAACTCTGGAAATTGCCAATCAAAAGGAACCCCAGCATATTCTTCTTGTTACATAATTGTGTAAAAAATTTCTTTATTTTTCTATTCATTAATATATATATATATATATATATATATATATATATATATATATATGTGCCTCATGATCACTTGGAGAAGACTTTCTATGTTGATTTGAATTTCTATACTTTTGATTACTAATTAGTTTCTCCTTCTTTACTATTCTAGCTAAATTAATAAAGGGTCAAACAAAACAATTTTTTTTTTTTAAAAAGATTAGTAGGAAAAAAATAAATGATAAGATGAGTAGTAGTGACCATATATTGCCAGAAAATATCAACATAGAAAGAAGCCCAGATGAGGCTCCTTTGCAGCAACTTAGTGAAAAGAAACTTTCTTGCCAGAACTTAATAAGATATGACTCTTTAGATTTGGAATCAAGGAGGGTACCACACGTCAAAGAGGTTAGTGTACAATTTAGTCCATGGACAACCTTGATATATGTTGTAAGATTTTTTTTTTCCACCCCGGTGTCTGGCATCCACATTGGAGCCCGACTATACCTGAGTTCATGGTGAGAGGAGCGGTCTCATTCGCTGCATTACATCCTTTGATGGTGATGTTGTAAGATTTGCGTTAAAAATAGAAAGATACATTTTTTTTAAACCGACTAAAAAATAAGACAAGTAAATTAAAATGAAAGAACTATTTTACATTATTTTTCCCCTCTTCCAGGAGCTTCGATTCCATCTTTTTGCTCCCTTGAAGATTCGATATGACAATCTTAAAGTTGAAAATAAGGGGTGTTTATGATCCAAAAAACTCTGTCACATAACATAAGTCGTGATATATTACTGAGACCTTTCTTTTTTGTTTGTTTAAACAGACAGCTACATGGTCAGTGATATTGCAATTGGCATTTCAAAGCATAGGTGTGGTGTATGGAGATATTGGAACATCACCATTGTATGTGTACTCAAGCACATTTATTAATGGAATCAAACATGAAGATGATATACTTGGTGTACTATCTCTAATCTTCTATACAATTACCTTGATTCCTCTCATCAAATATGTTTTCATTGTTCTTCGAGCTAATGACAATGGAGATGGTAATTAATATTTCACCTCTCATCAAATATATATTTATTGTTCTTCAAAATTACACTTGTTTCGAAGGAATTTTGGAGTAATGATAAAGTTATTTCTGTATGATTTTATATATATCACATCGAATTATAGAATGACCCACTAAAATATACTTGTGTTAGTTGTCTATATTACAACCTCTTGGGGTATGTGTGATTTTTTTTTTCTAAATCTTGTGTGAATGCAAAATACTTAGTGTAATGATCATAATGGTCCTTGATTTTTATAAGTACTCTCTTTGTCTCATTTTATGTTGCACCCTTTTCTTTTTGGTCCGTCCCAAAAAAATTTTCAACTTACTATAATTGGAAATAATTAAACCTTAAATTTCTCCTTTTACTCTTAATGAAGTGATTCTCAGTCACACAAATATTTCAGAATGATTCTAGACCATAAGTTTCAAAAGTCTTCCTTTTTTTTTTCTTAAATACTACGCCAAGTCGATCAAAGGTTACCACATAAAATTTGACGGAGGGAGTATTATATATATGTTTTGTTGTCTCTTAAGACATTCTTACCATTTAAACCGCCTAACTCAACTTTAAAAGTCAGCTCACGAGGAAGAATTGTCAGTAAGAAAACTCAATTCAACCCCATATATACCAAAAACTAGCTCATAAATTAAGCATTATCAAAGCCATCCAAGGAGTACATGTTTCCAATTCCCTTAACTGATGTGGGACACCAGCATTTCTTAAATATGACTTTTTAGAATATTTACACCAAAACAGAATAATAAATTCGTATAGCGATTATGTTACAAAATTTCATTTCATAAAAAAAACAGAGATGTCTCCTAACATATCGACACAATTTCATAGAGTTATTGAATAACGTTAAAAAAATATTTGGCAGGAGGAACATTTGCAATATATTCATTGATATGTCGATATGCTAAGGTGGGATTAATTCCAAGTGAAGAAGCAGAAGACAAAAATGTATCAACTTTTAAACTTGATTTGCCAGATAGACGCACACGTCGAGCTTCAAAGCTAAAATCAAAGCTAGAAAATAGCAAATTTGCAAAGTTTCTTATGCTAATTGCCACAATGCTTGGTACTTCTATGGTTATTGGGGATGGTGTCCTCACACCTTGCATCTCAGGTAACAATATTATCATTATAATTTAACTTTGTAAAATAGCAAGTTGATTAATTATTGTAAAATAGTAACTAGGGGCAGAGCTAGCTCTTTGGTAGGGAGTTCATCTGAATCATTCGGCAACAAATTATACTATTTATACATGATTAAAATAATTATTATATGTATATAGGAATGTCGAACTCCCTCGATTAGATATTAAACCCTCTTAGTAATAATCCTAACTCCGCCACTGATCCAAACTATATGCCCAGGGATGATAAATTACTCCTACATATGTATTTACTGATTTCTTGATGTTGTCCAGTTTTGTCTGCTGTTGGAGGAATCAAAGAAGCAGCTCCCAAAGCCATGACAGAAGGTAACTTTGTTTAATTTGTATATGAAATAAATATAGTCTGAAATAGTGAGAATAAATTGTTGATAAAATTGACAAACTAAATCTTGTTTAAAAAAAATAAAATAGAAATGATACTGAATTATTAAGTACTATATTGCTTTAAAAAAATTCTGATTAAGAAAAAAGGTCAATTTTTTTCTGAAGAATGGAGGAAAACAAAAAGAGGTTCAGTTCATTTTGGAATAAAAGTATAGCCTTAAATATATTTGAATTCTATGACATTTTTCTAATAAATTACAATTTGACGGCAAAAATTAAAGGTGCCATTTATTTAACGTTTTTGGTTATTAAATAATTGATCAATTAATTGCACGTTTTGTGAAAGCTCCATCAATGGAGCATAAAAGCGACTGAAACAGTTAAGGAAAGCATAGGAGATATAAGGGAGGAAGAAGGAGAAGAGAAAGTAGAGAGAAGAATTTGAATTTGATCATTGTTAAATTGATCGTCATATGCCTTTGATCCTCATATGCCTTTGTAGAGAGGCTGAGGTGTATTTATACACATTTCAAGTAACAAACTTGTAACTAACTTGTAACTAACTCTTTTCACTACTAACTAACCAACTAATCCTCACCATATAGCTTGACTAGTTGACTACTTCAGCTAACACTCCCCCTCAAGCTTATGGTTGGAATATGTTCTTCATTTCAAGTTGGTTGAGCATCAAGTTGTGTTGAGTCTTTCCAATCCTTTAGTGAGCGGGTCAGCTAGCTGATCTTTTGTACTTATACGCTTTGTCTTCAGAACTCCTTGGCAAATTTTGTCTCTAACAAAATGACAATCAATGTCTATGTGCTTTGTCCTTTCATGAAAAATTGGCTTGGCTGCAATTTGAATGGCAGCCTTGCTATCACATATCATACTTATAGGAAGATCCACACTAACAACCAACTCTTTGTATAGTCCTATTAACCAGGTTATCTCAGCTGCACAAGTGGCCATGCTTCTGAATTCTGCTTCCGCAGAACTCATGGATACAATTTTTTGCTTCTTTGATTTCTAGGAAACAAGTTCCCCTCCGAACTTAACTAGATAGCCTACAACTGATCTTCTAGTTTCCAAATATGCTCCCCAATCTGAGTCACAGGAAGCTATGAGTTGTGTGGTATGTTCTGTTGGCATGAATAGGCCTAGACCAAGAGGTTCTTTTATGTACCTGACCACTCTTAATGTTGCCTCTATATGTGATTGTTTGGGACAATGCATGAACTGACTTAGGACTTGAATTGAGAATACAAGATTAAGTATTGTCATGGTAAAGTATAAAAGTCTACCTACTATTCTTTGATAAGTTGTAGGATCTACCAGAACTTTATCACCTCCTGCGTCTTTGTTGTTGATTTGTTCATCATACTTAACTGATATGAGCTTCTTATTCATTTCTAGTGGTGTACAGGCTGGCTTGGCTCCCCCCAGTCCAGATTCAGAGATCAGTGCAATGCACACTTCTTTTGTGACATGAGTATTCCCTTGCTAGATCTTAGAAACTCAATTCCCAAGAAGAATTTTAGTTCCCCTAGATCCTTCATTTTGAACTTCTTCTGAATTTCTAGTCCAGTATTACACAGGAGCTGATGATTGCTGTCAGTTATCATAATATCATCTACATATACTAACACTACAACTATGTCATTACCAACCATATTGGTGAACAAAGAGTAGTCATGATGACTTTGTGTGAACCCTATTTGTACTAGTGCCTCAGTCAGCTTCAAATTCCATTGTCTTGGTGCTTGTTTGAGCCCATACAAGGACTTGTGTAAATTGCAGACCTTGTGACTCTCCCCCTGTCTGGCCAGCCCACTAGGTATCTCCATATATACCTCCTCTAGTAGATCACCATGCATTGTGAACATCCATATGATATATAAACCACTTCTTTGAGGCTGCTAGCACTACAATAGATCTAATAATCACCATTTTTGCCACAGGACTGAATGTTTCTACATAATCCAGGCCTTCCTTTTGACTGAAGCCCTTGGCTATAAGTCTTAGCTTTGAATCTTTCCACTTGTCCAGAAACTAAATACTTGATCTTATAGATCCATCCGCACCCAATAGGCTTCTTGCCAGAGCAAGTCAACTATGCTCCAAGTTTTGTTGCTCTCCAATGCAACAATTTCTAGCTACATGGCCTTAACCCAAGCAGGATCAATAACAACTTCTTTGTACGATGTAGGTTCTACTAAAGTTGAGTATGCTTGCAAAGCTTGCTGACAGGATGATGATAAATGCGAGTAGGTGATGTGGTTGGCTGATGGATATATGCATGCATTGTTTTTAGGTCTGGTTACAAAGTTCTGGAGCCATAAAGGAGGTCTGCTGGACCTGCTTGACCTTCTAGGTGGTATAGGTGCAGCAGGTAAAGGCGTAGGTTCCTCATGTATAGTAGGAGAAGACTCTGCAAGAGTTGAATGTCAGGAATCTAAGGGGGATGAATATGAGGGTTCAATAGGAGGAGTAGGTAAAGTATTTGATGAGTTTTGTAAGGAAACAGACAATGGTAGAACTGTCTCAAAGACTGGAAAAATAGGACTAGATGAGGCTTTCATTGTCTTAAAAGGAAAGAGAAAGGAGTGATTATGAATGTCATACAATAGGTAACCCTTTTGAGTAGAAGAGTAGCCCATCAAGACATCAGGAATAGCTCTTGATGTGAACTTATCAAGTGGTTTAGGACTGGTTGCATAGCCTAAACAACCAAACACCCTGAGATGGGACAAAGATGAGGGGTACATATAAAGTTTTTCATAAGGAGTCATGAAGTTCAGGACTTTGGATGGGAGTCTATTCAGGATATATACAGTTGTGCAAACATACTTGCCCCAGTATTTAAGTGGTACAACTTCTTGGAACCTAGTAGACCTAGCTATTTCAAGAATGATTCTGTGTTTCCTCCCAGCCACGCCATTTTGCTGAGGTGTATAGACACATGTGCTTTGGTGAACAATGCCAAGATCACATAGTAAGTTTTTGAATGCATGACTAAAGAATTCACAACCATTATCATTTCTCAATGTTTTGACACTAGTAGAAAATACATTTTTTACTTGAAGTAGGAACTGTTTCATTACTACTATAGTGTCTACCTTAGAAGCAATGAGAAACACCCAAGTGTACATACTGAAGTCATCCACAATGGTTACAAAAAGCCTCTTTTCATTATGTGTAGGTACTTTATAAGGTCCCCAAATATCACAATGCAAAAGTTCAAAAGCTTTTTCTGATGTATGAGAACTTACAAAAAAATAGAAGTTTAGTACTTTTGGCTAATGGACACACAGTGCAGTGAGAATGATCTTTACTTCTTAGATTGCTACGACAATCATGTCTCATTATTATATCTATAGGAGCATGACCTAACCTTTGATGCCACACATTTACGACTTAGAATTAGAGACAACATTTCCATGCTGAATTTGACCTTGACTTCTTCTATTACCGACCAACTGATTTAGAGCTTGAGTTGGTCCTTCTCTTAGTATGTAGAGACCAAGTTCTTCCTTACCAATCCCCTTGACCTAACCAGTGTAGAGATCCTGAAAAACACAGAAGTTAGGAAAGAAACCAACTATGTAGTGTAACTCCTTTGTGATCTTTGACACTAACATTAAGTTACACTTAAAGTCAGGTAAATACAGGACATTAGATATAGTATGACTTGCAAGGGCAGTAGTATTTCCTATTGAGATATTGTAACTGATTTGCCATTAGGTAAGTGAATCTTATTTCTTATATTATCAGCTACTTCCTTAGCTTTGTCTAAGTATTCCAGTTTAGAAGTGATATGATGAGTAGCTCATGTGTCTACAATCCACTCCTAACCTTCATACTTACTCAGACAAGATCTAAGAGAACTATAACTACTTATGTTGAAGTTGGTCCTCCATTATCACCACCAGTCTTAGACAATAACGGTAGGATTTGTTGATATTGTTCTTGAGTAAAGAAAGCAGCTGGGTATGATCCTGGATTGGTATTGACCTTATAATCTTGTTCTGATCTTTGTGATAGTTCAGCTTGATTTGCATATGATCCTGAGTGTTGAAACTTCCTTTTAGACTTGAAATCTGCTGGATAACCCATGACTTTGTAACGCTGATCCTTGGAGTGACCTCTGCAGCCACAATGTTCACATTGTAGAAGTGCTTTCCTAGTTTTGTAACTCCCTCCAGTAGTTCTTGTGCTTCCATTGTATCCTCCACTAGAGCCACCTCCTGAATAGGAACTAGTAGGTACGCTTTTGGATGAACTAGCTCCATTGTTGTAATGTGAGTTCTTTTGGCCATACATTTCAGTACCTTCTATTAAATAAGTGTTAGGTGAGGTTGCATTCACCAGATTTCTTTGACTCTCTTGATCCACCGGTAGAGCATATGTCTTGTTTAGTGTAGGAATAGGACTCATCATTAGAATTTAGCTTCTAGGTTAAGAGTATGGCTCATTCAGTCCCATTAGGAACAACAACAACCTCTGATATTCACTATGTTCACTGAATTTCTTAGACTTTGGACATGGACACCCAGGACAAGGCATGATGGCATCATACTCATCCCAGAGATCTCTTAGTCTGGAGAATTAATCAGTAACAGTCATTGTGCCTTGAAATCTCTCTATTATGTGAATCTCTCTGTGCAGATGAAAAACTCTAGATTTATTTATTGTATCAAATCTCTCTATTAGATCAAGCCATACTTTGTGTGCATCAGATGCATACACTATTGAGCTAAGTAGGCCACGTCTAATATCATTCATAATCCATGACAACACCATTGCATTACATCTTTCCCACTGATCATGTAAGTCAAATTCAAACCTAGATTTAGGGAATCTACCATCTATAAATCCTAGTTACTTTTACCAACCAACCCAATTCTAAACGACCTACTCCATAAGGCATAATTCTCTGATCCTGTCAATTGTAGAGTGATTAGAGAGCTACCTGGAGTGTTTGTAGGTTGAAGAAATAGAGGGCGATTGTGATCAATTACTGGAATTGTAGCTGTGGGTGTAGATCCAGAATTTGTTCCTCCATCAGATGTATTAACATTCTCCATTAGGGTATTTTTGTGCTTCCTTTCACCTAGCTTCAATCAGTGCATTTGATCTATGAGTCATTCGACTTTTTCCACCTATGATCGGATGCTCTGATACCATAAAAGCTCCATCAATGGAGCATAAGAGTGACTGAAACAGCTAAGGAAAGCATAGGAGAAATAAGAGAGGAAGAAGGAGAAGAGAAAGAAGAGAGAAGAATTTGAATCTGATTACTGTTACATTGATCCTCATATGCCTTTGCAATGAGGCTGTGGTGTATTTATACACACTTCAAGTAACGAACTTGTAACAACTTGTAACTAACTCTTTCCACCACTAACTAACCAACTAATCCACACCATATAGCTTGACTAGTTGACTACTTCTACTAACATTTTGTCTTGTACACAAAAAAGTATTCCCTCCATTCCTTTTTAGTTATTATGTTGCATTTTTCGAGAGTCAATTTAATTAATTTTCAGAGTCAAATTAAATTGCATTAGTTTGATATGTTGAAATAAAAATTTTGATATTCAAAACTATGCAAAAAGTAGTACAGTAATAATAACAACATATCCAGTAAAATCCCACATAGTGGAGTCTAGAGAGGATAGAGTATTATTCTTTTTATATCAATATGATGAAAAAACATATGTTAAAGTGTTAGTCAAAGTTCATATCGCTTGACTCTAAAAAATAAAAATATTTCAAATAAAAAGAAGCAGAGTAAGTATTTTCCAAATTGAATTTAATTGCTACATCCATCTACATTTACTTATCCACTATACTAAAATAAATATACGTTTTTACTTGTTCAATTTAATTAGATTCAGTTACTACATCCATCCACTTTTACTTATCTACTATACTAAAAATAGATGTCCGCTTTTACTTGTCTAGTTTAGAAAATCAAAAGATAATTTATTACTTAATTTCTAATTTATTTTTATTATTAAATATATTCATTTTTTAACGGGTTTCAAGTCAATATTGAATAAGTGCATTACGTGATAGTATAAAAAAAATTGTAAGCTAAAGATGCACAAAACTTAAATTCTTACTAATATATTACACTTCTTATATATTCAGATAAATATTTATTTTCATGAAATGCAGAAAGGATTGTTTGGATTTCAGTTGCCATCCTGGTCTTGCTGTTTACATTTCAAAGATTTGGAACTGACACAGTTGGCTACACATTTGCACCAATAATTTGTGTATGGTTCTCACTCAATGCTGCTATTGGACTTTACAATTTTGTAAAATATGATCCAACTGTTGTCAAGGCTATTAATCCTAAATACATCATATACTATTTCAAGAGAAACAAAAAAGATGCTTGGATTTCTCTTGGTGGAATTGTTCTTTCAATAACAGGTACATCCATTTCCTCCAAACATTATACAATCTCAAAATTTACTTAGAAGAGAATGAAAAAAGACATAAGTAGACATTCAAACTCGGTCTTTAATTGGTGAGTAAGCATTCCAACTTTGAGAGGACATCTCAACTTAATTTTAATTGGTGAGTAAGCATTCAACGAAACACTCTAATTCATCCTCATTGTGTCTCGTGGACACCCATATTAACGTAACACATAACTTTTACAGATGTGTAGATATCATTTTGTGAACCGAAGTATTCAACTAACACAGTGGAGATGAGTTTATCAAGTATCCAGAAGTGCATATTCAAAATTAGAATATTTACTTGTTTGAGAATTCACATTTAGACACCTCAAGCCTAAATTGACAACTAAAATACTCCAACTCGTTCCCATTGTGTCTCGCGGGACATAATGGAGACAAGTTGAGGTGTGTAGATGTGCAGTTGAGATCAAATTTGAGTATTTGTTTATGTATTATGCCATTAAAAAAAATAAAAAGTCATTCGCGCTCATAGTTTAGATCAAATTAATAAATACTTATTCTGAGTCTTGTTCATAAATAAATTTTAATTACCAAACCATGTATATATGATAAGTATATATTCCACTTTTATGAATTGCAGGAACAGAAGCACTATTTGCAGATGTTGGTCATTTTACGGTCCTGTCTATACAAATAAGCATGTGTTTTATGACATATCCAGCACTCTTATTAACATACACTGGTCAATCCTCCTTTTTAAGGAAGAACACCAACAACGTTTCTGAAACTTTTTTCAAGTCCATACCCCGTAAGCCTAATTAATATCTTGTTAAGAATTTTGATACGATCAGTGTATAGAAGTTAAACTTGATTTACAAATGCAGATGGTGTATATTGGCCAATGTATGTGGTAGCTGTGCTTGCAGCAATCATCGCTAGTCAAGCGATGATTTCTGGGACTTTCGCAGTAATCCAACAATCTCTGGCATTAGGATGCTTTCCTCGCGTTAAAATTGTACATACATCAACCAAACATCATGGACAAGTCTATATTCCTGAAATCAATTACCTTCTCATGTTGGCTTGTGTAGCTGTTACTATTGGGTTCAAGACTACTGAAAGAATTGGCAATGCTTATGGTAAGCTAAAGTACCAAAACTATTTTTTGTCACATTAAAGTAATTTGAACTTTACCAATTATAACAGTACGTAAAGTCACCAAATCTATTTATCAGTCAGTTTGCACGTTATAAGTTAATAACTTTACTATTGTAGCAGATAATGTTCAATGACTATACGTGAAATTAACCTTGTTTCAGGAATCGCTGTGGTGTTTGTGATGACACTAACATCGTGCTTCCTCGTGCTAGTTATGATCATGATCTGGAAAACTCATATTCTCCTTATAATCGCCTATGGTCTAGTCATTGGCATGGTTGAGCTTATGTATCTAAGCTCGGTCCTGTACAAGTTTAATCAAGGTGGTTACCTTCCCCTGGCTTTTGCAATGTTCCTAATGTGTGTATGGAACTATGTATATCGAAAGAAATACTACTTCGAGTTAGATCACAAGATTTCTCATGAGATGGTTAAGGAAACAATAGTCGAGACAAATTTCCATCGCCTACCAGGACTTGCAATTTTCTATTCTGAACTTGTTCAAGGAATTCCACCAATCTTCAAGCATTATATCGCGAATGTGCCGTGTTTACACTCTGTCCTCGTGTTTGTTTCCTTCAAATCACTTCCAATAAGCAAAGTACCGGTAGAAGAAAGATTCCTCTTCCGGTGGGTGCAGCCATCTGATCTCTATGTGTTTCGTTGTGTAGTAAGATATGGATACAATGACATGCGTCATGAGCAAGAGGACTTTGAACAGATATTGGTGGAGAGAGTCAAGGAGTTCATACGCGAATATTGCCTGTTTTCTATTGCAATAAAAAGTCACAGACTATCCATGGAAAGAATCAAACAATTGGAGAATATTGATTCAGGCATTAACAATATTGGTGCAACCAAGACCAAAGAGGAGACGGAGGAGGAGGAGGATAAGGACTCAAATACAAAACAAGTCGAGATTATAAAAGGCGAAAAAGAAGAGGATTTTGCATCATTAGTGGAAAAAGAAATAGGAGTAGTAGAGAGAGCGTATCACGATGGGGTGGTTCATTTGGTAGGGGAACATGAAGTGATCGCGAGTAAAGGATCTGGTTTCGTGAAGACAGTGATAATAAATTATGCTTACAACTTCTTGAGGAAGAACTTGAGGCAAAGTAACAAAGTTTTTGACATACCTCACAGGCGCATGCTAAAAGTGGGAATGACATATGAGCTTTAGGAAATTATGAGTTTTTTTTTTTTTTTTGGTTAAGGGATACATGCATTCATAATATTTTGTGGTATTATGAAGATAATTAGAAGCACTTGGATGATTGAATTAGCAAATAAAAAACAAAAAAAATCCTTTTTGATTGCACAATAAAGGCACTTTTTGAATTGCGCTTCTCTTTGTCACTTTAGAGGTTTTGCCTTTGATTTGGATAATGAGATACTGCTTTGTTTGTTGAGTTTGTCAGAATTCTATAGTTGCTGCTAGTACAAAAAAAAATTTCATCTACCCTGGAAGGAAGTAATCTAAATTATTGGCAATAATGAGGGGTTATGATTCTTTAAAGACACACAGGTAATTTGTGGCATGAAATATTTTATCTTTTTCTTCTTGTTTCTGATTTACTGGGTTGAATACAAGTTACTAACAAACTCAAGGAATTATATATGGGAAAATGTTCAAATATGTCATCGAACTTTGAGAAAAGACTCATTTATGTCATCCATTAAAAGTTTTGATCTAAATAAGCTTTGAAATCAATCAAATTGACTGTTGAAAAGTGTAACATGACACTAAAATAGGAGGGAGGAATATTTTATTTTCTGTGTTCATCTCCTTTCTATTTGAGAGACTAAAACTAGTGTGATTTTCAAATCCTATGTTAGAAATTAATATATGTGTGTTCTTTTATTTTAATTTACCAAAAAATATAAATTTAAAAGGTGTCATTTTGGAGACATCAAATCAATAAATGTTGGCAACACATGTCAAAATTCAAAGTGAAAGAATACTTTAATGCATACATACCTAAATCACTCTTAAAAGATGTGATTGGGAACTGATTGGATGGTTAATAGGCCAAAGGGCTTGATTGTGATAGAATTGATGAATTGAAAGAGCCATAAGAGACTTATTGATTGGAATTGATTGTTTATGAGCATCGAGTTTTGGGAGGAGTATCAAGCACCAAATTGAGTGAGAGTAAGTCCAACTCAAACTCATTAACTATGTCGTCAGCATAGGATGAGAAAAGGGGTCATACCCCTGAAGTCCTTAAAGAGGGTTTAATTTGATTGATTATGATCGTCTCTTACCTTAGCAAAGTATTGGACGGGTAGGCAACAACATTGCTTCATTGTATTATCACCGACTCATAAGTGATGATTGTCGATTAGGTCTTGATAGTACTCTAATTGGATTAGATTGGATTGTATATGATTGGCCTCTGTCTAAACCTTACTCTTTCTTTAGACTCATGACATCTTAATCGAGTTCCTTATTTTCTTGATTTGAGTTATCAGAATTGATAGTATTCTACCTTGATGCATGTTTATTCCTGCCATTTTACATTCTCGTACATTTTACGCACTGACGTCCATTTGGGTCTGCATCTTTTCATGATGCAAAGACAGGTACTAGAGGTCATCAACAGGCGCATCATTGAGGACCCATTCACATTTAGTTGATTGGTGAGTCCTCCTCGAGGATACCATATTTCTTTTCTAGTTTTGAGTTTAGCTCTTTTTATTTTGATTTTAAATGGCCATGGACATGTTATTGACACCAGTTATATAGATGGATAGAGGCTTCATAGACTAGATTGTTGAGTTGTCACTGTATGTTATTTTTGGCTAGTTTCTTTCATACTACTCTTATTCAGTTGACTTATAAATTGTTTGGCCTTTGGCCTTGATTATTGATTTGATTATTACTTTCTATTACGTTATTTTTTATTGTTGATGTCTTCCGCTGTTAGATTGTGATTGAATGAATATGAAGAGGCTAAGTGGTTCGCTTGGGGCTAACAATAGTCTTTGAGTGCCGGTCACACCAAGAGAACCCTCCGAGGGCGTGACATCCAACTTGGATCAATTCAAAGTGTCGAATGTTTAGCTAAAGTACAAGTTTTAAACCCCAAAGAGTAAAATAGGATCGAAAATTGTTGATTTGTGAGGGGTGTGAAATGTTATACGTGCAGCCAATCGAATACTTAGTTAAAATTTCATAGAAAAACACAATTTATTCCATATGAAAAATGAAAATGAAAATTAAAGGAAAAAAGCCTAACTTGGATTAATTGAATGTTTGGCTAAAATTGGAATTTTTAAATCCCAAAGAGTAAAATAAGATCGAAAATGGGAAGATTTACTTATGGCTAGTGGAGTACTCAAAGTCATTAAAACAAACGCGGATTGAACACAATCTTAAACTTATGACTCATTTATTGCACTTGATTTATTTAAAACATTATTTCCCAAAAACTTCTACAAATTCACCTTCTTTCATAGGAGAAAAAAAGGAAGAAGGAAAAAAAAAAACCTGAAAACACAAGTCAGTGTTTTTTCTCTTTCTAATTTTTGTCCTCCCATTTTTATTTACTTGTGCTTGTCTGCTTAACTACTAAAGTTGATTCTCTTGTTTTATACCCATTTTCAAAAGGGTCTTGAAAAAGAATTTCTTTTAGTGTTGGTTTTTGAGGATTTTAGTGTTCATATGTTTTCATTATTTTTCTTTCTTTATTTTGATAAATGATTGTTTTTTTCTTCTATCTATTAATGTTCACGTGTGTTTTAATATCAGTTATGTGTGAAATCTGTTTTGATTAAAAATTTATTTTTTATTTAATTTTAACAAATTTTGATGGCTTAACATCTGTACAGTGAGATCCGTTTTGTTATGTTTATTTGGTTATGAGACAGTGATGGAGCCATGATTTTTTGTAAGTGGTAAAGGGGTTCGGATGAACCCCCTGATACCAGGATATGGGGGAGATTATAAGATATCTAGATAAATGTCAGGATATGGCTTGATATCTATTTTGTGAGGTGAGTGTAATGAATGGTAGGGTTAGGTCGAAAAAATATTGGAGAGAGGTGATTGGACAGATATGACTCATTTTCATATCACCGAGAATATGATCTTAAATAGAAATAAATGAAGGTCGCGTATTAGGGTAGAAGGCTAGTACGGGTAGAATGTTGTCTTGTCTTATGTCAATTTAAGATTTTTCATAGGCTTACTCGTGCCATTATTGCTCTTCGAGTATTTTGCTATTTTTTTTTTTGGAATTGACATTGTTTTTCGTTGTAGCCGCTATTCTGTATCTGTTTTTTTCTTCTTCTTTTGTTTATGGTTGATACATTTGAATAGAGAGTCTTTTCGAAACAGTCTCTCTATCTCTATTTAGAGATAGTGGTAAGTGTGTGTATACTTCACCTTCACCGTATCTTATAGAATTTCACTAATATGCTGTTGTAAATAACTCCACTAACTTGATGACTTGTTTTACCAATATAATTAATTACCTCAATTAATATTTGATGTGAAAGAAGAACATGAAATTGGTAATTGATTGAGTTTGAGGTTTTCGATCTCGAACTCAATCATTCATTTGCAGTTCGTTGGTGTCTCCTATTTACGTTTTCTTTCTTCTCTTCTCTCCAGTTCATTCATTTAATAAGTTTGTCATGTCGATGGAAATCAATCATTAGTAACTTGCTTGATTTGATCAGCTTTTGCAAAACAAAGGAAGGGTAAAAAAGAAGAAAAATCTTTCATAAAATCAAAAAAAAAGGGAAGAAGATGGGGAGCAACATTGAGGAAAGCCAAAATGAGGTTCCTCAGGAGCTACAGTTCAAGGATAAGAAAGCTTCTAGCCAGAAATTGAGATGACACGACTCCTTGGATGTCGAAGCAAGCAAGATGCCCAGTGCCCATACGGTGTGCTACCTAGCTCCTTTCTGGTCTATTATGATTATTAAGTGGCAGAGTCATGATACACTGAGATTTAGCCATTTATGCTGTGATTAGTAAAAAGAGTTGAATTTATATTGTTTTTGCTAAATTAAGTTACATCTCATCTTAAAGTTTAAACCATATGTTTCTGTGGTTGAACAGGTAGTGGGAATGTCCGTACTATTGAAGCTTGCATTCCAGAGCATAGGAGTTGTGTATGGAGATATTGGAACGTCAACGTTGTACGTGTTTTCATCCATCTTTCCCAATGGAGTAAAGCACGAAGAAGATATACTTGGTGCTCTCTCTCTCATCTTGTTCACAATCACCTTGATCCCTGTCGTTAAGTATGTCTTCATCGTTCTCCAAGCTAATGACAATGGAGATGGTAAGTACTTTTCACTGTACACACATTTTCATGATGGATTATTAGTTTGTTCTTTTACAATGCTTTAATTTCCTTTTAACTCATAATTCTGTTTTAAATTTCAGGGGGTACGTTCGCCTTGTATTCATTGATATGCCGATATGCCAAGGTGGGATTAATTCCAAGTACAATGGCAGAAGACAATGATGTGTCGACTTATAAACTTGATATGCCTGATGGACGTACACGTCGGGCATCATCTCTTAAGTCGATGCTAGAAAACAGTCAATTTGCCAAGTTCTTTCTGCTAATTGCAACAATGCTTGGTACTTCTATGGTTATTGGGGATGGTGTCCTCACGCCCTGTATTTCAGGCACATTGTTAAATTTTTTCTCTCTTGTATTCTAACAGAAATGATATGAATTAGAACACAGGGCTACTTTTTATGATACTAATAAGCTCTCTTTTTTTCCTTTTTCCAACTGATGTGATCAGTTTTGTCTGCTATTGGCGGAATCAAAGTTGCTGCTCCAGAAGCCCTGACTGAAAGTAAATTTTGCATCTATGAGCGAAAATTGCAACTTCTTTATCTGCTTTAATTCTTGATTTACTAATCTTTTGCTTGTTTTCGTGGGATGCAGCGATGATCGTTTGGCTTGGAGTAGCCATCTTGCTTTTTCTGTTCAGTTTTCAAAGATTTGGAACTGAAAAAGTTGGTTACACATTTGCTCCTATACTTTCTTTGTGGTTCATCATGATTGCTGGTATTGGCGTTTACAACTTCGCGATCTATGATCCAACTATTATCCGAGCTGTTAATCCTATGTTCATAGTATCCTATTTCCAAAGGAACGGAAAGGATGCTTGGATTTCCCTTGGCGGAGTTGTTATGTGCATAACAGGTAACAATTTCTTTCCAACAATCTTGAAATTTACTAGAACAAGTTGAGAAGAGAATAAAATGACATTTGAACGAAAAAATTGCAGGAGCTGAGGCACTATTTGCAGATGTTGGTCATTTTAGTGTTCGATCTATTCAGATAAGTATGTGCGGTGTCACATACCCAGCCCTCATTTTAGCATATCTCGGTCAAGGTGCCTATTTAACGAAACACACTGATCAGGTTGCTAATACTTTCTTCGCGTCCACACCAAGTAAGTAAAATTGCATAGCTAGTGTAAAAATTCTTTATATTATCAGTTATTTATGTGTAGTTATGCTTCATTCATGAGGGGAAATGAATTAACATCTCGAGCTCCTTTGTTTTTCTGCTTTATAAATGCAGAGGGTATATATTGGCCAATGTTTATCGTAGCAGTATTAGCAGCCATCATTGCAAGTCAAGCCTTGATTTCTGGGACATTCGCTATAATCCAGCAATCCTTGGCTTTAGGCTGCTTTCCACGCGTTAAAATCGTGCATACATCTACCAATCATCACGGACAAATCTACATTCCTGAAATCAATACCCTTCTCATGATTGCTTGTGTTCTTACCACTATTGGATTCAAGACCACTGAAAAGCTAGGCAACGCTTATGGTAAGGCCACTTGACTCTATTTATTCTGCGGATATAACTTTTGTACACCGACAGTGTAATATTAACATGTAGATGCAGGGGACTTGCCTTATTTTCCAGATTACTAACTCGACCTGTCTATGTCTAATTACAGGAATAGCGGTGGTGTTTGTGATGGTCCTAACATCGTGCTTCCTCGTACTAGTCATGATCATGATATGGAAAACTCACATTCTTCTCATACTCGCCTATTGTCTAACCATTGGGGTATTTGAGCTTCTATTACTAACTTCAGTCCTTTACAAGTTTGACCAAGGTGGTTACCTTCCCGTCGCTTTCGCTATGTTCCTAATGTTCGTCATGTACGTATGGAACTATGTGTATCGGAAGAGATATCATTACGAGCTAGAACACAGGATTTCCCCCGAACAAGTTAAACAAACAGTGGATGACACAAAGTCACATCGCCTTCCAGGGCTTGCCATTTTCTACTCTGAACTAGTACACGGAATCCCACCAATCTTCAAGCATTATGTAGAGAATGTACCTGCTTTACACTCTGTCCTCGTGTTCACCTCTGTCAAATCACTTCACATAAGCAAAGTGCCACTAGAAGAAAGGTTCCTCTTCCGAAGGGTGAAACCATATGACCTCTATGTGTTCCGTTGTGTGATACGTTATGGATACACTGATGTGCGCAATGAGGAAGAGCCCATTGAGAAATTATTGCTAGAGAGGCTAAAGCAATTTATCAAGGATGATTACATGTTCTCAATCGCAGAAAACGGAAACGATCAAGGAGAGGCTGCTTCCTTAATTGAGAAGGACGTCGATGTTATTGATAGAGCTTTTAGTACAGGAGTGGTTCATTTGGTAGGAGAACAAGACGTTGTCGCTAGCAAGCAGTCTGGTATAACAAAAAGAGTGACAATCAATTATGCATACAATTTCCTGAAGAACAATTTAAGGCAGAGTAACAAAGTATTCAATATCCCAACAAAGCGCATGCTGAAAGTTGGAATGACATGTGAGCTTTAAGATGTTCTTTTTGTTGGAAAAATGTGCAGGGACCCAGGAGAGACACCCTATATCTTCAACTTCCATCATTCACAAGGTGCTTGCACAAGAAAAAAATCATGTTTTGTTTCTTACTTTTTACCGTTGTTTTATTTGGGATAAGCTAAGTACTTACAAGATTCTGTAAGAGAATAAGCTAAGTATTTGTATTTTCTCTTGTTTTGAAGAAAAGAGAAGATCAAGATATGCCTAGATAAGAAAACAACATCGGACAGTTGTTTTTGGCTAGGAAAGCATTTTTATATATGATATTTAATCTAAGAATAATTAGTTATAGAAATTCTAGTTATAGAAATTCTATCTTCACAGTTTTTTTTTTTTAGTGTGGATTTTCTAATCTCCTCAGTAATTTGGCCCCCTGATTAGTCGGGCCCCAATGCCGAGGGGGAAGCTACAGTGTGGTCAGGCGAACACCCTTCCAAAATTTGTCACTCTGTTGCAAGTAATTTGAAATTTATTGACGTAATGGTACTCAATATAGTAGCTCACATGCTAGTTGATTGAATCAGTGAAGAAGAAACTCTATTGTGTTGTTCATCATTGTTGACTTTGTGTTTAAACTACAGAGTTGCCTCAAATACTAGAGGTTATACAAGTACCATAGACTCATGTAACTTTTGATCAAGCAATTACTGGTCGTCAAAGTTTGTGGTAGAAATTAAGTTTTAATGATTAACAAACAAGAAATTGTGGTTAGGTAGTTGTTGCTAGGTAAAGAACCTGGTCCTATTAGTTGGTTCCTGTGTAGTGTCCGACACTTAATCCTAGTAGTTGTACAAAACGGGACAGCTGTGTCTTTCTGTTAGTCTTAGCTGTTCATGTAATGTTTCTTAGAAAATATTATTTGCATACCTACATAAGGAATTTCTTTTGGAAAGTGGTGTCGAGCGCCTTCCAATATCCAGCATGAGCAATCTTTTGTTAAGTATTGGCATAAACTATGTCTCTGAGAAGCAACTTAAGTAGTAAGACGTTAATATTTCAATGAGTGTAAGAGTTGAGCATGGTTACGACTTTTAGCTGTGGTACATGATTTCAACCATGTTTTACATGTAGTTGTGTCTTCGCCTGCCATGTTTCTAATAGTTCTTTTACGTGATATCCAATCCACTGTTTCCATATTTGAGAGTACTCTAGGTTGGAGGAGAAACAGGTCAAACTTCTTGAGCAATCGAGTTATTGAACAAGGAACATATGAAGCACTTCCTTGCTTCACTCTGAGATGAGAGGGAAGGTTGATTTAAATCGAATCCTGGATTTGAAATTGGATCCTTGATAGGTTAATGATGTGATGGGGGAAGTTTTTCATTTTTCATCAATGTAGGCACAACAGAGAGTGGTACTTACAATTCCTGTGGGGTCTTTCAGTTTGTCCTTACCCTAGCTCTATAAAAAGGCCTAGCCCTCTTTCTTCCGAATTGTAACGACCACCTGATCACTTCTGTTTCGATCATTTCGCGGGCAGTAATTGGCTAAAAGGGGAAAAGAAACATCATGTGAAGTGCCCTGACTTCGTTTGGTGCTTTCATAGACACATAACTTTGTTATTTAAATACATAAAACTGTCCTTTTGGTAAGTACACAAAAATGTTTCAAGTTCAATCTCTCTGAATTCAAACTTTCAAAAATATTGACAGGTGCATGTCAGATCCTCCAGGATCAGACAAGATTAGCACTGCAACATTTGTGGGGAGAGTCGGAGCAACATAGAATTCAGAAAAAGCATCCATATTTTGTGTCATTTCACAGTGTGGTTATGCACCTATAAGCTTTTTCGAGGTAGAAAGACAATGACAATAGCAGACCATATTAATAAAAATAACATAATAATCCCAAGATAAGTCACCAGCGACGTTATTCCAACTACACATAGGATAAACTTATCCTAAAATTAATCTCAAACAATTTTCTATCCCTTCTACCAAACGAGCCCTAAGGGTAAAAAGTGAAATCAAGAATATTGTCAAGAATTGATCTATATGTATGCATTATAAGCTTTCTATATGCACATTATGATTTTTCGATGAAGGGTGTTAAACTTAAAACTTTTTCGTCTATGTAATCTTGCTACTGCTAAGTGCGGTCCTCATTCTAAGAAACTGAATACAATAGTGGCAAATTCAGAATTTATGTGCTAATTGTTGATTTATGAGTTCAAACATCAAATTTTGAAATACATATCTAACGACCATATACTTATATTAGCACACAAATATTCAAAACTAGCTTGATCAGATTCTCTGTTGAACCCGAAAACGTGCATTTGGATACGCCATAGACTAAATATACACTAGTGAATCGAATCCAATATTTTTAACACGAAATATATATATGTGAAAAACTATGAAAATCTAGCAAATAATATACAGATTTTGAACCCATGACTTAAAGAAAATATAGCTAATTCAGTGCAAAGAATTTCAAAAATGGAATGCACCAAATTTAAATTCTGAATCCGTTGCTTTTTTTGGGCGCTAATTGATCACTTCAGACAGTTTCTTTTGCAGCCCAGCTACAGGGAGACCTGATGATATATCACTCACCTGCATGAAAATGATTAATTTATTTGAAGAGTAAATATACACAAAAAAGATTCTTTATAAATAGTAATGGTGTCGTTGGTCTGTATATTTTTTTGTTGTTTTAGGAAACATATTATAACATGAAAATTTAAAAAAAAAAACGATTTCAAAATTTTTGACAGTTGTGCTGAAATATTATAACACAAAAAAGAATTTTTATAAAGATTTGACTATAAATGAGAAAATTTGGATCAGAACTCTAAGCCAAGTATTCATGGGGTATTCATTTTGTGCCATTTACTATAGACTAGATAAGTAAACCAAAGTATTTATGGGGTATTCATTTTGTGCCATTTGAGATTTTACAGTAGTCTTCAAGTCTAGAATTCTTTGCATGTATAATCTGTGCTAGCAGTGACGGAGACAAAATTTTTAATAAGAGGTGTCAAATAAAAATATATATATTGCTACCAAGGATAGAACACATGGCCTCAAACAATTTTCACTCTCATGAGCTAGATATTTATAAGATAAAAACATTGTGTTCTTACTTTAATTCACTTTACAATTTCCCATCTTAGTAAGGAACATACAAAGTAGGGGTGGCAACTCGGGTAGGGGATGGGGGGTTGAGTCAAATTTGGACGAGTCATAATTGGTCAAGATACTAGATGGGCCAAAATAGATTGGGCCAAAATAAAACGGATCAAAACTCAACTCAATCCAATTTTTTTAAAATCAAGTTTTACTTATTTTATTTGTTTTTTTATAATATTTTAGTACCTAATAATATTTTGATAAATAAATTTTTTCATTAGTAGTGAAAAATTAAAGAGCAGGAAAAAAATTATCTTTTATTATGACTATGTATAACATATCAGATTTAAAAATATTAAAAATATTTTGATTAGATTTCTCATGAGTCAACTTAAGTTACATATCAACCAAATTTCTAATAGGTTGAAATGAGTTAAGCTAATAAATGAACAAGTTAATAGCCTGTCCAAACTTAAACAAGTTGGGTTTTAGTTTGTTCCTCCTACATATCTTGATAGTAAGGAACATATAAAGTAGGGATGACAATTGGACGGATCATAATGAGCTAATCACTCGGGCGAAAAATCAGGCACAATCCAATTCATCCCCTCTTGTGTTATTAGGACATGCATAATATCAACTCTCTTTTATTTATTTATTTTTTTCATGTTTTTTAGTTTGACTAGACACAAAATTTATGAAAATAAATTTTAAAAAAAATTATATTCTTGTGACATTAAGCTTGAAATATTATAAATACCAAAAATAGCTTGTGAATCTTATCATTTTAAATATCTCAATTGTCATGCCATTTCCATTTGAGAGTTCCAATAAGGCAAAACGAAAACCTTGAATTAAATTTATTATAAAAAATATGTTGTTCTTTAAAAGATTAAAAAAAATATGACATATAAATTGAAACGGAAAGAGTATATTGCACCAGCATTTAAAGTACTAATAACCAAACTATTATTTGCAATATTGAAATACAAATTACACATAATATATAAATATGTCCTTTAACTTGATTTCAGTTGCCAACTATACGTTCTAATTTTGGGTGTGCACAAATAAACATTTAATATAAAATTGAATAAGTGATACACGTTCTATATGTCATTATTCATATAGGATGCCACGTAAGACACAATATTGCTATGTAGGATAAATGTGTCTATTTGTTCAATTCTCACCAAGTTTTAATGCCTACTTGTGCACATCCAAAGTTAGAAAATGTAATGATCAGTTGAAATTAAATTAAAAGACACGTTTACGAATTATGTCTTAAATTTCTTACCTGACATTGGATCCTGATCAATGTCCATTCATCTTGTTTGGAATGATCACAGCTAACCACATTTAATCCTTCTTCAAATAGCCATCTCAGCACTTTGGACAAAGAAAATATTTCCTCTTTATGGCTACTATTGACATTAATCAAAATCTCCATACCATCTTCACATTTATTCACAGTGACACAATTATTATTTTGCTGCAAAGTAATAATTTTTGAGCTTTTATTTTGATCATCCAATGAAATAATATTTTTGATATTTTTTCTTGTATTATCCAACTCTTGTATGTTCTTCTGAAGATACTTTATATAATTCACAGCTCCATGCATATGATCTGATGTTGAACGTTTACCCTATATTTACAACAAAAATTCACATCATATTATAATCTAATTATAAAAATGTTTAAGATTTGTGTACGTACGAGGTAAAAAATATTTATACAATCAAGCCATTTAAAAGGTAATTGCAAATAATTTTAGTTGTAAGCATTGATAAAAATGATAATAACATGTATAATAAGTTAAATTATACTGATAATTATGTAAAAATTCATTTATATTGTAAGTGCAAAAGTTCTTTTATTTTTTCTACTCAATATTATCTTTCCAAAATTACAGATAGAAAATGAAAGTATGTCCACTATTTCAAGAATAAATTTTGACTTTACTTGGCAAATTTAACCTATCAAGAAAAATAATTATTTTTTTTCTTATTTTATTTCAACATTAATTACTTATTTTTCAAGATCAAAGAATATACATCAATTAATATGAGTATTGTTGTAAAATACTATATTAATAATTGTTTCTTAAGGAACGTACAAAATTTAAAGCGGATAAATAAAAGTGAACAGAGTAATTATATCTCACCTTGATGAACTCAATGGGAATTAGAGATCTTAGAGAAGTAACAAGCTTTTTCATTTCTTGCCTCCTATTCTTTTCAATATTTCTATGCACAGCTTTCTTGAGCTTATTTGATTCATCATTTCTTAACACCTCCTTAGTACTATCAAGAATAGTACTTTTAGTAACGACTGGAGATTTATATAGCCGATCCCAACTCTTCTGATATTGATCAGGTACATTAATTGAAATACTTTTGATGTTCACCGAAGATTTATATATCCGATTACAACTTGTTTGGAACTTAGGCACAATAATTGAAGTACTTCTTGTATCGACTGAAGAATTATATAGACAATCACTACTTGTTTGGATATGAGGTGCAATAATTGAAGTACTTGTGCTATTTGTTGAAGATGTACATAGCCAATCACAATTTGTTTGGAATCGAGGTGCAATAATTGAAGTACTTGTACTAACTTTTGAAGATTTATATACCTGATCACAATTTGTTTGAAATTGAGACATAATAACTGAGGATCCACCATGATCCTCTATGAGATCTTGATTATCTTGTTGAGAAAATCCATTTAATTGGAAATTAGGAATCTGAAGTAGGTGATGATGATGATCCACACAATCTTCACTAATATTTTGTTTGTTGTTAGTGAAGATCTCCCAAAGATAATTATTGTCCATTGAACTAATTAAGCTCTCTAATGGATTGTGATCTTCTTTTTGGTATTTTAATTGAAAGATGCTAAAGAAGAAGATACGTTAGTTAGGGTTTTGAGATCTTCATAAACAAGAAGATAATAATACACTAATTGTTTATTGGATTTTTTTAATTAATGGTTATTATTCATATCTACGCTTCTAACTAGTCCCACCATTTGCTTTCACACTATCCTTTTAATTTATTTAGCTCCACTTTTTTAATAGTTTATAAATGTTGACAATAATGACAGATTCATAATTTTTATCAAGGTGTTCAAAATCTAAAGAAGTAAACTCACGAATGATTTGAAGGAGGTTCGACTTCAACTATATATACATAAAAAAATATTTTAATTATATATTAATAGTATAATTTCTCATTGATCAACCCCCTAATCAAATAGTTGCTCAAATTTTTTTTGTATTATTGGATTATCTAAATACATGCTATATGTTAGTTGTTTATAAAAGTTGAACTAATAACCTGAAAAATAAATCAAATTATCTGCTCAACAAATTAAAATATAATAGTGTAAAAATTTGATATGCTACTAGTGTATAAAGGTCTATCGAGCTCCAAGACATAGCCGGTTCGGATCCCCTTAGTCCAAGCCCCTCCAATCGGGTCGGTCCAAGGCGGGTATTACGGGTTTCAATGAGCCGGATCCAAATTGATCCGAGCCAGTTGACAAGCTTAATTGTGAGTTGTTCGTTTGGACTGGCTTTTGGCTTATAAATCTATGATTTTTGGTTATTTTTTGTTATTTTGTCTTAAAATAAATGCTTATAAGTACTTTTTAATTTATCCAAATATTTATAAATGACATAAAAATTATTTTTAACTAAAAAATATCTAAAATAAGTCAATCCAAATGAAGACTTATTTTATTTGGTTATGTATTTTGGTTAGTCATTTGTACCTTAATTAGAATAAGCTTCCTTGTGGTCCAAGATTCTTAATTTATTTTATGACTATTGTGCTTAGGTAAGCCTGTCAAATATTTTATCGATTATTTTCTTGTTTCAATCAATAAAAATATTAAGTAATTTTGCCTATTAAATCTTTAAAAATGAAAGAAAGCATCAAAGACTTATTGCCTCTAATTAGGGGTGTTAAAATGAGTTCAAACATAGATAATTCGTCCAATTCGTTCATAATTTTATGAATTGAGCTCAAGATAATTCAAACTGAATTCAATCTCAACTCAGTTAAGACTTAACCCATTTATAAAGAATCGTCCAACTTAATCTTCAATTTTAACTCATTCTAAGGCTCTTTACTTGCATTAATGTAATGTATGTTTTCTATCTATTTTATACTTTTTTATGATTTATCTATATATTTGTAACTTTTTATTTTAATTTTGTTGAGTTGAAATTCAAATTGTGGTTATAAAAAGTAAATGATAATATGTTAAAATTATTGAGATTGAGTAGGTCATGACCCAACCCGAATTTTAGTCCATTTGAGTTCAACTCGTTTGAGTCCAAAGTAAATTTGGGTGGGTCACAATCCAATCCAAATTTTTTTCAACCCATTTTAATATTTTCAATTTCAACCAATCCGCCCCAGTGATATCCCTGCCTGATATATCAAAATTGAAATCAACATATTGAAGTTTTTATTTAAAAAAAAAAAAAATCTTTGTGCTTGGTAACTTTCTTACTCAACAAATGAAAGTTGTATCATATTTTTTTTAGGTTATAGATAATAAAAGCTAATCTTTGTGCCTGGTACTTTTCTTAGTCAACAAGATTGATATAAAATACTTATTTAATAAAGTTTCAATTTTTTTTTCTTTCAGAAACCTATATCATTTTTTATTCAAGTAGGAAAAAATATACTAATAAAAATGAATTTAAATTGCGAAATAAGTTAGGTATAATATAACAAGGTAAGGTACAAAAGAGTTATGACTATTTTATATATATGTTCTCTTTTTCTTTACATATCACATCTAATCAATATAATTCAAGAAAAGAAAATTTATTAAATAATTTTATGTGTTTTCTGGAAGACAACATTGCATGTGTATTAATTATTTTATCATGTCACAAATATTTGGGACAATCATTAGTTTATTATAGGATACAGGATGAGATTCAATTACCTGGAATTTGATAACCTTTTCAGACATTTTGTTCCAATTCACAGAGTCAATTTATAAAATGGTGGGTCTACATTATCTTATATTTGTCCCTAATTAATTAATGCATTACAATATTTTTCTAATATTGTTTTTACAACAATAATTGAGTGGTAAAAAGGTTGGGTATAGTAAAAATAGATGAAAATTGAGGAAAATATGAAAGAAGGGAATATTTCTGAATGCTTTATGAAAAACAATATTTTTTTCATTGATGGTGAGAAAAAAAATTTCATCTATACTATATTAAAAGCGTGAAGGTCTTTAGAAATATTATTTGAACATTTTGTTTTTCATTAAAAAATTCTTCTTTAGATAAAATCGTCGTTTTATTATTTTAAAAAATTTATTAAGTATTTATTCTTTTGCTTATTTAGTTTCAAGATTCACTTTTGGATTACAATTTTTTTATATTTAGAACTCACACTTGATTTAGGACTATTCTATATAAATAATTAACTAAAATTTTAACTATCAAATATTTTGTTAATAAAAGTATGTAATATAATAAATTTTTAAAAAAAATTAAGTGAAATTATGTTTGAAAAATTAAACTACTCCTTTTATATTTAAGAATCTTTAGTTCCATTAAAATTTATAATAAGTTAATTATTTAACTTCTAATTATTCAACTTTAAATTATTACTTTATGTATTCAAAAACTATTAACATATTTTTATATAAGCAATTCAATTGATTTTCTCATCTTTGTCATTTCACAATAGACTAAACTATTGCATCAAACTAATAATATTTATTTAATTTTGTTTACATGAATATTATATTTATTTAATGACAAATACTATTTATATATAATTTTTAAATTGACGTAGCACATATGTACAAAACATGTACGCTGAACTAGTGTATTTAAATAAGGAAACACTGTTACTTCTAAAAGGATTGAAAAGAGAGACCCTCTGGCATTGTTATTATCATAGTCGTTCGGCTTCAGAAAATAATTGACTGAGAAATCATTTTTAGACAATTTTTTTAATTATTTAATTAATGACTTATTAAATATTTAGTTATTAAATTAGCCGATCAAAACACAGTCATGAGTTGCAAACTTTCATAAACAATATTTTGTTGCTATAAATACTTATGATCAAACTTTTTACTATGAAAATTTTTGAACTTATTATTATTCTTCTGCACAAAGAAATTAAGTGCGTTTTGTTTTCGTTGAGCGATTCATTAATACCATTATTTTTAGTACCGATACACGACGACAAATTTAAGAAGCATTAAAGTGTTACATTACATCACTTCGTTAAATTTTTTTTTTTACTAATTATGTATATATAGTCAAAAAAAAATTAGTTATAAAAGATATGTAATATAAGGTATGAATTCATATATAAGGCTGTGAGTCCAAACCCTCCCAGACTCATTTTTTATATGTTTTTTTTTTCATTAACCTTCATTTTGTTGGATTTTTGTTATGAGTGTACCAATATATAAGTGCCCATGACTTAACTCCATTAGTAGATATTTTGGAATGTATCCAAAAATAAATTCATGAGGGATACCTGCAGTCGTAGTATTCATCTTGGCGGAAATATTCAGATTCAGGCCAAGAGGAGCTTTGTTGATTTTTGTCGATTTTTTTTTTGGAAAAAGAAAACAAAAATTCTCCATATTTGGCAATACGTGCAGTCCTAACAAGTGGAATCAGGCTAAGAACAAGTATTCGATTCAATTTTAGCTGCAACTTTGTTAGAACTGCGCACCTTAGAATTTGCCTATTCGTTTGGAACAGGTTGGATGACCTGTTTCAATCGTGCAGAATTCAAACCTTGAACACAGTGATTTTACGTGGAAACACCTAGCTCACAATAGGTGTAAAAACCACGACCTGTACACTACAGGAATTTCTCCAAATTTATTAAAATCAACGTGAGCCTTCAAAAGTTAATTACAACACGTAACAACTTTTACTTCTACAACTTCACCTACAATCTACTCACAATCCTCCCAAGGATTGTATCCCAACTTATCTCCTTGTTAGCTCTAACTTGAAGATAAAAACTACTCTCAGTTTAGAATCTGAGAATTACAATTTCCCTACGAAACACAAGAAAAACCCTAGACTTGATTTAGCTCTATCTTACGCTTCGTTTTTCTCTCTTTCTCCACTTCTTCGTTTGTGAGTCTTGAATCTGGTTTTATAGCTGTAAGCATGTTCTATCTCCCACTTCTTCTCGAATTACTCTTCTTAATCCGTATCTCCCTCTTCTTGACAAAACTTTCCTTCTTTGCGACCTTCTTCTTTTAGGATTTTTAGTTGAGATAGTATTGCTTGTTTTCCTCCTTATTTCCAGTGCCAGCTATTTGTATGTCTGTAATAATAATATATTGTATTTTTTCTTTTATACCGTGTTGTGCTTTTCGTTGCTGCGCCATCGTTTCTACAGTGGAATGGACCTGATACATATTGCTGTTTCATTTACCTATTTCATGTACTTTGTTAATCATCAAAATTTCTTGTCCCAACAAATTCCCCCTTTTTGATGATGACAAATTTCCTGAGTTGATACCATCCTTTTTCGCACCAATGAAACAGTAAGTATAACTATATGCATTTCAACTTCTTCCCCCTTTTGACATCATCGAAAAGAAAAAGTGAGAATTATAAGGAAGGAGAATCAAGCATGTATAACCAGACAGTAGAACAGAAACGGAGAACGTCATTTATATACAGGAGCATACAGTAGGTAAGCAACAACAAGGAATAACAGATCTACCACCAGTGACAACAACCTGCCATGCAAACAAAAGACAAACAACTTAAACAAGGCACAGACAAAACACAAAGGCTGGAAAGAGAGGGCGAAGTTTATGGGATGAGCTTGGTAAGGGCATGAACAATGTCAGTGTGTCGAGCTCGCTCCTTCATGAGAGTCTCCTCTTGTTCCGTGATTTTGAGAGTGAGGGCCTGTTTTTCTTGCTGAAACCTTTCTCGTTCCTGGGTCAATTCTGCATCCTTAGCATTGAGCGCCATCTGAAGACGATGCAGAGGAGTGCCTGGTCGCTGCATTGAACCAGGTAAAACTTGATGGTCCACCTGTCCGATCACATCTTTAGTGGTCTGCATGGTCCAGACCTGGACTGGGACAGAAGAGGCTTCAAAGATGGTACAACAACAACAACATACCCAGTGAAATCCCACAAGTGGGGTCTGGGGAGGGTAAGATGTACGCAGACCTTACCACTACCACATAGGTAGAGAGGCTATTTCCTGGAAACCCTCGTCACAAAAACCCATCAGCAGAACACGCTAGATACGATACACAAGCAAAAAGAGAAGAGCACATAATAATACCTAGATACAAGATAGTAAACATATAAAGGCAGATAAATAACATATAAAAGACAGACAATTACCACTCCTTCCTAACTCCCTATTAGCCTGCTACTCTAATTCTCGACCTCCACTCCTTCCTATCTAAGGTCATGTCCTTGGTGAGATCAAGTTTCACCATATCGTTTCTAATCACCTCCCCCCAATACTTTTTTGGTCTACCTCTACCCCTACGTATAGCTCCCAAATCTAATCTCTCACACCTTCTAACAGGGGCATCAGTACTCCTTCTCTGTACATGTCCAAACCATCGCAGTCTCGCTTCCCTCATCTTGTCAGCTACAGGGGCCACCTCTAGCTTCTCCCGAATGACCTCGTTCCTAATCTTGTCGCTCCTGGTGTGACCACACATCCATCGTAACATGCCCCTTTTTATCCTGAACCAGAACCCGTTGAATGTGCTGCAGCATGAGACCAGGGAGGTTGATTGGAACACCTTCATCAAGAAGTTCCATCAGTGTTAGGTCCAAATAGCTCGCTTCAGAGCGACGCTCCTGTCGGGGAATGATGATCTTATGGACCACATCAAAATAGAGCCGGTGAAGAGCCGACATCTCCTTGCGTTGAACACGTCTATGGTGGGTGAGAGAGGGCTTCCCAGCAAATTTCCAGGTAATTTCCAAGGCTGATGGCAAACGGTCTAGAGGAGGCCACTCGTGACGGACATAGTGCGCCCAACCAATAGCAGGAATTTGTAGAAGACGACCAAGGTCAGATGAAGAGAGGCGGAGAGAGACCCCTCGAACAGTCGTGGAGAGAACAGAGTCACGCACACTTCCTTGTGCGTAGAATTCTAGCATTTCATTTTTGGCCACCTTTCTTTGGCCAGAAGTTTGGAGGAAGAGGGCAGACCACCCTTGAATCTCGATTTTGGTGAGTAAAGTGGTCATTTCAGGGCCACCCACGCCTGTGATGACACGGCCTCGAAGAAGAGAGCGCCGTTGAAAATGAGAAAGACTAGAAGAACTGGGCTCGGAGGGGGCAACTGGTGTGGGGGTGTACTTACTATCTGAGGAAGAAGCTACGGGAGATGGAACAGGTGGAGGAACCCGTTTCTTCCTTGTGGTGGTTCGGGGTTTTGTGGTGGGTTTTGGAGCAGGTGGGGGGGTATGTTGTGGAGGAGGAGGAGATGGAGGCGAAGAAGGAGAGGATGGAGAGTCAGGAGGAGTAACTGAGGGAGAAGGGGGCAAAGGTTTCCTAGGGGCCTTAGAAAGATATGTTTGCGCCTGTTCCTTCGAACTTGACGCAGAAGAAGGTCCCTAGGGGCAGAGACAGAGCAAGTAGCTTTGGGTTTCTTGCTTTTGTGGAGGGCTTCTTGAAGAGCCGCTTCAGCCTGACGCTTCTGGTTGCGAGTATGAGGAGGCCGAATGGGGGTAGAGGAGGTGCCCTTGTCTGGGGATGGGTCATTTTCAGAGACGGAAATTGGGGCAGAAGTGGTGTGAGGCGGACTCTGGGTGGGTGGAGGGGAAGACGGAGAGGGGAGATCAGAGGTGGAGGGTGACGTGGTAGGAGGCGGGGAGGGAACCTTGTTCGAAGAAGAGGAGGCAGTGAAGAAATGGGCAAGGTCCTCCGTAGAGCCCGACCAACGAAAGAAATGAGAGAAATCAAGGCGGAGAGGAGTGGGTCTGTTGGCAGTTGGATGCACAATTAGGGCCATTGTTGGTTTTGGAGAAGATGCCATTGTTGGGTATGGGAAGATGAGGGAGATCAAGGGAGGCGTTTCAATAAAGGAGGTAGGAGAGGATGAAGATGAAGAGATGGGGGTTAAATATAGGAGGAGAGAGAAAGGTGAAAAGACAGTATAGTTATGTCATTGGGAAGAGAATGGGTGATGGAGGGGAAGGAGGCGAAGAGACGGTTTGGGCGGCAGGGCTGACAGGGTAATGATGAAGGGAACAGGTTGAGTGTGCCTGGTTTAAATAATTGACTTAATAATAAGTAAACTTTTGCACAGCAAGTGTTACCTGGTGAATGAACCTGTTCCAACCGTTGATGCATGTTGCGATAATACTCCAGCATATAAGACCACATCCTCACATTAATTTCTACAAGATTAAAGGATATACATGAGATAAAGAAGTATCTGAATCACTCCAAAACTTATAAAACATAACATGATATTTTGAGTCAGTCAAGAAGAGGTTTTATGTGATTTTGACCATCCCCAAGTCTAGCCTGATTTGTTCAAAACGGTCTCTACTCAATGCCTTAGTAAAGATGTCAGCTATTTGATTTTCAGTGGGACAAAACATGATTGATATCAGCCCTTTGTCTACACAATCACGAAGAAAGTGATGTCTTATGTTGATATGTTTAGTCCGTTTGTGTTGGACTGGATTTTTTGCAATGTTGATGGCGCTCGTATTGTCACACAAGATTGGAACAGTTCCAACATCTATTCCAAAATCAAGCAATTGTTGTTTAATCCAGAGTAGTTGAGCACAGCACGAACCAGCAGCTACGTATTCAGCTTCAGCAGTGGATAATGCTACAGAGTTCTGCTTCTTGGTGGACCAGGAAATTAAACATGTTCCAATGAAGTGAGCCATACCAGATGTGCTTTTTCGATCAACAAGGTGTCCAGCATAATCAGCATCAGTGTATCCTATGAGATTGAAGTTACTACCTTTGGAGTACCATAGTCCCAGGTCAGTGGTGCCTTTGAGATACCGAAGAATTCTTTTAACAGCTTTGAGATGTGATTCCTTTGGATTGGCTTGAAAACGAGCACACAATCCTACGCTAAAAACAATGTCAGGTCTACTTGCAGTAAGATATAATAAGGAACCAATCATACCTCGATAGAGCTTTTGCTCAACAGTTGAACCTGTTTCATCTACCTCCAATTTTGTGGCAGTGGCAATAGGTGTATCAGTTTCCTTGGCATCTTCCATTTTGAACCGTTTGAGAAGTTCCTTGACATACTTACCTTGGTGGATCAGGGTTCCATGGGGAGTTTGCTTGAATTGAAGACCCAAGAAGAAATTTAGTTCTCCCATCATGCTCATTTCAAATTCTCCATTCATTAGTTTGACAAACTCATGAGTCATGACCTCATTTGTAGACCCAAAGATGATATCATCTACGTAGACTTGGACAATAAGAAGATCAGGGCCTTGAGCTTTTAGGAATAGGGTATTATCAATTTTTCCTCTAGTGTGACCGTGATATAGGAGAAATTTTGATAGCCTTTCATACCATGCTCTTGGAGCCTGTTTCAGCCCATACAAGGCCTTATCGAGCTTAAAGACGTAGTCGGGATGCTCCGTACTTTCAAACCCCGGAGGTTGTTTCACATAAACTTCCTCCTTTAAATATCCGTTTAAAAATGCACTTTTGACATCCATTTGATATAGAGTGATCTCTTTGAAGACAGCGAAGGCGACAAGAAGTCTAATGGCTTCAAGCCTTGCTACAGGTGCAAAGGTTTCATCGTAGTCTATTCCTTCTTCCTGATTGTATCCTTGGACCACTAGTCTTGCTTTGTTCCTTGTAACTGTTCCATGTTCATCTAGTTTGTTTCGAAAGACCCACTTAGTACCAATGATAGTCCTTCCTACTGGTTTCGGTACTAAGTGCCATACTTTGCATCTCTCAAACTGACTGAGTTCTTCTTGCATGGCAAGAATCCATTTCTCATCTTGTAGTGCTTCCCCTATCCGTTTTGGTTCCATTAGTGAGACAAAAGCTTGAAAGGCACAAAGGTTTCTTATTCCAGATCTCGTAGTGATTCCAGAATTCAAGTCTGTGAGAAGGTTATCAAGAGGATGTGAATCTTGATATTTGTAGTTTCTTATCACCAACCCTTGGTTCAGTTCGTTTAGTGATTGGGCTGATGGATTGGAGTTTGAATCTGTCTGTTGGCTTTCAGATTCTGCTGTTGTTCCCCCTGTCTGTATGCTCTCATCCTTTTCAGTGAGTGGAACAGGTAAATTAACCTGTTCTTTTGGTTGAAGTTCACGTTCATCAACATCCTGCAAGTTATTCTCAGGAGCACAAATAGTTTCATCAAATATAACATGAATGCTTTCTTCAACACAATTTGTTCGTTTGTTTAGGATCCTATAGGCTTTACTGTGTAGTGAGTATCCCAAGAAAATTCCCTCATCACTCCTAGCATCAAATTTTTCTAAATTATCTTTACCATTGTTATGGACAAAGCATTTGCAGCCAAATGTTCTAAAGTGGGAGATGTTAGGTTTTCTTCCTTTGAGTAATTCATAGGGTGTTTTATTCAATAAGGGTCTAAGCATACATCTTTTGAGTATATAGACAGCAGTGTTTACTACTTCAGCCCAAAGATTTCTAGCTACGTTACTAGCTATCATCATTGTTCTAGCCATATCCTCTATGGTTCTATTTTTCCTTTCTACTACTCCATTTTGTTGAGGGGTTCTTGGGGCAGAGAAGTTGTGGTCAATACCATTTTTCGAACAAAATTCTAGGAATCTTATATTTTCAAATTCGGTTCCATGGTCTGATCTTATGGATATAAGGGAAGTTTCCAATTTCTTCTCCATTTTCTTGACGAAGATTGAGAAGACATCAAAAGATTCGTCTTTAGTGGTTAAGAAAAAAGTCCAGGTATATCTAGAGTAATCATCAACTATAACAAACATATATCTTTTACCTCCTCTGCTTTTTACCCTCATAGGTCCACATAAGTCCATATGGACCAGTTCCAAACACTTGGTTGTACTTACCTGGTTCTTTGATTTGAAGGATGTTCTGACCTGTTTCCCTTTAGCGCAAGCACTGCATATTTTTTCTCCTTTGAGTCTGGCTTTTGGTAACCCTTCGACCAGGTTCTTGGATGAAAGTGTGTTTAGTTGTTTCAAACTAGCGTGTCCAAGTCGTTTGTGCCATAGTAATGGGTCTTCTGTTATTGCACTAAGACATTTAAGTTTTACTCCGGCCATACCCATGATGTCGGCTTTGTATACATTCTTGTATCTATTTGCCGTTAGAACCACCTCTTTTGTTTTTTGATTTTTGACTTTGCAGCTCTCCGAAGTGAAGGTGACTTCGTTACCTTTGTCACATAGTTGAGAGATGCTCAAGAGATTGTGTTTTAGTCCGTCTACATGATAGACTTCTTCTACAGCTTTGGATTCTTCTCGTCCAATTTTTCCAATGCCAATGACAGTCCCCTTCTTGCCATCTCCGAAGGAGACTTTTCCACCATCCAGTGGTGTTAGTGAAAGGAATTTGTGTCTGTCTCCAGTCATGTGTCTTGAGCAAGCACTATCCATGTACCAATGTTTGCTTCCTTTCACTGTAGCCTGTAAAATAAATTAGGGGTTAGTTTTAGGAACCCAGACTAGCTTGGGTCCTTTTTTGTTATAGAAATGATGGATAAGATCTCTTTTTGCCCATTGGGGCAACACATTTTGTGATCTGTTTCTTCCGTTTACCCCAGCCTTTGTCTTGTGCATATGAGCAATGTTTCTGTTTCTAGCTTTTATAGCAACAGGACATTCAGTGGTTGGGTGCCCAGTTTTACCACATAGATAGCATAAGTCAGTGGAGGTGGTTCTTCCTTGAAAGAATCCTATTCCAGCCTTCTCATTGTAATTTTTGTTACCTAGGTGATTGACTATCCTAGAAGACTTGGTCCAACGATTTGCCTTTTCTAGGTCTAGTTTTATGGTTGCTATTTCGTGGTTGAGTCTTCTTACTTTTTCCTTTTCTTGTATTAATTCGACATTGTTGTTTTCAAGCTTAGTTTGTAAATTCTTAAGACTTAAATTAATCTCACTTGTTTTTCTGTCAGCAATAGTAAGCTTTAAGACTTCTGACTTTAGATTTAGTACAAGTGAATCAAGTTGTTTGACCTGTTTCTTTAAGTGGTTATTTATCTTATTTGTTTCATCCAGACAGTTCTTAATTTCAAGGTTTTCAAATTTTTGGTCTGAAAAGTCTTTTATTAATTGATCTTTTTCGTTTTCAATTTCTTGAAAATTGTCTATTAGTCCTTTCATGAGAACAATCAGTTTATCTTTTGTGAAACAGTGTAATTTTTCTTTCAACTCAGAGAAACTTACCTCAGATTGAGTCTCCTCTTCTAAGTCTGAATCTTCTGCCGCCATGAGAGCAGTTTCATCAACATCCTCTGTATCAGAATCTTCCATTTCTGATCCCCATGCAGCCATCATTGCATAGTTCTCCTTCTCCTTTTGCTTGGCAGCTTTTTCTTTGATTTCTCTTTCAGCCCTTTCTTTTCTCCATTCAATTTCCCATAGAGGGCATTGTTTGATGTGATGGTCGGTTTTTCCACACTTATAACATCCAGAATTGCCTTTGTCGTCGGACCACTTCCTGTTACCTGTGTCATCGGACCACTTCCTATTACCTGTTTCTTTCTTATCCTTCCCTTTCCTGTTCCTTAGGAATTTTTTGAAGTTTTCTGCAAGGAAGGCAATTTGATCTTCCTCCTCATCTGATCCTTCGTCATCAGAGGTAACCTTGAGGGCCAGTGCCCTTTCATCCACTTTTGTTGGTTTCTTTGAATCTTCCATATTCATCTCGTAAGTTCTAAGATTTCCAACCAGTTCGTTTAGGGTCATGGTTTCAATATCCTTTGCTTCCCTGATTGCAGTAACCTTGACATCCCACTTGGCTTTTGGAAGGATCCTTAGAACCTTGTCTACCTGTTCTTCAGAGGTGAGAGTCTTTCCCAGAGATGCTAACTCATTTATGAGCAAGGTTAGTCTGGCCATCATCTCGTTCAGTGTTTCATTCTCTTTCATCTTAAAGGTTTCATATTCAGTAAATAGCATGGCGACTCTGAATTTTCTAACCTGAGCAGTTCCCTCATGAGCAATTGTGAGTGCATCCCAAATCTCTTTGGCAGATGAACAGTTTGAAATTCTATTGTATTCCTCGGGACCTAAGCCACAGACCAATAGATTTTTGGCTTTGGCATTTTTCCTCATGGCTGTTAGATCGTCAGCATTGAATTCACTCCTTTCCTTTGGAACTTGTCTGCCTTCCACAATTCGTGTGGGGATAGTTGGTCCCATGATGATTCGATCCCAGAGTTCATAATCTTCTCCTTGGATAAAATCTTCCATTCTGGCTTTCCACCATGCGAAGTGTGTTCCGTTAAAAAGAGGGGGTCTAACGGCAGACTGTCCGTCTCCGTGTCCAAGTGGTGGTGCGGTGTTCATGATGATCGTTTCTTAGGTATTAGCCTTTAACAAGAAAACCTGCTCTGATACCACTTGTTAGAACTGCGCACCTTAGAATTTGCCTATTCGTTTGGAACAGGTTGGATGACCTGTTTCAATCGTGCAGAATTCAAACCTTGAACACAGTGATTTTACGTGGAAACACTTAGCTCACAATAGGTGTAAAAACCACGACCTGTACACTACAGGAATTTCTCCAAATTTATTAAAATCAACGTGAGCCTTCAAAAGTTAATTACAACACGTAACAACTTTTACTTCTACAACTTCACCTACAATCTACTCACAATCCTCCCAAGGATTGTATCCCAACTTATCTCCTTGTTAGCTCTAACTTGAAGATAAAAACTACTCTCAATTTAGAATCTGAGAATTACAATTTCCCTACGAAACACAAGAAAAACCCTAGACTTGATTTAGCTCTATCTTACGCTTCGTTTTTCTCTCTTTCTCCACTTCTTCGTTTGTGAGTCTTGAATCTGGTTTTATAGCTGTAAGCATGTTCTATCTCCCACTTCTTCTCGAATTACTCTTCTTAATCCGTATCTCCCTCTTCTTGACAAAACTTTCCTTCTTTGCGACCTTCTTCTTTTAGGATTTTTAGTTGAGATAGTATTGCTTGTTTTCCTCCTTATTTCCAGTGCCAGCTATTTGTATGTCTGTAATAATAATATATTGTATTTTTTCTTTTATACCGTGTTGTGCTTTTCGTTGCTGCGCCATCGTTTCTACAGTGGAATGGACCTGATACATATTGCTGTTTCATTTACCTGTTTCATGTACTTTGTTAATCATCAAAATTTCTTGTCCCAACAAACTTATTTGACAATAATGAAGATTTTGTTGGAGAAATTTTTTCAGAGCGGTTCTCTGTGGCGAGACATAAAATTTGCAAGGAGATTCAACCTGATGAAGATTATATAAAGAAGGTGGAGCAGATTTATTTTGTTAGAAATTCAGGCCATTTTCTCACCTAATTGGATTTTCTTTTTGGAAAAAGAAAACAAAAATTCTACAAGTAAATCTTTTTTAGCATTGGGAGAGAAAATGGTGAGTCACAAATGTTATGTTAATACTTGTGTGAACTTTTTGTATTTCGAGTGAATTGATGAGATTGTTTCTCTTGGATATTATATACTTCGAACTAGTTAATTTTCTTGATAAATCATTTGATATGTTCTTATTTATCTTCTCATATAATCATTTGATATGTTCTCATTTATCTTCTCATCTTCTCATATAATCATTTGATATGTTCTCATTTATCTTCTCATATATTTCTTATTTGATAGTTATATTAAACCAATTACAAATCAACATTAATAATCTCATAATTTTAAATAGTGCATAATATAATAAAATTATTACATAATGCTAATAAACAGTAATATTAATAATAACTGATAGCTGATAACACACTATTTTATTGTCGTTTATATAAAATTATTTGGGAAAGGAATGGAAGGGGAAGCGATAATTGAAATTTTATAAGATAATATAATTTAAAATCTCGGAATAAAATATCATAATTTAAATTAATTAGACATAATATTATTCACGTAAATACGACATATTGATTTGTCATATATTTGTGCATAGATAGCTAAACCAATATAATTTTTTTTTTTGAATATTTCAATTTTTTCATTTATATTGTTTATCTTTGCATATTGAAAAGTGTTATTCGGTGTGACAATAATTTTGACATTAATTTCATAAATAAGAAGAGAATTATCGCACGGATTTTGTTTAGTTGTAGTTGCGAGATTAGTTTCTTAAAAGTTTATAGTATATAAAGATGAACTTTTATAAAGATAATATAACATTTGTAAATAGTAAATGGATATCCAATTTTTTCTGGAGCCCAAATTAGCATCCAGATAAGAGTTACCTATTTCTTAATACCTTCTATCTATTGTATTTTTTGAGGATTATTAAAAATTTTTTAAAGTGAATATTGAATCATTAAAACTTATCCTGAATGACTTTATCAATTAATAATAAAAGAATCTAAAAAAATGAATACAAATAAAATGGATTAGGTTTTACTTTACAGATATAACGGAGTTGAAACTTGTGCTACTACTGGCAAACATTATTTATTGATTTTAATTTTATTTTGTAGTAATTTTAAGTTATGAAAATTAGAGATTATAGTTGATACATAGGTGGGAGACACAAGATAAATTATAAGCAAGCTAGGTCCTGATTTTGGTGAACCCACTTTGGGTCCTAGCCTGTAAACTTGGCCCCTTCTATTACACTTTCTTTTTATTTGGTCAAGTACATTTTTAGATGAAATATATATGTCCTATTCAACTTTTAAAAGTCAAAATTATATTATATTAGCAAATATTATAACTATTTTTAAGTTATTAAATTTTAGAAAACTACACTCTAGATTTGGTAAGAACTAGAGCTTTTCCATAAGTTTTAATATCCATTAGTATTATTATTTCATCCTATATTTTTTTTTTTAATTAGCAAAAGGTAGAACATGAATCTAACAATTTTTTTTATTTAGGATGATACATAATAGTCTTAAAAAAATGTATTAAATTTAAAATAATATTTTCAAAATTCACACACACATACACAAAAGATAAAAGAATTTTTCATTTTAAAAAACATATATATTTCTATCTTATTTCTCCTTTAAACACAATAGCTTACTCTCTGCTAAAGATTAAAATTTTCACATTTCGCATTTGTGATCTTGATAATCTCTAGTCTTTTTATTTTTTAATTTTATTTTATGTTATTTATTATATGATTTTTGTCACTCGTCGATAATTTTTCACTTTTCTCTTTGTTTATCAACTTAATATTTCAAGAATAGAGTTTATTGGCAAATAAATATTATTTAGTCGATTCTCATCTTAAATATCGCAAAACAAAAAATCTTAAATATCGTACAGTTTTTAATAATTAAATAAAAAATATAAGATAAAATAATAAAATTTAATTGATATTAAAATTTATGGAGAATATCATGTTCTTATCAAATTTGTAGAGTAGTTTTCTAAAATTTATTGACTTAACTATGATTATAATATTTGTTAATGTGTTAATATGATATTGACCTTTAAATATTAAATTAGACTCATGTCTCTCATCTAGAAGTGCACTTGACGAAATGGAGGAAAAGTGTAATAGAAGGAAGCCAAATCCGTGGCCCATAGGATATGCTGGATATTCGATTCTCTTGTACATTTGGGCTACGCTCATAGTTCTTTATTTGTGAGTTAGTGTTGTAGAGGCTTCATGAATAGTAGTTTGGAGAAGATGGTTATTTGTGTGGTTTTGTAATGGCTCATATGCTCCATTTGTCTTTTATTTTTAGGATGAAGTATTTTACGAAGGTAATAATGCCATTGATATTAAATCAAAAAATAAAAAAAAATAAAAATTATTGGGTTAGTTTGTTTTCACTAAAAACAAATTTTGAAGAATATAAATTTAAAAATGTTTAGTTTGATCTTGGATCTGACAAAACAGAAAATAAGGTGGGTACTAAATTTATATAATTGGGGCCAACGTTAAAATCGTACCAATCATAATGTGTCGTTATTGAATATTGGCCAATGACTTAAGTGGGGCAAAAAAAAAAAAAACATATATATATGCAAAATAGGTGATAGTAGGAGCATTTTTGAGCTTTTTTACCAAAGTCCCTAGACTGGTTTATTATAATTATACTTGTTTATTAAATGTGTTGCACGTATTTGTTGCTAATATATCTAATCATTTTATGGGTAACCTATCTTACAAAAATATTGAACTATATTTATTATTAAAAAAATTTAACAAAACAAACTAATTTCTTTTTTAAATCATGTAATAATAAATAAATAAAATTATAGAATCTATTTATTATTAATATATCCAAAATAAATTTATCTAAAGATTAAAACCCTGTAGAAGCGTGAGATACGCTCATCTAAAATACTAAAACCCTATTACAAAAGTGTGAGTTACATTCGTTGAGTAAAACCATGTTCAAGTTTTGACATTTATTTCTCATTTCAAATTCGAATTCAGTTTGCAAGTTCTCATAGGCCAATTTTGACATTTTGAAGCTAATGGAATCGACAGAATTGAATTTCGACACTCGAAACTCAAAATGCATAGGTCAGTTTTGACATTTCGAAGCTAATGGAATCGACAGAATCGAATTCCGACATTCTAAACTCAAAATGACTCCAAAACTCAAAAATTTCAAACTTAAACCTTTAAATTTATTTTGCAAAACTCTATTTTTTTTACAAAAATTTTCAAAATTCAATTTTTCAATTCAATCAAAGAAATGAGCTAAAAGAACCCACAAAAGGGGCAAAACAATAATCAAGCAATTTGATTGTATGATTTCCTGACAAAGAGTTACAATAGGATTCTGTAATATTGAATTGTAATCGACAAGCTAAGCGTAAAATTGACTTATTGATATTGAACTTCAACGTGATTTAGACAGACTATCACAATCTCTATTATTATTGTTCTTGAATCTCAATAAATATTGATAATATCAAGCATTGGAAACACTAAATGAACACATGTCTCTTTTTCTCTACCGAACTCAATAAAGACTACGGGATTATATCGATACTTGTGAATCTGAAAATAAGAGTATAGCTCATTAATTGAAATCCAATTGAACCGAAAATAAGGGTTCATTTTTTCGTCACGGTAAGTTTTAATTTTTCTACCAATTTTAATGAAATAGTCTAGAAGCATTTTTGGTATTGCTTTGTTTATCGAGACCTGGCTAAACTGGTTCATTATAATTACTTGTTTATTAAATGACAAAAAACAATTCAATTTTATTCAAAAAAAAAATTGTTTCTATATATAACCAAATAACGAGTAATGTCAAAATATATACATAAATAGATAGATATAGAGAGATTTGACACTCTATTGACACATATTTAAGAAATAGATTATATTTATTATTAAAATAGATTTGATAAGAAAAAATAAAATATTTTTAATATAATGTAATCATAAATGAATAAAATTATAGAATATATTTATTATTAACGTGCGCCAATATTTCTCGAACGTGAAATACGGCAGGTTGTTGACATGTACTATTTACGGGTGAGATGAATGGAGTAACATAGCTTTCTTCAATAAAAATTAAAATATCATTATAATATAATTTAAAATCCAAAAATAAAATATCACAATCTAAATTAGTTAGAAATAATATTAGCCAATAGACTTACTAATTTGTTATACATTTGTACACAAATAGCTAAATCAATATAATATTTTTGTTCAAATCTTTCAATTTACTATTTATATTGTTTATCTTTGCATATTGAAAGTGTTACAACAATTTCGACTATTTAATCTCATTAATAAGAAGAGAGTTACCGTCCGGATTTTGTTTAGCTGTAGTTGTGAGATTAGTTTCTTAAAAGTTATAGCATATCAGGTAAAACGTTTATAATATATAGAGAACTTTTCTAAAGATAGTATAACATTTACAAATAATAAATTGACATCTAATTTTTTCTGAAGCCCAAGTTAGCATCCAAATAAGAGTTATCTATTTCTTAATACTTTCTCTCTATTATTTTTTTGACGATTATTAATTTTTTTAAGTGAATATTGAATCATTATATTGATCCCGAATGACTTTTTTAATTAATAATAAAAGAATCTAAAAAAATGAATACAAGTAAAATGGATTAGGTTTTACTTTATAAATATAACGGAGTCGAAACCTTTACTATTACTAGCGAACATTATTTATTGATTAAATTCTTTTTTAGTGATTTTAAGTCATGAAAATAAGAGATTATAGTCGATATATAAGTGGAGATGCAGGATAATCTGTAAGCAAGCTAGGTCCTGCTTTATTCATATTTTTGGTGAGCCCACTTTGGGTCGTGGCTCCCCACCATTACACCTTCTCTCTATTTAGTCAAGTGTCTTTCTAGATGAGAGACATGTGTCCTATTCAACTTTTAAAGGTCAAGATTATATTATATTAACAAATATTATAGCCATTAGCTCTAGATTTACTTGGTAAGAAGAAGAGGTTTTTCATAAATTTTAATATTTATTAGTATTATCATTTCATCTTATATTTTTTTTATTTAATTACTAAAAGGTAGAACATGACTCTAACAATGTTTTTATTTAGGATGATACATAATAGTCTTAAAAAATATATTAAATTTAAAATAATATTTTCACAAATTTACACACAAACACACGACGACACAAAGAAAGATAAAAGAATTTTTCCTTTTAAAAAGCATATATATTTCCTTCTTGTTTCTCCTTTAAACACAATAGCTTATTCTCTCCTAAAGATTAAAATTTTGACATTTCACATTTGTGATCTTGATAACCTCTAGTCTTTTTATTTTTTATTTTTATTTTATGTTTTTTATTTTATGATTTTTGTCAATCATTGATAAATTTTCACCTTCTTTTTTGTTTATCAATTTAATATTTCAAGAATAGAGTTTATTGGCAAAAAATATTATTTAATCGATTCTCATCTAGAATCGCAAACAAAAAAAATCTTAAATATCGTACAATTTAACAATTAAATAAAAATATAAGATAAAAATAATAAATTTTAATTGATATTAAAATTTATGAAGAATATCTTGTTCTTACCAAATTTAGAGAGTAGTTTTCTAAAACTTGTTGACTTAACTATGATTATAATATTTATTAATATTAATATAATATTTACCTTTAAAAATTAAATGAGACGCATGTCTCATCTAGAAGTGCACTTGACGAAATGTAGGAAAAGTGTAATGCAAGGAAGCCAAATCTATGGCTCGTGGGATTATATTGGATACTCGATTCTCTTGTACAATTGGGCTACGCTCATAGTTCTTACTTGTTACTTAGTGCCGTAGAGGCTTCATCAATAGTAGTTTGGAGAAAAATGGTTATTTGTATGGTTTTGTAATGGCGCATATGCTTCATTTATCTTTTATTTTTAGGATGAAGTATTTTATGAAGGTAATAATGTCATTGATATTAAATTTTTTTCAAAAATAAATTTTTTTAGGGGTTAGTTTGTTGTATGGGGTGGAGTGTTGGCCAATAAAGAATGTACATGTTCAGAAAATGCAGGTCGTAGAAATGAGAATGTTACGATGGATGTGTGGTCACACCAGGAGCGACAAGATTAGGAACGAGGTCATTCGGGAGAAGCTAGAGGTGACCCCTATAGCTGAAAAGATGAGGGAAGCGAGACTGCGATGGTTTGGACATGTACAGAGAAGGAGTACCGATGCCCCTGTTAGAAGGTGTAAGAGGTTAGATTTGGGAGCTATACGTAGGGGTAGAGGTAGAGGTAGACCAAAAAAGTATTGGGGGGAGGTGATTAGAAACGATATGGTGAAACTTGATCTCACCAAGGACATGACCTTAGACAGGAAGGAGTGGAGGTCGAAAATTAGAGTAGCAGGCTAATAGGGAGGATAGGAAGGAGTGGTAATTATCTGTCTTTTATATGTTATTTATCTGCCTTTATATGTTTACTATCTTGTATCTATGTATTGTTATGTGTTCTTCTCTTTTTGCCTGTGTATCATATCTAGCATATTCTGCTGATGGGTTTTTGTGACGAGGGTTTCCAGGAAACAGCTTCTCTACCTGGGTAGTAGTGGTAAGGTCTGCGTACATCTTACCCTCCCCAGACCCCACTTGTGGGATTTCACTGGGTATGTTGTTGTTGTTGTGGTTAGTTTGTTTTCGTTAAAAACAAATTTTGAAGAGTATAATGTCTGGTTTGATCTTGGGTTAGATAAGTTAGAAAATCAGGTGACTACTGAATTTATTTAATTGGAGCAGAGTTTAAAATTGGGCCAATCATAATGTGTCACGTGAAATATAAATATGTTATTTTATTTCATATTGGTCAATTACTTAAGTGAGCCATATATATATATAGACACACTGCAAAATAGATAAATAAAGGATATATTTAGACCTTTTCCAATGGTTTTGAAGCATTTTTGGCCTCTCTGTTTACCAAGTCCTGATTTGTTTTCCTTAGAAATTTTATTGTTAATTTTACCAAGGCTAAACTGATTTATTATAATTAATTGTCTATTAAATGCCATACAAAAATTCAATTTTATTTTTAAAAAAATGTTTTTATATATAATCAAATAAGGAATCAAGTCAAACCATATAGATGAAAAGATATATAGATGCGGCACTTTATTGGCACATATTTGTTGCTAATATATCTAACCATTTCAGGGGTGAATTTATCTTATAAATATATTCAATTATATTTATTATTTAAATAGATTTAACAACACAAGATAATTTTAATTTTACCTCACATAATCATAAATAAATAAAATTATAGAATTTATTTATTATTAATATACCCAAAAAAAATTATCTAAAGACTAAAACCCTACAGTGAGCTACGCTCATCTAAAAGATTAAAATTCTATTACAAAAGCGTGAGATACGTTCATCTAAAATCTTATTACAAAAGCGTGAAATGTGGGAATGTTTCTTGAACGTGAGATGCGGCAAGTTGCTAATATATACCATTTACGTGTCAGATGAAGTTAGTGTCATTATTTTTTTCAGACTCACTGAAATTCTTTTGTAAGTTTTGGGAAACAAATTGAGTGAATTATGTGAGGAAATACTCTCTACTTTTTCTTCTATTCTTTTTCTTAATTTATCTGTTCCTTTGTGAACAAAATGTTGGAATTTACCCACTTTTGATTACTCTGTTTGATCTATTTTTTTTTTCCTCCTCCTTAAAAAAGGATAAATATATCTTTTATAGATTAAAGATATGTCAAGCAATGAGCAATTCCAAGAGGTTCTTCAACATCAGCTCAAAGGAAAGAAGCCCTCAAGCAAGACGTTAAAACGTTACGACTCTTTAGACTTGGAATCTAGCAAGGTCCCCGATGCCAAAAAGGTCCTAACGTAGCCAAATTTACGTATTTATTTTGTTTCGCATTAGGTATTTGTAACCTTCTCTGATGATTCACACCATAAAATTTCATATTGAGGAGGGATCGATAAAATGCTCCCTACCACATATGTCTTTCTTTTCTGGGGCTTGAACTTGATACCCCACAACAAACCTTGGATGGTGATGGATGATTTTATGTTTTATTTTTTATATTAACGATATATAACTTGCAAATTTTTTTTTTCGACCAGGCATTAGAATGGACAGTGATATTGAAATTGGCGTTTCAGAGCATAGGTGTGGTGTATGGAGATATTGGAACGTCACCATTGTATGTGTTTTCATCAATTTTCCAAAATGGTGTAACGTATGACGAAGATATACTTGGCGCATTATCTCTTATATTTTACACAATCACTTTGATTCCTCTCATCAAATATGTCTTCATTGTTCTTCGAGCAAACGACAATGGAGATGGTAACTTAATTTCACCTTTTTCTTTTAGATACAATGACAAAAAGCTTTTCTTACTACAAGCTTTCATGATCAATTTATGTTAAAAAAATACTACTTATTATTGTAGGAGGTACATTTGCTTTATATTCGTTGATATGTCGATATTCTAAAGTGGGATTAATTCCAAGTCAACAACCAGAAGACAAAGAGGTGTCGACTTTTAAACTTGATATGCCAGATAGACGCACACGTCGAGCTTCAAAGCTTAAATCAATACTAGAAAGCAGCAATTTTGCTAAGTTTCTTATGCTAATTGCAACAATGCTTGGTACTTCCATGGTTATTGGGGATGGCATCCTCACTCCCTGCATTTCAGGTACGTATAAATCTATCGCTATTCTGTGTTTACATCGATATAATAAAGACATGACACGTATAAGTGATCTCTTTAATCCTTATGAATTTGTCAAAAATGCCTTAATAGATAGAATGTGTCTCAACACCACTAGAATTAAGATCTCTTGACCACTTTCAAAATGAACTGAAGAAAACGATCTTTGCAGATCTCCAGTAAAATTATGATATTTCTAATTTATTTTGTTTTCTACAAATTAGAGATTATGAGCTTATAATACTAATTTAAAGTTCCCATTTAATTTGATCAGTTTTATCTGCTGTTGGAGGACTCAAAAAAGCAGCTCCATCGCAACTGACTGAAGGTAATTACTATTGCATCTTATTTGGCTTAATAAACGCCCTTCACACTCTGAATTTAGTTTTTGAGTAGAATAAATGTTCAATCGAAACACATTTTACACTAGGCGTCAAAGTAAAAAATGCATATCAATTTAGCATTTATTTTATGAGTTGGTACAATTTCAAATTTGAGAAAGTGTAAGCTAACGCTAGCTTATATTATGTTACGCAGGACGACTTGTTTGGATTGCAGTAGTCATCTTATTAATTTTGTTTATGTTTCAAAGATTTGGAACTGAAAAAGTTGGCTACGCTTTTGCGCCTATACTTTGTTTGTGGTTCATTTTCGTTGCTGGTATTGGCTTTTACAACTTTATAAAGTATGATCCAACAGTTATCAGAGCTCTTAATCCTAGATACATCATAAATTACTTCAAGAGAAACAAAAAGGATGCTTGGATTTCTCTTGGCGGCGTTGTTATGTGCATAACAGGTATTCATTTCATCCCAATAGCGTTCAAATGTGGAGTTAATGTATTTTCGGATTTTTGAGTTTCATATCTGAACTATTAGTTGTGTAAGTTTGCCACCCTGCTCAGGTATGAAACTTGAAAAAAGAATACTTTAGATGTGTTTTTTGACCTTTCACTCTTAAATGTACTGAGAAATTTCTAATTTACTTGGAGTAAAATAATTGAATAATTAATTTCAGGAGGCGAAGCGTTATTTGCAGATGTTGGTCATTTTAGTGTACGATCTATACAGATAAGTATGTGTTGTGTGACTTACCCGGCGCTCATATTAGCGTATCTTGGTCAGGCAGCCTTTTTAAGGAAGCACATTGATGATATATCTGATACTTTCTACAAGTCCATACCTGGTAAGTATAAAATTTCATCCCGAGTTTAAGTTTTATGCAATGACGATTTAAAATCTAAGTCCAAATCATATCACGAAGAAATAGCAACCTAGTAAACATTGATAACAGGTTAAACTACGATGACAGTTCTTTACATTGTCGATTCATATAACTTAAATCTTTTATGCCTAAGTCATGAGAGGGGAAAAAAAGAACATCTCATGTTGTTTTTTCTGTTTTCAATATGCAGATAGTTTATATTGGCCAGTATTTGCAGTGGCAGTATTAGCAGCCATCATTGCAAGTCAAGCCTTGATTTCTGGTACTTTCGCCATAATCCAGCAATCCCTGGCGTTGGGATGTTTTCCTCACGTCAAAATCGTGCACACATCTACCAAGTATCATGGGCAAATCTACATTCCTGAAATCAATAACCTTCTAATGTTGGCTTGTGTCATTGTCACGCTTACATTCAGGACTACGGAGAAGCTTAGCAATGCATATGGTAAGGATTTCTTATATATCAGCGTATGTGACTTAAATCCTTCCTTCTTAGTTATGATAACACGAGACAGAAAACGATTTGTTCACAGGAATAGCGGTGGTCTTTGTTATGACACTAACCTCGGGCTTCCTCGTGCTAGTTATGATCATGATTTGGAAAATTCACATTCTTTTTGTGATCATGTATGTTCTAATCATTGGCACGGTTGAGCTCCTCTACCTAAGCGCAGTTCTTTACAAGTTCAATCAAGGCGGTTATCTTCCTCTGGCTTTCGCTATGGTCCTAATGTTTATCATGTACGTATGGAACTATGTGTATCGAAAGAAGTACCATTTCGAGCTAGAACACAAGATCTCTCCCTTAAAAGTTAAAGAAACAGTGGATGAAACACATTCCCATCGCCTACCCGGACTTGCAATTTTCTATTCTGAACTTGTTCACGGAATTCCACCAATCTTCAAGCACTACGTGGAGAATGTGCCCGCGTTACACTCTGTCCTCGTGTTTGTTTCCGTTAAATCACTTCCCATGAGCAAAGTACCCGTAGAAGAAAGATTCCTTTTCAGAAGGGTGAAGCCTAGTGATCTGTACGTGTTTCGATGTGCAGTGAGATACGGATACAATGATATGCGCAATGAGGCAGAGCCCTTTGAGAGATTATTGGTGGAGAGGCTGAAGGAATATATACGAGACGATTACATTCTTTCGATGAATGCAGCAAAGAGTAACAGAGAAACAACAGAACAGAGTGTCAATGTGGAATTGGAGAATGCTTGTGAAATACAAGAGGACGCGGCGTCTTCAATGAAGAGAGATATAGAAGTGGTGGAAAGAGCTTATAATGTTGGAGTTGTTCATTTAGTAGGTGAACAAGATGTGATTGCAGGCAAAGGATCCAATATTGCAAAGAGATTGGTGATTGATTATATTTTTAATTTCTTGAAGAGAAATTTGAGGCAAAGTAGCAAAGTATTTGACATACCTCACAAACGTATGTTAAAAGTAGGAATGATATATGAGATTTAGCATCTTCTAGCTTTGAAATTAAGTAGTAATTAGTTTAATTTTAGTTGAATTAAGGAGATAACGGCGGAGCGTCTATTATATGTGCCTGCCTCAATCTCCATCCGTCCAAAGATCTTGGACTGGAAAATTTCGTGTTTTTTAAATAATTTTTTGTAAGTTTGAATTTAGTATAAAGAGGGAGAATGTAATAATGTATAGAAGAATAATCAGTATTGCATTTCGCTTTGTACTCTTCTGTTTCAATTTATTTGGCTCAGTGTGCGATTTGTTTCTTTTACCTATCTTGCTACTTAATTTCACCAGAGCTTGTTCGCTTGAGTCAAATGACCCTAATATATTGTTGCTATCAACCCTTTTGGGAAACCTAAAAACGCAATTCTCTCAGGCACAAACTAATACATTTTGTGTGTTATTTATCTCTTTGTAAATATCATTTTATCTGCTCTACGCGAATTTATAATCAAATATTGTTGATAATATTATGTGACATCATCAAATATTCTACGATATATAAAATTATTCAGTATTAGTAGGAGACACATGTACAATGACAGGCAAATTTGTATGGATAGTACAAGGTTGGGTCATATTTTGTTATGATATATATATTTTTAAAAAGGATGCTTAGCTGAAAGAGGAATCTTTTGAGAAAAATTTAGCAACATTTAATTGGTAACCTTTATTAAAAGCACTTGCTTTAGTGAATTATGAATCAAATGGTCCCCTCCCCTCTCCCTTCCTACTTGTACATAGGCCAAACACATCATGGAGCATATAATTTTTCATTTTGGCACTTTAATTATGGTTTATTCCAAGTAAACATTTTAATATAATTGAAAGTGTATCATTTAAATACAATTAAGTGATGTGGCAAGAGCGTGTGAATCACACTTTTTCTAAGAGAATGAAATTCCAAAAAGTATTTTTTTTAAAAAAAATTCAATTTTATTTCTTCTTTGATTTTTTATCATCCTCAATTTCACCGTTCTTCACTCATGAGATATATGTTGGGGCCAAGCACATATATAACCTCCCAACTTGCCCTTAATTTTTATTTTGCCACTCTATCTTAGTTGTTTCATTTTAGTCATTCAACTCTATTTTTTTATGTTCCATTTAAATTTAAAAAATCAATTTTACAATTTTTGTATATGCTCTTCAACTGCAATTTTGCATTTTAAAAATTGACGCTCGTATGTTAGTTTTTGTTAAAAAAGAAAAAGAAATTGACGGACGAACATTGATTTTTTTTTAAAAAAAAATATTTTTTTTGAGAATTTCTTTGTATTTTTGCATGAAAAATAACCATCAAAAGTGCGTCGATTTCTTTCCAAAAAAAAAATCAGTAACAACCCAACGAAGTCTATCAAGTTTAATGTTTTTTTAATAGGATTATTAGTAATGAACGAGAACTTTTTTTAATTTGTATTGAAGATGAGTTCTTTTTACCCGTATTAAGTTGAATGAAAAATTAGAACACTAGTATTTGAATTAAACCCAAATAGTTTGAATACTAGAAAAAAAATGATGTTATTTAATTCAATTGATTATTTAAGAAAGAAAATTGATACAATTTCTTTGATTATTTTTCAAGAAAATATATAGAAAAACTTGGAAAATATTTTTTAAAAAAATTGATCCGCTCCGAAAAACTGAGTTTTTCACTTTGCCAATAAGGGAGGGAATTATGTAACTTACAAGAATTTTGATTTAGCCATCATCAATATGTGTATACCAGTAGTTTGAAAAAGATATTTTAGCTAGGCAATATATTCTAATAATATATATGTCAATAAATAAGTTTTCATAACTTCCCGCCTTTCAATCCAATACAGTTTTAATTGAAAATAATATTGGGTCCGTGCGCACAACATCCATCATCTAGTTTAGTAATAGTGAATAATATAATAAAAATTATTATATTAAGCCAGTTGAAAGGCTAATAAAAATTAATATTAATAATCTAATAAGTTTAAAAAGTGAATAATAAAGAATATATGAAACAATAAAATTATTTGATAACACACCATTTTGTTGTCTCTGTTTATATAAAAGGAAATTTTAAGCAAATATACAACTTTGAGCATTGAAATTACACTTCTCAAATTATTTACATTAATACCCATTTTTTTACATTTATACCCAGTCATATGAATTGACTTTTTCATTAATAAACCAATTTTTTTTTTTTTTTTTTAAAAGCTGACGCCACTGACGCAGCATTTAATGCAAGGGGTGCTATTTAAGGCACCATCATTTAATGCAAGTGATTTTTTTATATTTTCCTTATTAATAAAGCATCCGGCGGCATTGTCTTTTAATTAATGGGAAGGAATTATTCTCTCACTCTCATTTATTATTTGACAGAGTAATTAATGGGTGCAATTAATTATACACTGACAGACGCGACCCATTATGGAACGACGCGCCGGTCTGTCAGCGGCGCGTCTAATCAATTTATTAAAAGTGATCTATTGGTCTCCTTCTTGCTAATATTGTTTCATCTTGACAAAAATTCATCTTCTTTCTTCTGCATACTGTGCTTTTGCTTCTTCTTCTTGGTAACAATTTTTTCTTGGTAACAATCGATCATCGTCTTGTTCATTACCTATTCAAGTCGCGGAGATCCAGGTATGTGATTGTGGTTTATTTTTTTATTTTCCTCTTGAAGCCGGTTATCCAAGTAATGATTTTTATTGTGTAAACTTTATCTCAACATTTTTATTTGAGGTTTTTTGCCTCCCATGTCGTTTTATGTCTCCCGAAGTCCCCTTTTTATGTTTTTTTGTTTTTATTGAATATATATTCCTTCAATGTTTCTTCCTCCGAAATCCCCTTTGTGTTTTGTTTTTTTTGTTTGCAAGTGCTAATTATGGGGGATTTTGACTTTAGCATGTGATGGATATCTTCTCGTTTGAACTTTTTTTTTTTTTTTTTGCCATGAAATGGCTCTTTGTATTGCGAAAGTTTTGGATTTTGTATTTTTATGGTGTCAAACTAAGTATGCCGGTTTGGGGATAATGTTATTACTTGATGGCAAGATTGTATGCTAATGTGCTAATTGGGTTTTTTTGGTTATTTTTGCTGTTTTGGTATGTGTTATGGTATTTGGTATGCTGATGTGTTTGTTCATGTGCTAGTGAGCTTTGGTATTAAAGATGTAAATTTCTGGGGTAGTTTATGGTAATAGTCATTATTTTCAGAAATGGTATTTCTATATGATTTTGGTGATGTAAGGGTTGTATGCTAATTTGGTAGCGGGATGTTTTTTTGTTTGTTTGGTATTTTTGGTATGCATGATGGTAGTTTGTGTGGTTTGGTTTATGTGTATTGTTTTTTTGTATGAATGCTGTAATTATTTGGTGCTTTTTATGGTATTCTGCATTTGTTGACACACTTGGTATGTTTTATGGTTTTTTGTTGATAGTAAGTTTGTATCATAACTTGGTAATTGGATGGGTTGGTCATGTTTCCTGTGTTTGGTATGCATCATGGTAGCTCGTATGGTTTTGTTAATATTTTCTGTTTTGGTAAATGGATGGTTTGTTATGTTTCATGTACTTGGTATGCATGATGGTAGTTCGTATGGTTTGTTAATATTTTACTTTTTTTTGGGGGATGGGAGATGTATTTTTTTGGCTTCATTTTATGCCATTCTTCATTATTGCCAGATTTGGTATGTTATATGGTATTCCAGATGGTAACTTTTCATTGGTAGGTTTGTTGATGGTAAGTTTGTATGATAATTTGGTAATTGGATGGGTTTTGGGTATGTTTCCTGTGTTTGGTATGCATGATGGTAGTTTGTATGGTTATGTTAATATTTACTGTTTTTGGGGATGGGAGATGTATTTTTTTGGTTTCATTTTGATGGTATTCTTCATTACTGTTAGACTTGGTACATTATATGGTATTTGCAGATGGTAATTTCCTTGGTAAGTTTTTTGATGGTAAGTTTGTATGATTATTTGGTAATTGGATGGGTTTGTTATGTTCATTGTTTTGGTATGCATGATGGTAGTTTGTATGGTTTTTGTTAATTTTTACTGTTTTTTGGGGAGGGTAAGTTTTTTTGCTAAATTTTGTATGTTGGATGGTTTGTGGCTATGTTCTATGTTTTGGTTTGCATGATGGAACTTTGTATGGTTTTGTTCATGTTCAATATTTTTTTGGCAATTTTTTTTGTGGTATGCATTGGTGGCCTCTTTAAAGTCCAAAACAGTGAGATTTTTTGTGTTAATGTGCAGTGCTGGAAATTACCATGGAAGTGACACCATCCAGGAAGAGCCCTCGTTTGGCTAGCACCACTCGTTCGCCATCCATGCCAAGTTTTGATTTGGATGCTTACACACCCTCACCTCCCAAAAGGGCATCCGGTTCTGCTTCAAAAAAGTCTAAGCAAGAAGACATAAATGTTTCTTCCAGCAGAAGACATGGTAAAATAACTTCAGAGAGTAAGGGAAAGGGCAAAATGGCTGATGTGGAATTGCCCCACGACAGCGATTTTGAGGACGAAATCCCTCTTTCAAAGAGGGCTAAGCCGAATAAAGCGCAGAAAATACCCACTGATGTGAAGTCAAAGGTATGCATTTTACTTTTTATTTTTTTATATATACATGTATTTAGATGGTTTACATTTAATATAGTTTAAATGGGTTTTTTATTATATATAGAAATCTGGAAGGAACAAAGGAAAGCCACCTTCCGGCAGCAAAAAAACTAAACAAGCTAAGGAGGGGAAGAAAGATCAAAAGGAAGTGCAGGTATAATTATTAAAGTTATTGTATTCTGCATGATTTATATTTGAGTGATTATTATTTTTTTTCGGTAGCCCATCTATCTTTGGAAATACATTTTTTTTATTGACATTTTTCAGGACACCAAAAAAGCTTGTCGATGGTGCTCCTATGTGAACGTCAAAGTCTTCGAGGAAATATCGGAGTTTTTGACCAAGTTTGGTATGTTTGATCATTTTAAATCCGGTCCCTTTAGATACTTTCTTGACTTGCCTCAGTTGTTAGTACAGCCACAGGTTATCCGAGCCATGGTTCATTTCATGACCAATAAGGATAACATCGGTGACTTTTTTATTTTTAATTTGAATGGTAATGAGTTAACATTTGGGTTAAGAGAGTTTCGGGCTGTCACTGGCCTGAAGTGCGGCACCGCTGATGAATATACCATTGAACTGTCCGGGAGATCGAGGCTTATCGAGCGATACTTCCCAATGGTATGTGATAAGGGTTTGGAGAAGCACTATTTAATTAGTGCTTTTAAGGAAGGGCTGTTTGAGAAAGACGATGTTGTAGATATTGCTATTATTTATTTCATTAGTACATATATATTGTCATCCCCCCCGAAGAGACATTTTATACCTGTAGAGCATTTTCTTTTGGTTGAGTCTGGTAAATACAAATCTTATCCTTGGGGTCGTCGGGCTTTTTACGACTTGAGGGACTGCATTGCCCGTCAAGTAGGCGGATACCCCGATTATTTCAAGTTCTGTGGGTTCCCCCTGGCATTGCAAATATGGCTCTATGAGTGCTCCAACAAGGTGGAACCCACGGTTGCTGTCAGATTACAGAATCGTAGTCCACGTATTTTCAACTGGACTACGCCTGACCACAGGCTTTATTATGACAAGTTATTGCAAGGAATGTTTCGTCGCTTTGGTAGCCAGGTAAGTACTTTTCGATATTTTTGGTATTATTTTTGTTGGTTTTCATATATATTCTAAAATAATATTTATATTTTTTTTCGTTACAATTGAAGTTCAAGTTTCAAAGATTTGAATTTCATGCGGAAGAGGCTGCTGCTTTTGAAGTTGAGCAGTTGGGGGAATCAAGTGTTGATGAGTATGATGTCCCCCAAGCCTCTGTAAATTTGGATGAAGATGTTGCCTCACGCAACATCAAAAAGTTGTCTGCGGAAATTGTTTTGGTAAGCATTTATTTTATTTTTGTGTTCTGAAAGTTTCATGTACTGTACTCTTCCCCAAACTACCTTTTTTTTTCTAGGTGCGCAAGGACTTCAAATCACTAGAATTGAAGGTTGAAGCGCACTTTCAGCAAGTAAAGGCGTACATGGAAGACTGGTTCCAGAAGTTACTCCATGAGTTCCAGTCGGTACGCAGTGAAGGTTTTAATAATCAAAGTGTCGGTGTTGAGGTAATATAGAAGTGAACCTTCAACCATTTTTTTTGTGCTTATTGAATTGGTATCATTTACGTGAGCCCATAGGTCACCTTGGTGCAATCTTTTGGCATCCTAATTGGCTATCATCTTTTTGTTATCTTTTAATTTTTTGGCCACTGTCACTTCTGGGGTTGGTATGCACATTGGTAGTCCTTATGGTTGCTGTTTTTTTTTTCAACTCACTGTTATACCTAGGTGGTATGCACATTGGTTGTAATTATGCATTTTGGTTTTTTTTTTGGGTCACTGTCACATCTGGGTTGGTATGCACATTGGTATTCTTTATGCTTTCTTGAAATATTTTAACTCACTGTCATACATTGGTGGTATGCACATTGGTAGTCACTATGATTTGTGGTATTCTTTTGCCCTCTGTCACATATGGGTTGGTATGCACCTTGGTAGTCTTCTATGGGTTGGTATGCACAATGGTATTCTGTATGGTTGCTGGTTTTTTTCAACTCACTGTTATACATTGGTGGTATGCACATTGGTAGTAACTATGCTTTTTGGTATTTTTTGGTCACTGTCACATCTGGATTGGTATGCACATTGGTATTCTGTATGGGTTCTTGAATTATTTTAACTCACTGTTATACCTTGGTGGTATGCACATTGGTAGTCACTATGATTTGTGGTATTCTTTTGCCCTCTGTCACATGTGGGTTGGTATGCACCTTGGTAGTCTTATATGGGTTGGTATGCACATTGGTATTCTGTATGGTTGCTTCCTATATTTTATCTCACTGTTATACCTTGGTGGTATGCACATTGGTAGTAACTATGCTTCTTGGTATTTTTTGGTCACTGTCACATCTGGATTGGTATGCACATTGGTATTCTTTATGGGTTCTTGAATTATTTTAACTCACTGTTATACGTTGGTGGTATGCACATTGGCAGTCACTCTGATTTGTGGTATTTTTTTGCTCATTGTCACATATGGGTTGGTATGCACCTTGGTAGTCCTCTAGGGTTGCTTTTTTTTTATTAGTCAATGTTATACCTTAATGGTATGCACATTGGTAGGACATATGGTTTGTGGTATTATCTTGGTCACACTCACATATGGGTTGGTACGCACATTGGTATTATGTATGGTTGCTTGGTAGTTACTATGGTTTGTGGGGTGGTATGCACATTAGTTTTCTGGGTTGGAATGCACATTGGTAGTCACTGTTATACATAGGTGGTACGGACATTGGTAGTCTTTATGGTTTGTACATTTTTTAAATTGGTATGCAGATTAATTATTTTCATTTTTTTAGGTGAATGATGTGGATAATACAATTGATGCTGATGCACCTGTGGGAGATTTTCAAAATCCCACACCAGAGGTTGCTACACATGGTCAAGGCACATCTCACTCGCCCAAATATCCCGTCTTTCCGGAAGGTAAGTGTACAGGTAAGCAATTGATTGATGTGAATAATAATTATAATTGTACAGGTCGTAACTTGCTTTCTATCATTTTTCAGTCGGAGAAATGTCTGCACATAAAACTCCTACGCTGGATGACTTTGAGTTACCGGAGTATAGAGAGTCGCAGATCGTTGCGCTGGAAAACAAAATTCCATATGTAACGCCAACGCAACGTGAACGGAAAAAGGCCCCCGGGAGGTTTGGGCAGTCACCATACACTGATTTAAGCAGCTCAGCGTGCAAGTCCACGGATTCTCCAGTATTTTTTCCAAAGAAACACCCTTTCACTGGCCACGGTGAATTTGAGGTTAATCCCGAGTTGGTTGAGTTGTTTAACAAGTGGTTTAGAGAAAGATTGTCGAAAAAACGTGGCAGGTACGTTAAATTCTTCCGATATATTTACCATCTTTTTGTTTATATCACTTATTTTATCATCCCTTTGTTGTCGTTTAAATAGGAGAGCTAGTGCATTCACGATTACCTCAAACAAGATAAATCCCCCATTCGACTTTGGGGTTGAATCAGTTGGATTGATGGATTGGTTTTATGTCATGGTTACAACGGGGAAAGCTTGGACTGATTCGGTAAAACATTTAATTATTTTTTTTGTTTTTTAAATTTTCGGTTTTTCATTTTTTCTCCTATCAGTTGATGTTGCTTATGCCAGTTTAGTTATGTAGTCACTGACATAGTTGGGGTTGTAAGCACTATGGTACTCAATATGGTTTGTGGCTTTTTGTGGGTCACTGTCACATCTGGGGTGGTATGCACATTGGTACGCTTTATGGTTTCTTATATTTTTTTAACTCACTGCTATACCTTGGTGGTATGCTCATTGGTAGTCATTATGTTTTTTGTTATTTTTTGGTCACTGTTAATCTGGAGTTGGTATGCACATTGGTTTAACTATACTGTTGGTTGTTTTTTATTACTCACTGTTATACCCTGCTAGTATGCACATTGGTAGTCAGTTTGGTTTGTGTTATTTTTTTGTCACCGCCACATCGGGGGTTGGTATGCACATGGGTAGTCATTATGGTTCCATGTTTTTAAGTTGACCACTGTTTTTATATTTTTGTTGGTATGCACATTGGTATTCTTTTATGGTAATAGTTGTTTTTTCATTGGTATGCAGATTTTAGATTTTGTTTTCTGGTTATTATTATTAATTATTGTTTATGGTTGTTAATTTTTTTTATATCAGCATGTTAATGTACTTATGTACTACCTACGTAAGAAATGCAAATACGGCGATGCATCCCAGAGTAGAGTTACCACGACGGACACCTTTTTTATGAACTGGGTCGATCAAATTCATGACATTTGGATGGCAAAGAACAGGGACAGCACACTCATCACAGAAGATCATGATGTTGCGCAGTACATTAGGGGATACAAGATATTGGCCAACACGCCATGGGACAAAGTTGACTATGTATGCATACCCCTTCATGTGCCCGAGAAGTGTCACTGGGTGTTGGTTGTTTTTTATATCCAAAGCAGGTGTCTCTTTATATTTGATTCACTCAGTGAAGTTGGGTCGTCGCACAATTTGGCTGTGGTTCGGAGGGTCAAGAAGATTGCCGATGTAATTCCTCTTTTCTTGGTGAGCACTGGTTTTTACGGCAAGAGGGATGACATTGATTGGCAAAACTCTGTGGAATATGCCGAGTATGCATTTTCGGACAGCCTCACCCTTATAACATGTGAGAATATCCCCCAGCAAGTGGAAGATTCAAAGTAAGAATTTTTTATTACCTTTCTCAAATATTTTAATCCGTATTACTCTTCTCAAATTTTTTAATTCTAAATTTTGTATATATGGCATTTTTTTAACACTCCCTTTTTCTCCAACAGTGATTGTGGTCTATTTACATGCGTGTTTGCTGAACTCGTATGTAATGGGTATGATTATGTTCAGATCGGAACAAAGTCTTTTGACCCAGCCTTCTGTCGATTACGTTATGGCACCTTATTATGGGACTATGGCACCCAAAAAAATGAGAATGGTGCCATAAGTGAAAGTGAGGTGACGGGGAAGGTGGTTAGCCGCTTTGGTGGTCCGAGGAGGCAGGTTGAGCATGTTGGGCAAAGTGAAAGAGTTCCGGCTTCCAAGTATGTGCCGAGGAGGAAATCGTAGTTTTTAATTTTATTGTTCGACATAATATTCCCCCCCATATCGACTTTGTGAACAATGTTGTATATATTTTTGTTAACAGTGGATTGATGTTTAATATTAAATTTCCATCTTTTTCCCTCTTGTGTTTTATGTTGTAATTTTGCATGTGTCACTGCTCCAGGTATAATTTTGTTCCCAACATCCCCATTACACCAAACTGGAAACCATTTGAAATACCATAAGTACACCATAGAAATACTATTACTATCTTCACTGCCACAAAAAAAAAAAATATAAATGCTAGTGATATTTTCGTTACGTTTATGCAGGAACTTTTTATAATTACCTCCCATGTATATGTTAAATGTGATGAATAATTAACTTTCTCACCAATTATTACTAATCCTACATAAAACCAATATGGAAACTATGTTGTATACCACAAGCAACACCAAACAACTGGAAATGCTCTCTTCACTAATGGAAAGTATTTATCATTGTTACATTATTAATACCTGAAAAAGAATTGTATCAAACTGTGTTCCTCAATTATCTTAATAATAAAAAAATGTCATTTTTCATTATTTCACCATTTTCGTAGTATTTGTCAACTGCCACCAGTAGTGACACCTTACATTTCACCAAATAATAGACCAAACAACTGCTACTTGCAAAGCACATTATGCACAAAATGTTCAATCATATTATCAACCTTACTGCTCCACCCAAAATTTTTATAGCACATACCAAACAAAAACACAAATTCACTGCTTCATATTAGTACACCAAAAAACACCCCTTCTACAAGTCCAGCCAAAAACAAAAAGGGTTTAATGCTCAATATTACAGCAGCCCTACCAAAAATTTTCTATTTTTTGGTGTTGCAATCCTTCTTTCCGCGACCTTCCTGACCACTTACACTGCTGTTACCTTTACTCCTCTTTGCCTTCCTTCCGGAGAATCCACCCTTCCTGTCTTTGTTTGATGGCCGCCCCGGTCTCCTTTTTGTGCTGGGGGGTAGTACTATCTCATCCATAACATGTGACGGTACTGCCCAAGTGCTTTCACACGGTAGTGGCTCTATAGGTATTGCGTAAGCATCTAGGAAGTTCTTGTTACTGTAGTAGACGGAGCAGAAGTCATTGGCGCGTAACTTTCTAAACTCAATTGCAGATATTGCATGACAACATGGCATTTCATCAAGTTGGAACTGTCCACAACTACATTTGCGCGTGTTAAGACAAACAATGAATCTCTTTGCGCCGTCGAGGACCGTATGAAGATGTGCTGTTGAAGCACGCACCTTCATTCAAAAATTAATCATCATTACACAAAGGTTAAATCAATTTGAATATTTATAAAATATACAGTATATTACTCTACTAACCGTCAAACCATTCGACAAATTCATATTTTCAACCAACAACTTGTTATATGTTTTGGTCAAAACGGTTGTTGTTGTCCTGCCTTCTTCATTGTTTTTTTCATTCCAACGCTGTATTGTTTGCCTAACATATTCCAACATTGGTATAACTGGTAGCCTTCTCCCAGGCAAAATTGCATTGTTGAAGGATTCAGCTATGTTGCTTGTCAAAGTCCATGTTCTTTTCACACTCGTATGACAACGGGACCACTTCTCAAAACCAGCCTTCTCTAGATAGGGACGAATCTTCGGATTGATGTTGTCCATTCGATCCATAAGTGTGTTAAATTCTTCGATTGTATATGCCTTTGCCAAACTGAAGAATAACTTTCTCACCTCATCAATATGTTTGTTGGTGAACTTTAACAAATTAGTCCACAAATGATAGATACAAGCATAGTGCTGGATGCCTGCATAAACTGATGCTGCAGCATTCCATATGCTCTGATTTCGGTCAGAAACAAAACACATTCCATCCCGTTCACCAAAAGCTATCTTGAAATTTTCGAAGAACCATCTCCAGGAGTTGTCATTCTCAGAGTCAGCGATACCATAAGCCAAAGGCAAAATATGTCCTAATTGGTTATCAAAATAATATGTTGAATAAAACATAGATGTCTTGTTGGTTGATTTTAAATTATTTTCTATTTACTATCAAAAAACAATTATGATTAATTATGAAAAACTTACACTAAAGATTTATTCATAGAGATACCAACCTCCTGGATCCATTGTGGTAGCTATCAACATTGTGCCTTCAAACGTTGAACGGATGTGTGTACCATCCACTACAACAATTGGACGGCAATATTCCCATCCTCGTATGCTTCCATCAAGAGCTATGAATGAATATAGAAACTTGTTGTCATTCGTTTTTTTAAGATTAACAACGCTGCCCGGATATGATTTGGCCAGTATATGCAAATAAATTGGCAATTTGGAGTACGATTGTATTGGGTCCCCGCGCAAAATCTTTATTGCTTTTTGTCTACACCTCCATGCCTGCATGTATGTCATTGAAATACCGTGTTTCGTCCTCATGTCTGTCTTTATATCCCGGGGGGTGTAAATTGTTCGGGGATCGTTGAACTTAGGCAGTAACATTGTACCCAGTACAGAACTGTAGCATTGTTTTCGTGCGTACAACCTTCCCACATCCCCGCATGTGTGTGAATCATTGAATAAGCGGACTTTGAATATTTCAGACACCCCAACGGATGAAGACTTAAAAAACCATGAGCATTTCTCATCTGCACATCTCAATGAAAACCTAGAAACAAGCAAAAAACCAAATTAACTATATTATTGCCATACTTGCGCAGCATGAAATTTATGTGTGCATTTATTTTATAATACCTTGATTTACATGAACGCACAACTTTAAATTGGAAGTGCCTGACCAAGGCATATCTTTGCATAACATCATTCAGTACATGCTTGTTTAAGTAGATTTGTCCTTCCATGACTATATCTATTGAAGCGCTCTTTATTACCAATTGATCTTCATGGAATTCTTCGAATTCCCCATTTTCATCATCACTTTCTCCCCAACTGTCAACAGGCAAGTTCATATCTCTGTGGAGCACTATTTCATCACTTGTTAACTGTGTCGTGGGATCAATATCTCTTGTATTATATGTCACACACAATGGATACTTGGAGAAGAAATTCGGATCCCACCTTCTTTGATCCAAATAGACTTTTACGCCCATGTCATTGTGTATTGTCAAAGGGGGTAATTTCACGTCTACGACATACTGGATTACCAACTCAACGCTTCTTATGTCTAACCCTATTTGAGAAGCTATTACACGCAGTAAACCATCGTAATTTGATGAAGAATCATACAATATCCCTTCCATTTTGTAATCAATGTAATTACCTGTAAATACAATATGAACATCTACAGTAAATTCGTAATATGCACAGTAATACCGTTACGACCACCAATCTGGCCACATAGATCAATTTTCACTTTGAATACCATATGACATACCAACGAGCACACCACTAAAATGGAACAGTGTTTTTTTGTGGGAAAAACAATTTAAATACTAATACCAATAAGCATACCACGCATGGAACAGTGTTTTTTCTTTGAAAATTAATTTTGGTAACATTTCATTAAAATAAGTCCTCCACACTGTCATGCTCAGTTAGATTACAAATTACACCAAAAAATCAATCAGCCAACAACACCTTCAACCTCCAAGATCTCAACTATTCATTTTTCACCAACACATGAATAGTAATGACCAACGATATATATAATATATACATAACAATATACCTGTTACATCCCATTTTCCATCATATTTCAACAATATAGATACAATTTTTTCGCTATCCATGTCCCTTCTTCAAAGAAAATTTACTTCTTGAAGCTTTTTGTGTCCAAAATATAATTCTTGGTCAAACACCTATTAAATACACCAAACAAATTCCCTCCAATTTATTTTTTCTTACTTTTTGAGCATTGGGAAAAATCAAAGACACATGGCCTGCCGACATCATCATGTGGCAGGCCTTTTTGGGGCGGGTAGGGCCTAGGATAGGCTGTCCATCTCCATCCAATCAATTAATTGGATGTGATTTGTCCTCTTCAATTCATATTTTATTATATATTAAAATAACCAAAATTTATACATTACATTATTTTGAGTATAGAACAAGCCAAACTTATATCAACATATTAATAAATAATTAATTTCACGAGTTTGGTTTCGATAATCATTTTATAATCTTAAGAAAAAAAATCGAATGTTCAACAAAATTTTCGGAAATTTTGCCATTTATATGGAATATTAATTTTTCTCTATAGTACAATCATTATACATACCATTTTTTGAAATGTTTTTTGCGAGAAATTTACTACTTTTACGATTTACATTACGTTTTCAAAATAATATTTTATTTTCTCAATCTTTGAAGAACATACTTTTAAATATCTACAAATTATTTCTTCTTTACAACACCTATCACATCATAATTTAATCTATTTTATTATTAAAAAAATATCTCTCTCTCTTACTTTGTAATAAAAGTGGGTATCCTTTTGGTAATTTCAACCATTTGGGTAGGGGCTTGTAATTTCCTATCCAAAAAATGGTATTTTTGAAATCTTCCCTATATAAAATTAGTTGGGGAAGGGGTGGAAGGGGAAGAGAGCATGTTTTATCTAGAAACAATACGATAATTGAAATTTTATAAGATAATATAATTTAAAATCTAGGAATAAAATATCATAATTTAAATTAATTAGACATAATATTATTCACGCAAATACGACATACTGATTTGTCATATATCTGTGCATAGATAGCTAAGTTTTTGCATTTATATTGTTTATCTTTACATATTGAAAAAGTGTTATTCATCGTGACAATAATTTTGACATTAATTTTTTTTAATACATACATGGAATCAAGTAGGAAAACAAGCTAATATATCTTCAATCTATACAAACAACACAAGAAAATAAAAAAGTAATAACTTTGAAAAAACGAATCTAAAAAAATAGACTAGAATGTAGGAGAAAAGACGGAAGACGAAAAAAAAGGTTCAAAAGTTGATATGGAGAAAAATGAGTAATACAATTGTGAACAGTAGATATGCTAGGTTAAAGTTTAATAATGAATAAAAATAGTATAACATTTGTAAATAGTAAATGGATATCAATTTTTTGTGGAGCCCAAATTAGCATCCAGATAAGAGTGACCAAATACTTTCTCTCTATTGTATTTTTTGAGGATGATTTTTTTGTAAGTGAATATTGAATCATTAAATTTATCCTAAATAACTTTTTTTTAATTAATAATAAAAGAACCTAAAGAAATGAATACAAGTAAAATGGATTAGGTTTTACTTTATAAATATAACGGAGTTGAAACCTTTACTACTACTAGCAAACATTATTTATTGATTAAAGTTTATTTTGTAGTAATTTTAAGTTATGAAAATCAGAGATAGTTGATATATAGGTGGAGACACAGGATAATTTGTAAGCAAGCTAGGTTCTGCTTTATCCATAGTTTTGGTGAGCGCACTTTGGGTCATGGCCTGTAAACCTGGCTCCCCTCCATTATACTTTCTCTTTATTTGATCAAGTGCATTTCTAGATGAGAGACATATATCCTATTCAACTTTTAAAGATCAAGACTGTATTATATTAACAAATATTATAATTATTTAAATTTTTAAATTTTAGAAAACTACACTCTAGATTTGGTAAGAACAAGAGGTTTTCCATAAGTTCTAATATCCATTAGTATTATTATTTTCATCCTATAAAGATAGAACATGAATCTAATAAATTTTTTTATTGAGGATGATATATAATATTCTTAAAAGATATATTAAATTTAAAATAATATTTTCAAAATTCACTTGCACACACCAAAAAAAAAAAGATAAAAGAATTTTTCATTTTAAAAAACATATATATTTCTTTCTTATTTCTCCTTCAAACACAATAGCTTACTCTCTCCTAAAGATTAAAATTTTGACATTTCACATTTGTGATCTTGATAATCTCTAGTCTTTTTATTTTTATTTTATGATTTTTGTCACTCATTGATAATTTTTCACTTTCTTTTTTGTTTATCAACTTAATATTTCAAGAATAGAATTTATTGGCAAATAAATATTATTTAGTCGATTCTCATCTTAAATACCGCAAACAAAAAAATCTTAAATATCGTACAGTTTAATAATTAAATAAAAAATATAAGATAAGATAATAAAATTTAAATCGATATTAAAATTTATGGAGAATATCTTGTTCTTACCAAATTTGGAGAGTAGTTTTCTAAAATTTATTGACTTTACTATGATTATAATATTTGTTAATGTTAATATGATATTAACCTTTAAAAATTAAATGAGACGCATGTCTCATCTAGAAGTGCACTTGACGAAATGGAGGAAAAGTGTAATGGAAGGAAGCCAAATCCGTTGCCCATGGGATATGTTGGATATTCAATTCTCTTGTACATTTGGGTTACGCTCATAGTTCTTATTTGTTAGTTAGTATTGTAGAGGCTTCATGAATAGTAGTTTGGAGAAGATGGTTATTTATATGGTTTTGTAATGGCTCATATGCTCCATTTGTCTTTTATTTTTAGGATGAAGTATTTTATGAAGGTAATAATGCCATTGATATTTAAAAAAATTCAAAAATAAAATTTTTTATGGGGTTAGTTTGTTTTCATTAAAAACAAATTTTGAAGAGTATAAATTTTAAAAAATGTTTGATTTGACCTTAGAGGTGATTTTGAATTGATCGAGATTAAATAGTCAGTGTATACTTCATGTATATATAATTAAGCTGCATTTAGACTTTTGAGTATATTATAATGTACAGTCAGTGTATATAGCTCATGTACAGGTAAATTATATTATATAGTCAATGTATACTTTTTATGACTTTTGACAAGTTATATTATATAATCAGTATATATTCTCTATGATTTCTGGCTTATAAATAAAAATATGACTATATTTATTATAAACTAATTACTTTATTATGTATATTTGAATGAGGATTAATGATAAAAAAATTTCATGCCATACATGTTTGTCAAGCAATCAAAATCAACAAGGAAGATAAGCACCGACCTTATATATATATATATATTATATATATATATATATATATATATATATATATATATAATTACAAGAAAATAGGTTGGTCAAAGTCCATTATTGTCGACCACCAACAAGGTCATGCATCGACCATGAATAATATATATGGGAATACAAAATAAAATTCGAAAATAACTTTTTTTTTTTAAAAAAAAAAAAACTGACGTGTAGGGTTCAGTTGTGTATGTATTTTCCACTAATTAAAACTATTTTTTGACTTCAAATTTTCTTAATTAGAAATTGTCGCGCGGGAGTGACCACTAGGGTAAGATTGCAATAGGAAAGAAATGAAATTAAGGAAAAAATAATAAGATAAAGAGCTTTTATTTTTAAACCCTAATGGTGAATAAAGTAGCGAAATGAAAAAAAAGGGAGAATCGTAACTATATCAAAAATGATTTTTAGCGGTATCTAACTAACAATAATAGCTTAATTGCCACCTGGGAGTTTGCCACCATCTTGAAGACAAGGTTTCCATGATCTTTTGTATGGGGGAAGTACTGTTACAGTAATCTGGGAATTTAAAAGTTAGTTAACAAGTTAGTAACAGTGTTAAGTCACAATAATCAGTGTTTCGGAAGTTAATTGAGATAATTAGTTGTAAACGTTGTTGTAACTGATTTTGTTAGATAGAATAATGGATCAAAGAAATAAGGAGGCATTGTAATCAACAGTTATATTCATCATATGATATATAAAAGTCGTCTTCTCCTAAATTCTATATATATTCTTCTTCTTCATTTTTCATAGATCGTATCCTCGAATATCTTCCTGGACAAACATTCGATCCCTAAATCCTTGCAAAATCGAGTAACATTTATATGTATATAAAGAGAGAGGGGGGCAATTAGTACTTTTTGTAAATATTCTTAAAACCTATGATGGTATTGGATCGAGTGACAATTAACTAATAATGACAGAAAATTTTTAACCCTCTCTGTTAATATACATATTTATTGCCGATAAAGATGTTTTTCTTGTAGTGGGTGTTCAAATGCTAGCTAGTTGAATAAAATAATGCTAAGTGATTTATGAATATTGGAGTATCGAACCCACATGAATTTATAAATAACCATCCATCTAGTTTGTTTTTCTGTAAATCAAATAATACCATGCATGCACGTTCTTTAATTCTAAGAGTAATTTCATGATTAAAAAACATACACTGAGAAATTCAACCTATATATGAATTCTAATGTCATTGTATTTTGAGATTATTGATTTAATGTTAACACCCGATGTCTTTCATTGTTGAGCATACCATCTGCGCTAACTCAAACATCCCATACGGGCTTTTCCAAACCCAAATTTCCCTGCGAATTAATGTTCTGTTGATGATGGAACGGATTTATAGCCACAGGAGCTTGCATCCTCTGTTGATCTATAGCTTCTTCCAGTCGGCGTTGCTCTTGCAAATTACTAATTGGTGCCCTTGAAGTCGTTCCTCCAACACCTAAGAAATCAACTGTCAACATATCATCATTTGATCCATTTTGTCCTAAAACATGAGTTTGGTTCCTAATTCCTATCACATGACTAGGGGTGTCATTTGTACTATTATTATGATTCTCGTGATCAAGTACTTCTGTAACGTTCTTGATATATCCACCATCGTTGTTTTGATCATTGCTCATTAGTATCCCGCTGTAAATTCCCATGTCATTCATCACTGCTGCTAAATTCGACTGATGATTCTGATTCTGGTTCTGATTCTGAAGATGATGATGATTATTATTGTCTTGTTGCATTTGGAAATTCTCATAATTAGGTATTGGTCTTGTTATAGCAATATCAGGGCCAGCCATGGCACTTGTTACAAAACTCTTTTGCATCATTGGGGAATTAATGCTACTACTAGCAGTTGCCCCCATTTGGGCTGCTTTCTGCAAAAGCGCGGTCGCTGACATTGGCGCTGGTAGTTGGCCTTGCCCTTGAGCCACCCCATTTTTACCATTGTCTTGTAGATAACTGAAATTTGATGGGATATTTGAGCTAAGTTGGAGTCCGGAAGATGATGAAGCTACACTTCTTTGACTAGTACCAAAGAGATTACCTGCGTCAAAAATATAATTAAATAAATAAAAGTAACACTCTGACTAGTTAAGTTTTTCAATGAAACGGTCACATATGTCAGCTACCTGAAGTGGTCGAGAACATGCCACCGGGAGGCATGTTATTGTTCATGGACTTGAATGGAATGGGGAGAAGTTCTTGAGGGAGTGACTTTAGTGGATTAATTTTGGGATCAAAGTTATTGAATTCAGATAAACCTAAAGGGGCATTGGATGACATGAGTTCATGCATTTGGCCACTATGCATATTGTGTTCCATATTGTTGTTCATTAGAGCTTGGTTCACTTTGTTGTTTTCTTCAGCCAATGCATCACAAAAAGCTCTATGTGTGATAAAGCTATCCCTCCTGCATGCACATCAATTTTCACAAAGGATTTAAGACGTTGAAAATAACAGTATTATGTACTACCATTTTAATTTAATATATTATATTAAAATGTTACATTTGTCTTATATTTCAGGTAACTAGGTCTGCTAATGCCCTACAGCAAACAAAGAAACAACTATTATATAGTGACATATAAAATTAAGCAGCTTAAACAGGCATATTAATTGACAGCTATCTATTTAAACAAGCAGCTGAAGCATATATGTCGATCATGACGTGCCTGCTTCAAGACACTAATATATAGTAGTAATATAATAGTGTGAAAATTCTTTTACATTATAGAAACAAGGTATCAAAAAGTTTTTGGAATTATTATTTAAGAGATCTTAAATCATTATGCAATATATTCTTTTGAATAAATATACATGAATAAATATAGTACTCCCTCTATATATCTCAATTTATATGATATAGTTCGGACTTTGAGAATCGATTTCTTTTATATTGCTTGTACATTCGAACATACAATTTTTAAGATTTTTGAAAAATAATTTACATATTCAGACAAAAAAAAACTATATATCACAAGAATTAACAATTGAAATTTTCAAAGGACATACATATATAAATTTAGTCAAAAAATTTCTTGTTTGATACCTTATCATTTGAATTGGGACAGAGGGAGTAGTACTTATTTTCTATTGAACCATGACTATAGCTAATTAGTTTGATCATTTTAGCAAGTAGGAATCTTGGATTAACATTGAATATCATATCCATTTTAGTTCATGAATACTTCCTTTAATTATTTATTCTTCTTCCCTTAAAGAAATAATTGAAGAATTATGTACAAAAACTAACCTAGAGAAAATGGTACCACAGTCACATTTGTATTCTCTTGTTCCACAAGTCTTTTGGTGAGCCTTCCAATCAGATTGCACAGCATATTTTTTAGAACATTTATCACATTTCCATTTCTTTTCTCCATGTTTACGGCTATAATGTTTCTTAATACCAGTAAGATCACCCAATGCACGAGCTGGATTGTGGTGCACGCAAGTTGGCTCTGGACATATATAGACGCGCTTTCTCACTTCAGTCGTAGTTCTTTGCCTTAGTTTCCAAGGAAGATTGTGTCCCCTCCTATGCAACTGCAAATTCTGGTCCCTCTGAAACCCCTTGTTGCAAATCTCACACACGAATCTATTCGTTGCCATGAGGGTTGTTGGTGAGAGGGCGACGACTTCTGCATTTGGATCTACACCAATTTCAAGAAGGAGAATCAATTGATTGATAAAACATGCAGTGAATAGAATTCTTGAACAACAAACTATCGTTTCAAGCATTCACTATCTAGAAGTACGTAATAGACCTGAGGAATTCATATAGCTCAGATATTCACGATCAAGAAGTTCTAAGTTCAACAATTCTAGAACAACAAATGAGTTAAATCAAATATTCATGATAAAAAGGTATTAGATTTAGAAACTTTGAACATCAAACAACTAGCTTAGATACTCACAATCAAAAAGTTCTAATTCAACAATTTTTTAACATGAAATGACCAGTTCAGATATTCACGATAAAATTAAATAACTAACTTAATTATGAAATAACTAATTCAGATATTCACGAATTTTCGAATGATTAGACATGTACTATTCATAGACATATAAGTGGAGTGTGGGTCACCAAAAAAGAAAAATGAAAAAAAAGAGTAAATTTCTTCACAATTGCAAGCAATTATTGACCCTTTTGAAAAGTTGAGGATTTTCTCTATTTAAAAACAAGCTTAGAGTCAAAGATTCCACCATCATAGCACAGAAAACTTGCTAATTTTTCCATTATCGTAATACACATGTTACGTTTTACTTGTATACGTTCACATTAAACCAAATAAAACCAATAAATAACAACTAAGTATGTAAAAATTAAGCTAAAGCAATTATATCAACAAGAATCAAAGCACTACTACTATACTAATCCATATAGAACTATATTTAATTAAGCTAAATCAATAATATCACTTAGCTTGTACAATTTATGTTTTAAGATGTTGTATCGTTATGAACTTTTAAGTAATATGAATCATCGGTGTAAATAATTTTCACACCATCAGATCATCTTTACTTATTATAACAGATGACATATCTATTTTTATAGATTTCACATTCACATTCACATTCAACGAAGTTTATTTGTAGATATCTTTTGGATGGCCTACCTGGATTCCCGGGGAGATTTCTTTTCTTCTTAGCAAGTGGTTGTTGCTTATTCTGCTGTTGTTGGGATTGTGAGGAGGAACCATTGCTAGTAGTAATAGAAGAAATATTATTATTTGAAGTGTGCAAATGAGCTTCTTCTCCTGAAGAGAAACTCCCTTCTTCACCTGAAATATTTGACATAATTTTGATAATAAAGGGATGAAATAATTATAGTATAAGATTTTCTAGACAAGCTGCTTTTGTTGTTTCCCACTTTTTGTTTGTGCAAAAAGGGTTGAAATTGAACATTTACTTAAAACTAGGAAATATGCTATGAGTAGAGGAAGACAAAACAGGCAGGGAACTCTCTCCTCTATTCCCTCTCTTGTTGGCACATTAATAACTTTGGAATTATGGCCTTCTTTATTTGGCTTATACTAATATATATAGGGGCGTTTGGTTGGCGGGACAAGAATAATAATTTTGGAATATTTCAAAATGAAATCATTTAATCGTGTATTTGATATTAGAAACGTATTATTTAGTCTTATATTCGCTACCAAGAATAGAGCACATAACCTCAAATAATTTTTGCAACCCCTTAATCTCTATGCTAAACATTTACACTTTGTTTGGATGGTTGTTATGTATTGTATATTGTGTCGTACGTAGTATTGTGTTGTAGTGTACTGTATTGTTTTTATAGATCGTATTGTTCTTCGTTGTTACATAATGTCGTAGATCCATAATTTGGATGATAAATCTACAAGAAATTATAGGGTATGTGGTAGATACCATGAAAAGATAGGATAAATGATAAATTAGAATTATTAAATAATAAATAAAGTCGAAAAGATATTATTAAAGTAACGACGCAACCACACCAAATCAGTCGTTACGTAAAATGGGTCTTTCATCGTTACCTAACATTGGATTTAAACGATACGATACAATGAAATCTAAGTAACAATCAAAACAAACATTGTACTTAAACTAATAATAATACATTACAATACAACGGGTAACAACCATCAAAACAAGGTGTTAGCTTGTGTCAAGAGGTGTCAATACTTATATAAATATTTATTAAATTACATTTTGATCTATATACACAATGTAATTTTTCGATGAAGGGATATTGCTTGACACCCCTCGGCCAAGGTGGCTCTACCGCTGAATACTATACCCCATATAGTATGGATATATAGACAATAATTGCTGTGGAGAGGCCCCTAACTTTGTACTATTTCGTCTTACTACACCTATTATTCATTAGCCTGCTTTATTTTTTGTATAACTATTTGGTATCTTAGTTTTACCGGATGTTTAATTCAAATTCGCATTATGTAATGATTCATTTAATTAGTTTGCTTATATGGGCTTAATAAAAAAAAATAATTATATATTAATTGTGTAGGTATGTGTATATATAATTAGTATATTTTTTAATATTTATTATAAAACTTACCCATAGGGAGAATAAGGCCAAGAGGGAAAAGATTTGGAAGAAAACACCAAAATTAGTACATGAAAGTAAAACAAAAATTTGGATCAGTTCATAAGTGTGAAACACACACTAGAACAAAAAGGGCCAGTTCCTCTTGATGTGACCCACCCAATAATGTGACAAAATGTCACAATTAATAGTTGTGGCATGGCTATTACTTGCTTTCCTAATTATCTATATTATAATAAATTCTTTTCATTTTGTGTAACACGATTTACAATATGAGGATCAGATGGATTGATTTTCCATATGAATTTAAACGCTGGATATAATTTACCCACTTAAAAATGACATAAAAATATTATAAAATTATAATTATGAATGATTTAAAATATTCCATATATATATATATATATATATATATATATATATATATATATATATATATATATATTATTCTTTTCTTCTACTTCACAATTTCCGTGAGAGGGCACAGTATATGAAATGAAATAAATATGACAAATGGTGTGTTTGGTATGAAGGAAAAAATTTCAAAGAATATTTTTCAATTTCATGTTTGATTGATTTAAATATAAAATGTTTTTCAATGTAAGCTTATTTTTCTCCACTTTAAGAAAAATAACTTTCCTAAATAAAGTAAGGAAAGTATTTTCTACTAATGAAAGCATATGTCAAAATACTCTTTCAAATTCACAACCAACCATAACCGAGGACTCGACCATGACTCTCGGCCCATCGGGTCCAAACCCTGATCCAGAATCCCACCTCGACCTAGACAAAGAGACCCTACTCCCAACCTAGACCCAAGTCCAATTATTGATTCTGACTCCAACCCAAGACCTGGTATGTGACCCTGACTCGGGCCTTGACTCCCATCCCTAACTATAACGTCTATTCGATCCCAACCCAAAAGGATTAAGGTTGGGTCTTGCCTCGGGTCAGATCTCTAATCTTAGTTTGGGATCAAACTAATAAATTTGTATATGAGTCGGGGGGAAGATGCAAACAATGAGCAATTTGAAGATAGTTATAAAAAAGTAGACTCTAGCGAAGAAGGTGATGATTATGTTGCAGATAGTCTACTCGATGCATTTGCACCAGCCCCACCAAAAGACACTGACCCAGTGCTTAATGAAATCGAAGAAGTGATTCAACAACAAGGTTTATCCCCTCGGGGACAGCAGAAGAGTCATTTCACAGGTGCACAAGGACATCCCAAGTCTTCACATACCAATAAAGAAAAGGTCAACACATAAAAACCCAATGTTTCCCAATGATTCACATCATTAACTGGAATATTAGGGGCATGCTCTCCAACGGAGCTGTTGAAAGATTAGTCAAACTAATCAACATGCATAAGGTAGATATGGTTTGTATCCAAGAACCATTTTTGTCTTATAATCAACTAGATGACTTCAAAAGGATTTTGAAGTTTGATCATGTTATTTCGAATACTACCAGCAAGATATGATGCTTATGGAACAACCATATCACTTGTGTCGTGACTGACAACACCAGACAACAAATAACTCTCAAAATGGAGGAAGACACTAACAGGATCACTATTGTGTATGCTAGATCCAAAGCAGAAAAAAGAAAGAAGCTTTGGAAAAAATTGAGGTCTATTAGTAACTACATAAACGGGCCTTGGTCTATTATGGGAGATTTCAATGAAATCTTAAGTATTGATGAAAAGAAAGGGGCTTTACCCCATTTATTACATAAAAGTATTGACTTTGTTTCCTATATGGATGATTGTGGCATGAGCGACTTTGGCTATACTGGCCATCCTTACACTGGGTGCAATGGTAAAAGGAGAACCAAGAGAATTAGCAAGAGATTAGATAGGATTCTGATTAATGACGCTTGGGCTGAGACCTACTCTACTAATAGAGTTGACCATCACGCCAAAGCTGGCTCAGATCATGGCTTGATCACTTTTAAATATGGTAACAAGAACAATAAGGTAATTAGATACTTCAGGTTCCTAAATTTCTGGACTAAGCAGGAAGGTTACTTTAATCTTATTGAAAGTATCTGGAATATTGAGTTTCATGGCAATCCGTAGTAGATTCTGCAACAAAAGTTGAAAGTAGTGTCTAAGGGTCTTAGTAGGTGGTCTAAAGAAACAATTGGGGATGTCTATGCGTCTGTCAAACAAAAAGAAATGGACTTATCCAACTTGGAACAAATTTATGAATCTCACAATTCTGATAACAATAGAACATCCCTGTATAAGGCTTAAGAGGAGTACACTAAGTGGCTAAAACTTCAAGATGTTATGCTTAAGCAGAAAGCCAAGATTCTTGGGGTGAAGAGGGAGACTCTAATTCCAAGTATTTCTACAGTGTTGTCAACAAGAAAAGGAGAAGACCCCATATCCATAAAATCAAAAACTCTCATGGTATTTGGTTGGAAGGCAATCAAGACATCTCTAAGGCTGCTATAGATCACTTTTCCAACCTTTTCACCCATATTCCCAGTGATAATGATTTAACTATCCTTAACCATATAAACCCACTTATCACTGATTATGACAACTTTGCTCTCACCAGAATTCCTAATGAAGAAGAGATTAAACATGCGATTTTTTTCCATAGATCCCAATAGTAGTGTTGGCCCAGATGGTTTTAATGGGTGCTTCTTCCAAACTACTTGGTATATTATCAAAACAGACATGTATTATTTCATCCAGAGTTTTTTCACAGGATCCATGCTCACTAAATTCTTTACTCATACCAATCTTGTTCTCATTTCTAAGGTGAAGTCCCCTTGTGAATTGAGCCAGTTCAGACTTATTAGCCCTTGCAACTTCTCTAGTAAGATCATCTCTAAGATACTATCTCTCAAGATGGCTAATATTTTTCCAAAGATCATCTCAGAAAATCAGTCTGGTTTTTTGAAAGGCAGGCTAATCATTGAGAATATTTTACTTGTGCAAGAAATTACTCATGGGATCAAACAAAAGAATATTGATGGCAACATTATTATCAAACTTGGCATGTCCAAAGCCTATGATAAGCTCTCTTGGGTATTCCTGACCAATGTTATGAGAAAATTCAATTTCTCTGAGATGGCTATTGAATTAATACATAGGTTGGTGGATAACAATTCGTATTCCATTTTAATTAATGGAACCAGATATGGCTTCTTTCAACTAAACCAGAGGACTAAAGCAGGGAGACCCTCTTTCCTCTCACTCTTTATTATTGCAGCTGATGTGCTTTCTAAAGCTCTTAATAACTTGTATGAGAACAACAAATTTGTTGGTTTCTCTATGAGTAATAAAGGCCCTATGTTAAATCACTTAAGCTATGCTAATGATTTAATTCTTTTTTCCTCGGGTAACCGGAGATCAGTGAGAATGCTCATGAAGACACTCCAAGATTATCAGGTTGCCTCAGGACAAGAGATTAACAAAGGAAAAAGCTATTTGCTTACGCAATACCACAAAGATAGGAAGACTAGGAAAAAATCAAAAGGAGAATGATGAAATGGACTGGAATCACTCAAGCAACATTTTCTTTCACCTATCTTGGATGTCCAAACTACACAGGGAAGAAAAGGATTAGCCACTTCACTGACCTAGCTACCAAATTCTTGATTAAAGATGTGGCATGGCAAGGGAAATTTCTTTCCTTCGGTGGAAAAGTTGTCATTATCAACCATGTGTTGTAATCCCAAATTATGTACCTTCTAGCAGCTATGGTACCTCCAAAGAAAACCATGGAACAAATTGAAATTTACCTGAAAAATTTCTTTTGGGGGGGAAAAGAAGGAAAGAAGAATTACTATTGGTGTTCCTGAGACACCATAAGCTTTCCTAAAGAAGAAGGAGGGGGTAGGATTCAAAAAAATTGAAGACATTAGCAACTCCTTTGCAGCGAAGCAATGGTGGAGGCTCCGGACAGAATGCAATCTCTGGACCAAATTTGTTCTTGCTAAGTATTGTCCTCGATCCAATGCTCTGTCCAATCTATTGAAGACTAGAGACAAGGTGGAACCATTCATCCACTGGAAGATTAACAAAGGCAATAGCATATTTTTGTGGGACTACTGGACTGACGTTGGCCCTTTAAGAAATAATTTACGCTTCAAAAATAAACCAAGCAACATTAATGTGTGTGTATTCTTGGATAATAAAATTCGGAACACTGATTTGCTAAACATATGTGTCCCCGAACACTTGGTTCAATGCATTATTCAAGTTCAAACAGAGAATCCTATCATGATGGACAAAGCTATCTGGACCCTCAGCAATCAGGAAGTATACTCTTGCTCCTCAGCATTTTAGAAGCTAAGGCAAAAGAGATTTGTATCTCCCTGGCTTAGCCATATCTGGAACAAAGAACTTTCCTTTAAAATCTCATTTAATTTATGGAGGGTCATGAAGAGTAGAATCCCTCTAGATAACATTCTACGAAGAAATGGGATTAATATAAGATCTAATTGTTGTTGTTGCAGGATTCCAGTCAATGAGATGACCAACCATGTATTTGCAAATGGCCCCATTGCTCAAAAGGTCTGGAGAATGATTGCAACACCTCTAGGACTTCAAAGTGGAGGCAACTCTATCAAAGACATCCTTAACATATGGTGGAACATCAAAGCCAAAAATACCACTCACAAGTTCCTTCTTAAAATCACCCCTATTATAGTATGTTGGGAACTCTAGAAAGCAAGGTGTAGCAAGAAATATGAGAATAAAAATATTACTATATACAGAATATGCTATCAGGTCCTATTCCAATTGAAAATCTCGATGGGACAGAAATTTAGCACTATGGATTGGAGTTGGTCGTGGCCGAAGGTCTGCCAGGTAGCTGGATCCTACAAACCAAGACTCAAGAGCATTATGATGAGATAGATTAGACCAGAAGCTGACAAATTGAAACTCAATATAGATGGCAGTTTTATTCTCTCTATTGGCAAAGCATAGACAGGAGAAGTTGTCAAGACTGGAAGTGGACAAATGGTCATGGCCTTTGCATCACCAGTTCATTTACATTCTAACAACTACTCGGAAGCTCAAGCAGCCTTGTAGGGTACCCCTATAGTGTTGTAATCAACATTGCCGCAATTTTATTTTAGAACTGGAATCCCTACTCATAGTTAATATAATTCTTGGCCTTTATAATATTCCTTGGAAGCTACAGGAGATTATTAAGAAAATATAAGAGATGGTGAAGCTACATGGTATCACGGTGCAACATTGCTATAGAGAATGTAATATGGTTGCAGACTCCCTTGCTAAGTACGCTGCCAATATTACCAATAATGAAGTGTTTCTCCTGAAAGATGATCTCCCTCAAGAAATCAAAGGAGCACTCCGTATGGACAAACTTTAAATTCCTTCTTTTAGGATCAAACCTAAGAAGTATTCAAACTAAATTTTTGAACCTCCTTGGAATTGTAAAGGAGGTGCGACTGGAGGCTTATAACTCCAACTTTAGAGTAGCCCTCCTCCCCTCCCAATGTGCTTGCACATTTTTTGTCAATAAGTTGCTTGTTACCTCGGGGTTTAGGCCAATGTTCCCCTCGAATGTATTCATTGCTTGGTAATATACAGGGTAGGGGTCTATGCCAAACCCCCCACCACCTCGGGAGCTCGCATCCTGGGTGGTTGGAGTTATAAAAAAAAGGGCTCGAGTCATTGTGCCTAGGGTCACTTGTTGGGTCTCAAGTTAGGATTAGGTTGGGGTCAGATCGAGGATCAAGCTTTGAGTAATGGGTTGAGATTGGAATCAAAGTCATGTCTCGGATCATTTTTGGATAACGTAGGGATTATTAAGGTTTGATTCATATTAAAGGGTAGAGGTATGATTCCTGTATCATAATAATTGTCCAGATTATATTTAAATGCTTCTAAGATAATATTTTTTTCTTATTAATCAAATATTAAATAACAAGAAAATTATTTATTTTTTAATAAAATATGTCAAAAAATATTCTTCTTCTTATCAAACACACCCAAAGATTTGGTTAAATGTATAACCCACATGTAAATGTATAACCCACATGTAACCCCCAAACTTAGATTTTTTCTACTTCTTTCCCAAACTAGAAAGAAAATGCAGTATACATTTAGTAGGTGTTTGGCATAGAAATCATATTTTTACTTTATTTGGAATTTATACGATGGAATTATGTTTGGTTATATTTTTCACAAAGAATATTTGGTTATTTCAATGTACTATTCCTAAAAAAGGTATGAAATCAATTTATGCCTCTCAATTTCTAAAAATTTGAAGTCCAATTTATAATATATCAAATCACCTAACTTGATTAATTTATCTGAAACATACAATTAAAAATGCTTCAAACAAGTCATACCTCATAATGAATAGTCACATAACATCCCCAAGTTATATTCCATATTTTCTTTCAATGAAGTAAAAAAAAAATTATTTCACTAGTTCATTATATTATCCATTTTGATAAGTTACATGCAATTTCAATTTGAGGCATACACTGAACATATAGAAATTTTTTCTGATGGCTATAAACCTATAACTAGCAGAATAATATACTTGACAGTGTAATGAGTACGATGATTAAAATGGAAATTAGTTTAGGTATATTAGAGTTAATTACACCAAGCAACACTTTTTAAAATTTTAAAATTCTTTGAAAAGTGATCATTTGGCTAGCTTAAAACTCTTGCTCTATGACTAGTTGGATAAATTTAATAGATGACGACATAACTCTCTTTTTTTTCCACAAAAATTACTTTAACATGAGAAAATTACAACTTTCAGTATTTATCATATAATTTTTTTAATATTTAATATTTAAATTTTAAATTTTAAAATGTTGAGTTGATATATGATAAGAAGTTTTGCATTGGGAGAAGGATGGAGCTATTGGACTCCTTATATGAATTTAGATAATTCACACCTTATGAACTAACTTTTGAGGTTGTGTTAGGCATTTCAATAGTCAGATTCATCTAAATTCTTTGTTCATCGATATTGGGCTCCATATTATAGTGCCTCTAGTTGAGGACCAGGCATGCGGAAGAGTGTTAAGAAGCCCTATGTTGGTAGAGAGATGGGAAATTAGACTTATTATATGGAGTTGGATGATTCTCTCCTCATGAACTAGCTTTTGAGGTCAAGCTAAGCTCAACTGTCATATTTTTACAATATAATCCAATTTATCCTTGAAAATATTAAATTATTTTTCGAGGGAAAAAAACATGATAACTAATTTGGAATATATAGAAGGAGAACTAAATATGAAAGAAGAAGTTCGATCGGCTGAAAAATTGAAGCAATTAGAGGACAAAAATTAGGATTAGAAGCATATGTCCTTCAGGTGGTGCGCAGTGGATGGAGTTACGCATTCTTTAATCACAAATATTGAGTTTGAACTCTAATTATGATAAAAAAAATTATGCTTCTCTTGGATGGACCCTATGTGAAATGAATTCGAATTAGTCAAATTCTAATGTGAATATCAGACACCAACAGGAAAAAAAAAAAAAAAGCATGTGTGTCCTAACTTATATATACCCCCCCCCCCCCCCCCCCCGATCTCATATTGAATGAATTTGTAAGGCAATGCACATTTATTAAAAAATATAATCAAAGATATAATTTAATACGATCGAGAAAAATATTCAAGGATATAATTTAAATTATATTTTCTACTATTACCTTTTATTCATTCTCATATTATTCTTAAAAGTAAAGATAGTTATTCCTCAAAAGGGTTTGGAAAAATATAGAACTTTACTAGAGAGAAGGTAAATATGAAAAAGATTTCAAACGTTTATCTTCAACTTAAACAATAAAAAAAAGTTTAAAAATTCACTTAATATGAAATAGAGCGTATAAATTTCTTGGTCCAGAGTACAATTGCAAATTAATTTTGCAATGAAATATTCTGTATCTCTTAGTTATCCCCAAAACACTACTAAATGTGGTTTAGTCAATTGGACAAAACATTAACATGGATTTCATCGATAAATAATGTCGATATTTTTTAGGAAACCAATTAATACAAGAACATAGAGGTAGTCACAGACACATTCTGCTAATTAATTATTGATTAGAGAATAATTAATTAATTAATTAGCTCATATATATCAAAAATGAGGTCAAGCCAATAGGTTATAGACGTATAGAAAGAAACCTTTTGATAGAATCATATAAAACGACGGGCCAACCCCACTTTTGTATTCTTTCACATTGAATAAATTTAACATATGGACCCCAATTAATGAAAATTAGGTTTTGGATTAGCATAATTATTTATGATTAATTATGTAATTGTATTAACATTAAATCAGTCTAGTTTGATAAAGACGTTCCCGGTAACTTAATTAAAAAAAAATATCTTTAGACCATTTCGACGTGTAATTTTCGATGGAGATGACCATACCTTCTTTTCACATTTTAAAAAATAGGAAACATTATGTGGATAATCAAACATATACTAGTTAATTAGCTGAGTAACTATAATTTGAATTAATCACGACTCACGACAAATATGTAACTATAATTACAGTTTCAGTTTTGTATAATTCGCGCGATTTATACAAATATTGTACGCGATTATATAAAAATTGTGTGCGAATCAAATTGTGTAGCGAAATATACAAACACTATGAATTGTATAGCGAATTATACAAATGTTATGCATGAATTGTATAGCGAAGTAAACAAACACTATATAAAAATTGTGAATTGTATAGCGACTTATATGAATGTATATAAATGATGCACGAATTATACAAACGTTGTTATAACTATAATTACTAAATATAATTACCCAAATTGTAGCTATGAAGCATAATTAGATTTATATGTTTGTCATTTATAAAATTTGCTCAAAAAAATATCTAAAGTAGAATTTTAATCAACTCTCCAAAATTAATCTAATTTTGGATAAATACTGAAGAACAATTCTATCTCTTCCATTTAATATGATACTCTTTATTTTTTTCTGTTTAAGGAAAAAGAAATTATTTTATTTGAAAGTTCTTTAACTTTTTATAATTCTTAGTCGTTGAAAATAAACAAGTTTTAATCATATTTAATTTTTAGAATTTTAATATTTTTATTTAAACATCTTAATTTTAATAAAAACAAATAGATCTAGAACTCGTGGACCAAGACACATGCCACTCTTTTCTGTTTTTACACTTGAAACTATGGTTTTTGTCAGCAAATGCGGTTTGCTATTTTGCTCATAAAATGAATAAGTTGACCTTATTAATTGATACATCATGATCTAGGATACACAAGTGGGGGTCATCATTTATAAGAATTTTTAAGCACTTGGGAGTGAAGAGATTCGTGTCGCATTAGAGTTCGATTATTTTGAATTTGTGTCGTGTAGGATTCTATTTGGAGGGAAGTACTCTCTATCAAGGATTTTTCCATATTCAAGATTTGAACTCGAGAACTCTGGTTAAGGGAGGCGCAGCCTCATTCACTACATCACATTCGTTAATAGTAGCTTCTAAGGCCTTAATTAGTTGTTTATGCAATAAGTAATTAGGGTCATTACGGCTTATTAAATACAGTTAATGATACAGAACGTTCCTGCTTAGCTTATTTTGATATGGATAAATGTTGAACTTCTTTGTTAGTGTGTAGATGAATTCTTTTATTGATGTTTTTTTTATAAAAAAAAAAATATGGGAACAAATAAGAAATGTAGACGAAGCAAATAAAGGGAGATGGAGATTGAAAGCGTGGAGATTTCTTGTGTTTTTCAAGTGTTTTTTAAGTCTTTAAGTTTGTACAATATAATATTTAATGTCACTATTTATACGATGATTAAGGATACAAAGGATTGTCATGATAACATGACATTTTAGAGCTTGTTTGGAAAGATATTCTGGTGATTGAATTTGGTGTAATTGGATATAACTATATTGGTTGACATGTTTGATTGGACAGGTAACTACTTGATTATCAGATTATTGGATGTAATTGACAGGGTGCAATTCCACTCTCCAATTCACAGGGAGAGGTTGTGAATTTCTGGTAATTCTTTTTAATTTCTTTCTTTTATTTTTTATTTTTATTTTTATATTTTCATTTTAATTTATTTTATATTTTGATTTTTTTATTTTTATTATTCTAATTTTTTTTTAAAAAAAAAAATATTATATTTTATAATTATTTTTCGTTTCCATTTCATTCTCAACCTTTATATATCATGTGATTCCATGCAATTTTTCATATTATATTTATATTTGTTTATTTTATATTTTTTTTTTCATTAGCATGATTTTATTAGTATTCTAAATTTTAAATTAAAGTTGAATTCATTATTGAATAAAATTATAAGATTTAAATATTTTTTCTTTAAATCATATTTATATACATTATATTAAGAATTGTTATTTAATTTGTATCCATCTTTCTAAAGTTTTTGCACGTCTATTTGCTTTGGAGCAACTTCAAATATGCAATTAGGCTTTATCAATCAGAAAAATTATATAACTACACAATATATTTTACCATATTTTTTAATAATCTCTACCATCTTAAAAAATTACAAAAATTTCTTATTTTCACACTCTCTCTCCTTCCTAATATATCCTAAATTATCTCCTAATTTTAAGTATTCTAATCAATATCTACATAATCTTCCTATTTTTTTAGTTGTCTAATTAATCTTTTCATGATTAATTTTAATATCAAATTTTTTATCATTATTTTCAAACTAAACAAAAGGGAAGAAATTGAAAAGCCTCTAATTCCTCCGCCAAAACCTAGTGCCTTTCATTTTTTATCTACTTCTTCATAGCAGTCTCCATTCCGATTCCAACAATGAGTATCATTCTAAAAAATAGGGAAATCCTTAATCAAGTATCAACTACCCAAATCAAGCACCAAATTTTAAATATCAATATCTACTAGACAAAAAAACATAAAACTTATGTCATGTATCAATTATTAGTAGTTTGATTAGTACAAGCGCTTCTTCTTAAAGTATAAAGTAACTAAAACTCTGATTCCAATGATGAATATCATTCTAAAAAACATGAAAATCCTTAATCAAGTATCAACTACCCAAATCAAGCACCTAATTTTAAGTATCAAGTATCTATTAGACAAAAAAACATAAAACTTATGGCAGGTATCAATTACCAGTAGTTTGATAAGCACAAGTGCTCCTTCTTAAAGTATCAAGTATCTAAAACTCTTATTCCAATGATGAGTATCATTCCAAAAAAAAACACAAAAAACCTTAATCAAGTATCAACTAGCTAGATCATACACTTAATTTTTAAGTATCAAGAAAAGAAAATTTTAAGTATCACATAGGATCTGGTTGGTTCGGACTGGATATTCGGTGTGAGGTGCATTTACCCCCAAGATAGCCACCAATCAGGGTTAGGGGGTGGAGATACAGAACCAAAAGTAAAATGAGAATGACAAACAAAGAAAAGGGAATGACACTTGTGTTGTTACTATCCCATAATAAGAAGTTCAATATGGTCAGGATAATGAAAGCAATTTCAGGGAAGAAACAAGCAGCCTTCCAAGCGACTCTAACCCATCCTTTGTGATCACCACTGAAGATTGTCCTCCAAAGACGAATAGAAACATAGCCAGCTGCAACACCAAGAATCAAAAGTATTTATGCAGTTTTGTGTTGTCTTGTAAGGATTTCCTAGAGGTTTTTAAATTTTTGAAATTATTTCTATTGCGCATACATAGCAACTGACTTTATACCCTAATTAATGGGTGATTTGATTTAATTTTTCAGTTCAGCTCCCCCTTTAAGCGTAACTGATTGACTTATTTCCTTTTTCTTCGACATGCATCAAACGAATTTTGAGGTATCAAAATGCCTAATAAATATAGGATTTTTAGTAATTTAAGAAATAGTTGGTATAAAAAGGAAGTAACCTTATACAATATGCAATTTGTAAAATTTATACTTATGAATTACTAATTAATTTCATACATTGCATATTTAAAGTTATTTCAAAGTTAATAGACTTATAAATTTTTGCGCGCTATAAATATGACTTAAATTATGATATCAACATCCAGTATATGTACATTCCGGCCCACTAAAACCTAGTACAAAAGCTTTTCACTTAGGACTGCATGTAAGAGTTGGGCCATGGATCCAAAAGCAGAATTTCGTGCAGGCCCGCAATCCTATATTACGTATGTGGGGATGATTACGGTGCAAGGTCATTTGGTCAAAATAGTTATTAAAAAAATAACTATTCATTATATAGGCATATATAGTTAGTGTATATTTTATATATAACAAGCTTTATTCTGTTCTTAAATATATCATAGTGTATATTTAGTGTATAGCTCATGTATATATAATCTACATTGTATAGTCAATGTATACTTTTTATGACTTTTGGCAAGCTATAGTGTAAATTCGTGTATATTTTTTATTATTTTGAACTATTTTTTATATAAATAAAATATAATTATATTTATTATAACTTAATTAGTTTATTGTATATATTTGAAATAATTCTTGTTACGTGTCCTTGTGTTGTAATGTACATTGCCCACTCATGAGTATTTTCAAGGTTTTCCTTTTTGAAATGATAACACTATAATACTTGATGCATCATTTAATCCTCAAAAATGGCGTCTGTCTTCCCCAAAGAGAAAGTTCTATCACATTTTAATTAAACACAGTTACATGAATTATTGAATAAACTTCTCATCAAATGGTCAGTCAAATTAAAAAATTTATAGAACAAAGTTATTGCGCTTTTTTCTTTAAATCATTATTCATTATAGTCACCCAACTTGTAGGTAATATCTCCAAAAATTACTATTGTCCAATTAAAAACTAAAATTTGCACGAAATATATTATTGTTGTCATTTAACTTTTAGAGAAAACTAAGTTTATGCCCCCTTTGAATTAAACTATTCACATTCATATACCCTCTTAAATTTATGTCCCCTTACTATTAAAATCTGTGCGTTGACGTCAGCGCCTACCATATATGATATACCAATAGAGTATCAATATACCAACAAAGTATCACAGAGGATTAAGCTCAGTCCTACATGATATTGATATAATATCAATATACCAACAGAGTATCATAAAGAATATATTTTCTACTAATTTAAAATTTAATAAATAAGTTTGTGACTTTAATAATTTTTCTTAATTATATTATTTATTAAGAAAAGAGTCCAAAATCTTATGATATCGATAAGGTATCAATATACCGATAGAGTATCACAAAGAATTATGTTCAATCCTATGTGATATCGATATGGTATCAATATACCTTACAAAGTATCATAAGAATATATTTTGTACTAATTTAGTGTTTAATAAATAAGTTTCTGACTTTAATAATTTTTTCTTAATTGTTCTATTTCTTTAAAAAAAAAAACACCCAAAACTATATGACACTGATAGGGTATCAATATACCGATGGAGTATCACAGAGAGTTAAGCTCCAGTGCTATATCATACCGATATGGTATCAATCTACCGACATAGTATCACAAAGAATATATTTTCTACTAATTTATAGTTTAATGATTTTTTTAATTGTTTCTTATTTATTTCTTTAAGAAAGAGCATAATCCTTTATGATTTCAATAGGGTATTAATATAATATACTGCCACAATATCACAAAGGATTGAGCTCATCCTATATGATATCGGTATGATATATATATACACCGCCAGAGTATTACAGAGGATTATTTCATAGCAGTCATGCTAAAATCATGCTAATGTCGTGTTGACATCATGAACAAAAAGAAAAAGGGAAAAAGTGGGGTAGGAGGATAAATAGTTGGAAAATAACATAATTAGGCAAACATATGATATGCATTTACATTACACAACTATAGTTTGAAAAAATTACAGTTTATAGCTATAGTTAGGATTTTGTTGCTATAGTTAGGGTTTTATTGCTATTTTTTCTCCATTCTCTTCCTCTCTCTTGCCTCTCTCCCCTCTCTCTGCAATCTCTTGCAAATATACAATTACAAATGTATATCAGTTGCATATATACAATTATTTTGACAGATATACATAGTCAATTCAACAGATATACATATACAATTCGTTTTTCTCCACTCTCACTCTCTTCTCTCTATCTCGCTCGCCTCTCCCAATCTCGCTTGCCAGATATACAAATATATTATGTATATTAACTACACATGTACAATTATTTGACAGATGTACACATACAATTTGACAAATATACATGTACAATTTGTTTCTCTCCTCCGTCTCTGGATCTCACTTGCCTCTCTCCTCCCCTCCAGGTCACATAGCTGAGGTTATATTGTGTAATTATGTAAAATAGAGCTATTTGACCAGATTAAGTTTCAAGTCTAGGCTATTCATGAAAATTTCCCTAAATAGTTTGGTTCATAGGTTCATTAAGGGTAAATAATTTGGGATAAGTCCAATTTGAGTAAATAATTGGGTAACTTACACAATTCCCATACCTTCTTTTTGATACAAAAAACGAAACCAGTGATACATGTCGAAAAGGTAGGAGCATTAAGGAATTTTAACTATGATACAAAAGTAGGGACTGTAATTTGTATCAATAAGTATTGCAGTTGAGTTGAGATTATATGAAACTATCTAAACATAAGTTGTGTATTTCTGTAATTTTTCGTAAATCATTTCATATTAAATCTATTTTTATGTAGTTTTTCCTTAATTTTTTTGTTTAAAATGAAAGTTTCCTTGTTTAAGGAAAATATATAAGCAAGTATATACGCCCATTATACTCTTGTATATATTCCACTCTAATTAACAAGCGAGTCTTAAGAAAAAAAGTTTAAATTTAACGTATTAAAATATCCACTATTATAATAATTATGCTCTCCGTACTTTGTGGTATAAAAAAAATAAAGAATACAGTGTACTCATATGCCAACAAATAGTAATACACATTAAAGAATAAGAAACTACGCAATAGGAGGAGTTCCCACCCCAAGCTACATACTTACCCTAATTCTTGACTTCTATACCTTCTTATCTAAAGTCATGTCATTAATCAACTTGCTATAGTACTAATAATTTGATAAATTTATTTACACATTCTTACCTTTTACAATGGTGATAATATATAATACAATAATATTTTCGAGACAAAATTATTAGCAAGTGTCTCTGACGTTTAATGAAAAAAAAGAATCTGCATAAATTATATAACATTTTAACAAAAGAAGAAATGCAAGATATGATTTTCTGGCAACCACTTTAATTATCCTTTTTTCCCCTCACTTCACTTTAATTATCATCCAATTTGGAAACTTTCTATTTTGGAACGAAAAGAAAAAGATTTGTTTTTTTTTTTAAAAAAAAAAAAACTCGATATGTCATTTTCATAACGAGGGATAGTCCACGAGGCACAGTAATTTGATTCCTTACCTGTAATTAACTTAATTCTGGACCAATAATTTGTGTCTTAATTTCATTAATTTATACAACCTTTGCCTGCCACATACAACAACTTTGTGGTACACTTATAATAATTAAATGTTTTTGTTACCTGCTCAAATAAAGCAAGATTCATATCTCGAATATAGTGTCCCAGAGTTTGTGGAATATTGTACTCTAAAAATCATGATGTTTGCATAAGACTGAATTAAGTCACTATCATCTCTATGGTTATACTAATGAGTAGGTCCTCATCTAACAATTTAGGGTTCATGGTTAAAAAAAGCAAGTCTGGTGCACTAAAGTGTCTACTATATGCAGGGTTCGGTGAATGGTTCGACCACAGAGGTCTATTGTATGCAGTCTTATCTTGTATTTCTGTGAGGTTGTTTCTAAGACTTGAATCGTGACCTCCTGCTCACATGATAACAACTTTACCAGTTATTTCAAGGCGCTTCTTTCAAATTTAAACTCAAGGTTGTTAAGTATAATTTTCCAATTCAAACTTTCAACTAATTGTGGACAGGATTAAACATTAACAAGTAGGATTAAGGGAGCTAGAGTGGAGGGGACCATTTGATCCATAGCAAAGTGCTTACAATGAAGGCTAATATATTATAAAACAAATTAAATAAAAATGACCTAACTTTGTACTATTAATAAATGTTTACCTGACATTATGTCTCCACGCTAATACTGAATACTTTAATATATATCGTAAAATCTCTTTAGATATCAAATATGATCACTTGATTGATTATAAGTTAGCTTAATAGAGACGAACTTGTGCTTTATAATAATGGTTGAGAGAGGATTGCGTTTTTAAGTTTCCGAAAATGGATGATAGCAGCAGTATATTAGGGTCATTTGACTCGAGTGAAGAAGGAGGGATTAAGGAGCAAGATAGATTGTTGCCAATAGCTAATGTGGGGCGAATTATGAAGCATATTCTTCCTCAAAACGCTAAGATTTCAAAAGAGGCGAAAGAAACAATGCAAGAATGTGTGTCCGAGTTCATTAGCTTTGTTACTGGCGAAGCATCGGATAAATGTCACAAGGAGAAGAGGAAGACAGTGAACGGAGATGATATTTGTTGGGCTTTGGGAAATTTAGGATTTGATGATTATGTTGTGCCTTTGAAGAGGTATTTGCATAGGTATAGAGAATTAGAAGGTGAAAAATCGAACCAAAATTATAAGGCTGCTGGTGGAAACAATTAATAGTACTCATGAAGAAAGGGAGAAAGATCATGAACTCCCAAATCATGAAGGAAATTGCCAGGGAAGTATTTATATTTGTCAAAATTAGTTCGAAAATAACTTTAATTCCCTGCTTGGTATGTACTTGATTATTAAGCTTGGATTTTCATAAACTTCTCCTCTAATGTGCTTATCATTAAGAATTATTTCTAGTATGTGAAAATGTTCACTGTGTTGGTGGATTATTGTATCTTCTGTTTATCTTTCAATACATTCTCAACTTGCAATTGTCCTGTTCAAATAGTGTCTTGATGTTTTATATATACGTTGTGTCATACATCAGTGCACTTTCCAGGGACATATTCACAATCAAAGCAGATTCACTTTCCAAAATGATATCATGAATCATGCCATTGTTCTTGCTCTAGCTTAAGGCTTTAAGCTAAAAAGAGTTGCCTTACCAATAAACTTTTTCCTATGTTGTCAGTGGACTAGTCCATTTAACGAGTATAGATTCAATTTGAGGACGAAATTTCACAATTTGGGTGCATATTATTATCCAAATATTAACTGATGTTGCATTTAGCTAGTCGTTTTTTTTTTCATATCTAGTATCTTCTGCTTTTGGGGCTTGATATTTTTGAGACAAGAATCTTCTGGAAATAACCTCTCTATCTCTATGAGGTAATGGTAAGGTTTGCGTACATTTTACCCTCACCAAACCCCACTTGTGAGATTCCAGTGGGTATGTTGTTGTTGCATTTTAGCTAGTCTTGAATTAAAGATCACCCGCTTTAGGTGTAAAAGGATCTGGTGTCTGATCCTTAGCTTCCAGTGTATATGGTAGTACATCTCCATATCTATTCAATTCGCACATCTGCCTTTCCATATTTCCCAGCATGTTATATGGATATTGTTAACCGGTTTAGCTTCCAAAATTCCTGGAGTCCTATGCTACGGCATGGCAGATCAGGTTCATCGAGAAATGACCCGAAATTGGATCTTGGTTTATTTGAGATTGTTCCTTTTAATTATAATCAAAGATATTTTCTTGTCTCTCGTTTCTTTTCTGAAAATAATGGATCGAACTGATTGAATAGCAAAAGTGCTACAAAGTAGTAGAAACTCGGAGAGACAGATAGAAAGGGGACCTAAGATTCATAGACCGGCCCTGATGGGAACTAACGTTATCCCACCAAAGCACTTTTTCAAATGACAAGGAGTTTAAACATGCTTTTTTGACATCCACATTGCCAGATTAGATGCATCATTCTTCCCAATGCCAATAACATAAAACATGTTCGACAAGATATTCAAAAAAATTCTTACAAAAAATTACTAATACTCTGATTATTTGGAATAACCTCCATATGTATGATATGAGCAATGGATTTTTATTTACGTTGGCTTCACATTTGATTAGCCACATTCCTTCACTGCCATTGTCATCTTTTTCTCCTATGATGATGAGGGTTTGGCTTGGACGCCTATCGCGTTATCCACCAAATCAAATTTACAATGTTAAGAAGGAGGGAGGGCATAAAAATTCGAGCAAGAAAAGAAAAGAAACTCACAATAAAAAAGAGACACAATCAATATGGGATGTCAGTGGTAGAACTTGTGTTCCCGGCTTCCATTAAGAAAATCATTTTCATGATAGCTTAGTAATAAATTTTCCAAAAATTTTGATCAGTCAAAATTTTATGAGCGAAATAATTAGGTATCATGCAGAAGCTAGCAACGCAATTCTCAAACGATCATGAGTAAGAAAACAAATGAGAAATATAGAAAGAGACATAAATATTTAACATGATTCGATCAATCGACCTACATCTACAGGAGGAGAAAAGAAATTTGTTATATAAAAGAGAGTACACAATATCAAGATAAATAATTTCAAACAATCCACTCGAAATAGAAAGAGGTTCACACAAGTGTTGATGTAGCACTTGTATCCTACAATTCCTCCCCTAATGCTACCAAATTTGAAGGAATAAACATTTATCTATAATCATAATCTTTTTCCTACAAGTAAAAAGACTAGTCAAATATGAAGACTTCTGTTTTTTGTTTTCCAAAAGGAAAAACCCTTATCAGGCCAAACACCCAACACAAACTGTAGAGATCCTTAACTAAGACCGAAAGATTCAATTAAAAGCTCACATGTGTGATTACATTCGTTTCCAACACGGATTAAATGGCCAATTAAATCGTGCCAACTCAACACCTGTGTGTTCGACGATGATCAATCTTTCTTTCTACTAGCAAGGGTAATCAGTCATTGCATTGTTGAGCTAAATTCATCAAGGAAATAGAAGGATAGCTGATAGGAGATATCATATTAATTACTTCTGAAAGGAGCAAAACTTTGAAATTACCTATAATATGTACTACTCCCTTCACCTATTTGACTTGATATCATTTAAGGAGCAACAGATAAAATGATAATTTTCTACATCACCTCTTCCATTCACTTTAACTTGTCACGTTTGGACTTAGCACATTCATTAAGCAAATAATGATTGACATGACTATTTTACCACACCACTATTATTAATTGATGTTTAAGATTAATTCTTGGAAAATGATTTGGGAATAAGTAATCAATGCTAAAGGTAAAACATGAAAAAAAACAATTTTAGTTAATAAGTACTCCCTCCGTCCTATTTTATGTGGCACCTTTTCCATTTTGTCCGTTCCAATAACAACGTTACGTAACTCTACTGGAAACAATTTAACTTTAAAATTCTCCTTTTACCCTTAATGAAATGATTCTCAACCACACAAATATCTAAAAATTATTATATACCACAAGTTTCAAAAGTTTTTCTTTATTTTTTTTCTTAACACCATTCCAAGTCAAAATCTGTCACATAAAATGGGACAAAGAGAGTAATTAATAAGGATAAATTAAGAACTAATTAAGTGAATAAATTATCTTTTAATTTTCTAAACTAGACAAATAAATACAAATATCTATTTTTAGTATAGAGGACGATCCTTCTATGTAGTGTCCCAGGATTCTTGTAACAGAGAATTTAAACGATTTCACACTTCATCCATTGGCAACGTTAAATTCAATTAATGTTAATTTGCAAATTAAAGACTGGATTAACATTATCTCCAACAACTAGGTCACATATTTATGTTCAAACGGGTCTTTTGAGATGTTGTCTGGTTGTAAGCTTTATGGTAAAAGCACAGCTGCATTATATATACAGTATTTCAAATATAATTGTTTAACAAATATTTTTTAATAAATATAATATCACCCTAGTTGGATGATCTTTTTATTCCCTCAACAAACAATTACATCTGGTTGGACTAGTAATAGTACCAGGGAACATTGTTTAAGACATGTGGTAACTAATTAAAGCTTGTGGAAAGGATTAAACATTAACAAGTAGGAAGGGAGAAGGGAGGGGACCATTTGATCCATAATTCATTAAAGCTAAATGCTTTTAATAAAGGCTAATATATACTAGTAATACTTTTATTTAAATAACAAAATTATGACCTAACTTTGTACTATCTATACAAATTTCTTTCGCATTAAGTCTCCACATTAATACTGAATACTTTTAAATTAATATTGCAGAATCTCTGACGATATCAGGACAGAATATTAACACTTGATTATAAGTTAGCGTTAGAAATACCAACTCTAACATACAAAGAGATAAATAACACACAGAACGAAAAACAAAACGTTTTAGTTTGTGCCTTAGAGGATCGAGCATTTAGGTTTCCCAAAATGGTTGATAGCAACAATACATTAGGGTCATTTGACTCGAGCGAAGAAGGTGGAATTAAGGAGCAAGATAGGTTGTTGCCAATAGCTAATGTGGGGCGAATTATGAAGCATATTCTTCCTCAAAACGCGAAGATTTCAAAAGAGGCGAAAGAAACAATGCAAGAATGTGTGTCTGAGTTCATTAGCTTTGTTACTGGCGAAGCATCGGATAAATGTCACAAGGAGAAGAGGAAGACGGTGAACGGAGATGATATTTGTTGGGCTTTGGGAAATTTAGGGTTTGATAATTATGTTGAGCCATTGAAGAGGTATTTGTATAGGTATAGAGAGTTAGAAGGTGAAAAAGCTAACCAAAATAAGGTTGATGTTGCCAACAAGACTGAAGAAAGGGAGAGAGATGAGTTTCTCCCTAGAAGACTTTATGGTTCTTAAAGATGTATACGTCCAAGAAGAAAAGGGGTGAGCGTTCAGACAGTTCAATCTATGATCTAAAAATCCAAATTAAATATTCAAGAAGTTCGAATTTTGGTTTGGATTCATATTGGTTCAAACTATGTCCGCCTCTATATGTAAGCTTTGATTATTATCGAATTCTTTTTACTCTTTATTTTCATTTTGTGAAAAAAAAAAGGTCCTTTTTTACTGGCGATCATTATATCATTTAAATAAAGTGTAAGGTAATTAATTTATGGAATATGATTTTGAAAAATTTACCTTGTGAGAGATTCATCTATTTATGTTAATTGGTTCCTGATTTAGGTTGACCAATAATAATTAAATTACTTAAAATATACTTAGAAACTCTCATGTGAGGTTAGCACAAGTGACTTCCCTAATTGTTATTTCTTTCTTCATTTGAACTTGATGAATTATTCAGGCTAGCTACATATGGTTTTACTTTGATACCTTTAGACTTTTTTAGTTGGATTATGTTTAATTTAGGTATCATTTTATTGGAGACTAAACAATTTTTTGATTGATGTAATAAATTCTAATTATGGTTTAATTTTTAATACAAATATCTTATTTTGCTTCTGTTGGTAAACAATACTTGGAAATGGTACTATAGTCTACACGTTGCTGGATAGTAATAATGACCAAATTTCATAAATAGCAAAGAGAAATAACTTAATTATGCTCCTTATCCGTAGTTTGTCTAATTACGTTCTATAGTTGTAGTTTGATTTGTATTGGGTATTTTCATTTGTATATTCTGCTTATCAACGTACAAGCAAGGTAAATATATACAAATTATGTATGTATAGTTATGAATTTTTCATAACTTATACAAATCAAATATATCAACAAATTACACACAAATAGCTAATAGTTAGAAATTTTTCATAACTTATACATATCAAATGTATCGACAAATTGTATACAAATTGCTAGAGTAAACATATACAAATTCTGAATTTATACAGAATTATACAAATTCTAGCAAAACTAATCAAACTTTAGTTACGTTCAATAATTAATCAAAACTAATAACCATTAAATATTTTGCATTTTGCATAATTTTTCCTAATAATCTAGGTAAAATCGTAATTTAATTTCTTTTTTCTCAACAAAATTTTGTTTCCTGATGAACCCTATAAGTTATTAGACTTTAGATGGACACACATATATATACTCTTCAAACTCGTTGGATTATGTATCCAATTGATGGAGACTCATAAATATGATATAATAAAATATTATTTTCATGTTTAATTATGATACAATAAAATATTATTTTCATGTTTAATTATGATACAATAAAATATTATTTTCATGTTTAAATAGTGTTAAGTCCTTTATATATAATTTAAGTAATTAATTTATTGCTTATAAAGTCGAACAGTAATTTTAGGTCTAATAGATTATGGATAAGAATATCATAAATTGATCATCTGTGTTTATTTCAACGGATATGATTTTTTACTCAACTATATCATTTGTCAATGATCGACCACTTGATATTGATATAAATAAGACTACTCTTTGGATAAGTAAGTAATTAAATAAATAAAAAAAGGACTTAACACTATCTAAACATGATAATAATACTATATCGGCCATTTTTATTTGTCCCCTATTAATTTGGCACAAGGATTAAGAAGTAGTAAATGATAGAGGTAAGTTAACTAAATCGTCTTTTGAATATAATAAATACAATGTCTTAAAAATGTAATAAGGAGATGAAAATAATTAATGATAAGGATAAATTAGGAACTAAGTTTTAAAAAATATCTTGATTTTATGAACTGAAAAGTATTATTGCATATTCCAAAATACTATAGTGGGCAAACAAAGATGGACGGAGGAAGACCTAATTAGTTTAAGAACAAGTAAATCAATGATTGTACAAAGCACTTATTTGGAACAAGGTTGTACTTTGATAACCTACACTTGTTCTTAAACTCATTGGATTATGTCACCAATTCATGAGTACTCATGTAATATAATGTCTCACAAATTAGTACTTCTTAATATAATTATACGTGATCAATTACTTGTGCTTGTTATATGAGTACTCATATGATACAATATAATACTATTTTCATGTTTAAATAGTGATAAGTCTTTAATTATAATTTGGTTAATTAATTTATAGTTTATTTAATTTAATTAATAGTAGTACTTTGAAAATTATTACTTGTTCTCAAATTCATTAGATCATATATCCAATTAATGGGACTCTCATATGATAGTAGAGGATTGGTTTTATGTTTCAATAGTGCCAAGTCCCTTGTTATAAATTTAATTAGTTAATTAATTATTCTTTTAGCCAAATGGTATGCTTTGAGGATCATTACTTATTTTCAAACTCGTGATATATTAGATTATGTGTTCAATTGATAGTGGCTTCTATATCATATAATAAATTATTAATTTAAATAGTGTTAAGTTCTTTATTGCAATTTAATTTATTAATTGCTTTTTAGCTAAATAATAGTTTAGCGTATTTATACCAAGTGGTCGATTAATAACAAATGATTTAGTTGAGTAGAAAAATAAAAACATTTTCTCAAACTTGACATATGTGGATTTATAATACTTGTTTGTAGTTGATGATGGTTGATGAAGTGGTTGAGCTTTCACAATAATGACATGATTAATTAGAGATAATAATTATTAAATTGAATAATATTGGGTGATAGCTAGGAATAACAATGACTAGATTGGAGAATCTTTCCATCACTGAAGAATGATTTTTTAATGAATAATCCAAATTGTTGGGCAAAATAGGGACCTAAAACGGGAGAAATTTATTTTTTATTCTAAATCGATTGAGTTAAAAAATATTAGAGCCCCGCCTAATTCAAATCGAATTGGTATTGCAGAGCCCATTCGGGAGAGATGTTCCCAACAAGATCTTTTCCATATCCAAAATTCCAACCCGAGAACTCTGTTAAAGATAAAACAATCGCACCACTACATCATAACCCATGTTGGTAAAATCAGATATTCCATATTAAAATTCTTACATTAAGAGATTTTCTTTCCTAATTTTAGCTATAAAATTGTTTTACCCAAAAGGGTAATAATATATCCAAAGAGAAATTTTTTGTAGAACTCCCTTTTGAAAATGGCCTTTTTAGGCATGGAGACCCAAGAATGTATATCAAGGAAATTGGTCATCATTTGGGCTTCTTTTATATACTAGTATAAGAGAGATAAGTTAAGCCCATTATGTAACCAAAAATGGGCCAACGAGGGCTTTAGGGACAAGGCGTTAAACCCTAACCCTAATGGTTGTGGCAAACACCTATATATATATATCGTTCAATAATTCATTAGTTCATCATCTTTATCCTCTATTCTTTGTTGTTGTTTATCTACAGAGGCGTTTGGATTTTTTTGCTTCTTCAGGTTCTGTGTATAATTTGACTATGATTTTTCTGTTTGTGAAATGAAATTTATCAATGAGTTGGCTATGATGCTCAAATCTACCTATTTGCTGAAAGGAGATTTACTCCATCTGTGATTATACATTTAACCAATGGATCCTTCTGAGCCTGCTCATATTATTTTTGTTTTTTCTTAAAACTTTTTATTGATTTGTAGCTTTTTTATGTTTCGGTTATTCTGAACCATTGAAGTGACGAAATCCGATTCAGGAAAGTTCACATGTCGACCAAAATAATATTCAGACTACAATTATCTGATCAATGGTTCAAACTCTTTTTTATTTTGTTTTTCAAAGCTCAATTTACATGTTAGATCTAGTATTTAATGGAATTTTGTTATTTTTTCTGATGGATTTATGCTGAAGAGCATAGTTTGCCATTGACTAAATTTAAAGTTTTTGCTTGCAATCGTATTTGAAAATTTCTTGGTATGTTCTGTACCATTGAAGGGATGAAATCCGATTCAGGAAAGTTCATGTGTCGACCCAAAAAAAATTCAGACTACAATTATCTGATCAATGGTACACCATATTTTTGAGCCTTTGCTTTCTATTTTTTCCGTTAAAAACAAAACAAATTTTGGTGCTTTTATGCTTTTAGCAGTCTAAGGGTTTATAAACCTTGTAATGATTCAGTAGATTTTAAACATGTTTAGCCTGAGAAACCAAAATAAGATATTATCATTTAGAAAAATTGACAAAGAGCATTGTACCAAATTAAGTCTCATGGAAAATCTGTTTTTGTTTTATTAACCCCAAAATTTTGGAAAAGATCCCGTGATTCGTATTTTTTATTAAGAAAAAGAACACAAATAATGGTTTAAAAAAAAAACGTATTAGGCAGTGAAAAAAAGCATAAGTAAGAAAAGCAATAAGCAATCAACAATACAAAATGATATGGTAACCAAAAATCGGAAAAAATTCACTACAACACTTTATATTTTGTGTCTCGTCAAAATATTAAATAAAATTCAGTAGTAAAGAAATTTTAGTGAAGGAAAAAAGTATCCATATTTAATAATATGCATTTTTGAACATTAATTCAAAGCTTTGAATCTTGACATCCTTATCTTGTGTATTCTTGAAAGTTGCACTTCAACGAATGTGTTGTATATTTATATCTTTATTTTCTTGGAGTGCATGTGTGTAGAAAAACTTTAGCGAAATCTGTTCTGTTCTATCTTTTATGAATCCTCCTTTTAAAATCAAAGAATTTTACAAGTTTTTCATAAACTTCTTTAAGCAAACAGTCTATTGTTTTTTTAAAAACTATTTCAATTCAAGTTATCAATTTATATAACAATATGAAAAATTCTTGACTAATTTAATCAATATGAGGATTACAAACAAGTTTTTCAAATATGCTTCATGCATTTTAAATTTTCAAATACTTTCATATCAATTTTGTTTAATACTAAATGCATGACATTTTTTAGTATCTAGATTGCAAGTCAAATAATCTTTACGCTTACCAACATGCACCATTCCACTTGTTATAGTAGACCATAGAATTTAGATCCTTATAATCTTTTACAATATTGTACTATATTGTATCAAAGATATCATTGACATAATATCTTTTTTGTCAATTTGCAATGCGACATAACTTGTTGAGATCTCATCACTTTATTATTTTCACATAGCTACCCCTCTCATGAGATTTCATAAAGTGTTATGTCATAAGCTCTTCAAAAGCATATTGCCTCTTAATTTTGATCATTTGTTCCTTTTTTTCTTTTCAAGAATTATCTTATTTGCGATCAATTGTATGTTTCATGCATGTCATAGACTCTGTTCTTCGTGGACATTCAATAAGGACATTTCACTCTTATTTTATTATTATCTCTCCCTCATATTAAACAACATAATATATATTTCAACCTACCTTCGAGAATCCATCTCTTATGCATCATGCTATATTTATTAATCATATACCACATATTAAAATTATTAGATGGACGTTATATGGTCCCTGACTATAAATCAATTGAGAGGGAAATTGATCATAATATATTAGACTTGATATATATCTTTATTTACAATTTATCATATTCAAACCATGTATCTTTGTTCTCATAAGCAATGATTGACCATTTATATGAGGCATTTAGTATCAATCATCTTGGATATTTATCAATATAATCAAGATGAAGTAACTTGATTATATATTCTGAAAGTTGTGCTCTTAACTTAATTATCTTGCACAAATAATTTTGTAAATGTCAAACTTTAGGTTAACAATAAATGCACATGTGATCATTTCATAGATGCACCCATTTATAATATCGTATAACAGTGAACAAGCCTATTTTCATACTTTCAGAATTTAGGAAATTCAGTCCCAGCATTAGTTGATTCAATCAACTTATCATGAGAATAAACAATCTTGAAGAATTTTTTATTTCTTCAATATATGTCTAATAAGTAAACTCCATGTTTACCATGACACGTGCCTTTTGCTTTAGTATATTTTGATCTACTATTACATGATCAAATTTCAAATTTATTACCCAGGGAGTAATTTTCATATTTATTTCTTCTCAATTACTCAATCTCTCTTCTGGAGATGAGTCGTGATCCTATCACAATGAAGTGCATATTCATATCGAGAAGTTTTATTAAATACTATCACATTCACTTCAGAGAATGGATCTGTATCAGTAGCTTTTGTCAAAAAGTTCTTATTCTTCAAGAATGGAACACAATCATCTTTGCATATCACTTTTTGATAGCTTAGTACCCCATTCCATGTTCATTTGCATTATTCAATCACTTGTCTTCTTTCAGACATTATGCAGTGCTATCACATTCACCTTAAGGAATGAAACATTTTTAATGGAATATATTTTATGTTTTCATCAAAAACACATTATTTTTTTAATCATCATTATATTATTAATACGGTGCATTGGAACTTGAACCCAATATCTTACTCTTATAAAGATATCTTGGATCATGAATCAATGAGGGTTGATCTCAAGTCTTATTATCATAGTGCATCGGGACTTTAACCCGATGTCTTACCCTTTTTGGTGCAATAGAACTTGGATCTATCATCTTACCATCAGTCAACAATATAATAATCAAGCATACTAAAAATTATTTGAAATCGTGCATAACTTTATCAGAAACTTTGAATATAATTAGAGTTGTCCATATGGGCTAAGACCTGTTGGGTCGGCCTGGCCTAACCCGTGATTTAGCAAGGTTGGGCTATGATTTTTGGAGCCCATTTAAAAAATGGGCTTTTTAGCCCAACTCGAATAAGCCTGCTGATATGTGGCCGGGCTTTTGCAATATGGGTTGAGCCGACCCGTGGGCCGAATTAAAAATAAAAATAAAATAGAGTATTAAAAATAATAAGAGTCCAAACTCAAAGTTCATTTAAATAGTTTAAATATTAAATTTTAGATACAAATTATATTTTTATAATATATACTCTCTCAGTCCATCTTTATTTGTCCCTTATTGACTTGACACAAGATTAAGAAATAATAAATAATAGGGGGTAATTTTACTAAATCACCCTTTGAATATAATAAATATAATGTCTTGCAAAATGTAACAAAAAATAACTATAAGTAATGATAAGGATAAACTAAGAACTAAGTGTGAAATTATCTCTTAATTTCATAAAGTCGACAAGTATTGTTGGACATTTTAAAATAGTATAGTGAACAAGTAAAGATGGACGAAGGGAGTAATAGTAACACTAATACTATATAATATTGTCCTATTTCTATTTATTTTAATATTTTTAAATTATAATTTAATTTTAAAAAATATACTATGTAAGAGTGTGGACGACCACCCGGCAAGGCCCACAACCCACGTACTAATAGGCTGGGCTAGCTATTTTCTAGCCCATAAAGAAAAGGGGCTAGCCCGACCTGACCTGTCAAATTTCAAAGCAGGTATGGGCTGGGCTAGCCCATATTGATAACAATAAATATAATAATATAATATTATATTAACAACTTCACAACAATAAAATACTACAAAACTATAAATATGTATTTGTGAGTTTCAACCAATCACCACACTATCATTACATATCGTTACAACAATAGTAGTTAGTATTAATTTTGACATGATTAATCACTTCAATAAATATGCATACTAGAGTATATGTATTTTCAATAAGCAAATAAATTTAGAGTATTATATAAGAAATCAAAATCAAATTAAATTTGATTCAATAATGAACTATAATATTATGAATAAATAAATTAATACTAATTAAAAATTAGTATTCAAATCATTCAATTTCAATTTATAGTCAATAATCATTCAATTTCAATTTTTAGCCAATAATCATTAAATGTACGGGATGAAAAACATTGCACCTTTATCAAGGTGAATGATATGTGTCCATAATCATATCATGTGTCAATAATTTTGCAAATATCAAGTTGCAAGATGACTATATATTTCCATAATCATATTATTTGTGTCTTTGCAAATATCAAATTACAAGATAACAATAACGAGATTATTTAGATAAAAAATTTTATTAGGTCCATGCAATATCTAAATGACCCAATAAGTGGGTGAATAGGTCCACAACAAATATCCCAAACTTTCATTGATAATATGTGTCCATAATCATATCATGTGTCAATAATTTTGCAAATATCAAGTTGCAAGATAACTATATGTTTCCATAATCATATTATTTGTGTCAATAATTTTGCAAATATCAAGTTACAAGATGACAATATCAAGATTATCTAGATGGACATTTATTAGGTCCATGCAATATCTAAACGACCCAGGTGAATAGGTCCACAACAAATATCCCAAACTTTCATTGATAATATGTGTCCACACTCATATCATGTGTCAATAATTTTGCAAATATCAAGTTGCACGATGACTATATGTTTCCATAATCATATTATTTGTGTCAATAATTTTGCAAATATCAAGTTACAAGATGACAATATCAAGATTATCTAGATGGAACATTTATTAGGTCCATGCAATATCTAAATGACCCAATAAGTGGGTGAATAGGTCCACAACAAATATCCCCAAACTTTCATTGATAATATGTGTCCATAATCATATCATGTGTCAATAATTTTGCAAATATCAAGTTACAAGATAACAATAGCAAGATTATCTAGATGGACATTTATTAGGTCCATGCAATATCTAAATGACCCAGGTGAATAGGTCCACAACAAATATCCCCTAACTTTCATTGATAATATGGGTCCACAATCATATCATGTATCAATAATTTTGCAAATATCAAGTGGTAAGATGACTATATGATTCCATAATCATATTATTTGTGTCAATAATTTTGTAAATATCAAGTTACAAGATGATAATAGCAAGATTATCTAGATGGAACATTTGTTAGGTCCATCCAATAGATCCACAACAAATATCCCCAAACTTTCATTGATAATATGTGTCCATAATTATATCACGTGTCAATAATTTTGCAAATATCAAGTTACAAGATGAGTATATGTTTCCATAATCATATTATTTGTGTCAATAATTTTGTAAATGACAATAGCGAGATTATCTAGATGAAACATTTATTAGTTCCATGCAATATCTAAATGACCCACTAAGTGGGTGAATAGGTCCACAACAAATATCCCCAACTTTCATTGATAATGTGCTAAAATATACAAGTATTGGAATTATTAACCTTCTGACTTATAGAATGTGTTTCAACATAGATATAAGATATTCAAGACATAGCAGAATTATACTCATGAATAGACTTATATCCAATATGTACAACCATCTTATCAGAATTGATTGTACTCGTGAATGTACAATATCTTTAAGTGGTAATATCTTTCTCTTAGGCTTTTCCACAAAACAAGTGGATCCTTAGTTGAGAGAGATTTATATTTTCAAAATTGCATCAGTTCTTGCCCAAACTATGAAGACAACGAACTCAAGTTTCATAAAATTAGTTACTATAAAAAAGAAGACAGAATGACCTAATAGGCCCTTATACTTGGTCCCGTTTGTCACCTAGGACCATATACTTAGAACTTTGCTAACTAAACCTTTAAACTAGACAAATTCCAACCTTTTAAACCCCTCCAACTTATCATGTCTCCTCAATCGCGCTAATGTCACACTCCATGTCAGATCAGATTTGCCACATAATTTTTTATTTTTTACAACAATTTTTTTTTGTCAAAAAAATCAAAATCCTGATAATTTTCAGCCTTTTCCCTTCAAACACAAGTACACCAACCCCTTCTTTTTCAGCCCCAAAAACCAGAGAGGAGAGTAACACAGCCGCCATAAAAAATGGTACAATGGCTTACTCACCGTAAACGGCCCAGCTATGCCACCAAATCCAATCAACATAACGTGGTCAAAACCCCAAGTGGGAAGCTGATTTACCAAACTACAAAGAAGAGGGCTAGTGGACCTAAGTGCCCTGTAACTAGAAGAGAATTCAAGGGATTCAACACCAATCTACAAGAAAAAGTTTAATTTTTTTTTGTCAGATCATCAAAACCCAAATCAATAAAACATCAAATTTTTCAAAAAAAACCCACCTCCAATTCAGCTCAAGAAACAAAACCCACCAAAAATCCAACTCCAAATTATCAAAAAACTTGTCTTTTCCATGTCAAATCAAACCCAAATTAAGAAAAAAAAGACCATTTACGTAAAACTCTGTAGGAATAAGCTAAAGTAGAATGGGTAGTACAATTATCCACTGTATTAGAGAAACAAAATGGATGAATTTTTTTTTAAATGGATAAGAGAGAAAAAGAGAAATTGAACTTGAAATCAAGAGGATGAGAAGAAAAATAGGTAAAAAAGGACCGTAAATGGAGTAGCTACTAATATAGGGTATGGATTTTTTGAAGAAAATGAGTATCGAAACAAGAGCAAGAGCAAAACTCACTTTAGCAGAAAAATAATTTTCCAAGAAGAAATTATGGCCAACAAGAAGAAATTTCAAGAGAAGAAATTTGGAGAGACAAAAATAAGAAGAAAATTGAAGAATTTTGAGAAGAAATGGGGATTTATAATATTTGGGCATTAGGGGAAGAAGATGACCGTTAAAGGGGTTTTTACAAACTCTTCACGCTCCAAAATGGAGTGAATCTCACACACATGACCTGGTATGCCACTTAGGATGACAGGTCAGAAAAAAGTGTTTAAAATGTACCTTTTGAGTAGGTACAAAGGTTTAGTTGACAAAGTTCTAAGTATAAGGTCCTAGGTGACAAACGGAACCAAGTATAAGGGCCTATTAGGTCATTCCGCCTAAAAAGAATGAAAATATACCTAAACCTTCAAAGCGCTAATAACGTGTTATAAAAGTATATAAAACCATACAAAGAATAAGTGTTATAAAAGTATATAAAACCATACAAAGAATAACGTGTTATAAAAGTATCTCTTGAAAATATTCAAATGTCTATTACAATGAAGGAAACCCTTTTATTTATAGGCAAAAAATGACTTGGTATCCAAGTAGGATTCTAACTCTTAAATAATTCTATATAATAGACATTCACTGTAACACAAACATGTTTATAACAAATAAGAAATTTGCATGCTCATTATTATCCTAAAAAAGTATTTGAATATAATTCTGACATATTATGGGAAGTAGGTTGGAACTAAGGGGGTCCAACATAATAAGCAAACTTCAACTTGACATTGTGAAACACAACCTCCTCCTAAATTGTTTGAAACAGAACAGTCTATCTGCAGAGTGTAGTTTTGGCTTACAGAAATAATTCCTACCCGTATAATTTTGGCTTACAGATATAACTCCTTTTGATTTTTTTGAATTGGAAATTCTTTATTCATTATACCAGAATCTGGACCTTTACAGTGTATAAAAGTTACTTATCTTTCCCGGACTTCTGCTCTCCACCAATACGTGGCAACTCTGGCATAGGTCGCCCTAGGCGTAGCTGGATGCACACATGAACGATATTTGGTGCTGCCTCTATGATTAATTTTTCTGCTTCCTCTGCAATTTTTATGGCATCCCTGAAAAATTAACAAGCAGCCCAAGTAGAATGAATGAGGGAATTACCAGATCGAATACAGAGATCTGATGCCTCGTGTAAATTGGACTAGTGTTAAGTGAAGTGTTATGAATGGTTCTACCTAATCAAGAGATCAGGAGGCATAGATACTTCCACTTGAAGTAAAACCTGTCCTTGGAGCAGATGTGGAGTCACACGCTCAACAATCATCTTCTGAAAAACCCATAAAAACATGATCATTCCAAAGCATAAAGGATGGGATGGACATGGAAGGAAATTAACCCCTTGTTTGGATGATTGTCACCCATTGTATTGCATTGTATTGTTAGTGCAAGTACACGTACAATGTTTTGATTGTTATTAAATTCGTTGTCAGGTAACAACGAAAAGACCCTTTTAATGTGACTACTGATTTGGTGTGGTTGCGTCGTTACTTTAATATTTTCTTCTCATTTTTTTTACTTTATTTATTATTTAATAATTCTATTTTATCATTCACCCTATCTTTTCATAGTATCTTCCACATACCCTATAATTTCTTGTAGGTTTATCATTCAAATTATGGGTATATGACATTATATAACGATGGAGAGCAATACAATCTATCCAAGCATTGTATTCATTGAAACAATACAGTACGATACAATACAATACATCACAATAAAATACAATATATTATGAAACAATACATAACAACCATCCAAATAAAGTGTAAGTTCGCAGAGGCTATATCTTAGTTACTGTATCATCTCACTAAGCACATCTAAGAGTAAAGAACTAATGTGATCACACTAGACCGTAATGGAACAAAAGAAGGTGAATTAGGATAAATGAAGTAGCATCAAGAATCCAAGAGAGTCAACTACGAAGCCTCATGCACACTACATTATCCAAATAAAAAAAAGCTAAACTTTCACTTCTGGAAAAGGAACCAAAAAGGAAATCTAGAAAGAGAGGAGATACCTGAGAAAAGCTTGTAGATAAAATGTTGCAAACTGTATTTTCAATATCCGCATCCGTTGTGTTAGCACTCCTCTGTTGAAACACAACAGCTGGTGGAATGTGTATAGTTGATGGTTCTACAAGTTGGGATGAAAAATGTTACCAGCAAGGTAGCAACAACAATCAGAAGAAAGTTAACCCTGCAATTGCTATCAATATCTTTTCATGATGACAAGACTGCATTGCATATGCCCACGGATCGCGAGCTAATAGTAAACTGGACCAACAACTTATACCTAGCCCATGGCTTGAGGTCCCTCAACCATGTTCAGCATTCCGGGTTTTGCAAAAGTTCTCTGTTTTCTATTTTTAGGTTATCATTTGTTTAGCATTTCATAACACTACTATAAACAATTCTAACACTACATTAACACATGCAGATGTGAGAAAAGTCAACAGTACCTATGTGTACGAAGACTTCAGCTATTTCGGGATGTAACCGCTGGATTTCGCAGCTGACGTTTTCCCCGATCTCATGTGCAGCACTCACACTAGAAAAGGGGTCAACCTGCAAATAGCAAGTGCACTTTAAATCTGCCTGACATCCTCATGAATACAAAAATTGATAGGAAAATATCCCTACGATGAACTACTTAACATGACAAACTACCTCAACTATAGCATCAAGATAGAGATATGAGCCAGCCCTCCTTCCTCTCAGGTGACTGCAACCCTGCAGAGGTCAAACAATATGTTTATTCATTAATATCATTCTCACATATGCAGAAAACACCATCACCAACAAAGAAATATGCGGGAGGAACATGTGCATAGTGCACAAACACAAGAAAATATTATGTCAAACATTAAGTTTCCACATAGTGCACAAAAACAAGAAGATGTTGCATCAAACATCTAGTTCCCCAAACGTTTATTATAGAATACAAGAAACAAGGAATATTGTGATAGAGGAGATAACAAATTTAGTCAATTGAACATAATCTGGAACAGTGTCCTAAGGTGAAGCGATTAAGTATAGTACTCTAACTAAACCTTCAACACATGTTTCTCAAATATCTCATAAGCATACATAATTAGGTGCTTGTATTCAATTATTGCTTCTTTATTAGGACACTAGACCTGATGAGATTCCGGTAAGATTTTTGGAAGAACATGGTCAAGGATCACATAGTAGAGTAGTTGACTAGACTGTTCAATGCTATTATGAAGACTGCCAAGATGCTGGATGAATGGAGGAGGAGTACAATGGTTCCACTGTACAAGAATAAGGGTGATATTCAAAAATGTAATAATTACAGGGGTATCAAGTTGTTAAGTACACTATGAAGGTATGGGAGAGAATGGTGGAGATGAGGGTGAGAAACGTAGTGTCTATCTCAGAGAATCAGTTTAGATTCATGCCAGGACGGTCGACTACTGAAGCAATTCACCTTATTCGAAGATTAGTGGAGAAATATAAGAAAAGAAAGAAGGACCTTCATATGGTGTTCATCGATCTCGAGAAGGCCTACGAGAAAGTACCGAAGGATGTCCTATGGAGGTGTTTAGAGGTGAAAAGTGTCCCAATGGCGTATATTAGGGTGATAAAGGACATGTACGATGGAGCCAAAACTCGGGTGAGAGCGTTGGGAGGAGACTCAGAATATTTTCCTGTTGAGATGGGACTTCATCAAGGATCTGTTTTGAGCCCTTTTCTGTTTGCTTTGGTGATGGATGAGCTGACGAGATCTATCCAGGAGGAGGTTCCATGGTGTATGTTGTTTGCAGATGACATAGTACTAATTGATGAGACCCGGACCAAAGTTAATGACATGTTGGAGGTTTGGAGACACACCTTGGAGTCCAAAGGATTCAAACTAAGCAGGACCAAAACAGAATACTTGGAGTGCAAATTTAGTGTTGCAAGTGATGAAGCAAAAATTGATGTGAGGCTTGCCACTCACCCTATCCCCAAGAGGGAAAGCTTTAAGTATCTGGGGTCCATTATCCAGAGTAATGGGGATATCAACGATGACGTCACACACCGTATTGGGGCAGCATGGACAAAATGGAGGCTTGCATCGGGAGTATTGTGTGATAAGAAGATACCACCTAAACTCAAAGGTAAGTTTTACAGAATGCCTGTTAGACCATCTTTGTTGTATGGGGTGAAGTGTTGGCCGATAAAGAATGCACATGTTCAGAAGATGCAGGTCGCAGAGATGAGGATGTTGAGATGAATGTGTGGTCACACCAGGAGTGATAAGATAAGGAATGAGGCCATTCAGAAGAGGCTAGAGGTGGCCCCTATAGCTGACAAGATGAGGGAAGCGAGACTACGATGGTTTGGACATGTGCAGAGAAGGAGTACCGATGCTCCTGTTAGGAGATGCGAAAGGCTGGATTTAGGAGTTACATGGAGAGGTAGAGGTAGACCGAAGAAGTATTGGGGGGAAGTGATTAGACAAGACATGGTGAAACTTGATCTCACCAAGGACATGACCCTAGATAGGAAGGAGTGGAGGTCACGTATTAGAGTAGCAGGATAATGGGTTAGATAGGTAGGAGTTGTCTGTTGTCGTCTCTATCTGTAAATTATTCCGTATTTAATTGTTATCGTGCTTTCCGTTATTAATCATTTGTTTGTTTACTTTCTCTCTCTCTTCCTCTGCTGTTTTATATATCTAGCTTTTTCTACTTGTGGGTTTTGTGACGAGGGTCCCCAGGAAATAACCCCTCTTCCTCTATGAGGTAGTGGCAAGGTCTGCGTACATTCTACCCTCCCCAGACCCCACTTGTGGGATTCCACTGGGTATGTTGTTGTTGTTGTATTAGTACAAAATAAATTGATACAAGTAAATCAAGTACATTCTATCTGTTCACAAAAGAAACTGCAATGACCATTATTCTTTTTCCTACTGGGAATACTCAATTTAATGTACTTAGATAAGTGTGATGACCTGCCACATCATCACAACACATAGGCTCCACATGGCATAAAAGTTGTGTATGTGGAAGCTTACATAGGAAAGAAGACTAGACTTAGTGGAATATTCTAAAAAATGTGGGGATTTCCCATGGTAGATCCTAGAACATCATAGATTTACATAGGAAGTCCTTTTGCCCAATCTGCTATCCGAAAGAAAAGGGAATGGCTCGGCTATCCCACCTAGCCAAGCCAGAAAAATAGATTAGATATAAATTAGATAAAATAAATGAGTTGAAAAAAAAAAGGAAAAAAGGAAAAAAGGAATACTTAAGCTGATTCCTAAAATATTCTAGGATTGTAAAGTATTCTGGAGAAAAAACTTAATTGTAAATATTCAGGGACTTGTTTAATAATTAGTTACATATTAGTCCCTAAGTAAGTAGTATAAATAAGGGGCCTCCATTTGTAAAATCATTGGGCAAAAATCAATCAAAGTTCTCTCCAAATATTCCTCCTATCAATTCTCTTGCGTTCTCTCTACCATAGAGTCTTAGACCGACTTGGCAAAGCAAGATCATGAGCAAGTACTGCAAGAACGTGAGCAAGTTGTCAAGTGTCGCACGTGTGCTTAGTAGAAGACTAAGAATGTGGTATAATAGGTGGCAACTACGGGTATGACAAACACAAATAAATCAACACCGCTAACACAAGTCAATGTCAACCAGGATGCCGTCAATAAGAAGGTCTAGCAAAAAAGGAATGATGCCAACAAAAACCAAGAGATGCCGCTCGAGATTGAGCAAAATGAAGAGCTTACATCCCAAGAACTTTCTACCACTGAGGCGAGCGAGGATGATGTGGAGATCCTGCCCAAGGATGTCTCGCTTGGTAGAGAGTGGGTCACGAAGGTTTATGCAGGTATGAATGCAGTTGAGATTACATCCCAAGAACTTTCTACCACTGAGGTGAGCGAGGATGATGTGGAGATCCTGCCCAAGGATGTCTCGCTTGGTAGAGAGTGGGTCACGAAGGTTTATGCAGGTATGAATGCAGTTGAGATATTTTGCCAATGCTTGGGGAAGGTAGATCGAGATCATCCAAAGTGACTTGGATGGACGTACACAGATACAGATAGAGATAGAAATGAGAAGATGTCGCTACCTTAGAGTGCAGACTTAGGAGGCGTTAATAGAGGCACTCAAAGAGCAGGTCAATGCTGGCGTGCCTGAGAATGCTAGGAATGTTGTCGTGACGAGGGGGGAAAGATCGAGGCTCCCAAGTCACCAATGGTCAAAGGAGTTCGTAATGCATAAGAAGTAGAGAACTTCCTTTGACACTTGGAGAACTATTTCCGATGTGAAGATATAAGGGATGATGATGCTAGGATCAATACTGCAGTGTTGTACTTGTTCGAGACTACCATGCTATGGTGGAGACGAAAGTTGACTGATGCGGAGAGAGGTTTGTGCACAATTAGCACGTGGGACCAGTTCAAGCGGCAATTCCTCCCAAATAATGTCTTATACGAGGCAAGGTGCAAACTTCGAAAATTGAAGTAGTCAGGGAGCATACTATGAGGAAAATTGAAGTAGTCAGGAGCATACTGTGAGACCCCGTGTTTCTCGTCTTCCATAATATACATAGTATGGCATGTGAGACATATGATTTTAGATAGCAACTAAGGATAATAAGGCTGCAAATCAGTGATAATATCAAGGAATTAAAGTTTTAAGTCAAAGAAATCCCCAAAATATATATTTGGGATTAAAGAAATGGCCCGAGTGACACCTCGCCCTTTTCGAGAAGTTTAAATTTTCACTTTTCGAATGAGAATAAGAGTGCATAATTTGATAATAATGGATTTTTAAGGGGTATTTTAATAGCACAAAGGTCATATATTAAGTTTTGGACTCAAGAAAGTTGCAAGATAAAAGGTTGGCCAAAGTTATCGTAAGCTTCTTTAAAAAATCCTTCTTAAATTTGGGTCAAATGTACAGACCATATCTCCCAAAATATAAGGGGTTCATAGGATGTCTCCTTTTTGCTGTACAGATGGGTATGGTCGGGGCTTTGTCTCGGCAGTGTTAATGACACTCTTAGAGACAATTGTGGACATGCTATTTTGGGTTGGTTCCTTTGCAACTTTTAGTCTCCAGCAATAGGTCTGGCATGTATATATATGTGTGTGCGCATGTACCTTTTGTTGTGGCAGCCTCGTTAGCTAGCTAGTACTTTATTATTTTGGTTTACTTATCTTGATGTACATGATTTATTGTTGACCAAGTCATGACCTAAATTGCCCAGGCTTAGTTTTTCAGATGTCATGCTGCCCGATCTTTTGGTCCCTGGTTTAGTTAGCTAGCATATTCAGTGGTTTACTTGGCCAATGGTGGTATCGAGTGCAAGTCACGCCTCCCCTTTTTTGGGGGCATGACACATACACAATATATCAAAGAGTTCACCACTCTTATGCATCAGATCCCTAACCTTACCAACGATGACTTGTTGTTCCATATGTATGGTTTGCGGAATTGGGCTAAGCAAGAGTTGCAACACCGATAAGTAACAAATATAGACTAAGCCATAATGGATGCTAAGTCTTTGATGGATTTCCGACATGACAATTACAACAAGAATAAAGGCAAGGAGTCGAAGGGTATCAACGCCAAAGGTGGGGGAGATCATGAGAAAAAATAAAGAGACCTACCAACAAAGCATTAAGACGCAAGATGTCCACAAGTCCGATTTTAAGAAGGTTAGTGGACGCCAAAGCTATGCCGAGAAAAAAGGGTTGCTATATATGCGGAGGTCCACACAGTTTCAAGAATTGTCCCGACTTAAAGAGTCTTAGTGCGATGGTGTGTGAGTAGAAAGGACAAAGACAAGGAGAGAGTTCGAGTGCATCACAGTTAAGTATGATAGGACTATAAGGAGCTGTCAAGAAGCAATCTATCCAACCCAATAATGATGGGAATCAGTACCTGGATCTCACCATCAACAAAAAGCCCACTCGTGCACTAGTAGACACTGGAGCAACTCATAATTTTGTGACCAAGACCGCAGTAAAGAGACTAGAATTGAAGCTCGCTCCAACTAACTTTTGTGTTGACACCGTAAATACGAGGGGGGCTCAAAAATGCTCATGGTGTAGCCAAGGGTGTTGGTGTCAAATTGAGCAATTGGAAAGGTACGACAAATTTTATTACCACTGGGATGGATATCTTCGATATTATTTAGGGCAAGCATTCTTTAGATACTGTCATCGACCCTTACCTCCAAAGTCTCTTGGTCATGGAATAAGAAAGAACGGTGCCTAGGGTAACTATGTTGCACAAGAAAGCCAAGTATAACTTTTGGATATGTAATTAGTCAAAGGGCTTAAAAAGGGCGATCCAACATTCATAGCAACCATTGCAAATATGAAAAAAGACATGGGTTCCCAAGAGACACTTGTCTCATTGCATAAAGAAGCTACTAAAAGAAAATATAGATGTCATGCCTGATGAGCTACCTAAGCACCTGGCCCCTAGGCGTAAGGTAGATCACAAGATTGAGTTGGAGCAATGAGCTAAGCCACCCACATTTGCTCCTTGTCGCATGACATCACCTGAATTGGAGGAGCTTAGAAAACAATTGGAAGAGCCACTGGATATCGGTCACATCCGTCCATCAAAGACACCCTTTGGTGCATAGGTGTTATTCAAAAGGAAGAAGGATGGATCAGTGCACTTATGCATAGATACCGAGCACTAAACAAGGTCAAAATGAAAAACAAGTATCCAATTCCGCTAATAATTGATCTATTTGATAGACTTGGATAAGCCAAGTACTTTACCAAGGTAGATTTTTGCAAAGGCTACTACCAGGTACGTATTGCAGAACAGGATAAACCGAAAACAACATGTATGACGAGATTTTGGAGTCTCTGAGTGGTGGGTAATGCCCTTCGGCTTAACCAACGCACCTGCTATATTTTGCACCCTCATAAATAAGATTTTTCATTCTTATCTTGATAGCTTCGTGGTAGTATACTTAGATGATATAGTCATCTACAACAACACCTTAGAGGAGCATGTGAAAGAGGGTTTTCCAAGTCTTGCGGGAGAATGAGTTATACATCAAGAGGCAGAAATATGAGTTTGCATAATTAAAAGTACACTTCTTGGGTCATGTTATCAGTAATGGAGAGTTTTAAGCATGGACAAGGCTAAGGTACAAGCTGTCCAGGAATGGGAGGCACCTACAAAGGTAACTGAGTTGAGATCCTTCCCTAGCCTTGTTAACTATTATCCCCAGTTCATCAATGGATACTCATCCAAGCCAGCACTATTAACCAAGTTGCTAAAGAAGAACAACCATGGGTCTGGACGGAACATTGTCAAAAGGCATTTGAAGTCCTTAAGACAGTTGTGATTGAGGAGCCAATCTTGGCATACAGGACTTTACTAAGACATTCGAGGTGCACACAGATGCGTCCGATTTTGCCATTGAAGGTGTCTTGATGCAGGTAATCACTCGATAGCATTTGCAAGAAAAGGAGATGACTGCCATTATGTGTTATCTTCGCACATGGAGACATTAGCTGCTCGGGTCAAAGTTTGTTGTCAAGACTGACAATGTTGCCACTAGTTACTTTGGAATGCAAAAGAAGCTGGCTAGGTGGGAGGACTCTTTGGATGTGTTTGATTATGTGCTAAAGTATAAGCCAAGCAGGCTAAGTATCGTGGCTGATGCCTTAGGCCAAAAAGCTGAACTTGTTGTCGTCACTACCACAAGTTGGAACCTTCGAGATGCTATAAAGGAGGGTATGCAGTATGATCCAGTGGCTAAGGAAAGATGAGGCGTTTTTGGGTGGAGGATAGTCTATTGCTCACCATTGGGCGGAGGGTATACATGCCTAAGTTTGGAGATATTAGGCGGCATAAAGCCTTGAGGGCTGGTCATCCAGGCCAATGTCGCACCAGGGCCTTGATCGAGTCGGTCTATTATTTATCCGCATGCAAGAGGACATAAAGTGCTATGTACAAACTTGTCTTGTATGCCAACAATACACGGTTGAGCAGAGATGGCCCGGAGGACTTTTAAAGACCCTACCAATTGCAGAGCGTCCATGGGAGAGTGACTATGGACTTCATCACATGTCTACCAAAGTCCAATGGTTATGGCACTATCATAGTGGCCGTGGGTAGGTTTTCTAAGTATGCCACTTTTATGCCTGCCTCGCCAAGTTGCACAACCAAGTAAGATGCCAAGTTATTCTTCACAAATGTGGTGAAGTATTGGGGCTTACCGAGGCATATTATCATTAGTCGAATCCCTGCTTCGATGGGAACTTTTGGAGAGAGTTTGATATACTTGGCATGGAGCTGCACTTCTCTACTAATTTTCACCCACGGACGAATGGGCAGACAAAGGGAGGCAATGCCTTACTAGAGTGCGCATCAAAAGGATTGGGGAAAGTTCTTAGACATGACCCAATTTTCATATAAACTTTAGGGGAGTTAATCCAAACGGCATATACCATTTGAGTCAGCCACAAGCCAACAACCTCAAACTCCATATCCACTACCAGTTTTGTTAGAAGGAACGAGTTTAGGAGCTTATCATATGACCAAAGGATTAGAAAGGAAACTTGGCACTACTAAGGGAGTATTTGGATTGGCTTCTCAAAAGTGACTTATAAGCTAAAAGCCAAAAGTCATAAGTTAGGGACATTTAGCTTTTGGCTTTTTTCTTTACTTTTTCAGCCTAGAATTAAGCACTTTTTGTTGTTCTCAAACACTTCCAAAACTAAAGAATAGTTTAAAAGCCCAAAGCCACTTAAAATAAGCAAATTCAAACACCCGCTAAGTCCTCTTGGACAGGGTAGCTAAGCCGATGAAAATATTTGTGGACAACAAAAGGCATCCCATTGACTATAGAGTTGGGGATGTGGTCATGGTGAAGTTAATCCAAGACAGTTTAAGAAACTATGAGGCATGCACCAGAACCTATTTTGGAAATATGAAGGCCCATTTAAGATCCTTTTCAAGGTACGCAAGATCTCATACAAGTTTGGCATGCCTTCACATCTTAAGATTCATCCTTTCTTCCATGCCAGCATGTTTTAGCCATATCACAAAGACAAGGATGACCCAAGCAAAGGCCAAGCAAGTCATGCAACCACAACTATCACCGCCTCACATTATCAAGAGATAATATCATTAACTATCAGGCTAGATGGAAACAAGGGCAAAAAGCTACTGCAATGTTCCTCATCCATTGGAAGGGACAATCACCGGAAAAAGCCACATGGGAGCGGTATGAAGACTTGTGGTGATTCAAGACAAGATCAAAGAATTTATGCATCAGCAATGTGTCGCAATCTTCACAACATCAAGTGGAAAGTGTGATGACCCGCCACATGGCACCACGTGGCATAAAAGTTTGTCTATGTGGAAGCTTACATAGGAAAGAAGACTAGCCTTAGAGGAATATTTTAGAAAAATATGAGAATTTTTCATGGTAGATCCTAGAATATCATAAATTTACATAGGAAGTCCTTGAAACATTCTAGAATTATAAAGTATTCTAGAAAAAGGACTTATTTGTAAATATGCAGGGACTTGTGTAACAATTATTATTTACTTATTAGCCCCTAAAGTAAGTAGTATAAATAGAAGGGCATCCATTTGTGAAATCATCAAGCAAAAAATCAATCAAAGTTCTCTACAAAACATTCCTCCCAACGATTCTCTTAAGTTCTCTCTACCATTCTCTTAATAATCCCTAGAGTCTTAGGCTAACTTGGCATAGCAAGATCGTGAGCAAATAGTGCAAAAATGTGAGCAAGTTGTCAAATGTCGCACGCATGCTCAACAAAAGAGTAAGGATGTGACATAAGGGCCTCATTAATCTTATATTGATAGATTTGACCCTAAAAACTCTTTCTTAGTTCTTTATCATTTTAATAATATATTTCTATGACATCCTCGTGAACAACCTCCCTTCTTTTCTCATTCTTCCCCTAAGAACCTACCAAATTTTAGTTTGTAGTCTCTGAATAATGAATATCGAAGGGTTCCTTCCTTAATTAGAGAGAATCTAGAAAATTCTAGAAAAGTGTAGAATATTCCAGAATGAGCCGGAGAACTCTAGAAAAGTATAGAACTATCTAGAATCTTATAGAAGCATGTGGAACCATATGAAAGAGTATGGAAGAAAGAGGAAGAGTATAGAAAAGAATGGACGAGTAGAGATTCTCTAGAATGTGTGGAGCATTCTAGAGATATTTTCTCCACCATTCATTAAGGAGGTGGAGTAGTATAAATAAAGGTAGGAGCCCTCATTTTTAACCATCCTAGCCGTACAAGTAAAGTAAGAATCCACTTGAGAGCAATCTTCTTCAAAAGAGAGAAAATCTATTAGTGAGAGTGTAAAACTTAAGAAGTCCTAATCCTTAAGCTTGTGTAAGTCCTCTTAGAGTGAGGAATATCTTTTTTAACCATATTCTTGTATTCCTACTATTATTTTGTATAGTGGAAGAATCTCCTTTTTGAAGAATTATAAACTCTTGTACTCCTATCACTACCTTAATTCCAAAAGTGTCTACCTTAACTTCACAAGCAGGGAAGAACCGAAATTTCCCAATAGTGGTATCAGAGCTAGATTTATTTGAAGCCGCCATTAGCTTGTGCAATTCAAGATGGTGGACAACGTCACTCATGATGGAGACATGTTCAAGCTCACGGCAAGAACTACTCAAATTGGAAACTGATGATGGAAACAGAAGCACCTTGTCTTTCCTTGAGAGGCCAACTCCATCAGTTTTCTGGCTTACGAATCATGCTGAAGGCCATCCTTGATAGCATTTCAGATGTCACAATGGGCTGTAAGGATGGCAGCCAGCTCAAACTTTCTACTCAATGCATCTACTATGACATTGCCCTTGCTCGGCTTATATTCCATCTCTAGTCAAACTCGGCAAGGAAATCCTGCCACCTAGCCTGCTTCAGGGTGAGATTTTTTTGTGACTGAAAGTAGCTAGTGGCTACATTGTTGGTCTTGACCACGAACTTGGAACCAAGTAAGTAATGCCTCCATGTGCGCAAACAATGCACAATAGTGGTCATCTCCTTCCCTTGCACCATGTACCGCCATTCTGTCTCATTCCGCTTGCGGCTTTCAAAAGCAATGGGGCATCTTTCCTGCATTAGCACACCCCGATGGCAAAGTTTGAGGTGTCAGTGTGTACCTCAAATGTCTTTGAGAGGTTCGGTAATGCTAGGACGGGCTCTTCTAACACGGCAGCCTTTAGACCTTCAACCGCCTTTTGCACTCCTTACTCCAAACCCACGATTCATTTTTCTATAACAACTCTGTTAGTGGAGTGGCTTTGGCGGAGTAGCCACCTATGAATCCACAATAGTAGTTAGCGATCCCAAGGAAGAATCTAAGCTATGTTACCTTTGTGGGTGTCTCCCATTCCTTGATGGCCCGCACCTTGGCCTCGTCCATGCAACTGATCCTAGCTTATGATGTGCCCCAAGAAGTGCACCTCATGCTGAGCGAATTCCCATTTTTCCCACTTGATGCATAATTCATTCTCCCGTAGGACTTGGAACACCACCTTCAAATGCTCCACGTGTTCCTCCAAGGTGGTGTTGTAGATGACTTTATCATCCAGGTACACCATCACGAACTCATCCAAGTAGGGGTGAAAAATCTTGCTCATCAATGTGCAGAAAGTAGCAGATGCGTTGGTAGGCCGAAAGGCATTACCAACCACTCGTATGGTCCATATCTTCTTATGCACGTCGTCTTTGGCTTGTCCTTCTCTGCTATCCGTACCCAGTAGTAGCCCTTCCGGAGATCCGCCTTGGTGAAATACTTTGCCTGCCCAAGTTTATCTATAGGTCGACAATAAGCGGAATGGGGTATTTATTCTTAACTGTCACCTTGTTGAGCACCCAATAGTCTATGCATAGGCGCAGTGATACATCCTTCTTCTTCTTCTGAAATAGCACCGGCGCTTCATAGGGTGCTTTAGATGGATGAATATGGCCAGCTTCAAGGAGCTCCCTCAGCTTCTTCCTTAGCTCCTCCAATTCGGGTGGTGCCATGCAGTATATAGTGGATAGGCGGGTGGTGCCATGCGGTATATAGTGGATAGGCGGGTGGCTTGGCTCCTGGCTCAAGCTCAATCTTGTGGTCTACCTCCCGCCTTGGAGGCAAGCGTCTTGGTAGCTCTTCAAGCATCACATTTTTATTCTCCTCTAGCACCTTCTCTATGCAGGCGGCAAGGTCTCTTTGGCACCATCTTCTTCACCCAAACTCGTGATGGTGGCCAAGAATGTCGGCTCCCCTTTATTCAAGCCCTTCACGATCTGCATGACTAATAAGTGGGCTAGGCCTTCCAACTTCAGTACCTTAGCTAGAAGCACCATGCAAGACCCTTCCCATTCCATGACTAGTAGTTGTTAGAGGTAAGGGTCGATCATTGTGTGGCACCTTTAGAAGAATTGCTGCCCAAGAATGATATCGAATATGTCCAAGGGGGCAATGGTAGAGTTAGTCTTACCGTGCCATTTGCCCAATGTGATGTCTACTCCATGAGCTACTCCACACACAGAAGTTGGCAGGGTAATTACCATTTTAAGGCGTGTGTCACTCGCACTGTAGCTTAATCCCAACTTTGCTGCCGCTGACTTGGTCATAATGTTCGCCTCCGCTGGTGCGGGATGGTTTGCGGTTTATGATTATGTCCACATACTGTGTTGGGTAGTTCTCCCACTTCTCTGGATGCATGCGATGGCACCACATAGCCCAATCATGCCTACTTGGGTAGTGCCCGAGCTATGCCCTAGGTCCTATGTCTCTTCCTTGTGCTCCCGCAGTATGGCACCAAGGTTGTGTGGGCCTTTGCAAATGTAGCAACCACTTCCTTTCGACGACTGCTCTTTCTTCTTGGCATAGCCCTGTCGTCCAAACTTCTTGCCGTCCATTGTGGCTTGAAAGATCACTAGAAAATGAATGTCCGATACATAAGCATTTTGCCAGGCCTTATCAAAATTCCTTCAAAAGGAAAAGAAATAAAAGTGGCACTGTCGTTTCTAATGCTCAAATAGAGTCACATTTGACTCATAAAGATGATGCTTGAGCAGAGCCTTTACAAGAGAATGTTGAGGCAAATTTGGCATTGAAAAGAGATGTTTTTTTATGGTCTCAATGATATTACTCATTTAGAAGGTGAGGGCTTTTTTAGGAATCGAAATTTGAAGATTGACCATTGAACTGAAAATGAATAATGTTGTTATTTGTATGTGTTTTAAATGTTCTACTTAAAATTAAGGTACTTAAATTTCCTTTGATTGTTTAGTACTTCTTATTATGTACTTCCATTTTATGAAGATAAACTTTTCCAATCTTTGGTTGGATAAAAATGAGTAATGGAGATATGTGCCTTTTGGATAGTGTCACAACTCATACAATACTAAGAGAATAGAAATATCTCTCTCATTTGGTTATGAAAAAAGCCTATGTTAATACAATATCCGGTAGTATAAAATTAATTAAGGATTCTGAAAGAGCGGACTTATTACTACCAGGAGGAACAATACTGCAATTGATAATACACTGTATTCTAGTACACATCAAACAAGTTGTTAAGTTTCAAGGTTATTTTACAAAAATGAATATCATGTTGAAACTGCAAATAAAGAAAAGGTTAAACACCTTTTATATTACTACAATAAATACGGAGAAAAAATTATACATAAAAAATTAAATGTACTTTCTGGGTAGTACCATACAAATATTGGTATGGTTGAATCGCATGCCCTAGTAGACAAAAGGTTTACTGGTTCTAATAGTTTCACTCGTTGGCATGACCGGTTGGGTCATTATCTATGGACATCCAAGGGGGCGTATTACAAGTCAAATGAATTAGTGGATTGTCCAATTATCCACCCTATGTCTATTATATTACTACAATAAATACGGAGAAAAATTATACATAAAAAATTAAATGTACTTTCGGGGTAGTACCATACAAATATTGGTACGGTTGAATCGCATGCCCTAGTAGACAAAAGGTTTATTGGTTCTAATAGTTTCACTCGTTGGCATGACCGGTTGGGTCATTATCTATGGACATCCAAGGGGGCGTATTACAAGTCAAATGAATTAGTGGATTGTCCAATTATCCACCCTATGTCTATTTTGACGATATCATCATAGTATACTCGCTCTATGTTTATTTAGTGGATGTCATCATGTAATACTCATTCTATGTTTTTCAATTTTATGCCAATAAAAGGCACACAAATGGTAGATGAAAATATACACCAAAATATACAAGAATAACTCTTTCTTCTTGTTCTTGTCCTCCTTCTTCTTCTTCTCCCTTTGTTTTTGTTCCCACTAATTCAATTGATTCATATACTCTAAATCAATGCAGAAGAGTAGTCACAATCAGAAAAATGACAAGCTGCATCTTCAAGACAGAAAACAAAGCCCATAGCCTCATCCCTTCTTTTTCCATCTTGGAGGAGCTTTGGAGTAAAGACATACTAAATCATTTTGCCTTCTCCTGATCCTGTGTAAATGTGGGATGCTTGGTGGAATAGAATGCCATAATCGGGATAGAAACTATTAAGGGTGACAACTAACAAGTAGGTGCGAGAAAGGAATTGCTGACGGCAGTATCAACATCAAAAGACACAAAAACCAAGTTGATAAAGTATTATATGAATAAAAGTTGAGGAACAGAAACAACATAGACTTCCTAGCAGGAAGAATAACTTGCCTTAACTCCGTCAACTTGTAGAATTGTGCGCTTGAAAGGCTCCAGTATATGCGAAGGAATAGCAGCATCAACCAATTCCAAGACACTAAAATTTAAAAATGAGTAAATTATGAAAAAAGGATTGACACAATGGTCAAGTAAAAGACCGGTAACCTCCAAATAGAAGCAGATGGGTTAATCTTGATCTTTGAACTATTTTACAAATTGGCAACCAATCGACCGCTTATTAAGGATATCCTCTAGTTCATAATAAATTAAGACCAGCTGACCAAGAGATGAACCACCAGTACGTCTATAATCAATAACAATATACCCAATGTAGTCCCACAAAATGGGGCTTGGCATATCTAAAATCAATATTACGTGCAAATTTATCCTCGACTCAAGGATAACCACTTCCACAATTTAGTGTCCTCTAAAGCTCAAAGGGAGATCGATCCTACTTTCCATAAAAAAAAAGGACATGCTTTTCACTTTTAGTTACTACTGAGATCAGATCAGAGACTTGACACATCACACACTCACCAACAACAACCCTCAACCCTTAGGTAAAGAATGAATAATTTATTCTTGGTGTTCAACTGCCCACCCAACAATGAAGAGATGAGGGATTTAGTTTCATCCATTTCTGTCTTCAAAAATAGGCTAAGATCTATACAAGTTAACAAAAGAAGAAGATATTTAGGAAGGGACATTCAAAATAGCTAAGCGATTGGAAGACATGCCTCTGATATCCAGTTTCAAGTCCAGCTTTCATAATCATGCCTGCAACAACAAGCCCAGCAAGCGGATCCAGGATCCTTACTCCAAGGATAGAACCACCTAATTTCATGAAGAACTCAACTTAAGAAGCGATAAACTTCTAATCAACAACACCAAATGCTCATTGAGTTGATAAGACATTACCGATTTATTTCAATTCAAAGGCTTGTTTCACTTCTACAAGCTATTAGATAAATTAAATTTGAACAGTTAACCTGGATTGGATTTTAAGAAACATATTATGCAACTGCCCATAAAATATCATAGACTTTACACTTGAGCTTTTGGTACAGAGGTCTTTCTCTTCTCTTCTCTTTTCAGGCATAGACTTAACACTAAAGCTTTTTTTGATCCCTTATGCCCTTCTGCAGATTCATTTTAGCTCGAGAATCTGAGAGATCCTTTATTGTTTTATTTTCTATTTAATATGTTATATATATAATGTCATTTTTCCCTTCCTTGACCCTTTTTTTGATCTTCTCAGTCAGCACCTTAAATGAACAGAACCTAGAGATATATGTCAGCATTATATGAAGCTCTAGATTAGTACATATACTACAGAGGTCTCAACACATATCATGATCCTCGAATTTTCCTACTAGATAATGTGAACTCCAAAGGAAACAATAATTTCTTTTTTTAAAATATGGATGGTGTGGGTAATTTTGCCCGTATCTTGAATAAGCAACTGACACCCTGTCCACAGTCCACAAGTACAATTTATCAAGATGGCCATGTCTAACAAGGCTGTACATAGAGTATCTTGATGTTTGTGTACAAGTACCATAGTTAGAGTTTAAAATAGTATTGCACTCCTTCCCAGGACCAAAAGCTTTTAGATAAACAACTACCGAAGGGCAAAAATGCCAACAAGCTTAATGAGATGAACCAGAGACCAAGTTCATGATCTAGATTCCTCCTACAAATGAACATTATGGTGTAGAACAAAAGGGAAAAACCAGCATAAAGTTCCATCTGTCGATCATATTAGCTATGAAAATACAATTTGTTCTCGATTAACCATAATGATAATTTATACACTCTTATTCGTCAAAAGGATTTTATATTATTGCATTTGAAAGTCACAACAGGAAAATAATATTTATTTCCTAATAACCAAAGATAGATATTGCAAACACAGAAGGCCTATAATAAAGTCCCTAGGGAGATCCTCTGGATAGACGTGTGCCTGTGGCTTACATTAGGGAAATTAAGTACATGTATGATATAAAGCTAAGACTCAGGTTAAAACATTAGGAGGCAACTCGGAACACTTCCCGATCATGATGGGTTGTGCTAGGGATCAGTCGTAACCTATTCTTGTTTGCCTTAGTGATAAATGCATTGACGCAACATATTTTAAGGGAAGGTATCATAGTGTATGTCATTTGCAGATGATATAGTGTTGATTGAAGAGATGTACGATGGTGTTAACTATAGGTCGGAAGTTTCGACGTAGACCCTCGAGTCTAAAAGTTGTATGTTATGCAGGATTAAAACAAAGTACATGGAGTGCAAGTTCAATGGCTTGACGCATGAGGCAGGGTGGAACTGATGATCAATGCACAAGTCATGCCCAAGAGAAGAGGCTCACACCCAGCGTACTATGCGATAAAAATGTGTAGTCCTTTCAAGTCCTATCCGAAAGAGAATCCAGTACTTCTTGGTCGGGCTTAAGGATAAGTTCTATAGAATGGAGGTTAGACCAGTTTATTGTATGGGACGAAGTGTTGGCCTGTCAAGAGCGTCCATACTAGGAGGAGAGATATGATCAGGGATGAAGTTATACAGAACAAGGTGGGAATGGCTCCTATGGCAGAGAAGATAAAGCAAGTGAGTTTGGGATGATTCAAACATGTGAAGAGGAGGTGCACAAATGCGCCAGTAAGAGAGTGTGAGAGGCTAGTTGTAACAAGAGTTAGGAGAAATAGGTAGGCTAAAGAAAAATTATGGGGAGGTGATTGGACATAATATGATCCAACTCCAAATTATTGAGGACATGACTATAGATAGGAAGGTGTGGAGAAGGAGGATTAGGATGGAAAATTAGTAGATAGACAAGTATTGTCGCCCATAGGAAGGTGTGGAGAAGGAGGATTAGGATGGAAAATTAGTAGATAGACAAGTATTGTCGCCCATTAGATGGGAGAGGGAGGGCTCAGGGGTTAGCATCATCTAGTAGTAGCATCATCAAGCAATCGAGTAGTTTCCGATGCTCTAAGATGTTCTACTATCTGTTGCTTTATTTGTTTTCTTTCTATCTTGATATTTTTGTTGTCAAAAACCCTACTTCAATTACCTTCTCGTTTGAGCTGAGGGTCTTTCAAAAGCAAACTCTCTACCCCACAAAGAAAGGGTAAGAACTACGCACATCCTACTTGCCCTATGGCACTTGTGGGACTACATTGGGTTACATCCTACTTGCCCTAGACCCATTTGTGGGACTACATAGGGTATGTTGTTATTGTAGCTATTACAAACATAAATGTAATTCATCCAAAAAAAAAAGATATTATGAATATAAAAACTCATAAACCATCATAGCCCAAACTAATAGGAACATTCCATAGTACATATTAGCGTTTCATGCTTAAAGTGATAGCTTGCCCTAGACCCACTTGTGGGACTACATTGGGTTACATCCTACTTGCCCTAGACCCACTTATGGGACTACATAGGGTATGTTGTTATTGTAGCTATTACAAACATAAATGTAATTCATCCCAAAAAAAATAATATTATGAATATAAAAACTCATAAACCATCATAGGCCAAAATAATAGGAACATTCCATAGTACATACTAGCGTTTCATGCTTAAAGTGATACCAGTACACACACATTTTGTTTAGTTCTCAATGATACAATTAGACAAATTAAATGGTGAAAACTCGTTTGCTAAAAGAAAAGAGACATAATCAAGTCAAATTTGAGTATAAAGATCATTACCAACCCCTATGAGAGCAACAACGGAGGATACTGCATCGGCACGATGATGCCATGCATTGGCTTTCATTAGCCCACTGCCAGCCCTTTCTCCCGCTCTTTTTGTAATCCAGTATAATCTACAAGAAAAAAAATTGAGCATAAATATAGGAACAAACTCACAGCTTCATTATTTGCTTCATCAATGAAGCTGTTGTACTACCTGAACATCTGACAGAAAGTATAAAAGCTTAATTATTTGCTTTTATAATCAATACAAACCATTTGCTTTTATAATCAATACAAACCAATCTTTCATAAAAATAAAACTGTTTTGGAGGTAATATGTATATCGATACATACAGAAAAGGAAACAAGTTCTTTTATTTTTTCTGATAGATGGTGAAATGACTCTTACCCTTCTTTAACAGCTATTGAGAGTATAGTTACATTCAAAGCAAGGACAGGGTGATCCATATCAATTCCATGGTGATTTTGCTCATGAGCGTGCAGATGAGTCATTGACTGATCAACAACTTCAGGCGCTGCAGACCACAATCCCTGCATGAAATGCCTCAAAAATTTTAAAATAATGGGGAACATAGACTCCTATATAAAATGAATACTAGAGATAGATTTATACCATCAAAACATCTAAAGCATGCCATCCAATACCTCCAGCAGTAGCCAACAGCACACCAGAAATTCCAAGAGCTCCAAGAGTCTCAAATTTACCATGTCCTGTTTATATTAAAAGTAAAGTCAGTTGTAAAACCAGAAGCATAACTTGTTCAGATAAAGTAGTGGTTTAAATAAATAATAGAGAAAGAATTCAAATATTGTTACAAAAGTTACAATAAGACAACACTGGGCAATGAGATTTGGAAGAAACACACAAGGAAAGGAGTACGGGAAAAAAAGAATCAACAGGGTAGAGGAAAAATGCATCTGAAAACAGTAGATCTGCATGAATCATTCATCGGACTGTCTTTAACTCAAGCAAGATCCACTATGCCACATAAGAAGTTTGTGCATCAATTAATACTCCATCATTCCGACTTATATGATATTCTTTCTACTTTGGTGGGCACAAACTCTTTGACGGTATTTCACTAGCAAGTAATATTATATTATACAACTTTAAAATATTCAAATTTATTAATTATTGATACAAACTTTGCTATAATAATTATCTATCAACCTAACTTATGAACCATCACTTTGATGTTTTTTCTACTGCAACTAATATAATATATGTTAACATTTCAAACTCCGTGCCCCACAAACTCTTTGACGGTATTTCACTAGCAAGTAATATTATATTATACAACTTTAAAATATTCAAATTTATTAATTATTGATACAAATTTTGCTATAATAATTATCTATCAACCTAACTTACGAACCATCACTTTGATGTTTTTTCTACTGCAACTAATATAATATATGTTAACATTTCAAACTCCGTGCCCCCAATCAAATGTGTCAAACAAAATATAAATGGAGGGAATACATGTTTCTAGGGCTGTCTGCCTTCCACTAAGTTGTAAAATTCAAGGAGCCAACAGCGATAGGATCCATATTCACTTATAAACATAGAAGATATGATATAAGTTTCATATCATGTCAGCTCTATTACAATATCATATAGTATTGGTTGATTTTACCAAATCAACCATGGGAACAAACTGTCCTCAGTTAGATCTAATTAGGTTGGCAGCTATTACAACCACCTATTACACAAATAAACAAAGGCACAAAATCAAAAGGTAAAACCATGTAGACAAAGTGATGTAAGATCAAAAGAGTTAAAGTGTAAATACAAATCAAGAGTGACCATAAGGATGTTCTTTGTCCTTGGGAACCCTTGCAGCTTTAAACGACAGCAATGCCACGCCACTCAGAACCTGCAAAGACCATAACTGAGCATTAGAAGATAATTTTTGCAAAGTTGATTCAACATCAGTCTAACCTTCAGTTCAGGAACAGATGCAAGTGTTAGGTAACAGGTCCATCTGAACCCATTACATTCAACTCCACTTCTATAAGCCCGACCAGAATTTCTTCAAAATATGTATTTATATGGATCGATGCATAGTGCATACAACTTGAACTCAAAATATGTATTTATATCTACACTAAAATTACACCCAGCATCACAAATTTAGTTCTTTTATAAACCAAGAATCAGACTCTTTTTGTAGCTGCTGACATAAAATCCTTTAGAAAAATGCAAAAGAACTGCAACAGTCCAAGTTCTATGTAACTTGTGTAGAGGTTATTTACTGTTTAGTAGTTATTCAGTTTCTATGTTATCCCTAATTCTTAGGAGTTAGAGACTGTAAACTCTATAAAATAGTCTGAAATTTATAATGAAGCATGCAGTTTGCTTTCATTAATATCTTTTTTTCTTATTCATCAAAGTTCTACCAAACTTATGTTTGAATTGTTTAATAGCAAGTAAAACCAGACTTAGGAGTTGAGATTGTAAACTCTATAAAATAGTCTGAAATTTATAATGAAGCATGCAGTTTGCTTTCATTAATATCTTTTTTCTTGTTCATCAAAGTTCTACCAAACTTATGTTTGAATTGTTTAATAGCAAGCAAAACCAGACTTATTTATTTTTTGTATAAGAGTAAAGAGTACCAAGATGGTACAAAAAAAGATACAGGACTTAGCAGAGAACTCCATAATCAAATACTACACATTATTACCTAGCAAGAACAAAAAGGCCAAATACTTATCCATCATATTACAGATTTATTTTACTCTAGAAATCTGTAACTTCTTCCCATCAAAGCATGCCTTGTTTTTTTCAATCCATAAGGTCCACATTATGAAATTGGGAATAGTTCTCCATATGGGCTTTAAGCTCTTTTTAACCTCCTATGATTGCCACATTTCCAACAAGCTACTACTAATTTTCTCTAGTAACACCAAAGATATGCTCATCATGCTAAAGAAAAGTTCCCAACATTGTCTTGAAAATCTGCAATGAAAAAAAGATGTTCAACTGTTTCCTCCTCTGAATTGCAGAAATAGCATCTGCTGTACACGGAAAAAACTCTCTTTTGTAACTTGTTCCGTGTTTGGCAAGCACTCCTAGCTGCTAGCCAACCAAAAAAAGTTTCTTTCGCAGGTGCTTTGATTTTTTCCAAATCATCTTTCATGGCCTGTTAGGAATTTCCAGACTAAACTGTTGCAACAACAATTTGTAACAGCTAACTGAAACTACTTTATCCCTACTTTTAACCCAACTAGCCTGTCTGAACTCTGATCTGTCTTGTTCTATTGAACATGAATTCAGTTGTTGAAGTAGCTGGGAAACTGTCTATATGGGAACTCACAATTGGGATCAGAGCATCTTTTTCTTGTTTCATCGAAGTCAGAATTGAAATCAACAAGGCAAATTCGTCAAGCATGGAATTCAACAAAGGCACCACTTTTTTTTTAACAATTGGTAAGTAGGAATGTTGGCCACCATCAAAAAAGGTTACAGCCATGTTCCAACAAAAAATCACAAGCTTCGTATCATTATCAGATTTGGCACCACTTGTTATTAATGGTGATAATTATCCGATTAGGATGGTAAGGAAGCAAACTTATCTAGATGCCACGGATCTGTGGGTGGCAATGAAGAGAATTATGATATTTCTTTGCTGCCTAAATATCCAACTATGGCCCAAATCAAGAACCGTAAAGATAGGAAAACCAGAAAATCATAGGCAAATTCCTATTTATTTTCAGTCATATACAATTTGCGCTAGATTTATGTCTCTAAGATCAGCCAAAGCCATTTGAGGTTATCACAAGGCAAAATGCGAAGGTCATGTAAGGATCAGAGGTATACAAATGCTTAATTTATAAGAGATTTCAAATGCAGAAGATGAAAGAAACCGGATCAATGAAAGGCTACTCTAGAAGGATCTTGAACATGGTAAAATTGCGTGGTTCCACATTCAATGATTCTCGTATTGTTGAAAAATTCAGGTAATTGTATTCAGAATGATTTAAAGCAACCATAACCGCTTTGGGGAACACCAAGGATCTATTCAAGAATAACGAAGGGTCATGAGAGAATAAAGACATACTGAGGAAGCATTTCCCTCCAAACATCAAGGTGGTGGCAAAGAAAAAGAAGAAGAATCAACAAACAAATGGGGAAGGCATTCCAAGTGTTGGAAACAAATTCTACCAAAGGAAAAGCAGGAAACTCAAAGAAGTTATCTTGTAAGCACTGTGGCAAGAAAGGTCATCCACCAGACAAGTGTTGGAAAAGGCCTAATGCTAGGTGTAGTAAATGCAACCAACTTGGGCACGAAGCTGTCATTTGCAAGAACAACAGCCAACAACAAAAAGCAGATGCTCAGACTGTTGATAGAGAGGAGGAAGATCAACCCTTTATTGCTACATGTTTTTCAAGTAGATCATCGAGCGAGCGCTGATTGATTGACAGTGAATGCACCAATCATGTGATAAATGATAGCGCTCTCTTCAATGAATTACGCCATTACTAAAGTTAGGTAATGGTGAACATCTTCTTGTAAGAGGAAAAGGAACCACTGGTATTCCAAGTCATTCAGTTACTAAAACAATTTCTTATATGTTTTATACACCTAACATAGATCAAACTTGCTTAGTGTTGGTCAATTGAAGGAAAAAGGCAACAAATTAATTTTTGAAGAGAAACATTGCTTGATCAAAGATGGCTTAAATCAAGAAATATTTGAAGTAAAAATGAAAGGGAAAAGTTTCTCATTAGATCCAATTGAGGAGGAGAATCTCGTTATTTCAGCCAAAGAAAGTTGTCGCGGAAATTTGGCACAAGAGAATCAGACAGTATTGCTAATTTCACCATGAAGGTTTGCTTGAAATGTAAAAAAAGCGAAAATAGCTGGGGACTTACCTGTTTAAGAAGTGAATTCTTCAAATAGTCTCGCTTGTCAATATGGGAAACAAAACAGACTTCCATTTCCAAAGACAACTTGGAGAGCCTCTAAAAAATTGCAACTAACTCATACTGATATAGCAAGACCTCAAAGGACTCCTTCACAAGATAGATAATAGAAAGGAATACACTTCTGGACTGTTCAACATGTTATGTGAGGAAGTGGGGATTATCATCAACTTACTACTTCTTATACTCCACAACAAAATGGAGTGAGTGAAAGAAGGAACAGATACATTATGGAAATGACTAGATGCATATTCAACAAGGAGAACTAGTCAAAGGAATTTGTACAGAGGCAGCAACTACAACGGTGTTTCTCAAACAAGGCTTCCCACATAGGCAAGCGAATTTCCAAACTCCCTTAAAGTTTGGTATGGATTCAAACCATCATCAAATTTCCTTAAATGTCTGGTTGTCTCTGTTTTTTCCTGATGAAGCTCCGTTGTTCTTATGTTCCTCGGGTTAAACGAGATAAGCTAGATAAAAGATCTGCCTCGGGAATTTTTATTGGATATAGTGCAGTTTCAAAGGCACATAAGGTCTTCCAACTACAAAGTAGGACTATAATCTTTATTGTTTTTTATGCTCCACAGGTTCAAAAGCATATTGCTTCAGTTTTGTCTGAGGAAATTTCTTTCATGATGTTCAAAGAAGTAGAACATTGTGGCACAATCCGTGGCTCAATCCACTACAGAGGCAAAATTTGTGGCTGCAATAGCAGCAGTGAATCAAGTGTTGTGGTTGAAGAAAATATTGGTTGATCTGCATATGAATCAAACAAAAGGAACTGAAGTATTTGTGGACAACCAATTTATGATAGAAATTCCTCACAACCTGTATTTCATGAAAAAATTAAACACTTCAACATCAAGCTTTTCTTCTTGAGAGAAGTGCAAAAAGATAGTGATGTGAGTCTTCTCTATTGCAAAAGTGAGGAGCAGCTGGCTGATATCTTCACCAAGCCTTTACGCAGAAACAAATTTCAATCTCAGGCAAAACCTTGAAGTTTACAGCTCTTAAAGCAAGGAGAGTCAGAAAAATGCATAAAGACTGCCGCAGTCCAATTTCTCTGCGTAATCTGTGTAGCAATTAATTAGTTTCTATCTTAACCCTAACTCTTAGGAGTTGGTTTTTTTGTTGCAGTTGAGATTGTAAACTCTTTAAATTAGTATGGAATTCATCATGAAGCATGCAATTTTCTTTCATTAATATCTTTTTATATATCACTCAACTTGTTTAATAGCAATTAAAACCAGATTTTAATGTTCTTCATTATCTGTAAACTCACAACCTCTATTGTCAAATGGTCAAGAGATACCAGCGACACAAATTTAGAGTTGATTTTATCGAATAGCACAAATTGGGAGTTCATTTTATCGATTAAAGCTAGCTAAACAATATGTATAACAAGATACGTCATACGTACCACATCGGAGATAGAATGAGCCGCATCAGCAATAATGGCAGTGCTTCCACATACATAACCTGCGAAAGCTTTACTGGCGGCGAGGCCAATGTCAGCAGCAAGTCCAAGACGGAAAATCTTCTCTCCTTCTTTACCGGAGTCATGATGAGAATGTGAATGGCCCGTATGCCATCTCTTGTGAAGCATAAAACTCGGATTCACGACACGTGTAGCTGAATCGTCATCATCGAATTGGAAACTCGGAGATGCAAATTGAGGAGTGAAATCGTACCTGTGCCTACCGATAGTTGTTGATACCGAGTAGGTTTTTCGTATTCGATTTAGATTGCCTGTGATGAATCTAGCTACCATGTTTAGAGCCTGGAGAACCGCTCCAACTACTGTTGAAGTTTTCCGATGAAGAAATGATGTTAAACGCCGGTGAGGAATTGTGATCGGGTTTAATTAGGGAATTTCGCCGTTGAAAAATAGCCGTTGGCATGTGCAAGAGAGAATCAGATGCTTCGGCAGTTCGCCTATAAAAGGTACCACTATAGAACTAGAATCTATAACTAATAATTTGAAATTTAATAGCTACTTAAATTCAGTTATTTCAAATGATTTAAAAGTCTAATCATAATTGTGAACTTGTTTACTTAACAAGAGAAAAGTTAATTCAAATGATTTATTAGTCTAATTATAATTGTAAACTTGTTTACTTGAGAGGAGAAAAGTTAATTTAAATGATTTATAAGTCTAATTATGATTGTAAACTTGTTTATTTGACGCGAGAAAAATTAATTCAAATGATTTATAAGATTAATTATGAAAAGTTGTTTTGATAGTAAACACCTCCTACTTCCAATTTTAAAGTTGTGAAATTGAGTCATCGAGTAAAGAAGTTTAAACTCTCAGGAAAAAAAATGAACTTGTTTATGTTAACCAATAACTACCATTTCCAGAGTTGACAAGTTTGTTTTTTTATTAAATTTCTTTATATGATTTTCAATATTTTAAGTTGTTAATTATTAGGTATTTACAGTAAAAATAAAAAGTTAATTTAAGTCTTGTTTTAAAAAAATTTCTTTATATGTCTTTCGAATATAAAGAAAGATTAATGGTTCAAATATTTTGAATTGTTAATTATTACTATCATTTATATTCTCTCTGTCCCATTGTTGTTTTAATGAAATTTCTTTATATGTCTTTAAAATATAAAGAAAGATTAATGGTTCAAACATTTTGAATTGTTAATTATTACTATCACTTATACTCCCTCTGTTTATGTAATATTTTTTCCTTTTTTGTTTGTCCCAAAAAAAAAATCACCTTTTCAAATTCTTTTTATTTTTTTAAACATCGTGTCAAGTCAAAAGGTGTCACATAAGATGGGACAGAATGAGTACTACTTTTTATGAAATTTCAAATATATAAATTTTATTCGGAAAAACTTAAAGCTTCTATGTCAAAATTCAATCAAAGTACTCCACCCATTTCTAAAAGAATGACTTGGTTTAATTAAATACGAAGTTTAAAAAATTTAAAAAGAATTTTTCAATTATGTGATCCTAAATTAACGTTATGTCAAATAAATAAAAATATCCATTAATCTTGTGACCTTAAACATATCACAAGAAGAATTGAAATTAAAATTTTACCAAAAAGGAAATATTCATTCTTTTTTTAAAAGACTAAAAAGAAAAGGTGGTCCTTTTTTTTCAAGCAGAGGGAGTCTAAAAGCGGGTGGTTTTAAGTCCAGAGAACTATTCTGGTTACAGAGAGCAGTTAGCTGATACGTAGGTTAGCAAACTAGTGAATCAATAAGCTTTGCTCCTGCCTTCGCTTCTAGGAGGAATTCTATCATCCATGGCGAAGATATCGTATAATAAGAAAAGGCTGACTTTTCAAAGTGATCTTTCTTGATTTAGGAACGGAAAGGCGAACATCTATTCTATCTGTATATCTAGGGGATCTCTCTATACATATAGATTTTTTTATGGAATGATATAATCGGCTAACCGTAGCCACATATCAGCTATGCTTAATGCAGGATTTTTGTTGGATCACATCTTCTAGAAAGCTTTTGGACCTAGCGAAAAGGGCTCTAAGTCTTCATGCAAGCAAGCGTGAGAGAAGTGGAGCACAAAGCTACCGCTTCCCCCGACCGACTAAAATACAACAGTCGCGATCTACTTTGATTCAAAAGAAAGGAGAAGGAAATGGATGATTTGAGATTCGTTGAATTCAGACCATAACGCATAAAAGTTTTCTTTCCTCCTACTTGAATAGAAGAATGAAGGGAGGAAGTCAGTTGCCCGTTCTCCAGCTAACCAATAGGGAAATCCTTACACAAGCCCAAAAAAAAAAGCATGAACTCGATCTTCAACCCTTACCACGATTCTCTCAAAAAAAAGCCTTTGTAAGAACTCACCAAAGTATGGAAAGTATGTGGTTCTTGCCCCGTTGCTAACTCGAACAGTGTACGCCCCGTAGCTTCGCTCCTTTGCAAGTTATAGGAGAATTGTGCCACATCAAGAAGCCTAGCCCAATCCCACTGGTTAAGTAAGACTCAAGTATGTCATTTACCCGGCCGGGTGGAAACTCGTGGAGAAGTGCAACTCCGAACCCAAGAGTGGAAAGAGCTCACTCCAAAATTGAATAGAAAAGCACGAATCTCGGTCACTTATATTAGTCTGTGATAATCCCCAATACTTTACCACGTTCTTAAGGAAGAAAGGAGCTACTTTTTCGGCTTTGCAATCCGGTGGTGCGGGAATGAAGGTTGCATACTTCAAGAATCTATCAACTACGACTATTATGGAACCGGACAATGGTAGTGCCGTGATGAAGCCCATCGTGACACTATCTCATGGTCGCTCCACCACTGGTAGAGGTTCCAAAAGTCCATCGGGCACCTTGTTTTCCACTTTGTCTTGTTGGCAAATAAGACAAGTCCGCACATAGCCTTTGATCTCCTCTCTCATTTGCGGCCGATAATATGCCAACTCCAACAGTGTTCGCGTGTCTTGTTGCCCCGAATGACCAGCCCAATTTGTATCATGACATTTCTTTTAGAAGAATGCACCTTAAGTTCCCCCTTTTTTCAATCTTGTATTATGATGTTAGAGAAGGTTACTTTTGACTTTCATCGAGATAGACTTTTCCAGTACTAGGCTTTTGCTTTCTTGTAATTCTTCTCTTTAAATCTACCTCCAAATCAAAGGAAAAGGACGACGAAATTTCTCAATAAAGAAAGATGAGGACTGTAGAGGGAGTATAAAAATTTGAATTTCAAAATTTAATTTTGCCACATAAACTGTAGTAATACTAACGTAATAGTAACTAGTTATTTTTAATTTCTAAGGCCAGATAGATAGCATTTTTATCAGACGCAGAGAAGACATAGTTAACCCTTGGCCAGGATAAAAAACTTCTTTTTTCTTTTTTTTGCCAAAGATTCTTTGCATGACAACAACGGAACTGAATTCCTATTTTCTATTTTGTTGTTGACGGGTATCAATAGGGAAACAAAATAAGTTGATGTAACATGCTGACATTACAAGTTTACAACCATCTCATGCTGCAAATTGCCAACCCCCCACCCCACCCACCCACCCACCCACCCCCAACCCCCCAGCACATTCTACTCTAAATGTAAACACTGACGAATCTCTTTCCAAAAGAATCAAATGGCCAGCCGTTTGAAGGTTACCTTCTCCTGTCAACCCACCTCCTATTCCCGCCATCATCAGGACCACGATAACCAGAATAATAACCAGGATTACGCGATGTAGACCAATCAGGTCTGTAGTTGTTTCTCAGATGCATTGGAGGTTCTGGATAGTTCCATCTTGCTAACTGTTCCTGTCTCCTAACAGGACTATTATCAGGACTCCAAGATTCAAATCCAGCTTCCTCTGCATAGTTGTTTCCTCTCCATGCAGCCCGTTGTATTCCAGGCTCTACATAACCAGCACCATCTGCATTGTAATGGTTTGGAATGGAATTTTCTTGATAACCCCGATTATAAGCAGATCCAGCCCACGTATGTTCAGGTGCATATCCAGGTTGTGACTGTGTTTGTAGTTGTGGCCTTGGTGGTGTCATTTGAGGCGAATGTAGGCTTATAGTTCTTTGTTGTACATTAGCTATAGGCATTGGCGAAGATCTAATATGACCATATGTTTCACCCTGGATTCTTGTGGCGGCTCCTGCTGCTGCAGTGGCACTGTGTAGATTGTATTCCGCTGATCCAAAGGGAGAGTAACTATTTCTATTTATTGCAGGGTCTGAGGCAGATAATTGTGAGTGCATAGGATTTGCAAGGACAGTCTGGTTTATACTAGGATTTAGTGGAGATGGTCGATGATCATTTCCATAAGACCCTGCAGCTGCTTGAAGCAGTGCTAACTGTTGGGCCAATTGTGGCGCAAGGGGCATCTGCTGATGTACCAAACTGTTAGCTTGAAGCATTTCCTGTGAATGGACCGAAGCAGAGGGTTGGAATACACCATTTGCTTCTGGAACAGCCATTGAACTTCTCTGCGAAAAAGGGTTTCTAGCAAAGTTCTGCAGCGTCGATCCACTCTGCACCGAAAAAACAAAAAGTTAAAAAAAATTAGAGATCGTTTCAATAAAGTACTAAGATGTCAAGAAAAGGGTGTGTTAAGTAGGGGCCCTTTTTCTTTTCCATGAACGTGTGAAACATCTTCGTTTGTGTTAGGGTGTCCTCGAACTACAGCGGAGATTCTCAAAGTACAGTCCTAAGTCCTAACCAGAAAAAAAAACTTGTATTTACCACCGCGATTCAGCGTAGAGGCTTCATTTGCTCTTTGATTTATTTTATTTATTTGTTCATGTTATGTTAATTTCTTAAAAGACTAGCAAGAAAATATAAAATGGTCCGGAAAAAGTAAACGAGAAGAAGTGGAGGAAAAAAGAAAAAGAAAGAGAGATGAGAGGAGACCAATGAAGAAAAAAAAGCCCCGCCCAAATTCCATAATACTTGAAATCTGTACAAAATGTGACTAAATAACGCACCGTTCCAGGATCACTGGAAGGAGTGGGGGATGGAAGAGAAACTTCAACTTTCCTCTCAGCATCTCTGGTTAAATTTGTTTGAATGCTCAGTGAATTCATCCCATTGGCTTTGATCGAATCAAGCAGCTTTACAGTTTGCTCACTGGACAAATTTCCAACTTCGCCAGACGTCAAAGCATAAACCAGCTGTGGATTTTTTAGCAGTATAGCAAGCAACTCGACATCTGGTTCTGCTGTAGGTGTTATGCCATTTGGCATACTGGCTAATGCAGCTTCAGTTTCTCTGTCCTCCAGCGGCAAAACGCCCGTTTCAGCACCTTCCGTATCTGGTAATTGCTCAATCGGGATTTCTGCAGTTAATGTATCATCGGGGTCCATTTCACGGTCCCAAGGTTCCTTGGGGTTCAACGGAATTTCCTGGACTGTCCTGTAAATGGTTTCCCTCTCTCGACGGATTCTTTTATTCTGAACGTCAACTTCTTTACTCTCATCTCCAGCGCAAACCTTCCATGTATCACTGAGCTGAACCTCTGCATCAAACAGAATACGTTGAAAAATGATAACTGCATAATAAGGACGGATAAGAGTTTGCATTCATACATTATCTCCCAACAAGATACTAGCAGCTGTGGACGATCCAAATTTGTTACCAGAAGGCAACATTTACCGCTAAGAAATGTTGTTTTAAAAAGTCATTCGCAACTTCGGACACAGCAGGACCTACTGAAAAGTAACAAAACTGGCGACCAGAGTCGGAGCTATTTTTTATCCTTGACATGAAAAGGATGAGTCTACAACTTTCCCATCCAGGAGTTTATACACATCGAGACGTGAACAGAAAGGAGGGGGGAGGGTAGAAGGGCCAGAATTATATGAGTATCAATGTTAAGTAATTGGACACAACACCACAACGGTAAACTGGTCGAGACCTTGAGCTACATAAAAATTCATTGTTTATCAACCCAATTTTTGTCTCCGCCAAGAAAATAAAATAATCACATGACAGTCCAACATCAAAAGGATAATCATGTCCGTACCACATTAACATTTGTAACACTTGCTTTTCACTTGTTTGTGAAAAAACGTTTATCTAGATCATCTCCAATGTTTGTGGGTATTAAAATAGATATACGTAGTAATCATGAAATGTGCTAGATTGGAAGGCATGCTATTAGTGTTTTGACGATATCTTTTAGAATTACATATTGAAATAATATTTAAAGGATCCTTTGGTAAAGTAAAAGAAAAGTACTGTTCACCATGCTCATCTCAGTATTAATAAATTATATTTACCATGATTTGCTATGTATAACTAAGGATTAAATAGACTGAAAATCCTACCAAAAAGGATTAAAAATAACATAAGTAATACATGTATTATTTTTTCTAATACATCAAACCAAACTAGCCTTTATGAGAGAATCTACTATTATTTTATGCAGGTATTAGTTATTCATATATTTAGTTATCTGACATTCTATCCTGCATAAAATAATATACAAATTTTCTCAGAACTTAAACAATGCTACTTCGAGAAATGTTGCTTCAGAATAAACTACATATGTTGCAAAACATTAGTTATGTGGATTTTTAAAATGCAAACCAAACAACGTAGTAATTGAATTGATTTATACATGAATAACATACCTCCTAACCAGTTGTCAAACGTAGTATTACTTATACGAAATTTTAATACTTGCTCACCTCGAAATCAACTAGCAAACTCTCCCTTAAAATATTTGTAAAGAAAAATGAACCCATCTTGCATAAGATATATTCCACGATTGAATGTGATTAAGCACTATAAAATATTTTCCTTTACTGAATATTTTTTTCAAATATCTTTCCATCACCGCCAAACACACCTATATCTCAGCTATTTTCGTCCAAAAAAAAAAAATTACACTACACCAAAGATTGGAAAATAGGAACATACATTTGGCTTCATTAACATGTTGTGCCAAACTAATTTCAGCGTTTTGACCAAGACTAAAATTCTGGTAGATAATAACACTGATGATATTACATTCTCTGGTGGTATGCTGAGCAAGCATAAATAGTCCTAGGATAAAATTTAGTAGTACTTCGTTCCTCGTTTGGTTACTAATCTTGGGATAAGTTGATATCAAAATTAGTTCCGGAATAAATTATTCCTACCAGAAAGTGGAATAATAGTACTAATATTAGTTGTCCCAAGATAAACAATAAAAATGACAAAAATACCCCTAAGCTCCCTCAAACCCTTTTTCTACCCAGTAAAATGAAGGGTAATTTTGTAACAAATAACTTATTAAAAATTACAGAACACATATTTTAAATATAAAAAAAATATATTCAAAAATTCAATAAGAAATTATACTAGGACAACCGATCCCCGCATAATTTATCCCAATATAACAAGATCAAGCAATCCCTAAAGAATTTTGCATGACAATGGGTAGTTATGGTGAAGGCTGAAAATAGTGTATTAGTGTGTAGATGTAACTAGAATAGAGTAAAATTCTTAACGTAGAAAGGGTATCACAGCAGAAAATGACTTCCTTTTATCCTTTTTAGTGTAAAGCGTGTTCCATAAATTTTAAAACAACCAAAGATCCCAAACAGAAAAAAATAAAAAGATTAATGCACTCCATAGAGTTGAGCCTTTCGTAAAGAGTTTATGCCTATGATATGAAAGATAATGAGGTACAGTATACTCCCCACCTAATTTTTTTTTTTTTTTGAGAAACTACTCCCCACCTAATTTATCGTGCTCTTGCTTCTCAAACTGATCATTTATGAAAACACGCTACGTGCAATTAAAAGTAATAGCACGTTACATCAGATAACAGATTGATATCGTCTCAAGACAAGTCCCCTATAAATGTACCATTAACTTTTACTCCACTGCTGCTTTTTTCTGATTATTCCTCTCTGATTGATTTTAAGCATAATGTGAAACGTTTTCGACCGTGTCAGGCAAAAAGTTCCCATTTACTTGCAAGTAGGGGATTTCCTTCACAATGGAAGGCACACTTGGCAATCAACTGCCACATAAAACCTATAATTTCCAAGAGATTTTCAAAATACAACAGTAACCAAATAGAAACAGTTGCTTGTTATGATTAAAAAAATCAAGACCTCACTCCTAAGATGTCCAATTGATAGTTTAACAATGAAAACTAACTTTTCGCTTGAGAGATATTTCTAAAGTTGAGCTAGTTTTACCAAGCAACATCATATATATTTCCCCAGTAAATAGTTCCTAGAATAATAAATTTATGGAAGACAACAGAAATCTTTAGCTCGAGTGCTCGACTACCATGAAAATATAATTAGAACGCAAAGCTCAAAAAAATTCCTTCTCTTTTCTTTTTTTCTGACAAGTTGAAGACCAATGTTAACCATATTGTTTGGTAAGTTAGAGACCAAGGCTGAGTTGCTAACTACTTCTACTAGAGATACTTCTCACAGTTGAAATCTTGTGTACTCACCCCATCCGAATTTATGTGGCACTGTTTCACTTGACACAAAGTTTAAGAAAGAAATGAAGACCTTTTAAAATATATGGTCTAAAACACTTCTCGACCATTTCTATGGCTATAAATTATGTCATTTAGTGTAAAAAGGAACATTTAAAGTTAAATTAATTCTAGTTATAGAAAAGTGACATTCTTTTGGGAGCGACTAAAAAAAAAGTGTGTCACATAATTGGGACAAAGAAAGTAATAATTAGGGAAAGCAAAAAGAAGAATGACGGAATTGTGGTGAAAAAATTGAGCAATACAATTAGATAAGATAGGTGAGATTGTTTATGAGCTGATTCCACTGAATTTGGGAGCAAACCTAAAGTCTGAGGAGTACTTCCTCCGTCCCATTTTAGTTGTCAAGTATACTAATAGTTGTTCCAAACTAGTTGTCAATTTAAACAACTAGTCACTTTTTTAAAACTCTACTCTTAGTAATAAAGTCATTCTTAAATGTGAAAAAATCTATTACAACAATTTTCAAGAAATACCAGCCATTTTAATGGTGTTATATTAGTCAAATTGCACCGCTTATTAAACTCTTCTGAAGGGTTTTGCAAAATCTTATCCCGACAACTAAAATGGGACGGAGGGAGTAGGATGTTAAGTGATAAACTAATATTCCACCTTTTCAACTGTGTAAAAAAACTAAGGTTCCTCCTTTTCTGAAATCTACAGATTAACAAGAATGGTGTTTCAGCAACAACAGCAAATTTACCTGGTGGTTTCCGCCAAGGGATCTGCATTCTCTTGCACCTCTTTGATGGAGGTTCCTCTATGTCAAAGCTCAACTTGAGATGATTTTCCAGCTGATTGGACCCTGTAGAGGGAACACTACGGAGCTTTTCACATTCCTCAACTTTAGGCTGATCTTGCAATTTTGGAGCTCCATGCAAGACACCATCTGGTGGAGAGGTAATTCCATTTGGCGCCTGAGGCTTCAACCGAGAAGTATCATCATTATTAGCTTTCCCATATTTACTCTGCATAAATTGTGCACGCATTTTTGCTTTTTGGATATCATCTGCTGAAAGTGGACGGCCTTGAGTTGCAGGTGCTGGTCTTCCTAGGCTCCTTCCTGTTGTTCTTTGATTTGGTTGTTCCATTAGCTGAACTTTTCTGCGCTCTCGCGTTTCTGAAGTAGTTAAGGCATTCAATGCTAGTGATAAGAAATCAGAAAAGGAGAGGATAAACCACAGCTATTTTCCCTAATGATCAAATCTATCTGATGAGTACTTCATATGGAAACTTCCGAAACACCTATGATTTCAAAGCATAGAAATAAATGAGAAATCAAAATTTCTTCCAATAACAGTTTATTGTCCATGGAACAAGGAGCCATCATTCAATCGAGATGAATGAAGACCTTACACTGAAAAATATTGACAAATTGAATTAACCATAGGGGAATATATAAGGATACTAGACACCAAAGCTCCTTTAAGCCTCTTGTTAGAGTCATCTGAAGATGCCATAAGCAATTTAACTGGCTGTGGAGAATCCAACTTCCTGAAAGAAAGGTGTGTGCTTAGAAATTCAACAATTACAAACAGCAAGGCAGTAAGAACACACCAGACCTTGAATTCTCTGAAGTCCCACAGAGGTTTGCATGAGCTTCTTCCTAGAAGACCAAACAGAAGGAAAATGATCAAGTAAGAACAGAGAACCTGGCTCTTCTTTTTCATTCAAGAAAACCAGCATCTTCTAAACCAAAATCATTCAAGTTCACATTAAACTTACGGCGTCCTCAATTTTTGAGTTCCATATTTCGTCGCCCACAACTTCGCTAATGCTGCAAACAGCAATAAATGTGTTGATAACTGAGAAAAGTCGATAAGGTGTTTTTGAGGCACAACCTAAGCTTACCTCTGTTGCAATAACAACTCATCATGCACATCACTAGCCGATTTAATCCCATTGCGTTTCTTCATAGCCTGGCTCTTTGCAAATATTTTGCTCCATCTTGCAAGCAAAATTCTTGCCCTGTTTGAGATATCTGATCTTCAAATCAGATGAATGAGATCCAAAATATTGATGGAGCTAAAGGAGGATTGCTCTCTCTCAACCACCCATTCACTCCCCTTCCCAAAAAATTTATATAGCGCAGTACAGAAGTCAGCTATCATGAAAATACAGTATAAACCCCACCCAAATAGCAAATTACTCAGGCTGATACAAATAAAGCAAATGCAACCACATCTATTTTAGCGGTGTCTTCTTATCTAACAAATTTAATATTACTGATGCAGTCCAGACATACATATTTCTTCCATGATGCTTTCCATTGTCTCTCAGAATATGATCAGTTAAAGTATCAAATCAGGATCTTTAAAAAAAAAATTATGACAAAAAGAAAAATTTAAAGATCCTGCGTTGATGGATCTTTAAAAATTTTAAACATCAAAAGTCCAAAAGTTCATCTTAAGTTGAGAAATATGTAGTTGAATGTACTTCCAGTGCAACAGTTTCCAAGAACAGTGTCCTTATTTGACTGCAAAAACACAGATCATCTGAGAAACGAAACATTGAAAATGATTTACGTTGCCAGTACAGTAATTTGTGAAAGTAGTGTCCTAGTATGACATGCCATATACGTATATTTCCAAAGAGCAGCACTATGTAATATGTGATCCACTGAATAAATAGTTCAGTAGAGATGCTTAGGTGCTAGTATAAAAAGCTGTGCGGACTTCGTTTGACACTTTCCTACATATCCAACTTAGTTTCAGGAACTTCTGAAATGCAGCACAATATTAATAATACTCAAACTTCAGACAAGCTACCAGAAATGTTTAAGCCATGGAGGTGAGCAGTTTAGATTTTTTAATGTCTTTTTAGCACTAAGATACCTAAAGATAAAACAAGGAGTTGTCAAATGCAAGGACAACACACCTGGATTCCGATAAAATCGCAGACTGTTAACACTCTGCAGTATAGCAGACATATGTGCAGGAAATGCTTTGTGTAAAGGAAGATGGCATAGTACCTAATAACCAAGCAACCATTAGAACAACAATATTCCGGCAGAAAAAAAAAAGACATTCTGGGCCAATGATCTAAAACTAAAGGAACAATATGAACCTTCAGGATGATATGAAGAACGCTGGTTTGCTCTTCTTCAGCTGCTTCAGTCAACCATGCAGCCAAGACCATTACACCCTCTTTAGTTAAAAACCTATAAATATGATATAAAGAAAACAAATTTTATTCGAATAGGAGTAAACTAGTATATAATTAAAATTCAACAACCATAAGTCTCAAGTACCAATATAGCACAGAGGGGTTTTGTACTTCCAAGATCCAGTCCATCAACTTAACCCTTCCAGAAAAGGTTTCTTCCTTCCTCATTAAATTAAGGATATTATCAACAAAATGTCTATCTTTCTCCTCCATGACAGTTAGGACCTCATCTTGTGTAGAACAAGATGGCCCCTCCTCTGTACAGGTCGGAATCACGCTGTTTAAGGGAATTGGCTCTGTCTGTGAACTAGGATCAGAACTCAATGGGATCGGACAAGGCCCTTCAATAGACAAATTGGATATGCTAGGCTTCTCTCTAGAGAACCTCAGGAACTTTCTAACTCTTGTGCGCTGAGCTGCAAAGAAATCCCGAACCTGCAAATGCAAAGATGTTATTCAAACAAGCAGCGGGAAGTTGTCAGAGAAGATGAAATCGGATAATGCACAGATCTTATATCATCTTCCAGCTTAAATTGCACCAAGGAAAGCTACTGAATGTCTATGCAGAAGGGATCAAGGAATCTGTCCATACACTAACCCCAAAAAAAAGACAAAGAACAAAAAGGGAATGTACATCTAAGGAGCTACATCATCATACACAAAAAGGTTCATAATTCCATAAGAGCCTGTTCTCAAAAGCAATAGTGTGCTCCTAATATCCAAAAAAGCAAAACTGAACTAAAGAAAGATGGTGACATTCCACGGAAAAGATATATCTTTTGACCAATGATGACTCATGAACATAGGATTATTGCACATCATTGCATGAAGCCATGAAACAAATGTGAGATACTGAAATTTACAAGTCAAACTATTGCTCATGAAACAAATGTGAGATACTGAGTCAAACCATTGTTCTTATTGAACTGTGATGATCGAGAGAAATATAGAAGAATATTATTGAATTGTCTCTACATTATTCCATTGAGACCCTATTTATAGACACTTCATTAGACTCCTTTCCAAGTAGGACACGATAATATAATCCTTTTCCAAGTAGGATTCTATATATTATTCATATTTATTTTCATATTCATATTCCTATTCTAAGTCGGATTATATACACTATTCTTGTTCCTATTTCTACCCCTAGCACTCTCCCTTAAGCTAGTGCATATAAGTCATACGTACCTAACATGTTATAGATGTAATTAATACGAGGACCGATAGGGGGACCTAGTGAAGATATTTGCAACTTGCTCACTCGACTTCACAAATATGACAGTCAATTTTAATGTCCTTAGTCTTCTCATGAAATGCTGGATTTGACGCCGAATGTCGATAAAACACATAATGATAAGCTCCACCATAAGTCGTGCCAAAACCTGATTTATTGTGATGAACATTTCAAACCAAACTTGAGAAGATTGTTTCAGTCCATAGAGTGACTAGTGTGATCGATATACAAGGCTACTAACTCCCCTGAGCAATAAAACTAGAGGGTTGCTTCATAGAAACTCCTTCACAGTGCAATGGTCGCTGAAAAGTGCTCAAAATCTGGTATAAACTATATGTATTGTCTTGGAATCAATAATGAATTGATATTAAACAAGCAAGTCACCGAAAATTGGTCGTAACATGCTCATGCATCGGAGTATCAGATTTCAAGGTTGAAAGTGGTCACAATCTGAAAAATAAAATTATATGGGTAGAGTCAGAAGGATGGCACTGCCCTACTGAGAAGGAGTTATATGGGTTGCATCGGAATGATGGCATGACCTTACTCGAAAATAGAAATTACATAGGTAGGGCCAGATTGATGGCATGACCCTATTGAAAAAAGAGAAATTATATGGGTAGGGTCGGAATGATAGCACGACCCTGCACAAATCAGATATGAGGAGCCAACAAAAAGATGCACGGTGCTATGCAACTCAGATATGAGAAAATAGTCCAGCAAATGCATGGTACAATGCAAATTAAATATGAGAAATAGTTCGGAGATACACGGTGCAATACAAATCAGATATAAGAAAAGTAGTTACTGGAAAATACATGGTGACCCTACTTTTGCTGACATAATCATTGGTGTCTCTACATTATTACATTGAGACCCTATTTATAGACACTACATTAGACTCCTTTTCCAACTAGGACACTACAGTATAATTTTTTCCCAAGTAGGATTTTATATATTATTTCTATTCATATTCCTATTTTAAGTCAGATTATATATACTATTCTTGTTTCTATTCCTACTCTAATAATGATAAGGAATCCAATCACATTTAAAGACATTCACCAATGTAGAGGAGTTTAAAACAAAATTCCAGCCAGGAAGAAGAGAAAGGATTACTAAAAACTGAGAAAAGGAACACACCTGTGTGACTCTGACACCAAAAAGAGCACTAATTTCACGGGTTTCCTTCTTGTTGATTGCATCTTTGACAGAGAATATAGATTGCATATACTTGATTGTCTTGGAGTTTAGGAGATCCCGTGGCCTTTTGCCTGCAACAGAAGATGTTAAACTAACAGAATATAAATGGAATCAGAATAGCTCGCACAAACATATAAGAAGTCAAGAGCACCATTTACGCTAATAGCCAAAATGAAGCATTACATATAAATTGGATCAGAGCATCACCTCATAAGAAAACGACGTCAGTAGCAACTTAGATCGTTAAGCAAGTTCCCCTTAAACATCAAGACAAGTAATTCTAATACATAAAGCAAATAAAACAAAATAACATGAAAGAACCACCCAACAAAAGCAAACATGCTTCATGTAGTGTCAATATGCCAAAAATAATATAAGAGTAACAAATGGACATGTCAATATGACCTGTCTTTTCATTCGCAGAAGAGATCATTCTCAGAAGATATACAAGTCGACTAAATTTATTACTTGACTACAAAAGCAGCATGACTGTAATTTAGGCCACGGAGACTTACCAATTTTTATTGAAAGAGCTCCAGCAGCCTGCACAACAGAAAAAAAAATGAATGAGCCATCAGCAGAAATAAGTTCGCAAATCACCCAATGTAATGAGATAAGGTTTGACAACTGTAACCTCTGTCCGTTATCAAAAGAAGAATAACTGTAGCCTCTGTATGTACAAATCTAAGAATAGGAAAAATAACTCAGCAGAGGAATCTCATTTTTGTGACCAACCCATAAATCATGTATTATGGTAGTCTTTCTGAGCAAACAAACCGGAGAAATTGCTCAGAAACTTTCTAGGGAAGAAAGGAAGGGAATTTGGGAGAGAAGAAACATAGACAGGTTAGGGATCAGGAGATAGGGGTGCCGGCTCATTATCCCCAAGTTTCGAAGGTTGTGGTTGATCCTAAGAGTTGCCTCCAGACGGAAAATTCTCTATCAAAAAGAGATTGTCCACCTTCCATACAGCACTTTTAAGAAGATGATCATAGGGATACGCTCAAGAGGAGAATGTCCAATTGAAAGACATTAAATCTACTATTACACGTTTGGTAAACATATAAATTGCTTCTAAGTGTGTGCTTATAAGCCAAAATCAACATAAGTCACAAGTTGGTCACCCCCAACTTATCGCTTTTCGGCATACAAGCACTTTTAATTTGTTAATTCCTAAAACTTTTTGAACTTCCAAAATATTCCTCCCAAAATAGGACTCTTAACTCACCTCCATTACATTTCTGTTGTTTGTTCTTCTCCCTGTATACATACTTTTTAATATATTTTTTTTTTTAAAATAACTTTACAGATATATTAGTCATTTTAATGGAAAAATTGTTTAGCAACACTATTTAACCAAACATTTCAACCGCTTATTATCAATTATAGCACTTCTACACGAACACAACTACTTTTTTAAGGAGAAGAAAGATATAATACATAAGTACCTATTCATAAATCAACTTCAACAATTAATGTTTATCGGCTACTTTTCAATCTGTTAATCCATTCAAGCTCTAAATTTTTTAATACAATGGTGACTAGGGCAGCTTAGTACTTGCTACCTCCCACAAATACAGGTACCAAGTCTATACAGGTATTAGGTAATTTCATATCTAATAAATATGGAATAGCACAAGTTGGATGATTTCTGGAGGGAGGGCGAGTCGATAGAAGTATTGGCTCTAGGATGAATGATGGCTCTAGCGTTAGGTTTTGAAAGGATGTATAGTCTGAAGGAACAGCCATAGAGAATGCATATACACATGTAAATGGATTAGTAAAGAGAAAGATACTTTGTTAACTGATTACTTGAACGAGACCTTTAGGGATAGGAGTACAAGTTTCAAGAAGGCCATTAAAGATTGAGAATTAAATACAGTCAAGGAGTTCTTCCATTAAAAAAAAAGTTAAACTGGAAAGTTGAGGAATTCTTTCATAGAGTATATAATGACCCACAGAAGGGGGAGATAAAACATAATGAAGGGGGCAGGGACAAGATCTTTATGGATAAAATCTTTTATTTGGACCTTTGCAGCTTGTTTGGATGGTGGTTTTCCATGGTATGGTGTGGTTAGTAAGAGAACCACGTTTGTTTTGATTTTCTTTAATTATGTGGTATGGTATGGTTTGGTTTCATGGTTTTGTAACCATGAAAAACCTCACTTTTTGAAACCACCAATTTGGTGATATCCCATTATTTACTTATTTTTTCCAATTATACCCTTAATTTTAAATAATTCTAATTTACCCTTTGTTCTTTATTAAACTTTACCCTAAGTTTATGCAATTGGCTATTATTTTTAATTATTATTTTCATTAAAAAAAAATTAAAATATTGATAAATTTAATATTCATAATAATTAAGGGTATTTTCTTAAATATATCAGTTACGATACAATACCATACAGTCAAACCAAACAAAAAAATTATCATTAAACAATAGTAAACCACAAGTCTATCCAAACATTGTATTGTATTGTACAATGGGACAGTGAAGGGATGTGTGGAGAACGTTAAGACCACTTAGTGATGGGAAGAGAGTAACTTGCTTTTTCATGTCCAGTACGAGGTGCTACTTTAAGTGTGGACTATTTAAGAAAGAGGCAAGGATACTTGTAAGTTAGTATTGCACAAGTCAAAGAATCTGGACAAGATACTAACAACTTATTGTTGCATGCAGGTTGGCTTAACAACTGTGAAACTCAATAACCAAGGACACCTAAGAAAGCAATCATGTGCTAGAAATTGGACATGCTTGGAAATAAAAAGGAACGAGCATCGAAGACAGTGCTTTCTTGTCTCTTTTGGAGCATATGGAACAAAAGAATTAAGATATTATACATAACAGCAAGAAAGAAAGAGAAAGCCTTTAAAAACATCTTTTTTTTAAATTTAACCTGTTCATTTGGTAAGGGAGAAAACAACGAGTTAGATAAAACTATAAATGACTGGTTAAACTTGTAAATGACTTTGGATGACTAAAAAAACCATACATACCTTTTTTCTTTACATCATTTAGGTGTTTTTTAATGAAATTAATGTGATCAGACAAAATATGGAGAATCTAAATCTAACCGAGGACATGACTTTAGATAGGAAGGAGTGGAGGTCGCGAATTAGAATAGCAGGCTGATTGGTTGGTAGCAGGGGTAGGCATGATTGATGTCTCTAGTTGTCGTATGTGTTGAATGCATCGTATTTACATATTGACATGTGCTTTTTGTAAAGAGTCGTTATTTTATTTCGATTTCTAGTTCTATTTTTCCCTTTGTTCCCTTTCCTTCCCTTTGCTATATCTAGTTTGTTCTGCTTATGGGTTGTTGAGTCGAGGGTCCCCAGGAAACAGCCTCTCTACTTCTTACGAGGTAGTGGGAAGGTCTGCGTACATTTCTACCCTCCCCAGACCCCACTTGAGGGATTTAACTGGGTATGTTGTTGTTGTTGTTGTTTAATGAAATTAACGGCAGGATTAACTAAGTTGCTTTGTTCACTATGTGAAACGTAAGAAAACGTTCATTTTTTTCATTTTTCTTTTTTCAATTCAAAGTTATTCGTCAGTCTGCATCTTTCTGTTTTTTCGTAAGGTAACATTATCATCAAATTCTATATCTCTTCTAACTATTATATGGGCTTGGAGCTGAACTGCTGAAGGGTACATTGATATGGGGAAAAATGTTGTTTTTCCACAATTCAAGGTAACACAAAACACTGAAAACTAATTATATTAAGGGACACATTTTAATTGAGAAAAATTCTGCCACACAAAATACACTCAGGATCTTAAATTTTCTAAACGCAAATGTATGCCAAAATATAGCTATTGTTTTTTCTATCCTTCTGGATAAACAGAAACTATAAGACATGCTAGTCCTCCACTCAAAAAAATGGATACACACTGCTATCTCAAGTTATTTATTAATCCTTCAATTGTACGACCACATATAGTATGTTACACTTATGACCTACATAAATTCATTACCATTTCCGTAATGTAAGAGGTGAATCTAGTAGACTATAAAACTTAATGAACTGCCAACTTTTTTTGATAAAAAGACTCAATGAATTGTCAACTTAGCCAATGTTAGTCCTACATTTCCTAAAACAATCACTACCAACAAGTTTTTCTTATTAGCAGTCTCCTGCCCAAACTTTGAGCATTAAGAAAGTACCATTTTGAGCGCAGAGGCAAATACAAAATTTTTAGCCAGTCTAAGGTGCACATCCTGGAGTTCAAAATTTGTTTAACAATTAGGGTTCAACATCTCACCACTGTCTGGGGAAGAACTAACAGAAATAAGTACATAAATAAAATTAACGAACCATCTCTGGAAAGAGAGGATTGACGCCAGTGAGGTTCCATTGTCGGAAAGTGCTGTTATGGAGCTGATCAATCTGGCTATGAAGAATTTTCTTCTGTGAGTCGAGCAAGCTCATGAGCGACGTTGCAGGACCGGTTAAGGCCAGTTGTAATTGATTTTCCATTGTAGACTTCGTCAATCGAAAATTCCGATCGACCTCGAAGCAGTAGATTGAATTAATTCAGGCATCAAATTCAACAACCAATTGAAGGAGAAAAGTAAGAGTAAATTCCATCAGCCTTAGCTCTAGGGTTTCCACAGTTGCTATCTAAATGGGGGTTGTTTAGATAAGAATGAAGAACATGATTGTTTTGCCCCCCATCAGTTTGATGAAAGGCGAAAGATGAAAAAGGTCCCACAAGGCGACGAGCAAATTGAGAAATTGAGAGATGAAAGGAGTGTCAACTGAAGTAGAAGAAACCAGGGGCTCCTGTGGGCTGCCAATGTTTTGCGGAAGTTGGGTACACAAGTCCAACTTTAGCGGACCTAGAGCCTGGCTAGATGGGCTTAAAACTTATAGTTATTGGAGTGTGCATCGATCGGTTTGGTTTGATTTGATTTTATGTATCATTCATTTAATTTACTGGTTTTTAGTTTATGAACGTATTATCAAATCAATATGATGCTTATTGTCGATTTTTTGTCCTTCATGATTTGTTTTTTGATTTAACCGATAAGAAAATGCCCAAATAATCATATATATATATATACACACAATTTCATAAAACATAAATAGTAGCAAGAATAGAAGTGCATCAAAAAATTTACATTGATTACTTTTTTCAAGACATGTTCGTTTGAATTCCTTCTAAAAACTTGTGCAATTAAGTGCGGAAACATCATTAAGGACATGTTTGGAAAGCCACCCGGTAATTGGACTTGGTCTAATTGGGTATAATTACATTGTTTGACCTGTTTGGTTAGCCATGTAACTACTTGATCAGCAGGTAATTGACTGTAATTGGCGAGATGTAATTATACTCTTTAATTCACAGGGGGGAGAGGGAGGGTTGTGAATTGCCGGTAACTATATGATGTAATTACAAGCAGGTTACTTTTTAATTTCTTTCTTTTATTTCTATTTTTATTATTTCATTTTAATTTATTTTTAAATTTCTCTTATTTTAATTAATTTCTTTTTATTATCCTTATTTTTTTAAGGATATACTTTATTTTATTGCATACTTTTTATTGTTCATTTCCTTCTGATTTTCAACTTCTAATTCTTGTGATTCCATGCAATTTTTTATATGATCTTTTTTCTTTATTTATTCTATGTTCATTTTTTTCATCAGCATGATTTTATTAGTATTCTAAATTTCAAACTAAAATAGAATTCATTATTGAATAAAGTTATAAACTTATGTTTTTTTCTTTTAAATCATATTTATGCACATTATGTTGAAATTTGACACAAGAGCACAACAACAACAACATGCCCCGTAGAATCCCACAAGTGGGGTCTGGGGAGGGTGGAATGCACGCAGACCTTACCACTACCTCATAGAAGTAGAGAGGCTAAATTTGACACAAGAGTATAATGTTAAATTTTTTATTTTGAATTTACAACATATGTTATATTTTTAGTTTCACTTGTTTTAGTAGTATTGAATTGATATTTCACATTACAAGCCGTATATTTTAGTTAGATTTGATAGATTATCTTTGTGTTGAATGTTTCAATAATTTTACTATGATAATATATTTATAATATTAATGTTTTTGTCAAACATGCATTTCATTATGTTCATATTAATCTTGTAGTTTTACTTTTTATGATTGATTTAATTAAAACATACTAATCTGAAAAATATAAATTAACCATTTTATAATATTACTTAAGAACATATGTTTTGATATTTTTGAGGAGGGTCTTTTGAAAACAGTCTTTCTACCTCTATGAGGTAGTGGTAAGGTCTAGGTACATTTTATCCTCCCAGACCCCACTTATGGTAATTCATTGGGTACGGCGTTGTTGTTGAGTTAAGAACATATGTTTAATAATTAATCTTAAATATTTAATTTAATAATATTCATAAATACCCTTATTTGTCTAATATAAACTTTTAATTTTAGATAATTAACTATTATTTTTAAAATTTAATATAATCTTACAATTAAACTTGTACAACCAAATAGGACAGTTGTAATTGCACTGCAATTACATTGTGGCAAACAAACAGGTCATCATAATTACTAAGTTGTGTAATTACTAGATTGTTAATTACACCAATTCCAATTACCATGTGGCTTTCCAGATAGATCTTAATTGATTGTTTTTGTTACAATCAAATATAAAATTGAGAAGAGAGAAGACAATACTAGTTTTGTTCAAGATTCAGGAAGAGAGAAGGTATCGCAATAGATAGACAGAGAGGCTAGTTTGTGTTGCCTAATGCCGATGGACGAAAGTAATACTTAAATTTAGGAAATAAGGTCGTTAAAATGTTAAAGTCATTGTTATATAATTAGGAATATAATTGTGTTCTTTTTATAATCAAGAAATCCATCTGTAGCTCGCCTTTTGACCAAGCATAGCCTTCTAAACTTTTTTCTTGATAAAGGTAACTTTGTATTCATATGAAAACATCATCCAAAAATGATGAGATGGTTAGTTACAATGCATTGCAGAAAAAAGAAACAACTCGTAAGGTCCAAGGGCTTACAGTTTTCCTATACAACAACAACACCACCAACATACCTAGTGGAATCCCACAAGTGGAGTCTGGGAAAGGTAAAATGTACGCAGACCTTACCACTACCTCATAGAGATAGAGAGACTGTTTCCGGAAGACCAAACAGTTTTCCTATGAAATCAACTAACAAATCTATATCCCCCACCATGTCTTGTTTACACCAAAAATAAAGAAGGCTAATGGAGTTCATTCTGATCCTGTGGATGTTGTTGATTTTGCCTTCAAAACACCTTGCATTTCTTTTCTTCCATAAGGTCCACCAAATACAGGCTGGAATGAGTTTCCACCGGTCTCCCACATCTCTTCTACCAATTGTCTCCCAGCTCCTCAGCAAATCAAAGGTGTTCTTAGGCATTGTACAATTTACTCCAAGCATACATAAAAACATGTTCCACAGATTTACAGCTCTCACACAGTGTAAGAAGAGGTGGTTGTTTAGCTCAGCCTACTTGTCACAAAGAAAATACCTTGAGCAAATCTACAAACCTCTTCTCTGTAGTGCTTCATGGGTTAGGCAAGCTCTCCTAATTACCATCCACATAAAACAGGAAATCCAGTATTTTAATTTTCCTGATTAGTTTCCAAGGCCAAATTCTAGTGGAAGAGAAGCTGGTGGTGTTGTTCCAGTAGCATGATTTGATGGAGAAAACTCCTTTACTATGTAGCTTCCATAGAGGTTTGTCTGGATCTTCAGCAACACCTGGAAAAGGGTTCAAAGCCTGTAGAAGACTAGCTATTCTGTCTATCTTTCAGTCATTTAAAGCTCTTCTAAATATGAAATTCTACCCTTGTGGACTCCATATTTGGGCAACGGTGTCGTTTCTCTAGAGACTAAGGTTTCCGAGAAGGTGGTCTTTAAGCTTTCATCACCTATCCAATGCTCATACCAGAACTGGATCTTCATGCCATTTCCCACCTCAAAGGATATGTTGGTATTGAACATGGGCCAGAGTCTTCTAATTGTTTTCCATACACTGCATCCAAAGGTACCTTTCACTTCTTCAGTTGTCCATTGCTTCAGGAATCCATATTTCTCTATGATGAGTCTCTTCCAAAATGTCATGTCTTTTGTGCCAAATTTCCACAACCACTTTTGTAGCAGACAATTGTTGTGGAGGTTGAGCTTCTTGATGCCTAAACCTTCTTGTTTCATGTTGAGGGTAAGGGCATCCCATTTCACTAGATTGTAGCCTTTATTCCCTTTATTTCCCTGCCACAAGAAGCTCCTCATTTAGTTGATCTTCTTTTCAATGCTCTTAGGGATGGGAATTAAACTCATCATGTAGGTGGGTAGAGCATCCATGACAAATTTTATGAGAGTCGATTTTCCTCCCAAGGATATATTGTGACTCTTCCAACTTGATAGTCTCTTGTTACATCTCTCTGATATTGTGCTTCATAATTCAAGCTCCTTACTTTTGGCTCCCAATAGCATTCCTAAATAATTGGTGGGTAGGGAGGCAACCTTGCAACCTAGATTCATGGCCAACAACTGCATATTCAGGACTTCATTGACTAGGTAGAGGAATTTACATGGAGTCCTGAGATGCCTTCAAAAATAATTAGAATAGCCCTAAGGTGTCTGATTTGTGACACCTTTGCTTCACATAATATAAGTGAGTCATCAGCATACAGTAAGTGGGAAATTCTCTTAACCCTCGGGGGTTGGCCTGGTGGTAATTGACTTGAGCCTTGGGGTTTGCTCCCTTTCAAGGTCTCAAGATCGAAACCCATTGGGTGCAAACAATTTCTGAGAGCCATCGGACTGGGTAAAAACCTGAATTAACCGTGGTGCACTTGAAGGAAATTCTTTGTCGAGGGCCTGTGCACCCCCAGGTTTAGTCGGGCTCAAAGAGACTCGAACACCCGGTGCAAGTTCAAAAAAAATTCTCATACCATTTGCTCTATTTATATGAGCTCCAAACCCTCTCAGCCAGCCATTTTCATTTGCTTTTCTGAGCATATGGGTGAGACCCTACATAGCTACTAAGAACAGGAAGGGAGAGAGGGGGTCACCCTATCTTAGACCCCTCTGTGATTCAAAGAAACATACAGTGTCACTGTTTAACAATAGGGAGAATCTCACATTGGATATGCAAAATTTAATCTAATTTAGCCATTTTTTCCAAAGCCCATATCTTTAAGGATCCTAAGGAGGTATATCCAGTTGACATGATCAAAAGCCTTCTCAATGTCCAACTTGCATAAGATTCCAGGTATTTTCTGTTTCACTTGGTGGATATGGGCTTGCCCCTCTATCCTTGTCCACTTAAATATTAGACTTTGTTTTGCACGGTGTGGGGCTTGAACATGTGACCTCAGCTATAAATCCTCCACCCTTTGCCACTCGAGCTAGGCTTTGAGGGCAGGACTATAATAGTATTGTTTATGTAATCTTATTGAGTTATCAGTTTAACCATTAACCAAAATTATAAAATTGAAAACCAAACTGATAACCTTTTAAAAAAGTTTACAATCATTAATCCAATAACCTAAAAGATCAATAGTGTATTTTTTTCTATTCGATTTATCGGTTAAACCATTTTCATGTCCAGTACGAGGTGCTACTTCAAGTGTAGACTAATCAAGAAAGAGGTAGGATACTTATTAGTGTTGCACATGTCAAAGAATCTGGACAAGACACTAACAACATTGTTGTATGCAAGTTGGCTTAACAACTTTGAATCTTGTATTCTCATTAACCAAGGACACCTAAGAAAGCAATCAGGTGCAAGAAATTAGATATGCTTGGAAATAAAAAGGAGCAAGCATGGAAGACAGTGCTGTCTTGTCTCTTTTGGAGCATATGGAACAAAAGAAATAAGAAATTACCCATAACAGCAAGAAAGACAGAGAAAACCTTTCAAAAGATCTTTTTTAAATTTAACCTGTTCAGAAAATAATGAGTTTCATAAACTATAAATGACTGGTTACTTGTAAATGACTTTGGACGACTAAGAAAAACCATACGAATATCCTGTATTTACTCTATCTCTTTATATCACTTAGGTGTTTTTAAATGAAATCGACGATAGGATTAACCAAGATGCTTAGTTCCCAAGGTGAAACACAAGAAAATGTTCCTCTTTTTAACTTTTTCAATTCAGGGTTATTCATTACATTCTGTATCTTTCTGTTTTTTTATAAAGTAACATTATCATCAAATTCAATATCTTTTCTAAATGTTATATGAGCTCAGAAGGCAACTATTTACAGCCTCACTACACTTCAAAATACAAGGCAGCAGTCAACAATGTAAAGATGCATAAGCTGAATAATTATTGTAATTAGGAGCTGAAGGATAAATGGTATGGGGGGGAATGTTCTACAAGAGCCTCCAGGGCAGGCTTTGGTCTAGTAGTAGCACATACTGCATGATGTGTGGATTAGGGTATGCCACTAACCCTGGCACATACAAAGCCTGGAATTTAAGTAGAGAAGAGTAGAGGTACGGGGTCATTTATCAACCTTGTGCCACCGGTCTCTGGGATTTCTCAACAAGAAAAATGTTTTACTATAAATCACTGTACCCCCATGTTCCGTTTTGTAAATAGTATATGTGATGCACAATAATTATATTAGGCATGAGAGAGCAATTCTGGTGATAACTTTGAGTTAAAAGTTAAATATAATGTCTATGTGCTGATTCGAACAGATAATATGGACTAGGATATAGATTATTTATAATGGAGAATGACTTCTGGCGTTAGTGACGGAAGTTACCTTTTGATAAAAAATATGTTCCTTAGAGAAAGCATTTTCCACAATGCAAGGCAACACAAAACATTGAAAATAATTTTATAACGGAAAACAATTTCTGTGAAATAAATTCTTCCACACAAAATACACCCGAGATCTTAAATTTTCTGAATGCAAACATATCTCAAAAGGTAGCTATTGTTTTTTCTATCCTTCTAGATAAACAGAAACTATAAGACATGCTAGTCCGAAACTCACAAAAGTGAATACACACTATATCAAGTTACTTATTAATCCTTCAATTGTACAACCACATATAGTAGGCTATGTTTATGACCTACATAAATTTATTACCATTTCTGTACAGTAAGAGGTGAATCTAGTTAACCATAAAACTTAATGAACTATCAACTTTTTCAGTTTAACCAATGCTAGTTGCTACTTGCTACATATCCTAAAACAATCGCTAACAACAAGTTCTTCTTATTAGCAGTCTTCCACCCAAACTTTGAGCATTAATAAAGTATCATTTTGAGAGCAGAGGCAAATTCAGAATTTTAAGCCAGTGTGTGCACATTCCGGAGTTCAAAAATTTTTAACAATTACGGTTCAACATCTCGCCACTGTCTGGGGAAGAGCAAACAGAAAAAAATACATAAAAAAATATTTAAAAAAATAAACGAACCATCTCTTGGGAGAGGGGATTGACGCCAGTAAGGTTGCATTGTTGTAAAACGATGTTTTTGAGCTGATTAATCTGGCTACGGAGGATTTCCGCCTGCGAATCAAACAAGCTCGTGAACGACGTCGTAGGACTGATTAAGGCCAATTGTAATCGATCTTCCATCGTAGACTCCGTCAATCGAAAATTTCAATCGACCTCGAAGCAATAGATCGAATCAATTCAGGCATCAAATTCAGCAAAGGCTTAATTCCATCATGATTAGTTCTAGGGTTTCCCCAGCAGCTATGTAAATGGGAGCAGCTACAGTTGTTGAGATAAGCATGAAGAAGAACACGATTATTTTGTCCCCCACCTGTTTGATGAAACGCGAAAGATGAAAAAGGATACACAAAGGACGGGCAAATTGAGAGATGAAAGAGAGGAGTATAAACTGAAGTAAAGGAAACCAGGGGCTCTATGGGCTGCCAACGTTTTGGGCAAGTTGGGTACACATGCCCAAATTTGGGGTACCCAGAGCTTAGCTACGTGGGCTTAAAACTTCTTTTGCCGAAGAGAAATCACTTGGATTTGGTTCAATTTAATTTTTTTTATATTATTTATTTAATTTATTAATTTTTAATTGGTAAACACGTTATTAATTTCTTATCAATTTTTTTTTGGTAATTGATTTCTACTATCAGATATATCAATATATACATCTTTGAAACTCAGGAGTTGGACATATCTCAATCTCTAAGCTCAACTATCTATCAATTACTCTAGATATAGTCATCTATGTATAATAATTCAAACTATCAATTGTGTTGGCCAATCTAGGAACTAAACTACCTCTACAGTGTAAGTTCTGTATAACTTGTCTTACTATTTGATTCAAAAAATCTCATAGTTTCTTTCCTGCCACACATAATAAACAGTTGTTGATAATGTAGCTCTATATACATCAAATGTAATATCCTTTTTCCCAGCATTCCTTATGGCCATTCCATCTCCTCTACCCTTTAAGAGTTATTGTCACAGTAGTTTGGGTATGTTGCGAGCAAAGAAAAGGTGTTGGTGTGACTCCAATTCATTGTTACACATAGGACAGACTGTTTCATTAGTGATGCCCCATTTCTTATCAATTTTGATCTTTAATGGTTTTATTTTTAATTTAATAGATAAAAAGTATTAATCTAATCATATATACACGATGTTTAAAATAGAATTAGTGGCAAGAAAAAATGTATTTCTCTAATTATTACATTGATTATTTTTGTTTGAGACCTATTCGTTCAATTTTTTTTCTAAGACTCGTTGTAATAAATTGTGAAAATAATATTTATTGTTTGTTTGTAAGGAAAGAAGGTATCAAAATAGATAGGCAGAGAGACTAGTTTGTTATTTTTTTATTTTTTTAAATTTATTTTAAACCTCCAACTTTGATCATTGAACATGTAAAAGTACAACTTTGAGTTTGGTATCCCAAACTTTGACATGATTAAGGGATATTATAGTCTGTTATTTACTATTGAAAGTAAGGTCTGCAAATATTCAAGTCCTTGTTATATTAATTAGAAATGAATAGTAGTAGTATATATACACACATATTAGATTCACAACACGTGTGTTGCACGTGGTAGCTTCATATTGAGATGCCTATAACTGTGAAACAGTATCTATACTATATATGTCATGATATATCGTTGAAATTGTCTATATACTCCATTTTACCTAATTTAACCACACAATTTTATTCATACTATATTTGTTCATTATTTTGAATGTATTTAAATGAATAGTATGTATGGATGTCTCCAAGTCACCAAATATAAGTTTATAAATAATACTCTATTATGACTGACTAATTGATTGTAATAAGATGCATAAAATTTGAGGCTATGAATTTAGATAATATGTGATTATGTAATTTTGCTCGCTCAACGCAATATTTGGGACCTGTATGTATGTCATCCAAAAATACAGGTTAACTTTTTGTAGTTCCAAATCACTTGAATCATAAGTATCAATAACTAAGTCATATGATTATTGTTGTAATTTTACTTGTTCATTTACTTATTATTTTGGCATCGCACAATAATATGAGAACAAAAGTATGCTTCTGTTTCTTTATTAGTTGTTTTTGTTCGGATTGTAAAACGATGTTTTGAGCTGATTAATCTGGCTATGGAGGATTTCCACCTGCGAATCAAACAAGCTCGTGAACGACGTTGTAGGACTAATTAAGACCAGTTGTAATCAATTTCCCACTGTAGATCCCGTCAATCAAAAATTCCGATCGACCTCAAAGCAATACATCGAATCAACGTAGGCATCAAATTCATCAAAGGCTTAACTCCATCATGATTACTTCTAGAATTTCCACAACAACTATGTAAATGGTGATGACTACAATTGTTGAGATAAGAATAAAGAAGAACACGATTGTTTTGTCCCTCACCTGTTTTATGAAAGGCGAAAGATGAAGAAAGTTCCATGGGGGACGGACCAATTGAGAAATTGGGAGATGAAGAGGGGAGTGTAAACTCTAAAGTAGAAGAAACCAAGGGCTCCTGTGGGCTGCCAATGTTTTGGGCAAGTTGGGTATACATGCCAACTAGGGGACCTAGAAGCTACATGGGCTTAAAACTCATTGTTATCAAGTAAATATCGGTTCGATTTGATTCGATTTTATTTTTTATATTATTTATTTAATTCATTAATTTGTAAACATGTTGTCTGTTTTGTTGCTTAATGATTTTATTTTTAATTTGATCGATAAAAAAATATTAATCTAATCATATATACATGATATATAAAAATAGAGATAGGGACAAGAAAAAAATATATCTCTAGTAATTATATTGATTACTTTAATTTTGTTTAAGATCTATTTGTTCTGAATTCTTCTAAAAATTCATACAATAAATTGTGAAAATAGCATTAATTATTTATTTGTAAATAGAGAAGGTATCGAAATAGATAGGCAGAGAAGCTAGTCAGTTATCTACTATCGAAAGTAAGGTATGTTCAAGTCATTGTTATATAATTAGGAATGAAATAGTAGTATAAGTATATATACATATTAGATTCACAGCACGTGCATTGCACGTGGTAGCTTCGTATTGAGATGCCTACAACTGTAAAATAGTATATACACTATATATGTCATGATATATCGTTAGAATTGCCTATATGCTCCATTCTACCTAATTTAACCACACAATTTTATCCATACAATATTTGTTCACTATTTTGGATGTGTATTAAACGAATATTGTGTATGGTGTTTCTGAGTCACCGAATATAAGTTTGTAATAATTTACCATGACCGTCTAATTGAATGTAATAAGATTCATAAAACTTGAGGCCGTGAATTTAGATAATATGTGATTATGTATTTTTGCTTGAAGCAATATTTGCGACCCATATGTAGAAAATACAGGTTAACTTTTCGTAGTTCCAATCACTTGTATCATAAGTATCAATAACTAGGCCTACGCGACTGTTGTGTTTTTACTTGTTTATTTAATTATTATTTTGGGGTCGCACCATAATATAGAACAAAACTATGCTTCTGCTTCTTTATTAGTTGTCTTTGTTCAGCATGATTGTACTCTATTTGTGTATAATTTTATCAAATAAAAAATCTTGTATTTAACAGTGTTGATTTCTATTCGTTGTCTTATACTGTTATTATAATGCAACTGTAAGACAATAGGTAAATGTCATATACATGGATATAGTTTCTAGGACAGTAATTGTAATTCCAATGTCTGACACGCTATTACATAATCTTTGCATATAACTAATAGGTAAGCGTCCATTCTTTCTATGGTGAATCTAGCATACGTTATTGTATAAACTCCAAAATTCCGTTACAATCTATTCGTCAGATGTTGAATTCTTTTTTGAGCAAGATCCAGACATATCCAATCGCTGTATATCTTAGATAATTTAATGACTGCTCTAAAATAAGTGCATATAATTACGAATTGTAAATCACAATGTCGTTAAATTATTGATATATATATATACCTGAGCATTAGGAAAGTTTCTTCTTCAACCTGAAAACGATAGGTTTAGCATCTCGTTATTTTTCCGACGCCGGCACCGGCGAAACTAACTGATTCTGAGCAATACTATCTCTCTCACACGGCATATTCTCCAAGACTTTGGCTCCAAGACTTTTGAAAACTGCCAGCGAGCACCTCCCGGTTTATTCTCCGGCGAAACTGATTCTTCTTCGAAGATACCACTGTCCCGGCGTCCTCTCTCTCTCCGGCGTCTTCTCTCTCGCCGGCGTTAAACTTCATTCTTCTTCCAGATCTGTGAAGATCTTTTAGATTGGCTATTTTCCGGCAAAATTCTTGGGCGTCTTCTTCAGCTTCGGAGAAGACACGATTCAGGCGGGTTCGAGCGGCGAAACTCCGATCAACATCAGGCAACCAGATTCCAGCGGCGTACCGTTTCCGGCCAAAGGCAGGAAATCCGGCGACCATTTTCCGGCAAAAATCAACCCAGGTTCTATCATTCCTACTTATTATTTACTTCTTGGCTACATTTTATCTTTTTGTGAGTCCTTTACTTTCTTTTTCTTGGCTACATTATTTCTTTTGTGAGACCATTTCCTTTATCTCTATTTGCTATTTCTTTTCGTGTCTGCATTGGCTACTGATAATATTTCTTTTCTTGCATAGTTTGTTATTAGTGTATCTCATACTTGTTCAATGCTGAAATTTAGCCCTGTTGTTGTATTTGTTTGTTATTTTATTGGAGTGTGATTATCTGACTGATTGTAAGTGGTTAGTGAGAGTAATTAGTAGTTGGTGGCGTACGGATCTGATGGTGGAGTAGGGTCATGTCGTTGGTTGGGGCCGAGGGTCATAGGTAGGGGTGGTAGGAAGGGCATAGACCTATCTAAATTAAGGGTAGGATCGTGGAATATAGGTACACTTACAGGGAAATCCATAGAACTAGTAAAGTGTCTTAAGAGGAGACAAATTAATATAGTGTGTGTTCAGGAGACGAGATGGGTAGGGACTAAAGCTCGGGATGTAGATGGGTTCAAGCTATGGTATTCGGGGGGTTCTAGGGACAGAAATGGTGTAGGTATACTAGTAGATGAGGACCTTAGGGAATATGTGGTGGAGGTTAGGAGGTTTAACGATAGGATGATGTCTATTAAACTGGTGGTGGGTAAGCACATAGTGACTGTAGTTAGTGTCTATGCGCCTCAAGCGGGTTTAGATAAGGAAGTCAAGAGGCTATTTTGGGAAGAATTGGATGAGGTGGTGAGGGGCATACCAGTGACAGAAAAGCTTTTCATTGGGGGAGACTTTAATGGACATATTGGGGCTACTGATTGTGGGTTTGAAGATGTCCATGGAGGCTTTGGTTTTGGGGAAAGGAATGGAGAGGGGACGTCTCTCTTGGATTTTGCTAAAGAATTTGAGTTGGTTATTGCTAACTCATGTTTCCAGAAGAGGGAAAGCCACTTGATAACCTTTCAGAGTGCGGTAGCTAAAACTCAAATTGATTACCTACTTCTACGAAAAGGTGATAGAAGCCTTTGTAAGAATTGCAAAGTTATTCCGAGTGAGAGTATTTCCACTCAACATAGGCTTCTAGTGATGGACTTAGAGATTAAGAAAGAAAAGAAGAGGAAGATTGTTTATGCCCAACCGAGGATTAGATGGGGGGCCTGACTCCTGCCCTCTCGCATGAGATGGAAGAAAAACTGAGAATCTTAGAGGCTTGGAGTAGTGGTGGAGATGTGAATAATATGTGGGACAATACTGCTGGATGCATTAGAAAGGTGGCTTCTGAGGTTCTAGGGGTTTCAAGGGAACCTGTGGGGGACGTCGAGGTGATTGGTGGTGGAATGAAGAAGTTCAAGACAAAGTAAAAGCTAAGAAGGTGGCCTATACAAAGTGGTTGGAGTGTAGGAAGGAGGATGAAAAACAGAGGCTTAAGGAGATTTATAAGACGGCTAAGTCAGAAGCAAAGAGGGCGGTGACGAGTGCTAAGACAGCAGCGTTTGAGCGCCTATATGAGGAGCTAAGTGATAAAGGCGCGGACAAGCGAATGTATAGGCTTGCTAAAGAGAGAGAAAAGAAAGCTCGCGATTTGGATCAAGTGAAGTGCATCAAGGATGAGAAGGGTGAGGTGTTAGTGGATGTGACTTCCATTAAACATACGTGGCAAGCTTACTTTCATAAACTCTTAAATGAAAAAGGAGATAGTAATATTGAGTTGGGCAAGTTGGCACATTCCGAAAGTCACCGAGACTTTGGTTATTGCAGGCGGTTCAGAGTTGAGGAGGTTAGAAGGGCTATTAGTAGGATGAAGAGAGGGAGGGCACTCGGACCGGATGAGATTCCGATAGATTTTTGGAAGAGTATGGTTAAGGATGGCATAGAGTGGCTGACTAGACTGTTCAATACTATCATGAAGACGACCAAGATGCCGGATGAATGGAGGAGGAGCACAATGGTCCCACTGTATAAGAACAAAGGTGATATTCAAAACTGTAATAACTACAGGGGTATCAAGTTGTTGAGTCATACTATGAAGGCATGGGAGAGAGTGGTGGAGATGAGGGTGAGAAAAGTAGTTTCTATCTCAGAAAACCAGTTTGGATTCATGCCAGGACGGTCGACTACTGAAGCGATCCACCTTGTTCGGAGATTAGTGGAGAAATACAGGGAAAGTAAGAAGGACCTTCATATGCTGTTCATTGATCTTGAGAAGGCCTATGACAAAGTCCCAAGGGATGCCCTATGGAGGTGTTTGGAGATGAAAGGCGTTCCAATGACATATATTAGAGTGATAAAGGACATGTACGATGGGGCCATAACTCGGGTAAGAACGGTGGGAGGAGACTCTGAATATTTTCCTGTTCAGATGGGACTTCATCAAGGGTCTGTGTTGAGCCCTTTTTTATTTGCCTTGGTGATGGATGAGCTGATGCGATCTATCCAGGAGGAAGTCCCGTGGTGTATGTTGTTTGCAGATGACATAGTACTAATTGATGAGACCCGGACCAGAGTTAATGATAGGTTGGATGTTTGGAGACACGCTTTGGAGACTAAAGGATTCAAACTGAGCAGGACCAAAACAGAATACTTGGAGTGCAAATTCAGTGTTGCGAGGGATGAAGCAGACATTGATGTGAGACTGGCAGCTCACCTTATCCCCAAGAAGGAAAGCTTTAAGTATCTTGGGTCTATCATCCAGAGCAGTGGGGATATTGACGATGATGTCACTCATCGTATTGGGGCAGCTTGGACAAAGTGGAGGTTGGCCTCTGGAGTATTGTGTGATAAGAAGATACCACCTAAACTCAAAGGTAAGTTCTACAGAATGGTGGTTAGACCATCTTTGTTGTATGGGGTGGAGTGTTGGCCAATAAAAAATGTACATGTTCAGAAGATGCAGGTCGCAGAAATGAGGATGTTAAGATGGATGTGTGGTCACACCAGGAGTGATAAGATTAGGAATGAGGTCATTCGGGAGAAGCTAGAGGTGGCCCCTGTAGCTGACAAGATGAGGGAAGCGAGACTGCGATGGTTTGGACATGTACAGAGAAGGAGTACCGATGCCCCTGTTAGAAGGTGTGAGAGGCTAGATTTGGGAGCTACTAGGAGGGGTAGAGGTAGACCAAAAAAGTATTGGGGGGAGGTGATTAGATATGATATGGTGAAACTTGATCTCACCAAGGACATGACCTTAGACAGGAAGGAGTGGAGGTCGAGAATTAGAGTAGCAGGATAATAGGGTAGATAGGAAGGAGTGGTAATTGTCTGCCTTTATATGTTATTTATATGTCTTTATATGTTACTATCCTGTATCTACGTATTATCATGTGTTCTTCTTTTTCTTGCCTGTTTATCATATCTAGCTTATTCTGCTGATGGGTTTTTGTGATGAGGGTTTCCAGGAAACAGCCTCTCTACCTGTGTGGTAGTGGTAAGGTCGGCGTACATCTTACCCTCCCCAGACCCCACTTGTGGGATTTCACTGAGTATATTGTTGTTGTTGTTGTTTATGTCTTAGATATATTGTATCCATTAGACGAATCTTGTAAGTGAAAATTTATGAAGGATTATACAAGAGCCTATAGTATTTTTGAAATGATTAATATGATAGTTTTTCAAACTAATGGAACTTACGATGTGAAATAAAAACTCAACCGCCAACTACTCTTATAACTTTATTTTTCCAAAGATTCTAACTTTCAACCAACAATATTACTACTAATATAAATAAATTTTAGGGTGATAGAAGCTGTGCGAGTAATATGCTAATGTTTTTGTTCCATTTCACTTATCTTCCTCCTGTGTAATAACTAAACCCAACTTGTCTCAACACTTTGACTTTCATGTTTTCTTTTTAATGAATATGATAGAACTTCTATTGGTGAAGAATATAAGAAATGCACAATTAACTTATTTTCTTCTAAATTACATATATATTACACGTATTTTCGTGTGTTGATGATCATCACAAACTTGATTTACTGAGTTAATATTTTTACATGAGTCATTTTCATAAACCCTACATATGTTACTTTGTAAAAAAATGAATGAATGAACCTAGGGATGGAGTCTAGAGTCTTGACTTGAGCATGCTGATTGTGATTGTGATGTGAGTATGATAATGAGTTAATAGAGTTTGATGTCCCCATGAGTATTCATAATTGAACTCCAGAGTTTTGTTTAATTGACTTCTTCCTAATGACTGATCTAAGCCTTGAGCTGTTAATGAGAATGGAGTTGATGAGATAATTTGAAATGATAGACCGAAAGGCCTAACGGAGTTGAGTTAATGAGATGATGAGAGTCTTCACAAGGCTAATTGAGTTGAGATAAGGAGTCTTATGAGCATTGAGTCTTCGGAGGAGTATCGAGCACCGAAATGAGTAAGAGTAAGTCTAACTCGCACTTATTAACTAAGTCGCCAAATGTAGATGAGGCTTGAACCATCACATTAGAGGTTCCCTCTTGAGGAGAAGTCCCTGAAAGCAATAGAGGACTTCTGAGGCCGGATCCATTATGGATTCTAGTTGTTCTTTACCTAGCAGGTACAGAACGGCTGTGGCAATATCAACGGGATTGTTGTACGATTACTAGCTCATAAGTGATTGTTGCCGGATAAGAGAAACTCCCAAATAGGTTCCACATTGATAGTGCTCTGAGTCAAGCTGAGTTGAGTTGAGTTTAGTTGAGTTGATTGATGAGTTTAGATTGGTATTGATGAGTCATTTGTCTACTCTTTATTCTTGCTTCAAATAGACATTTGGCATTCTAATTGAGTATCTTCTGAGTTGATGTTATTTCTATATTATTCTATCTGCTTTTGTTTCATTCAGCCATTTTACATACTCATACATTCCATGTACTGAAGTTCCCTTTGGACTACATCATTTTATGATGTAGAGGCAGGTACTAGATATCGTCAATAGACGCACCGTTAAGGATCTTTGCATTTAGCTGAGTTGGTGAGCCTCCCTAACTTCAGAGGTTTCCTGTTTTATTTTCATCTACCTTGTTAGAGTTAGACTTGAGTTAGATTTCTTTGAGTTGAGGTAGCAATGAGTCTGTCATTGACACCATTTGATAGTGATAGAGGCTTCATAGGCTAGAGTTGAGTTATTGATGTTGAGACTTGTTGAGTTAGTTTCCTTTCTACTAGCCTATTTATTTGATATACTATTTGAGACATCAGATTTGCCTATTATTATCTTTAGTCTTCCGTTAATTGATAGAGTTTACTGAAATATGAATGTGATGAGGCCAAGTGATTCGCTTGGGAACTAGCAATAGTTTCTGAGTGTCGGCCACGCCTAGGGTACCCTCCTGAGGTGTGACATAAATGGATACCCTCCTTTTGAAATATGCCTAGGCACTAGTTCCACCAATTGTGGATTTTTGGTACTTTCTGAAAGTTCTTTTTCCGTTTGAAGGCCTTGTACAGATTGCTAATGTTTTCATTTACGTTCATGCATTGGTCTAATATATTCAAGGAGGCTACATAACATTATGCAGACAAGTGTAAAGATGATTTAGCACTGTATACATATTTTTAACTCTAAAAATCATGAATTCAAAGTGTCCTCTGTTGTATTGAATTATGTATTCAACCAAAAATATTGAGCTATGTATTCAACCAAACTTAGTCTAATAAATTGTAACGGGGATTTCAAAAGTGTGAGCATGTTATGGTATTCTAATTTTAAATTAATTTAATTAGTCCATAAATAATGATGTGAGCATTTAGTTAATTTATTTATACATAGTAAAATCCAATAGAATATGAGTCGTTGGTTTCAGATTCTTGAATAATAGAGTTTGAGTGACAAGTTTGAACTCTTTGAAAATTTTTTATAAGTATGAATCTAAAATACTAAAATATTTTGTTCTCTTATAATATATATTATTCGGAGGGGTGGATCTATGTGTTAGGAAGGGGTGTCACGACACTCGATGAATTGATCGAAACTTTGTATATATACGTGTATATGTTTAATAAATATACTATATGTTGAATATGCGACTTATTTTAATAGATGTTTGAAATGTACCAATGGAAAAGTAAGACCCATGCGAAGTCTAAATTTTTACTATTTGTTGTGAATAGGGCTGGTTTAGCTCTCTTTTTTCATTAATTCTTCTCTAATTTATTGTTTATTAATTCAAAATATATATTTTGCTTTAATTAATTCTTATTTATTTTTTTTACTTTTTCTTTCACTAAGTATTAATTTTTCATACGAGTGTTGCATATGTGTGCTATATAATGAGTAAATAAACTTTAAATATCATATAACATTAATTAATTTTTTAAATGATAAATATTTTTAAAAAGTTTAAATTTTTAAAATGATAGATATTAATATGTCAAAGTTTTTTTTTAAAATGATTACTAATTAGGTATCTTGAATATTAGAATATTTAAAAAGAAAAAATAACTAAATATGCATATTTGATTGATTCGTCTATAAATATTGAAATAAAAAAAATGAAGCAAGATAATCCAAAATTGAAAAACCCGACCCATTTATTTTTATTGAAAAATTTGGCACTCGAAACCTCCAAATTCTAGATTCGCCTCTGATTATTCGGGTATAATATAATAGAATAAACTTTTATAAATTTATGCTAACAGGATTAAGAATAAATTATGTGTGAATTTATAACTTTTTTTACGAAAGAGCAAAAATTCACCAACAACCAAGCAGAAGTTATTTTGTGATTTGTATGGGGATGCACCTTGTGAAAGCCTCGATTCTTCCCAAAATAGAATCAACACATACACAATGAAGTTAAGCGGATGTAAGATGGGTGTAGAGTAGATGTGATTTGTCATGATGGATAAGCATATAACAAAAAGGATGGAACTTACAATTATTAATGGCGGCGTGAGATATCAATTCCATTATAGAATGTGTTATGTTGAAGGAGGAATGTTGGTGTAAGCCATAAAATTTGCATTGAGAAAATAATAATTAAGAATAAAAAATATTGCAACAATTATAAAGTTTATTTCAAGATGTGAAAATGTAAAATTTGATGGATGTGATCTTGACTTGTACTTGAATTCAAGGACTTTTGAATTTGATTTTGATTTATGAATTTAATGAACTTGATCTTGACTTGTACTTGAATTCAAGGGGTTTTGAGCTTGTTCTTGAATTCGGTGGTCTTAATCTTGGTGCGTTCTTGTTGAGCTTGTTCTTGAATCTGATAATCTTGATCTTGGTGCGTTCTTGAATTTGAATGCTTGATTGCTTGAGTTTTTAAACTTGTAGCTTGTAGAGAAATCTACGGCGTTTGATAAGTGACATGGTTCAGGACAAGTGATTAGGATAGATTTTCTTTCAAGTGGCATGACGATATTTGATTCGTTAGAACATATCACTTGTACATATATCACATTTTTATTAGATATGAGAATGACATGTCATTTTGACATATAACATGATCATATTGGCTTCTTTATTTGACTTGGCATGCCACGTCATCTGACATGTGACATTAAACAGACCTCTAGGACTAGATGATATTGGACCTAGTAAAATGGGTCATTTTTGTAACTCAAATAAATGGATTTGGGTTCTTAATTAAATCTATATTTTATAGACTTAAATAATTAATCCAATTATATCAATCCTCAATATTTATTTAGACTAATATATTTTGAATTTAATATAATTTAAATTATTTTATAAAATTTATATTTAATAATTTCATATGATTACATGTGCCCCTTACTTCATGACTCGTCAAGATGCATGCTTGTTGAAATTGAAGACGAGGCTCGAAGTATTTAGTATATACATACATACACACACACATATATATCAAAGGAATAACTTTATTTGGCCATAACTTTTATTCAGAAAGTAATGATCAAGAAACTTGAGTTGAAATTTTAGGTTAAAGTCTTACCGGTTAAATTTATATATAGGACACGAGGATGAACTTAGTCCAATATTATGAGTAGCCTTACATATCTAGAAGTAAAATACTGACTTGAAATCTTGGGTTGGGGCTTGAAAGTGAAGAATTTTATCTTCTTTCTTGGGAAAACTTATAACATGTAAATTTTACTTATCTGAGGATTGAGCGTGAATGAGGAGGTTATTGGGCTCTAAGATAGACTTAACGAAGTTAATTAAGGATAAAAGTATAAGAATAATCTTTTGGAAACATAAGAAGATCATAAGAAATAAAGAAAACAACCTTTCAATGAATTCCATCGACCAAATCAACGATTTGAAGGTTCCATCGCTAAGCTATTCAGTGGATGCCCAAAATTAACTATTTCTGGGAGTTTTCAAGCTCATTCAGTGATGCAACATGCCAAACAATTTGTCGAGTTGTTGAATCGACTAATAAGATCGTCGAATTGTCCAGTTTGAACATGTTCAACTAAAATAATCATAATTTTTTACTTTGAACTTCAATTGGTGCAAACTCAGAAGAGTTGACAAGAAAACTCATAGCCATATGATTTGATAGATTATGAATTACCTAAAATGCTAAGAGATATAATTGTTCAAAGTTAATTCCTATATAAACTCTTGCGAAAACTTAACCAATAGAAATGTTTTGAACTTGATTTGGTATTTGAAGTTCCTTATGACTAAACCATATCCAATATACTTCAAATACTTAGAGAAGAACTTTAACACATACGCATGACTTAGAGTCCTTGGAACTTTAACACATACGCATGACTTAGAGTCCTTGTGTTCAGACCTATATGCATACGAAAAATATTTGAATCTATGCTTAGAAATTGCGGGACATTTACAACCATCTAAATAGACCTTCATTTTATATTTAATACTCAATGAGCGACTAAAAACTAGAGAAAGGCTTGCCTTTTGGAGAATTTTGATGATACTAGATGTATACTATGTAGATCAAAGTTGACAGCTATGAGCATTTATTCATTCAATATATTTATATTGTTTCAATTTGAGAGAAGATTATACCGTGAATAATATCGATAAACATGCACTTTACTGGAAGGACTAGGCAATGTGGGCTATGCATAGCTTTAAGGGAAGAAAATCTACATTAGAATTATTTTGATTACAAGTATATATACTCTGTGCAGATTTTTTTTAGAGTATTCCAAAAATTACAAGATTAGTCGATCCAATTGTTACAGTATTATAAAAAAAAATTCATATTAGAGGAAGTGCATGAGTTAAACTGATTGGTACATTAAACAATCTTGATTATCATTCATAAGATTTAAACTAGAAATTTATTCTTTGAGTTGACTATAGTTTAGTAAAATCGAGATTGTCTAGTACTAATAGCACTATAAATTCCTGCAATATCATGCCATTATTATTTTTAAAAATAAAAAGTTGTAGTTACCATTCTTTTTATTTAAAAAGTTTTCCGTACATGACTTTATTGTTTTGGTATGTAGAAATTCTTTTCCCATTAATATACTTCTTAAGATTTAAGAATAGTGTTACACTATATGATTGGCCATGTATGCAAAAATAACTCAAATTAAAAATATAAAGGAAATCTCCATATACTTTCCAAGTGAAATCTGGACTCTGTGGAAGTGTAATTTGGTTTCAACATCAACCGCCTCATTGTCAATCACTTTTCCCTACTATAAATAGAGCAATTCTATAGGATTTTGGAGTTTTTCGGATTTTTCATTTCTTTGTTTCACAGTCTCGAGAAGAAAACAGAATCCATTCATCAACGGGAGGGAGATTGTAACTCAGCTCTCCGGTGATCGATCCTTTTCTCCGGTAAGGTACTAGGAGATTATGTTAATTTAGCTTTGTTTTGCTGATTCTTATAGTTGTTGATTTTTCTAGGGTTTAAGATCGTGCTAACAGCTTGTTTTGTATAGTCGCTACCCATCGTTTTATAGTGTATTATGTTTGAGTAGATAGGATCACTCGTTACAGTTTATTAACGTTTCTATTGATGGTTTGACTGTGTTTTAGTGTAGAATAGTGACTTAACAAGTTTGGATTCTCGCAATGTTGTTACCAATTATGCGTTTAATTTAAATTCATGCAATTCCTAATGAAATTAATTAAAAAGAAAAGGTCAATCAAAACCAGCAGATCGAAGTTTGGCATTGATAAATACTTAGATGGAGAATGATAAAAGGGACAGTAAGAAAAAGGTAGCTGAAAATGAACCAGAAATCTGCGGTGGAGATGTCTAACAGGGTATGCGATGTTCAATCGAAAAATAGGGTAGACTAAAGAATGAAGTAATGAGGACATAGTGGGAAAGAGGAATCACGACCACATTACATAGGAGTAAAGCTGCATGTGTACACACCACTCTTTCCAGATCCTACTTGCAGGATTTCACTTGGTATGCTATTGTTGTTGATCCCACTACGTCAAATCTTCCTATATGAAATGGGTATCTTCCTTGTTATATAGTTCTTGAACATTGAAAATTGAGTTGGAAGTATGCTATATGTGTCAATTTCCGTATTTACTCTATTTGTATTACAGATACCGCCCCACAAATAAGTTGTTCTTGATGTTGTTGTTTCAATATTACAGATACACATATTAGGTCATTTTGATTACTACATGCGAGCTTTGTCATTTTGGAGTCCTACTAATGCAAATTGTTTTAGAAAAATTTCTATCTTATAATGCTACAGTGCTCTGATAAAATTCTGCGAAAGCTGTACTAAGATAACTGTAAAAGTTGCTCCTATTTGTTATCGCCTGTGTACATTGATGTTGAACAACTTCTATATCATTGAAACTTGAAAGTTGAATGGTATTGTATTTTTAAATTGAGAAGCTGCTTCTTGTTGCTGTCACCTGTGTACATTGAGATATGCTTTTCTCCTTAATCAGCATTGTTTTTGTGAATGATTATATGGTGTAGTGTTGTCATTACATGTGGTTTTTTCAATTGGTCATATAGGTGGCCGTAAAATACGTGCTTCTAAGATGGCAATGAGCCAGCTGAAGATTATTGAGTTGGAGGAAGGATGGGAGTTTATGCAGAAGGGCATCACTAAATTGAAGAAAATTTTAGAAGGGCAACAACATTCTTTCAGCTCTGAAGAGTACATGATGCTTTACACGTATCCTTACGGTTCTGTGCTCTTGAAGTTTGTCTTTATATATAAAAAATATTTGTCCTTTAATATATGTACGTGTGTATATATATATATATGCGCACATAATTTTAAATAATAACTTCTTGGGTTATAAGTGAAGTAATTTGACATGGCAGCAATTTTTTCCTTAATTGAAGTGTAGAACTATATATAACATGTGCACACAGAAGCCACCAAATGATTACTCACAGCAGTTGTATGAGATGTACAAGGAAGCATTTGAAGAATATATCAATTCTACGGTAAGAAGCATTGACTTTCTTTCTCATGATAATTAGGCGCTGAAAAGTTATTAGCTGCTGGTTGCCTTAGTGATGGGGCGCACATATTTACTTCATGCAATTAGTGGACTTGTTGGCCGAGCTATACTTCTAATTTGGCGATTAATGAGTAGAACTTGAGTTTGGTAATTTTTTGGTGTTATTGTATTGGTATTACTGACACATGCTTGATTTAAGCCTTGATGGATGGGTGTATGTTCATCTGGTGGCTGTCTTGAGAATATTAATTTGATCAGACACCTGAAATCATAGTTAACGTTACTTCATCTAATTTGAAAACAATACATGTGGATAAATTGGAGTTCCACTATGTTGTGAAACTTACTCTACTTGCTTTGCTATTTCTGTTCAATTTTGCAATTTTTATTTCTTTATTAGGTTCTGCCTGCTTTACGAGAGAGGCACGATGAGTTTATGTTGAGGGAGTTTGTGAGAAGATGGGCGAATCATAAACTTATGGTTAGGTGGCTCTCACGGTTCTTCCATTATCTCGACCGATATTTTATTGCACGAAGGTCACTACCTGCACTTAACGAAGTTGGTCTGGTGTGCTTCCGTGATCGGGTTTGTTTCTTGCACCTCCTATATAATTATTGACAATATAAAATGTCCCTTTTCTTTTTTGTTTTCTTCATATATTATGCGGGAAATTTATTTCTGTTTTTGTTGACAATAGGTTTATCAGGAGTTGAACGTTAAAGCTAGAGATGCAGTTATTGTGTTGGCGAGTATCATATCCTTGCTTTTTTCCTTCCGACTGACAGTTGATTCCAACTCTTGCAATATTATTTTAGTTATAAAGGTCTGATTAAGAGTCCTTTTGTATTAGATTGATCAAGAACGTGAGGGTGAGCAGATTGACAGAGCTTTATTGAAGAATGTGCTTGATATATTTGTTGGAATTGGAATGGGGGAAATGGAGTATTATGAGAATGACTTTGAAGAAGCAATGCTTAAAGATACTGCAGCTTATTATTCTCGGAAAGCTTCAAGTTGGATTGTGGAAGATTCTTGTCCAGATTATATGTTGAAGGTACAATTATTTTACAATTGCCATGAGTTCATAAGTTGTTTGGTTATTGCATTAAATAGCCACAGTAAATTTTGATACCTGTGCTTTGCTATTGCTAATGCAGGCAGAGGAGTGCTTGAAGAAAGAGAAAGATAGAGTGTCTCATTATCTCCATATTCTCAGTGAGACAAAACTTCTAGAGGTCAGCATCGGAATATGCTAATGTAGCAACTTGAAATCTTAACTTTGATAGCATTTTCTTTAAAAAGAATTTGAGCATAATAAATACTATGTGATTTTGTATTATGCTGGGGAGGTAGCAAGTACCCGTGGAATTAGTCGAGGTGTGTATTAGTTGGCTCAGACACCACAATTATTAGAGAAAAATCCAGATTTTTTTTTTGTTTTGACAAAGGTAACAATAATAATACAATATATCAAGTGAAATCCCACGAGTGGGTAGAGCGTACGCAGACCTTACCATTATCTCAGAGAGATAGAGAGGGCGTAAGCAAACCTTACCACTATTTCATAGAGATAGAGAGGTTGTTTTCGGTGACCCTCGGCTCAAATAAATCAGCCCCGAAAGAAGAAAATTTATAGTGACAAACAAAAAGCAATGACAATTATATAACAACATACCCAGTGGAATCCCACAAGTGGGGTCTGGGGAGGGTAGAATATACGCAGACTTAACGACTACCTCATAGAGGTAGAGGGGCTGTTTCCAAGGAGCCCTCGTCACAAAAACCCATAAGCAGAATAAGCTAGATATGGAAAACAGGAAAGAGAAAGGGAGAGTGAACAGAAAGAGCGATTAATAACGAAAAGCACATGATAGCAGGTAAATATATAAGGCAGATTAAGACAACACCGGACAACTCCTACCTATCTAACCTATTAGCCTGGTACTCTAATTCGCGACCTCCGCTCCTTCCTATCTAAGGTCATGTCCTCGGTGAGGTCAAGTTTCACCATATCTTGTCTGATCACCTCCCCCAATACTTCTTCGGTCTACCTCTACCCCTCCATGTAACTTTCAAATCCAGCCTCTCGCACCTCCTAACAGGAGCATCGGTACTCTTTCTCTGCACATGTCTAAACCATCACAGTCTTCCTTCCCTCATCATCTTGTCAGCTACAGGGGCCACCTCTAGCTTCTCCCGAATAGTCTCATTCCTAATCTTATCACTCTTGGTGTGACCTCACATCCATCTCAACATCCTTATCTCAGTTACCTGCATCTTCTGAACATGTGCATTTTTTATTGGTCAACACTCCATCCCATACAGCAAAGATGGTCTAATCACCATTCTGTAAAACTTACCTTTGAGTTTAGGTGGTATCTTTTTATCACACAATACTCCAGAGGCAAGCCTCCATTTTGTCCATGCTTCCTGTTAGAATAGGAATAGGTAAATACAATCCTACTTAGAATAGGAATAGGAATTACAATAGTATATAGAATCCTATTTGGAAAAGGATTGTATTATAGTATCCTAGTTGGAAAAGGAGTCTAATATAGTATCTATAAATAGGGTGTCAATGTAAACAATTCAATAATATTCTTCCCCAATATTTCTCACATGGTATCAGAGCAGGACCCATCTCACCCAATGTTGGGCCCCCGAATTGTCCACGCACTAGATGCTACTAGGCGTGAGGTGGGGTGTTGAGGAAGGACAAAAGTTCCACATTGGTGGATAATGAGATGGGTGGACTCTTTATAAGGCTTGGGCAATCCTCCTTCCTTCGAGCTAGCTTTTGGGGTGTGAGTTAGGCCCAAGACCTAATTTTACATGGTATCAGAGCTTCTATGGTTCTGGTAGAAAATCAAAGAGCTTCCGCTGCCGGCGGGCGGCTATGACCTAGACCTACATATGCTGCCCGTCTTTCGGTGTCTTTCTAGGGTTGTTTTGTGTCAACCCCACATCTTTCAGTGTTTGTGTAGCACCCCCATCATTCCGGTGACTACTGTTTTTTTATATCTAATTTGTGTAGCACCGTATCATCTTTTCGGTGACTACTTTTTCATATTTATCATGTGTAGCACCGTGCCATTTTTCCGGTGACTACTTTCTCATATTCAATTTCTGTAGCACCGTACATCTCTCCGGACTACTTTTCATATTCAATTTGTGTAGTACCGTGAATTTTTCGAACTACTTTCTCATATCTGAGTTGCATACCACTGTGTTTTTTTTTGGTGACTCAGATTTGATTTGCGTAGTTCCATTTGTCTTTTCGGTGACTCATCAAATCTAGTTTGCGTAGGGTCGTGCCATCATTCCGACCCTATCCATATAATTTTTCTTTTGCAGTAGGGTCATGTCGTTAATATGATCCTTCCTATATAATTTCTATTTTCCAGTAGGGTCGTGCCATCATTCCAACCCTACCCATATAATTCTCTTCTCTTTAGGGGGGTGTCATCATTCCGACCCTACCCATATAATTTTATTTCTCAATTTGTGATCATTTTCAACCATCAAATCTAATAATTTGGTGCATAAGCAGGTCTCGAGAAGTTTTAAAGTGACTTTCTTAGAGTAATTTTGAGATGATCCATATTGTCATTCTCCATTGACCTTTTAATCAATTGAACATTAAGAGTGCTTTTCTCTATGATGATCTCGAGAAAGAAATCTATATGGAGCATCCACCTGATTTTGTTGCTCAGGGGGAGTCTGATAACCTTGTATGTCGGTTGTGTAAATCATTCTATGATCTAAAACAATCTTCTCAAGCTTGGTTTAGGAAGTTTAACAATGCAATCTCGAAATTGCATGAGAAGACTAAGACATTGAGGTTGATTGTTAATTTTTTGAAGATCAACTTGCTGATATCTCAACACGTTCGTCATCGATTCTCGTATTAATTACATTTGTAACAAGCTAGGTACATATGACGTGTATGCACTAGCTTGAGGGGGAGTGTTAGAATAGGAATAGGTAAATACAATCCTACTTAGAATAGGAATAGGAATTACAATAGTATATAGAATCCTATTTGGAAAAGGATTGTATTATAGTATCCTAGTTGGAAAAGGAGTCTAATATAGTAGTATCTATAAATAGGGTCTCAATGTAAACAATTCAATAATATTCTTCCCCAATATTTCTCACACTTCCCAAATACGATGTGTGACATCATCGTCGATATCCCCACCACTCTGGATGATGGACCCCAGATACTTAAAGCCTTCCCTCTTGGGGATAGGGTGAGTGGCAAGCCTCACATCAATGTATGCTTCATCCCTCGCAACACTGAATTTGCACTCCAAGTATTCTGTTTTGGTCCTGCTCAGTTTGAATCCTTTGGACTCCAAGGCGTGTCTCCAAACCTCCAACCTATCATTAACTTTGCTTCGGGTCTCATCAATCAGTACTATGTCATCTGCCAACAACATACACTATAGAACCTCCTCCTGGGTAGATTGCGTCAGCTCATCCATCACCACATCAAACAGAAAAGGGCTCAACACAGATCCTTGATGAAGTCCCATCTCAATAGGAAATATTCTGAGTCTCCTCCCACCGTTCTTACTAGAGTTTTGGCTCCGTCGTACATGTCCGTTATCACCCTAATATATGCCATTGGGACACCTTTCACCTCTAAACACCTCCATAAGACATCCCTCGGGACTTTGTCGTAGGCCTTCTCGAGATCAATGAACACCATATGAAGGTCCTTCTTTCTTTCCCTATATTTCTCCACTAATCTCCGAACAAGGTGAATTGCTTCAGTAGTCAAAGTCCCTGGCATGAATCCAAACTGATTCTCTGAAATGGACACTATTTTCTCATTCTCATCTCCACCACTCTCTCCCAGGCCTTCATAGTGTGACTTAACAACTTGATGTCCCTGTAATTATTATAGTTTTGAATATCACCCTTGTTCTTGTACAGCGGAACCATTGTACTCTTCCTCCATTCATCCGACATCTTGGCACTCTTCATAATAGCATTGAACAGTCTAGTCAGCCACTCTATGCTGTCCTTGACCATGTTCTTCCAAAAATCTACCGGAATCTTATCAGGTCCGATCGCCCTCCCTCTCTTCATCCTACTAATAGCCCTTCTAACCTCCTCAACTCTTAACCGCCTGCAATAACCAAAATCTCGATGACTTTCGGAGTGTGCCAACTTACCCAGCTCAATATCTCTATCTCCTTTTTCGTTTAAGAGTTTATGAAAGTAAGCTTGCCACCTTAGTTTAATGGAAGTGTCATCCACCAACACCTCACCCTCCTCATCCTTGATGCACTTCACTTGGTCCAAATCGCGAGCTTTCCTTTCTCTCTCTTTAGCAAAGCCTATACATTCTCTTGTTCGCGCCTTTATCACTTAGTTCCTCATATAGGCGCTCAAACACTGTTGGCTTAGCACTCGTCATCGCCATCTTTGCTTCTGACTTAGCCGTCTTATAGGTCTCCTTAAGCCTTTGCTTTTCATCCTCATCTCTACACTCCAACCACTTCGTATAGGCCACCTTCTTAGCTTTCACTTTGCCTTGAACTTTGTCAATAAAAATATAATAAAAGTAGCATAATAAATAACACAAAAATGATAATAAAAAAATCCTGATTTAATTGTTACATGTCTTTGTAATGGATGCTTTGTTAAGTTCTAATTTTTTTTCTAAAACCTTTAGAAGGGAAGCTTAAATGGTTACCTCCCAAGATTTTATGCATTTCTATTTTTGGGTTGGTCGTATCCTTCTTGTATACGGTTGCATTTCCATTGTTTGCTCTCTTCTAATAAATTATTCAACTTGTCAAAAAGGTTGTTTTCAATTTATGTCTCTTCAAGTGGGGAAGAGTTAATGCCCGACTCTTTGATTGACTGCCTGCTTTTCTTTTTGCTTTAAAGTTGAAGTTGCAAATATAGTCCACTCTTTCACAGTGGAGATGTTGCTTTTTGTTTATGTGATATTATTCTATGAGTATGTGGTTTGCACATGTACCGCATGACCATGAGTGCTCAATTGTAAGGATCTATATATATTAGTATAAAAATCAAATATGTTTGAGTTCTAAAATAAAATCCCACAAGTGCATTATTCAGTAAGTGTTGTATTTCAGCGAAAATGTACCGAATAGGCGGTGGTCTTTTTGATTTTGTTCAGGGAAATAAAACATGAGAAACAAAGTGGGCAATTTCGTTTTTTCTACGGTGCACTTATCATTTATGTCATTGCTTTAAAGTATTTTCCCGATGTATACTTGACTTTGAATGCTGGAAATTCAGACTTTTTACATGTTGACAATATTTCTTTAGTTGGATTTGTTTTCAATGTTGAGACCAAAATTGTGCAGAAAGTGCAAAATGAATTGTTGGTTGTATATACCAATCAGTTACTTGAGAAGGAGCATTCTGGATGCCGAGTATTGCTTAGAGATGATAAGGTATTGAACTCTTGTGTTGCTTTTCACCATTTTTGGGAAGTTTCAATGTTATTTTACATGTAATTCAATGTTTCTCTTTTGCCCTTATTGCTACACTCTCTTTGTACACTTAGGTAGAGGATTTATCTCGAATGTATAGGCTATTCCACAGAATCCCCAAGGGATTGGAACCTGTTTCAAATATTTTTAAACAGGTATTTTTTATCTTCTATCATTTAATGCCAATCACTGAGCAATAAAAGGATTACCATTTATTTAGTTTACTGAGTTGGCTAAACATCTTCTGCAGCATGTCATTGCCGAAGGCATGGTCTTGGTGCAACAGGCTGAAGATACGGCAAATAGCAAGGTTGATTGTTCATGTTCTTGTTTCATATTTTATAATGTCCTTTTAAATTGTGAATAGGAAAAATCAGCAGGGGAGGGGGAATGTATGATACACCATTTAGACAACAGAACTTTTGAGTGGAGTTGAAAGCATTTTTGTAGAAATAAGTACATCTATATATATATATATATATATATGAAGTTTCTTCGCAGCCTTGCTGTGCTTGTGGGTTCGAGATTTTTTTTTGTTCCTGGTTATTTTACTGGTGTTTCCATTTGAAGTATTTATGTGTTTTTTCTACAGGCTGAAAGTTCAGGCTCAGGAGAGCAGGTAAAACCATATTCCTTTATTCTGATTTCACTTTTATGTAATGTAAATTTATTTACCATGGATTCCATCCCTTCTGCAGGTCTTTGTTAGAAAGTTGATTGAGCTTCACGATAAGTATATGGCCTATGTGATGGACTGTTTTGCTAATAACTCTCTCTTTCATAAGGTATATTCCATTGTTTACAATTGTAGATCTGTTTCACTTCAAAATTATTTGTCAGTGTTCTGATGTCTAAAGTTTGACATATACAGGCTCTCAAGGAGGCATTTGAGGTCTTCTGTAACAAGATTGTATCTGGTAGTTCAAGTGCAGAGCTCCTTGCTTCTTATTGTGATAACATTCTTAAGAAAGGTGGGAGTGAGAAACTCAGTGATGACGCAATTGAGGAGACCTTGGATAAGGTATAGCATGAACTTCAAATCACTCCATTTCCTGGAAGTCCATCTTTCGGCCAATGATAAAATCATAATAATTGTTTGAATATTTGTAGGTGGTCAAGCTTCTCGCATACATTAGTGACAAAGACCTTTTTGCGGAGTTCTACAGGTGGGTTAGATAGTCCAACAGTTCATTGATATATTTACCTTAGTTGGGTTGAATCTTCATTTACTGTCCAGAATGTCCATTGTCTTGTTGTGATAGGAAGAAACTTTCTCGTCGATTGCTCTTTGATAAAAGTGCCAATGATGACCACGAAAGGCTTATCTTAACAAAGCTAAAGCAGCAGTGTGGTGGGCAGTTTACATCAAAGATGGAGGGAATGGTGAGGAAACATAAAATATCTTTTTATAGTTTATCTCATCATATATTCAAATGTCTTATTAAAACTTGTGGCAACTCAAAAACAGGTGACAGACTTGACATTGGCTAGGGAAAATCAGAACCATTTTCAAGAATATCTCAGCAACAACCCTGCAGCGAGTCCTGGAATTGATTTAACTGTCACAGTTCTTACAACTGGGTTCTGGCCTAGTTATAAATCTTCTGATTTAAGTCTCCCTTTGGAAATGGTAAAAGGAGCTTATCTTGATAATTTGAAAATCCACTTTCTGTTTGCTGATATGAAGTTTTTCTTCTGAATTAATGAATGCGTAACCTATGTTTGTGTCATTTGCCTCAGGTAAAGTGTGTGGAAGTCTTCAAGGAATTCTATCAGACAAAAACAAAACACAGGAAATTGACATGGATTTATTCATTGGGAACGTGTAACATCAATGGGAAGTTTGATTCAAAAACCATTGAACTGATTCTGGGAACTTATCAGGTGACTATTCTTTCTAATGATTCCATTAAATCATCCCCACTGATTACAATACACTTCTGGATTTATGATTTCCGCTTTTCCAGGCTGCTGTCCTGTTATTGTTTAATTCTTCAGATAGATTGAGTTACTCAGAAATCAAGAGTCAGTTAAATTTGGCTGATGATGACTTGATCAGATTGCTTCAATCCCTTTCATGTGCCAAGTATAAAATTCTGACTAAGGAGCCTAGCAATAGAACTGTTTCGTCATCTGATCATTTTGAGTTCAATTCCAAGTTCACTGACAGGATGAGGCGGATTAGGGTAAAAACTCTATATTTTTCAGTGATGCTTCATGAATGCACTATAGACACCTATTCCTAATGGCATGTTTTATTTGTACCATCCAGGTCCCATTACCTCCTGTGGATGAAAGGAAAAAGGTGGTCGAGGATGTAGACAAAGATAGACGTTATGCAATTGATGCCTGTATTGTGCGCATTATGAAGAGTCGGAAAGTTCTTCCTCATCAACAACTAGTGTCGGAGTGTGTTGAGCAGTTGAGCCGAATGTTTAAGGTATTCACCCTTTTTTTTGGATTTACTAGAACGAAATAGTTGTACTCAAATTATTACTGTTATATTTTTAAACGTAGTCTTTATTTGACTGAAGTGAAACTATTGGTTTTTCTTTCCCAAAGAATATAACTTGACAGCATGACAGAAACACCAATACTACCTTTTCCTTCAATCTTCTAATTGCCTCCCATCACAATTTGTTCGTAGTTCTGCTTTCTGATACCAGAACTCACGTGATATTTCTTAACATTGACTTTTTAGACATTTACTATTGAGATAAAGGATCTTTAAGTTGAGATCTCTTGCAGTAGTTTCCAAACCTCTAAATATGCTATTCGGTGACAATCTTCCACCTCCAATTTCATCATGTGAATTGGTCAGCAATTTGTATAGATAGTTCGTTTTCTTCTTCTCCATTTGTTTCTCTATCATTTTCCTTTTCTTCTGAATCCTGGTGTAACACAAGAGATGATGGGAGGAGGCCAAGCCCACTTTTTTTGTCTATACTGTCTTTTTGGGAAACATCTGGTGTTCCAACTTCCTCAATGGGTAAAGTCACGTTGGTCCTAAAAGAAGTGGTATAACCTGTGGGAAATAAGTTTGGAGATACGTGATTTTAGTCTAATTCGTGTCTTTGAGGATTCATATTCTCAAAAAGCTAGAATTTACCCAACAAATTCAAAAACTATGCGAGTTCAGAGATGAACAATATGATTGGGCTTTGTGCTTAAATTTTTAATGATCTTGCTGCGCCATTCAATCATGATTCTCACATTTCGATTATTTATGGGCTCTATTTTCTTTGCACGTGTCTACTGCAATCTTAAACTTTACTTTGTCTCGAAGATAGTTATTAGATCTAGTTTTAGAGATTGAGAATTTTATATTTAATATCATTAATTTTGCGTTTTTGTGTAGCCTGACTTCAAAGCAATCAAAAAGCGAATTGAAGATCTCATCACTAGAGATTACTTGGAAAGAGACAAAGAGAACCCAAATTTGTTCAAATATTTAGCCTGAAGCAGCAATCTGGTGCTCGGCTGGGATTCTGTTTGTGCTCTGCACATCATATTGCGTACAACTGGTTTCTCCAGTTCACTTAATAGGGACATTGTAGCAGATAATTTTTTTGATCTTTGCCTATAAGTAGGCAACTGTGCAGTTCTTAGATATCACACCGCCTTTTTTTAAAAAAAAGAAGCTGGCGGAAGGTTAATATTGGTTGCAGCCATAGATTTGAGCAACACACTCGACTATTCATTCCCTTGTGTTCTGATCTATTTCTTACGAGTATGTCTGTGCGACTCCATTGCGCTTGCAAGGACAGTTCCCTCTTGCTTCCCCTCCCCCAACCTTGCGCGCCCTCCATATATGTGTGCTTTCATTAAAGAGTGATATATTATGGTGTTCCAAAAGTAGCATAGAGGTGTAATAACCCGCAAAAAGACATACTCTACACCTCATAAATACGTTCTTTGAGCATCCCTATCGATAGTTTATGCGTCTTTCTCTTTTGCTGATTCTTCAACTACTTAGTGAACAATTACTTATCTGATTCTTGGTTTTGAACCTATGTTTTATATAAAATTTCCACCTATTACATTACTTTTTTGCCATGTATAAAGAGTTTTCTTTTTGAAAATATGCTACTCTTCATGATGTAAATTTGAGATCTGCATGTACACTATCCCCTCCAAAATATACTTGTGCGCTTGCATGTTCTAAAAAGTGCTATCAAAAAACCAAGAACCTTTATTTCTCGGGGCTTTGTTGTACATGATGTTTCAGAAAGTACTACCAAAACCACGAACATTAATTTCCTAGGGCTTTCTCGTAGTATCTCACAATAGATGGAACATATTTATTTGACACCAAATGTATCTCCAACAAAAACAGATGAAGCATTTTTGTTCTACAAAACAATCCATGAGAACTCCGAAGCTTCTTAACAATATTCCAAAAAAAAGTATCTTTACATGTTGAGACCATGATCTATTAAAGCAATATATAACAGCTAGTAACAGAGAATCACAGGAAAATCCCATTAAAAAAGTAAATTTCTGTATTAAACATTGTAACTTTTTGGTTTAACTACAGATTTTGAAACTCAGAGCCCGCCTCTGTTACATATTGGAGTTGGTTCGTTTGGTGCAGGGCTCAAACTTATTAAGGTACTGTACAATTTACAAGTACATATTATGATGAACAATATTATTTGGTAACTTGATAAAGAATACTTGTCTACCAGGCCTTCTTTCTCATCAAGAAGCAATTAACAAGTGCATTGCTCAACTTACGACTCCCCTTAATCTGACCTGCAACACAAATTTCCAAATGGGGATGATTATTTATATGTTTTCGTTTTCCGCATAATAAAATAGTATAATTTTTTCAACTTACAGGGGGAGTTGGTATCTGCCGCGTCTTGTCAATGTCAACAACTAAAACCATACATACTAATCACACTACTCTTCTGTGCTGTTGTGGAAGTTCCATCTCTTTGGATTTTTCCTTCTATAAGTCAAAAACTAACTAGAAGCCATCTCAATAGCAAATGTATCTGTAGTAAGAATCAAGGAAAAATAACAAAGATCATATATCGACTCACAATAACTCTAAATAAACTAATTGAGATGAGGGAAAAATGCAATACCGAAAGCCATTTTCTGGGACAGGCAAGTCAACTGGGCACCACCAAGTTCCTTAGTTTTTTTTTTTTTTGAAAAAAAAGAATTTGTTTGAAACTGGAAATATTGTATTCCTCAACATTACGGATATGTTGGAGACCTTCAAAAGAAGAGAATATGGAAGAAACTACTAACAGGGAGCCTAACAGATCTACAAGCTCTAATTCCTCTATCTCTGTTTCTTTACACCAAACAAAAAAAAGATACAAGAACAATTCCAATAAACTCTACGAATGGAATTGAACCTATCTTCGGAACATCTGCTGTTTCCACCACCTCTTCTAGGCTCTTGCTTCCACCTCTTCCAATCCAGCAACTCAAACAGATCTGCAGTGTGCTCAGGCATGGTCCATTTGAGTCTGTGAGAGTAAAATTTCATAACTGTGCAGTGAATGTACAATGCAACATAAGATGACTATTTTTCTCATCTGTTTCCCCACAAAGTTGACATGCGGATACCATAATCCTCCCCTTTTTCTCCAAAACCTCTTTTCACAAACGAGCTTTTCCAACTACTAAACAGTGAAGTCCCCCTGTTTCTGTAAGATTGGGACCTTGGCTGTATTGAGAATATCTAATCAACTATAGTTTTCAGCTATGTACAGATTTACAAGGGCATCATGAGTAGAACTCATAACTTGATAGGCTATGTCATATCTCGACCAAGAGATCCTCTTTCTGATGTCTCCTCAATTGACAGAAAATGAAGGAACAGGTTCAACATTCTGTTCCATGGACTCACATGGTTTTAGCCATAATTTAAATTTCAACGGCTGATAGCTTCCATGGCAATCCGGACTAAGCGTAATAAGTTGTCGACATCATGGAAGTTGAAATCAAGGGCCTTCTTTACAGATAATGCAGGCAATTTACACTCTGTATCAATGTGTCCAGGATAAGCAGCTGCAAAAGCAACACGTGATTTCCTGGAGGCTTCCATTGCTAAATTAACTTCCTGTGCCTGCAAATTAATCAAAACTAAGATACTAGAAAAAGGAACATGGCCAGATCAAAAATTAGATTCAGAGCATGAGTTCTCAAGTAAAAGCATACATGGAAAAGGCAACTTCTGTAGGGAGATAAGCACTTCTGTAATTATACCCTTTAACCAAACAATCTGGTGGGTGACAATTAAGGGAGTAGAAAAAATAAAACCTATCCCTCAGAAGAGAAGTCATCAAACCATAACTGATGCAAGTTCAAATCCACTTCTGTTGGGAAATTGCTGATAAAATATGGTAATATGCCCAGCTTCAGGCAATTGTTCAGGTGAGTAACAGAGTTAATGTCAAAATAGTTGGTCCGGTGCCATCATTCACTCAATTAGACCAGATGAATAACAGAGTTAGACAACATTAAATAGTTCTCTACTTTATCTGGTCTGATGATTCTCTCCGTTGAAAATATGTTTGATTGGTGATCTCATTGCGCAATTAGACCAACTCATTAGTGGAGCTGAATTATATGACAACTTACAAAGTTAAATAGCCGCGTGAAGCTAGCCCGGTTCCTTGCTAAAAGAACATGAGTTCCAGCAACCTGGGGAGAAGCAACGCCTTTCGCCAAGGCAACCTTGTCTACGACAGTTGGATTATTCAAATTGTCAACATCGGAGGCAGAAGAGGAGGGGGATTCACCTAGCGTATGATGATAAAAAATCCAGTAAGTGTAACTCTTAAAAAAAGTCCAGTCCAACAAGAAGAGAGTTGAAGACACTTGATCAATATTACTAACACAGCTGGTTTGTTTAAAGAAAAAGAAACCAACAGTTATTTGCACTTGTTAAGCTTTTATTTCTTGATAAAATGATGACAAACTACTTCCGGTGCACGATTCATAATAATGCCATGACCCTCGCAGCTATTACTTTTATTAAAAAAGAAATAAACAGACAGTAAATCAATCTCCTGAGAATAACTCCACAGAGTTATCTATCCATGATCGACTCATCTTTCATCTTCGACAAAATTCATAGGTACAGCAAAGCATAAGCCTACTAATACACCAAAATGGTTTAGCATAGTACAAGTAAAATGTCGAGAACATCCTGTCAACCAATATACAGCAAAACCACACCACTTCAGTAACATCAGAAGTCAAACTAGAAGTCTAGAGGGGCGTACCAGTCCAATTGGAAGTGTCTGAAATAAAATTGGTATTGCGATGTAAGATGTATATTTTTAGGTGAATCTTTAGCAAATTACCTGGAGGAAAAATTTGCAGCGCTGTTTGTAGCTCATTCCTATATCTGTTTGCATTGAAACTAGAGGAATAGACTACTCGCAGGCATGCAACCTCCATGCATTTATAGGCTAGTGAAACAGCAGCCATGTCTTTCAATCTCTCGTATTCATGGGCAACAAACCTATAAATAAAACAAGAATAAATCCTGGAATCAGCATTACTCAGTATTTAGAATTTCTATCGTACTTCAGGATCTCCTTGGTATTATAACAACTAATTTCTCCAGAACAAGAGACACTACGGATTATACATCAAAAGAATAGAATATAGCTAAGATGTGTGAAAAAGGCATCATGAAATGAGTTTTTCTTACATATCACAAAGTAATAGTATGTAACTCTAACGTGCATATCTTTCTTTGTGAGTTGAAAAATAAAAGCTCCAAGTATTCACAAAACGATATGTCAGGAAAATGGTTTAGATCAACAAAGATTTCAAAAATGCATGGCATGGTGAGAAACCTGTTTCCAGTGATTTTTATGAGCTAACATAACACTAAATGGCATTGTTTCAGATTAGACCATTAATAGTACCAAACAAAAACTGATGGTCAGTTTACAAACAAGGACAGTATCATAACAAGTTCATGCACATCAAATAAGGTTAATGTAAAAATTACAACTGAGGAATCTGTTGGTACAATACAAACCGGATAGTGATATAATTTCCAGTGACATTATAAAATGTCCAAATACTTAAACAATAAATGGTACTACTGGAATAACAGAAAACCTAGTATTGAGTAGGGTTCCCTAAAGTTCTAGATAATGAATGAAGACTGTAAAAGGATAGCGACATTCTAGCAAGAGGGTTCTTGTTTCTCAAAATGAGCAACGTTCTCCTCCCCTTTAATGAATCTGTTAGCGAGAGCATATTTTCACAACTAGTTCATTGAAGAATACAGCTTGAATATCTTAGCGCTGCACTTCGGCGTAGTACGGAAGTAAAATCTACTTGCAAATTTGTGCAATTACGGTCAACATGAATGAAAAGAAGCAAAGACTAGACAACTCACTCGCACAGTTTTGCAGTGCTGCTATAAATTTGACTTGACTGGTTCATTTCACTGTGCTTGGCGCTGTCGTTGCATGATTCTAGCAAGGATGCTCCATGGAGAAACTTTAGGGTTGCTTGAAAATAGAGACTTGTACTTTCACTTGACCCAGAGTTCTGAAACAAGAAATCAAGTTATGCCAACACAAACGAGTAAATAAATACATAAAAAGAGAGCAAATGATAAAGCATATCATTAGCCCCTCTTATCTTTGGATATTAAGGAAAAATCATGTAAACCTTGAGGCGATCTGCCAGATGTTTAAGGTTTGTGGCTTCTTTAATAGCATTCACAGCAGCTTGATTAGCAGAGTCCTTCCGAATAGGGCTGCGAGCGACTGGATCCCGGACCTTAAGTGCAGGCGGAGTAGATTGTGACAAACTATTAGGTGTGTTTCCAGGGTGATTTTCAGATTTTTTACCCTTCAACATCTCTCCTTCAAATGCATCTACCGCCAATAAGTCAGCCACACCCTCCGTTTTGAACGCAGGAACTGGTTGTGAAGATTGGACTGTCTCATTCTGACCCCTTATTGAAGGAGATGTTAACTGCGATTTCCCTCTCTCAAGTGCTTCAATTTTTTGAGTTCTGTCAGACGCAAGCTTCCTAGACGATCTCCCATTATCTCGATCAGTTAGAGCGGCCTGCCTTTTATCCAGGCCAGACATAATATCCAATTTTACTTCAGCACCATCACCAAATTTTGATTGAATATCACCTTTAACATTCTCATTCAGCAATTTTCCAAAAGAATCTTTCTTGGAATCTTGCTGTAATCTGTCAGAACTGGCACCAGATTTATCCTCAAACTTGTTTCTTCCAGATGTCAATTTCCCCTCATTGATTCTTTGATCTGGAGATTCATTTGAAATATCATGATCCTTAGTCTTACATTTGCCAGAATCAGATCTAACAGTACGATTCTTTTCTTTATGCTGAGAAAACAAAACCTTCTCATCCTTAGCGGTAGAGCCAGTATTATGAAACTGATCGTTGCTCCTCCTTCCATTATTTAGGCCTAGGTCCGAGTTCTCTGTCCTGCAAGCATATTGATTAGCTTGACCTAATGGATCAGCAGTAACATCAGTGTCCTGATGAGTAGCAAAATCAGAACCTGTGATCTTTGCTTTAATTGTAGCACCTGATACATCGGCAGAACTACCGATTTCACCATAAGAAGACCACCTTGGTGTAGAACTGGGAACGGAATTAGCTTTTTTGTGTTCGGTCTTTCTCTTGGGGTTCCTTTTAGTTGCTGAACTCATATCCTTGTCTGAAATTCTCAAAGGAGATGAAGATACCGATTCTACTGGTGAACTTTTTGGTTCCTGAAGACTAGTTCTGTTCTTATGTGAACCAGACACTTTAGAAGAGCTCGAAGTGGCTGCAACAGAAGGCTGCAAAGCAGACAAATCCCTTTTTGAAGAATCTTCAGCATCTGCACTATGCTGAGACACTGTGCTATCTAGATCTTGTCCGACTCGCTCTCCCTTCTTACCTCTACTTTTTCCATCGGTCTCTACACTGGCTCTGCTTCTGCTGGAGTCTTTTCCCACAGACTTAGAGACCCTTGCTTTCTTTTCTTTCCTACGACCATTATCACATGTCTCTTCTATAATATCTCGGGGAGGTTGTGTCTCAGGATTCTGGAATTCACTGTATTTCCTCTTAAGGGGGCCTTTACTGTCACGTTTCTGGATTGAACCATCCACAGAATGGCTTTCTGGATTTTTTGCTAAAGCCAAATTTTTCAGTGAATCAGCCTTTGGCTTCTTGTATTTATATTTATCTCTAGCCCTTTCTGATCCACTGTTCGAGAAATCGGTGCTCGAGCTCTGTCCCGGTTTTGCCCCTATGGGATCGTCATCATAATGCACATCATCTCTCCTGAACTTTTTTGCTGTCGAACCATCCAAATCCGTCTCACTTACGTTCCTCATCTTTGATTTTTTAATACCTGCAAAACATGTTATATAGAGTAAAGAGAAGTTCCAGAAATTCAATGATTTCATTCAAAATACGACAGCTTAAGATATACCCCCATCAGGACAGTTCTCAAGCGATCTTCTCTTCTCTTTTTGTTTATGTCTCTGCTTCTCTATGATTGAGCTACTTGGCAGGCCCACCAGTTGATGGCCATTTTCATCAGTGGGAAAATTAGTAATATCGTTCGAGCTTCTGCTATTTGGGGTTCGCTGATGGTTTCTTTTGACACCGTTCGATGACAGTAAACCTTCCTGTCTGGTCGCACTTGACACACCTTTTGATACATGTATTTTCTTCCCACCAGCATCAACAGCTTGTATACCTGCTTTTTGGTGTTCTTGGCCGGCATGCATAGTGACAATAGGAGCTAGTCCTGAGAGAGGCCCACCAGGATATTCATGCTGACTAAATTGTTTGTCAGAAGAAGGGGCGGTAGCACCACTCATTGGCACCTGGTAAAGAGCTCTTAGAGCCTTCGTTGTTTCCTCTTCACTAATGCCGCAGCGATTCATTCCAGGCCTAGAAGATGAAAATAATTAAATAGCATTCAAAAAACATCTTAAATATTAGAAATTGTTTTCTGTTGTAATGATTAAGTATAAATATGATAATCTTTCAACCTAACATAATATACGTCTTAACCTTAAAGATATGACTTCTCCTGAATAGAGAAAATAACTAATAGCAAGACAGATAATCATAATAAAAGGATGAAAGCAAGGTTGGAGAAAACTTACAACCAGGTTTGCAATCTACAAACCCACTTCTTGGGGAGGCTGTCTGGATCAGTGCCAAGCGGCAGTATACGCCAAGTCTGACACTTGTCACAACAAACCCAATCTTCTTTAACTACCGGAGCTCCTGCTCCTGGAGGTGCAGAGAGATTGGATTCACAGAGGGTGTGAGGAGCCCCATTTGAAGCCAACCTAGGATACTCCGCAGAAGCAAACGGCTTCTCAGTTTTCCTACCATTAACTTTTTCCTTCAGTGAGCTGTTACGTTCAAGTCTCTTCTTACTGATTGAATCAGAACCCTGCAGCATTTCCTTTGGATGAATTTGCTCCAAACCAGTTTCAGCATCTTCTAGTTCGAGTTCTACGTCACCGAAGAATTCTTTGTATTTATCCCTGGTTAGGTTCTTTTTCATGTCCTCTGAGTCACTTTTAGATAAGAGGATGCTGCTAGAAGAGGTTTTCTTACCCTTAGATGCTATGAATGAATGAGGAACAGAACTTTCTTTTATTGCCTCGGTACTTTGGGCATTATGAAACTGATTTCCTTTGGGTTTCATGGTGTCCCTAGATGCAAAAAGTTCCTTTTCAGGAGCCAGTTTCATTCCATCCTCATTGTTGGAGGAGCTTCTCTGACGAGATGACTGCTTGAGGGGACTGGCCGCATCTGCATTTTGCACATTCCCGTCTTTAGACTGTCCATTGTTGGACGACTCCTCTTTGTTGTGGCCTTCTTTCTTCAAGTATCCTGAGTTATGATCATTACGATCTGTCTCTTTAATTTCCATAGTTATCCTAGATGAGGACACCTTTCCACCAGACCCTTCAACAGAATTTGTGTCTATTGTAGTGACAGGCAGCAATGATTTCTTGGATGCTCGCGCAGAGGATGCTTCTTTTGTCTTACCCTTAGTGGTTGTTTTTGAACTGTCAATTGTTTTCTCTGCATCTTTTGGAGAATCAGCAGCATTAGGGTATGGATTAGATAAAAGAGGGAGTTTCAAGGCCTTTGAAACAAGTTCTTCACAGGCAATACCATCAACATCGAACTCCTTCTTTGATAATAAGGCACTGCCATTGTGATTATCATAGCCTTTGCCCTTTGCCGAGGAACTTTTGTCGTAAGTTTTCGATTTCCTCGCCTCTGAAACTTCTCCATTTGCATAATGGGTACCATTCACTAGTGCCAAAGATTCAAATATTCCCTTTTTCTTCCCTATATATCCAGATTTTCCCCAAAGCTTGTCATTTTCATTCAAGCTAATCAACTCGTCTGAGAGGGGGGATAACAGTAAGATATCACGCATTGGATGCGAGGTCATAATCTGCTCCAATGGGTTGATTAAGAAAATTGCAGATACCAAGGTTAGCTTAAACCAAAAAGAAGAAAAACAAAGCAAACTTAATGTTTGTGGAAGATTCACCTGAAGTATACTAGTAGGGGATTCATCTGGGGAAACCTGAAGCTCATGGGATACACCTTCTCTATTGATGGGGCTACCATCCAGCGACGATGATGGAGAGACATCTAGCCCAAGCCCACTGTAGATCTCGGCATTCTTTTGGGTCAACAAATTTTTGGGGCCAACTTTGATACGTAACTTAAGTGATTTCGGGTCAGAGTCATTTCTTGGCTTCTTCACTTTTTCACTTTTTGAATTGGACTCTTTAGCTTGACTAATTGGTTGGCTAGAATTTCTTTTCCCCTTAAATTTTGGAGCCTTAAGTGCAGATACTGCTTTTGAACAGGCAGAAGATGCTGTAAGCCTTCCGGACAGAGAAGTGCTTGAAGATCCTAACAAGGTTTGTCGACCACCCTGTATCATTGAAAGATACATATTACTAGGTAAAAGTGGAATATCAATGTGAAATCATCTTACTTCTTTGTTGCAGTAAACTATCATATAAGAAAATCATAAGGATTCATTCGAAGGTTATGTACCTCAGGGAGCAGATTGTATGGTGATATTTGTCTGCTATTGTTGTTGGATTCTGGTGGAGTCCTTGGATGAGACCAAGAAGGAGAACTCTGATTAGCAGGTAAAAATGAACCATACCCGCCAAATCTTGACCCTGTCAATATATGCAAAATCAACAATCATCAGCTCATGGCATAAACCTTGTCACTGTTAAACTTGTGCTTCTGGGAATACCCTATTTCCAGTATTACATACCCAGATTCTCAGCTGAAACTCCACCTTCAAAATCCTTTTGAAAATGTCCCAAAACATTGTGGAGTTTCTCATCCTTGACAGATTAAGAGAATAGATATATGAGAAACTGAAAGAGGGTTGACATTACATGTGTGTAATGAAGTTATAAACACTAATACATAACACCTGCCAGAATACTTCCTCCATCTCACTAACTAGCCCCTAGATCAACTCTAGAGGAGAAGTTATAAGCAAAAAAAAAAAAGAGAGAGAACGAGCAAATGCAGGGTTTCTCTAACATCACAGTATACTAGGACAGTCTTTCAATGCACTCTTGCTTAAAATAATGATAAATCACGTCGAAGGAGTACCCTCAAGAATAATTTCTGATTAGAGAAAAATTCTAACAATTTTATATCAATGTCGGAAATAAGTCAATTACTTTTCTCTTTTTTTGATGAAGAAAGATGAAAAATGAATCACTTTTCTCTACACGCAACAGAATTACAAACTTTATCCTTCCATATTCTTTGGTAGCTTTTAGTCTAGCTAGATACATATGATGTAGGGATAAGTTGAGTTTTAAAAGAACTTCTGGATTCATAGAATCCCTTTGCCTTTCAAGAGAATTTTTTTATTTTAGTATAGCAATAAATGGACCTTGAATAGAGCAGAAATATTACAGATCCCTGATCCCAACTAATTTGGATTGAGTGCATCGTTGATTGATACATTGGCCACCAACTCCCTTGCTTTGCGACGAGAAATTTCATTGAACTCAAATTACTACTAAAGAAGATATAGTTATCATATACTATTGGACTAGACACGGAGTTTAAGAAGACATACCAAATGTACACTTCAAACTTGTGATCTTAAAAACATGCCATGACGTTTGAAGTTAAAGATAGGAGGTTTAAAGTTAAATATTTTTGAAATATAGAAAGTTGTCATTGTTGTTGGAATGGAATAAATGAAAAGAGCATCATATAAAATGGAACTCAAATGGAACAGAGGAAATATTTTTTATTAACACCAAGTAGATTATTTTCAATTATGTTTTGCCTGCCTGCCAGGAATTATACATCACAAGGTTCCAAAATTTACAATACTAGGTTGAGCCGTCGAGGACTTGAAGTAATTAAGTTAAATTTATTTCTCATATAACCTAATTGCTTTCCAAGATTTCTTTTAGCAATATTTTGGTCATTTAATCATCAGGTTTAATAACATTCCTTCTTCCCATTTCCTTATCAAGTTTTTCTTAAACGTGATAAGGCCCATAACTAATATTTGGTTTTAGAAAGTGAATTATATTGAGCAACAGTAGTTTAATAACATTCTCTTTTTCCATTTCGTTATCACCTGATACGGCCTCTTACTAACATTTGGTTTTAGAGAGTCAATTATATTAGCCAACAGTAGTTTAATAGCATTCCCTTTCTCCATTTTGTCATCACATGAAAAGGCCTCCTATTAACATTTGGTTTAAGACAGTCAACTATATGGAAGCAACAAGAGATAGACAACAAACAGCGCGTACATTGATCAACCTACATGCTAGCAAACTAGAAAAGCCAAAATACACAAAAATGAACCAATTGCAATTGAACACACACACAAAAAAGGCTTCAATCTCATTGTAAATTCATAACAGTGATCAATAATACTAAACAGAAGAAACAATAGACAAAGAAGAAAACTCACAAGGTAAGATAGAGAAACATCAGGGTCAATGGATGAATCATTCCAGTTGTTGTTGTCGTAACTGTAAGCCTCTCCTTCTTCAAGCTCAGTTTCCTCCATCATTCCTTCTCCACCATCAAACCCTAAACCTATCCCCTTCCTTCCATCCCTACTCCCTCCAGAAATCATTCAAATAAATACTCCAAAAAAAATTAAAAAAATTCAAAAATTTCTCAGTTTTCAGACCCCCCAAAAACCTCTCTAAACTTCACCTATACAACAAACCAAAAATTCCACATCCATTCACCAATGTTCCAAAACTTCTCAGCTTAACCAATCGAGATCGCAGAAAAATAGCACAAAATTCACCAACCCAGCTGACCTTTATCAATAAAAATAAAATTAAATTCCACAAAAAAAATAATTAAATCAAATTAAACGAAAAAAAAACTGATACGGATTCGAAAAAGCTAATTCAGATTATTCTGTAAAGTAAAAACTTGGATCGCCCCTACTATAAGATCTTTGTAAAGCTCAAAACTATGAGCAGAGAGAGAGAGAGAGAGAGAAAGAGAAAATGAAGAGAGAGAGAGAGAGAGAGACTGGTTTTGGTGTATTACCAGCCGCGTTTATTTTGCGTTTTTCTTGTTTTGCTTTTCTTCTTTTTTCCTTGTAAGAGTTAATTAGTTTTTAGTATAATACTTATATATATTTATATTACTTGACAGATAGAAACACACTCATGACCCTTAACAGATAGACATACTTTAAATTTGATGCAAATTTAGAAATAAATATAATATAATGAAAGAGTAAAATGATGTATTATTTAAAAAAAATAAGTTTTAAAAAAAATAAGTGTTTTAATTAGAAATAATATTACTATTATTCCTAATTTGTTGCAAAATTGAATTTAAAATTTTAAAACTCTGAATAAGTTTAATGAGTGAGTAAAATGATGTATTATTTGAAAGATATTGTGTTTGAATAAAATAATATTTTTACCATTTGTGTTTAATAATTTGATTAAAAAAATTGAATAGATTTGATGGATGCATGAGTGATGTATTATCCAGAAGATGTTGCATTTAGAATATTTTATAATGAGATAGTGATTTATTTATTTGTATTTGATGTATAATTTGTTGCAAATTGAATTTAGGTTTTAAAAATTCCTAAATGAATTTAGCGCGTGGATAAAAATGATCGTATTGTCTAAACAACATTATTTTAATTAAAATTTATAATAATAGTGTTTTGACGAATAATAATAGTGTTTTAATTAAAATTTATAATAATAGTGTTTTGTTATTCGCATTTGACGAATAGTCTGTAACTAATTCTAGGTTTTAAAAATTTTAAAAAATAAAATTATTATATTACTTAGAAGACATTGCTTTAATAAATATTTGTTATAGAATAATATTTTATTATTTGTATAATTATTGCAAATTGAATCTTTATGTTAGAAATTTTGAATAAATTTAACGAGTAAAATGCATGTATTGTTTAGAAAACAGCGTTTTAATAATATTCATAATAAGATAACACTTTATTATTTATATTCGATTTCTAATCTGTTGCAAATTGAATCAAGATTAAAATTTTTGAATAAATTTAGCGAGTAAGGAAATTTTTAAAAAACTAGAATTTTATCTTAACCTAAATAGAGTTGGTTAGTGCTAAGTACACCTTATTAGCATATTAATTATGAAAAAAATCGTATTGTTACGAGTTTAATATTTATTTATAAATTTATTTTGTAATAATTATGTTGATTAAATAATTTTAAATTATCTTATTATGTGCAAAGTTAAATATATGATAAATATTATTAATATTGATAAATTTTTAAATGATATAATATTTTGCTCTAAATTTTAAATTGGGTTTCATGCACACTGTGCAGCTGTGTATACACTTTTTATTAAATTACTATAAATAATTATGTTTGACCAAAAAAGTACGCATTAGTTTATTAGAATAAATTAGATAAGAGTAAAATCATTACTACTGCTTGATAAAACATAAAAATTTTACTATATAAATAATTTTATTTTAATTAATATCTATAATAGAAATAGCATTTCTACCCTTGTTTTTGTTGCATTGTAAGATGCCTACGAAATTAAAAAATTATTACATTAGATAATCTTCTAATATTGCCATAAGAATCTAGCTTTAAATTCTTTAATTATTTTACCCAAAATGAGTGAGAGTATTTGATTGAGACTTATCCACCATGAAGATAAAGTTCAAGCTCTTTATATTAGGGATGGTCCAAAAATAAATTATCCAAAGTTAAGAATTAAAAGGGTCTTATTTTTAATATAAAAACTACATATTTTATTTGATATTTTATTCACGCACTTCTTAGAAATAAAAAATAATTAACTATAGTTTAGAATGTATATAATTTACTATTATTATAATAATTTAGCCTTAAACTCGTTTAATTATTTTACCTAATATGAACGATAGTATTGGATCGAGACTTATCCATCGTGAAGATAAAGCATAGTTTAAACTCTGTATAGGAGCAACCTAAAAATGACAATTTAAGTTGAAATTAAAAAAAAAAAACATATTTTGTAAAATATATATATGTATCATTTGGTATTCATTTATAAAATTTTTAAAATAAAGCATTTTTAATTGTTAATACTATTTAATTTTGTGAAACATCATCAATCTTATATAAAATTTTATACACCAATCTTGAAGAACTTTCTTTTTGAATTGGGATAATTATTACATAAATTATGTTTAGTACTAGTCATAAGTGATTTTGAAATCATGTAAGTACTTGATTTTGAAATATCTATCGAGTACTTTGATTTTCAGAAATACTATCGCGCCAATTTAATAGGGCGCTTTATTAATTATTTGAGTTTTTTTTTGTTTTTTTTTATTGTACTTTGTATTAGAACTTTCGAGGATCATTTTTTTATTGGTGGGAATCAAATTTTTTCTTGGTTTATTTTTATTTGTCACTATTTTATTAATCAAGATCAAATTATAAGAATTTTGACCAATATTTTAAGATGTATTTTTTAATTATAATATTAATTACTTTTGAATTTTTTTTAATTGGGATATTCATTACAGTGATGATGTGTGTACTAGTCAAAACTGATGGCCAGTAAGTGTACTTGATTTTGACATTATCTAAGGAGGAGTACTTTGATTTTTAGAAATATTATGGTGTCAGATTTAATTATTTAAGTTTCTATTATTTTTTTTCCTTTTTTATGTTTGTTTTAGGTCTTTTAAGGAGCATTTTTCTTATTGGCTATTTTTATTGTGGGAATCAAAATAGTAATTTTTGAGAGCTGGAGGCATCACAAAGTTATGGGGTGTGTTTAACAGAGAGATTTTTTTTTTAAAATTTTTTTATATTTAATTAAATACAAAATTATTTTATAAAAAAATTAAAATCACAAAGTAAGAGAATAAATTTCATGAATGACACTTTATGGTTGTATTCTCTCGTGTTCATCTCGTGTATTATGTTTCTATCTCCCAATGACCACATGGTATTCGTATATTCATACTCTCTCTCCATATATATATAAATTTCTTTCAAAACACATTTTTTATTTATTTCATATCGAATATACTTATGCTAAATTAATTCAAATTCAGTCATTTAATTATAATTTTGATGTATACAATAAAATATGATATTAATGAGTCTTACACGTAAAGGGATTCAAATCTTTTTTAGCAGACAAATATCATTTCTATTTTTTGTAATATTATAATATTTTAATTATAATTCTTGTATTATTCAACTTTGCATTATCGACCTTCAATTATATAAAATGAAATGTTTTGATTTTGTCATTAATACACTCTAAAAAAAAATCACAACATATAACGTTGACTCTACAGAAGAATATGATATTTTGATATAGAGAAAAATTCACTTGAAAACCATATCTTTAAGAAGCGATCAATATATTATGAGGAAGAGATAATGAAAATTTCAATATAGTAAAATTAAATATTTATTGCAAGCTTCATCTTAGCAATTATAGGGGAGTTTTCAAAAATACCAAGTTTTTGGATAAAAATTACATGCCCCTACCGAATCATTGAAAAATACCATATAAAATACTAACTTTATTTACAAATTTAGGAGAGAGAGTGTTTTGAGTGTGATTATTGTGGTGTGTGGTATGATATAATAGTGTTGGAAAATGAAAAAGAGTGTGTTTTTTTTGGTATTTTGATAAATAAATTTTAAAGTGTAATTTTGGGGGTGAAAGTTGTTATTTGTGTAAAAATTTCGCAATTATATTCATGTCACAATTATTGTCAATAATTTTTCATTCTCTAAATAGTTGCAATGTGCACATATTATGATAGTTTTAAATGAATAATCATAACTACTATTGTTTTGTTATTATTAATAGAAGCCTTGTGAAAAGACAACATTAAATACTTGGAACATTTTTGATAAAGTACACATTTAGCAAAAAGTATAAAAGGTTGGTTAGGATTCTTCACTTTTCACTTTTTAAATTGAGTAGTTGGTTGGACAAAATTTCTTTCCCCTTTTAATTGTGAAGAATTAAATCATATTGTTGTTGGCAAATTTTGATAAGTAGCTCCTATATCTACTCTATTTATAAAGAAGTTATAAATATGAAAATTTTCTAACATCAGCATATTTAGATAGAGACTCATAGTCAGGGTTTATGATTTTTTTTTCGATTCTAGATAAAAAGGAGTGAAGGTCGCGTGTTAGGATAGAAGGTTATTGGTAGGGATGATGTCTGTCTTTGTGATACAGTAGATTAGTAGAGGTAGTCGTGTCTTTATATATTGTGTTGTTATTGTCCGTCATCCATGCATCTTGTCACTTTGATTGTCTTTACAAATTATAATTTGCTTTTTCATTCTAGTCGGTTGGTTTCATATCTAGTATTTTCTGCTTTTGGGGATATTTTTGAGATGAAGGTCTTTCGGAAACAACCTCTCTACCTCTATGAGGTAATGATAAGGTTTGCGTACATTTTACCCTCCCCAGACCTTACTTATGAAATTCTAATAGGTATGTTGTTGTTGTTACTCGTATCAATATCGGAAAACAATTTAATTATTTTTCTCTTTTTTTATGAAGTAAAATGAAAAATTAATCACTTCTCTCTACACGTAATAAAATTATAAGCTTCTATATTCTTCCATAGTTTTTAGTCTAGCTAGATACATATTGATGTGGAAATAAGTTAACATTTAAAAAACTTTCTAATTCAGAGTTTTTTTTTCATCTTCAAAGATATTTTTTTTAGTATCATAATAAATGAGCTTGAATAAAGTGGGTATAATACACAAACAAAATGTCCTATCTCAATTTATTTGATATACAAATGATAATGGATTCGCATAGTAATCGGAACACCAAAAGGTTATGCCAAGTGCATTAACTAGTATCATAATGTCATCACTGTACATAGAGTTTAAAACAAACATACCAAAATACGTCATGAACTTGTGATCTTAGAAACATCTAATAGTTACTAAAATAAATAATTTAACATTTTCGAAATATCGAAAGTTGTCCTCCTTCAAGTAGAATAAAATGAAAAGAGTATTATATAAAATAAAATACATATGAAATAGAAAATTATTTATTATTAATATCGAGTAAATTTTTTTGAACTACGTTTTACTTGCATGCTACGAATTATATATCACTAGGTTTCAAAATTTACTATATTAAATTGAGTCATTGAGGGGTTAAAGTAATTAAGATAAATTTATTTCTCAATATGATCTTATTACTTATCGTGATTTAGATTTCTTAGAAATATCTTGATCATTTATTCATGAGGTTTAAAATATTTCTTTTTTCTATATCTTTATCAAGCTCTCTTAAACATGATAATTTTTTGTTAAAATAGGAAATAGACAACAACAATACGTAGATTAATCAAACACATAAGCTACATTAGAAGATGGAACTAAAAAGCAACTATAGAGTGGACCACGAACATCACATAAAAGTTTCAATTTTGATGACTTGTATGCTTTCATACTTGACATTCGATCTGGTCTCTCAACAGAAAATAATAAAATATAACGATATAAGAGTTTTTATGTGGAAATCTCCTTACTCAAAGGAGGAAAAAACCATGACATATCTCACAGGATCTTAACTCAACTTTGTTATCATTAAAGAGGAACAAACGATTAAAACTCTTGTAATCTAGGATCAACCTCTTAACTAATCCCTTCCCCCTTGCTATGATGATTCAGTAACTTAAGCTCCTAAGCAACAACTATGTTGCCCACTGAACTAATCACTTCTGATCAATTTAGACTTCAAAATTTGACATAGCTAACTCTAGCTACACTACAACAGATTGAGGATGAACGGCTAGTTCCTTTATAGACCAGGACTAGACTTACAAGATAAATAGTAGATAAATATAACTAAAAACAACTTAAAACTAAGATGATACTCTTGTGATCTATTGCTCTGTCTAAGTTAATATTTCTAAAGAGTAATTTTTTGCTTCTTTAATTGTAAAAGAGATAAATGGCAAAAACGTGATTGTATCGATATTGATTGAACATACTATGGGATAACCATGTCTTTTTGGAGCAATTCTATTGGTCAAGAGGCTTGTCATATTAACACATCCCCAGCACTCACAAAAATAGTCACTGAGCGTGTACTTTTTGCAGTTGTCACTTTCAGTTACACAAAATAATTCTATCATATGAAATTAGGTTCCATACCATATTCCAATTTATTAAATCATCAAAATTGCATTAGAACAGTTTCCCCCTCTTTGATGGTGGCAAACTCAAGTGCAAACAGTTACAAAGCACACTTCCCTCTTCCGAAGATTCCCCCCTTCGCCAATACTTCTCCCTTCTGACTAGGTCCCTTACTTCACATTCAACTGATTCATCAATCACCACACATTCAATCACCATTCAGCCTACAAGTTAATGAGTTAAAATGTTTGTTACTACTTCAAGAGTAACGTTTTGAAAATTATAAAGAATGATGGTCAACAAGCCCATTAAAGAATAATAAAGGTCTATTATAAAAAGTATTAAAGGTGATTAATAGCTAATAAAGAATAAGTAACATTTATAACTTATTTTTGAGATATTAAATAATATTTTTCCAACAATAAATCAATTGCAATTTGAACAGAATAAATACACCACAATCTCAAACTAAAAATGTATGCTTTGATCTCAATTGTAAATTCATAATTATGATCAATAATTTTTTAAAAAAAACTCATAATGTAAGATAGATAAACATCAGGGTCAATGGTTTTGAGTCGTTGTAGTTATCATAACTGTAAGCCTCTCCTTCTTCAAGTTGAATTTTCTCTATCATTCCTTCCAACTCAATTTTCAACAGAAATCATTCAAAATAAATACTCAAAAAAAATAAAAATTTAAAGATTTTTCACTTGATGTAACAATCTTTTTAATTGTTTTGTAAATTTTATTAATTTTTCTACTTTTAAACTTTTTTTTTAATAATTTTTATAAATAATTTATAACTTGCGAAAATAAGCAACACAAGTTTGAAACTAAATTAAGAATTATTTTACTTATTAAATATTTTTTAAAAAATGAATTAAAAATTGCGTCACCATAATTTACGTCTGGCGTTTGAAAAATTGCGTAAAACATAAAAATTTTTTATACTAAATTTGTTTTAATTATATTTTAAAATTATAATTTATTTATATCAAGTTAATCTATTTGTGACTTAAATACGTTCGGAGTCGATAAATATATGTTGCACCATAATATTCACATGTTGGACACAATTGGAATGTTGCTCCCTATGTAATTCCATGACGTATTTCTTGTGGCTGCAATATGCTCACGTGCTCTAAGGCAGACACTATAATAATTTTAACTAGCAAAATCATTGGTAACCTGTAAAATTCTTGGCCACCCTTTTTTACGAGGACAGCTACACATTGAATAAAAATAAAATGTGCCAAAATAAAAATTTCTTGAAAAACAAAGAAGATATAAAATTAAAAATTAATTTTTGAAGTTTGATTTTGCACAAGTATATCGACCTATTATCAAAATTTGACTTGCAAAGTGTAAGCTTATTGGTCCTAAAATTTTGAGAACTTGATTAATTCCTCCGTTCACTTTTATTTATCACTATTTCACTTATTGAGGTCAAACTATATAAACTTTGACCAATATTTTAAGATGTATTTTTTCATCATATTAATATGAATATGAGAAAAATTCCAACTTATAGCATTTTCATATAGTTTTCAGCCTTCTAAATTTTATATTTCAAATATTCAATTTATCTTTGAAGTTTAGTCAAGCTGATCTCGAAAAGTAAAACACTGATAAATAAAAATAAACAGAGGGAGTACATTACTATCCACAATTAATGTGTCCTTTGGATTATAAGCGGATTAAGTTTTGGAGAAAACGGCTTAGTTAGCAACTTGTTTGGTTGGGATATAATAATCATATTGTCTCGTTAGTTTAGATATAATATTTATTTAATTGTTACTTAAATTTTATTAATTGTACCATATCGTTTCGTTAAATTTATCATTAGTAATAGTGAAAAGTCTTATTTTGTGTAATGATCAGTTTAATGTGATCACGTTTTCCCCACTCCAGTTATATTATATGATGTTGATTGTTAATTTAAATACAATGTTTACTTGATTGCTATTTAAATTTTGTTATATCGTATCATTGAATTCATTGTAGTAATACGAGAAATCTCATTGTGTCATGATCGATTAATAAGTATCGTATTGTCTTTACTTGTAATTTTATAGTTTTATTTACTTTTTGTGGTAACTTTATCATGTATTCTAATTTTTTCATAGATTTAATCTTTTAATTGCGAATATATAGTATTATGAAACGAAGAAAAATGATAAGTAATAACCTATTCAAATATTATATTTATTAAAATAATATAATAAACTACAATATATTATAAAATAACACGTAATAGCCATCCAAACAGAGTGTTTAAAATGTTTGATTATATCTGTCATGCAATTTTTTTCTTTTAAATAATTCTGTTAATTGGGAACTTCATAGCAGCTCTAATATCCCTTCTCCCCCTCTTTTTTACTTGTTTAATATTTACATATATATATTGTATTTACAAAGTATTACGTAATAAATATTTATTTTATTATTAGTATTTTGAAAATTAAAATTTTTTTTGGTAACTATTTTCTATTATCAGATATATCAATATGTACATCTTAGAAACTCAGGAAATGGACATGTCCAATCTCTGAGCTCAGCTTTCATTCTCTATTAGATTAGCAGTAATCTTCTATGGATAGAAGTTTAAACTATTCATTATACCAACCAATCTAGGGACTAAACTACCTCTACAATATTTTTTCGGTATAATCTGCCTCACTATCTTGCCTACATTCCTGTTTTCGTTCTGAAAGATCTTGTAGTTACTTTCCTGTCACACAAAGTAGATAGCAGCTGTCAATGTTACTCTATATATGTCTGATGTATTATCCTTCTTCCCAACATTTCTCACAGCCCATTCTACCTCTTCATTCCAGCCTTGACTATGCATGTTAATGGACAACCATTTCAAGAGTTGTTGCCATATTTGCTTGGTTGTATTGCATGCAAAGAATAGGTGTTGGTGTGATTCAGGTTCACTGTTACAGAGTGGACATATTGTCTCAATGTTGATGCCCCATTTCTTCGGTATGTCTCTTGTGCATAACCTTTCCTGTAAATCCAAGTATAGGATAAATATCCATCTAGGACTCCCATGATTATTGCAAACTAGCCTCCTCCATGACACCTTAGCATAAGTAGTCTTTACATTTCTTTGATGGAGAAGGTATTTGTTGCAATGATATTCTCTTTTTGCAGTCCTGCTTCATCTATCCAATTTCCTACTTGGAGTATTTTTTGCACAATCCAGAATGCTTGTTTAGCTTGAACTTCCCATGACATTTTCTCTTTTAAGTAGTAAGGATGCACCCATTTAATCCACAACTTGTCCTTCTTCTTTGATATGTTCCACATGTGTTTGATTATGACTGCTTTGTTCCAGCTGTGAGCTTCTGATATATTCAGTCGACCTTCCACCTTTGGTCTACATATAGTTTCCCAGGAAATAGGTGCTTTCCCTTTGTTTTGATGGTCTCCCGTCCACAAGAATCTTTTATAGATTGTCTCTACCTGCTACAATACTTTTTCAGGAGTAGGAAGATTTGTGCCCCAAAATGCTTGGATTGAGTTTAGAACACTTTGAATTAATTGGAGCCTTCATGCATATGACAAGTATTTCACTGTCCATAAGTTGATCCTCTCCACCATCTTATCTAACAATGCACTAATGTAATACCAGTCTCTTAGCACTCAATGGAACTCCTAGATATTTAAATGGTAAGGAGCCTTTTGTGAATCCTGTGTGTTGCAGTATTTGTTGTTGTATTGCTTTAGATACTCCACCGAAGTATATACAACTTTTAGCTTAGTTAGCTACAAGACCTGACACTTTTGAGAATCCTGGAAACATCCGTATCACAGTATTGCTGAGGTTAAATCTCCCCTACTAAATAGTAAAAGGTCATCAACAAAACTCAGCGGTATTATTTGGTGTTTCTGACATCTTGGATGGAACTTGAATCCTTTTTTTGTCCTTAATATTTTCAGTGATCTAGTGAGATACTCCATTGCAAGAACAAATAGATAGGGTGATAAGGGATCTCCCTGCCCGACCCCTCTCTTTGCCTTGAATGGAGCACTTGGTGAGCCATTTACCATTATAGTATAGGAGACTTTTTTAACACATTGCGTGATCCATGTAATGAACCTTGCAGGTAGTTGTAGCCCTTTCAAAACCTCTTCAAGAAAATGCCATTCCAGTGAATCGTATGCCTTTTGCATGTCAATCTTGAACATACACCTTTGAGATATTGCCTTCCTTCTATATCCTTTGATGAGTTCATGACTTAGGATTACATTGTCAATTAGCATTCTTCCTGGAATAAAAGCAACTTGACTTGTATCCACAAGATATTCCATAACTCTTTGGAGTCTCAGAGTAACCATTTTTGCAATAATCTTGTAAATTGTTGTACAGCAGGATATAGGTCTATATTCTTTAATAGAATTAGGATGTTTTTACTTTTTGGATCAAAGTTATTGTAGTTCTATTGATAGGCTTATACATCATATTGTTCTAGAAGAACTGGAGAACTACAGTAGTTACCTCATTTCCTATTGTGGGCCATGCTTTTTAAAAAAAATAGGCATTAAAGCTATCTCCACCTGGTGCCTTGTTATCATCAATACCTTGAAGGGTTGCCAATACATATCATCATTGGTGAAATCTTTGATCAAAGACAGCTGTTGAGATCTTGTAAGGACTGGACCTTCGTTTAGAATTCTTTGTTGTGCTGCTAGCATGCTTGGGCTAGCCTGGCCAATTAGCTTCTCGTAAAATTCCACAGCTTCATCAATGATATCTTTAGGGTCCTTAGTATAACTCCATCCTCTCTTGTAAGCATAATGAACTGATTTTGAGCTTTCCTGTTTTTCATGTTGGCAAAGAAATATCTTGTATTTGCATCTCCCAGTCTAAGCTATTGCACTCTAGATTTCTGTTTATATATAGACTCCTCAACTTGGCTCCACTTTATTAGTCCTTTCCTTGTCTCTCTTTCAGATTCTATCACAATCTGGGCCACATGAATGTTACTCATTTGTAAAGAGAGTATCTACTTCCAGAACTCGGTAATTTTAATCTAGTAAATAAAAGGAGTACATTTTTCATTCTTTTTCATCACAACAGTTTAATACCGAGATTTTGAGGTCGCTATATTACTTTTTTTAAAAAATAGAATATCGACTTCTAGAGGTCGGTAATTTTAATCTAATCAATAGACCGAGTGCACTTTCATTTTTTTAATCACAATAATTCAATATCGATATCTTGAGGTCGCTATATTAATTTTTTTAAATAGAAAATCAACTTTCGGAGGTCGATAGTTTTAATCTAATAAATAAAAGGAGCACACTTTCAATCTTTTTAGTCATCATCGTTCATCATACTCATGATCCTACGACCCTCAGTAATTCCCCTCTTTATTTTTTTTTCATTACGCTACCTATTGACACCCAATTTTGACCAACCTATAACTTCTTTTGGATTGTCATTTGATTAAATAGGTATTTTTAAATTTTTTGAAAATAAAAGAATTTATTTTTAATTTTATCCAAATAATTGCGTATCTTTTTAATATTCTTGATTTTTCAAAATATGTTCGTTAATTAGTTTATCATTTTTTAAATTACCTTTATTATTATTACTATAATTATTAATTACTATTGTTGTTATTATAATATTTGTTATTTTAGTAATAATAATAGTAGTAATATTTATTATTATTTACTTATTACTTAGTTATTATTTATTGTTATTTTTATAACATTTGTTAGTTTAGTAATAAAAGCAGTAATAATACTTATTATTATTTACTTATTACTATTAATATATTAATATCGTATGTTAAATGCATTATATATTATTTTCTAATTCAAAATAATAATTTTAATATTTTACATAATAATTTTAGCATATACAAGTATTTTCTTTAAATAAAGATTATTATTTAAAATATTGTATATTTTAGAAGTGTGAATATTATAAATTAGATGACAATCTATTAAATTTTATCTAAATTCATAGTCCTTGTAATCCAATTCATTTCAATTCTAGTCAATTTATTCCAACTCTAGTCAATCATTTTATAATTTCTTTCAAATTTTGGCCTAATAGATCAATTTGTGGCGAAATCTTAAATTTTCAATTCAATTTTTATTCGGATACTCACTGTTTTAACCTGGATCCGACCGATCAGCCGAATTCAATCCTAATCGCTCATGTTTAATCGGAGGGCTAAGATTTAATCTCATTTTTAAATTCCCAATTCAGTCTAGAACCCCGCGAAACACCCACCAACGATTTCCCTCTCCTTGTCCCTTTTTCGGCGAAACACAAAGCCATCGGCCCTAAAACAAGAATTTTTTTTACATATTATTTATAGTTATGTGTTAAATGATATAAGTTATACACGTAATAAATTTATTTATTCTTTAATTTTTTTATTAATTGACGTGGTACACATGTGCGAAGTGCGTACACTAAACTAGTTTAATAAATAATGCATATTAAAAATCGTTTTCGTCAGATTCGCTAATACATAACAATCATCCAAATTAGTATTCAATAAAGTGATTCTCAACGAGAACGCACTGAGACCACTTATATCGTTTTCTCGCATACGTTACGATCATCCAAACATGGTCAAAGAAGTAATCGAGAATCAAAAGGTCACTTTGCCCATATATCAAAAAGAATAATGCTAAATGGATACAAAAATCACAAAAAAAAAAAAAAAAAAAAACAAAAAAAAAAAAAAAAAAAAAAAAAAAAAAAAAAAAAAAAAAAAAAAAAAACAAAGTTAATTATTTTTGGAAATAGAAAAAGTAATTAACTTTGTTTTGATTAATAAAGTTAGAAACGCAATGCAAGATTTAACATAAAAGCATTATAGACCTTTTACATTTATGACCAAATTTTTGTGGCCATTTAGCATTATTCTTTTTAATATATGTGCAAAGTGACCTCGTGATTCTCGATTACTTCTTTGGCCATATTTGGATGATTGTAACATATGGGAGAAAACGATATAGGTGGTCTCAACGTATCCCCGTGATTCAGAATCACTTTATTGAATACTAATTTGGATGATTATTATGTATTAGCGAATCTAACGAAAATGATTTTTAATATGCAATATTTATTAAACTATTTAGTGTACGCGCTTCGCACGTATGTGCCACGTCAATTAATAAAGTGAAAAATGGTATTTCGCTCCACTTTATCTTATACCGTTTATCTACTCTTAACATTACCAAGACTTGGTATTTTGCTCATGGCATAAATAAAGTTGCTCTAAAATGGAACAGAAGGGGGACAATACTAGTTTTGAGTTATGCACATGTGAAGGGATATATAGAGCTCCAAGCATTAAATTTACAAAAATCAAACACAACAAAAACACCCCAAGGAACTATATTAGAATTCGTCGAAATATCATCCACTAGGACAGGAATTCATAGTAATTATGGAGAATCATTCATTCATCAGAAAAAAGAGGTCAACACAAACGTTCAAAGAGGTGTAAAAATGAAGCAAGCTAGAGCAAATAAAAGACTTTACCTCAATTTTGGAGAGACAAGACGGATTTTCACATTAATTACAAGCTCATCCAAGAAATAGAGCATCTAAATCCAGTAACTGCAAAAAAAAAAAAAAAAGTGCTTATCGAACTTGCAAAGATCACAAAATCAAAGACAAAAATAGAGAGGCCGAAAGACACCAATGTGAAAAACTCTCTCAATCATTCGCCAAACATTCAATTGGATGAAACAACAACAACATATCCGGTGGAATCTCACAAGTGGGGTCTGGAAGGGTAAAATGTACTCAGATCTTACCACTATGAGATAGAGAGGTTGTTTCCAAAAGCAAAAGATACCAAATATGAAAAGAAAAATGACCAAGCAAGTGATAATATATAAATATAATAATTTAATTGGATGAAGAAGAAAAATTAAGAAAGTTGGTACTCTCCGGATGCAATACGGAGAAATGTACTTTTCCTTTTATTATATTTGGTTTTATTATATTGAGCAACAGTAGTTTAACAGCATTCCCTTTCTCATTTCGTGATCACCTTTTATTAACATTTGGTTTAAGACAGTCAATTATATGGAAGCAACAAGAGATAGACAACAAACAGCGCCTACATAGAAAAGTCAAACAATAATAAACTAACAGCATACTCAGTGGAATTTCATAAATAGGATCTAGGGAGGATAGAATGTAAGAGAGGTTGTTTTCTGAGACCCCGAACATAGAAAAGTCAAAATACACAAAAATGAACCAATTGCAATTGAACACAGATTGTATACACCATGTCTAAATCTTAAAAAAAGGCTTCAATCTCAATTGTAAATTCATAACAGTGATCAATAAACTAAAGAGATAACAAAAAAGACAAAGAAGAAAACTCACAAGGTAAGATAGAGAAACATCATGGATGAATCATTCCAGTTGTTATCGTAACTGTAAGCCTCTCCTTCTTCAAGCTCAGCTTCCTCCATCATTCCTTCTCCACCGTCAAACCCTAAACCTATCCCCTTTCTTCCATCCCTACTTCCTCCAGAAATCATTCAAATAAATACTTCAAAAAAAATTCAAAACTTTCTCAGTTTTCAGACCCCCCCCCCCCCCCCCAAAAAAAAAAAAACCCTCTCTAAACTTCACCTATACAACAAACCAAAAACTCCACATCCATTCACCAATGTCCCAAAACTTCTCAGCTTAACCAATCTAGATCGCAGAAAAACAGCACAAAATTCAACAACCCAGCGGACCTTTATCAATATAAATTAAATTCAATTCAACAAGAAAAATAATTAAATCAAATTAAACGAAAAAAAAACTGATACGGATTAAAAAAAGCTAATTCAGATTATTCTGTAAAGTAAAAACTTGGATCGCTCCCACTATAAGATCTTCGTAGAGCTCAAAACTATGAGCAGAGAGAGAGAGAGAGAGAGAGAGACTGGTTTTGGTATATTACCAGCCGCGTTTATTTTGCCTTTTTTTGTTTTGCTTTTTTTTTCCTGGGTAAGAGAATTAATTTTAAGGATAATATATAGTATTTATAAACTTGACAGATAGAAGCACACTCATAACCCTAACACATAGACATAATTTAAATTTGATGCAAATTGATTTAGAAAAAATATGATATAATGAAAGAGTAAAATGATGTAACATTACAAAAAAGTGTTTTATTTAGAAATAATATTATTATTACTCATAATTTGTTGCAAGTTGAATTTAGATTTTTAAATTTCTGAATAAATTTAACGAGTGAGTAAAATGATGTATTATCAAAAAGATATTGTGTTTCAAATAAAATAATATTATTATTATTATTATTATTCATATTTAATATTTCTTTCGTCTCATTTTAATTGAATTTGTGAGAAAAAATATTCAAAGACAAAGTTTACACCATACTTTCCACTATTATTTTTTGTAAATTCATAAATATGTGGTTTAATTTATCTTCTAAAAAATATAAATTTCAATAAATGAAAAGGCAAATATGTAAAAAGTTCATTTTGAACTTTGACTAATTTAAATATTTTGAATAGTGAAAAAAGTTTCAAAATTTTCATTAATTTGGACGGAGAGAGTATATAATTTGTTAAAAAAAAAATTTGAAATTTAAAATTTTGAATAAATTTAATGAGTGCATAAATGATGTATTTTCTTAAAGATGTTGCATTTAGAATATTTTTATAATGAGATAGTGATTTATTTATTTGTATTTGATGTATGATTTGTTGCAAATTGAACTTAGGTTTTAGAAATTCTGAATAAATTTAGCGCGCAGATAAAATAATCGTATTGTCTTTAATTAAACTTATAATAATAGTATTTTACTTTTCGTATGCAGTGTATAATTTGTAACTAATTTTAGGTTTTAGAAACTCTGAATAAACTTAATAAACAAATAAAATGATTGTATTATATAGGAAATACCGCTTCAATAAAAAATTTATAATTTATATAATTTGTTGTAAATTAAATCTTTATTTTAGAAATTTCGAAAAAATTTAATGAGTGAGTAAAATGCTGATATTGTTTAGAAAATGTTGCTTTAGCAATATTCATAATAAGAAAACACTTTATTATGCATATTTGATTCATATTTGCAAATTGAGTCAAGATTTTAAAAAAAAAAAACAAGGATATTTTTAAAAAATTAAAATTTTATCTTTAACCTAAATAGAGTTGGTTAGTGCTAAGTACATCTTATTAGAGTACTAATTACGGAAAAATCATGTTGTGCACAGGTTTAAATGTTTAATATTTATTCATAAATTTATTTTATTGACATTATGTTTATTAAATAATTTTAAATTATCACATTATGTATAAAATAAATATAAGATAAATATTATTAATATTTATAAAATTTAAGCTATTTGCCACTTTTAATATATCAAGAAAAGATAAGTATTTTCTTTATGTTTACCTTTAAAACTAATTACTTATGGTATTTATTAAATTATTTTTTAAGACCTAATAATAAACATCAATAAATAAGAGTATTGTAGTAAAATAATCATATTAATCATATTTTTTTCTTAATAAAGATGTCAAGTTCAAATATAACAAGTAAACGTGAAAGAAAAAAAATAATCTCTCTAGTCCACATTCGTTAACAAAAAGTAATTTAGGACATAAATTAAACACAATTTTTCACTTTTGTTCTTTTGATTATTTTTAAACTATTTTTAAAAATAGAAATAATTTAAAATAAAATCATAAATATGAGCAATCAATTCTTTCAAACTTATCATCTAAAAAATATATATAAAGAGCAAAAATAAAAAAGAAGTACAATATTTCCTTTTATATATTGAACAATTAATTTATTTTAAACATTAAAAAAAACTGCTTCTATGAGGTAGTGGTAAGGTCTGCGTACATTATATTCAGACCCCACTTATGAAATTTCTCTGAATATATTATTGTTATCGTAAAAAAAAAATTAATTATTATAAACTAGACAGAGTAATAAATAAGTGAAAAAAAGTAGTATGGAAGCATTTGAATATTTATTGAGGCCAAAAGTAGCTTAGGATTTAGAAAGAGAATCTAAACACACGAGTTTTCTATTTGATAAATTCTGTCTGCTAAAATGAAGATACGCCAAACAGTAAAAAGCACTGAGGGGACCCAAAATAGAAAAAAGACAAAAATAAGAAATTATTGTACTTTACATAAACTGCAATCTCATAAAAGTATATTAATAATATCTGTGAATTCTGATCATATATAAAACAGAAAAAAGGGTCATCGTTAAACTACGTAAAATTATATAAAATATCATTAGTTAATAATTTAATTTTAATTTTTTTTATTATTTATAGCTTGACTGAAAAATATCTTTATTATTATTTACTTAAGTTGAAAATGTCATTATATGTATATTAAACATATTTTTTTCTTAACCAAATAATGATTTTTTAATTTATTTTCTTTTAATATTCATTTGACTAATTATTAATTTGGAAAGTTATTTCTTTCATCTTCTTAATCTCATTTTATCTATTAAAAAATGTGATAATTTCCTTAATAAACTTGTAACTCTATTAAAAATGTGATAATTATCTATTAAAAAAATGTGATAATTTCTTTAATTATCACATTATGTGTAATTATCACATTTTTTAATATTATCACATTGTAACTCTATCATTAATTTCCTTAAATAATAAAAAAAATTAATAAAATGGAAAATATTCTTATTTCTTAATCTTTTTTAATTGAAGTAGAATAAGCATTAACTAATATTTTCCTTGATTTTAAAGTTAAAATAGAGAAAAAGTGAATACTAACTCTATCAATGATATTTTGTAATTTTAAGTAATGCCTTATTCAATTAAAAATGATTAAGAAATACTTATCCTGTGATTGTCGTATCTCAACTTCAAGAACCAAGAATTATATCAACAAATATTTATCCTTATTCAATTAAAAAAAGATTAAGAAATAAAAAATATTTTCTATTTTATTAAAGAAGTTACTATTACTATAAAATAAAAATTAATAATGATTACTATAATCTTATATATTGATATATATATTATCTTTTATAGAGCTGTTTGTATATGTGATTATTCTATTTTGTTTGATAAAACGGTATTAAAATGAAAAAAAAAACGTTTTCCATTTTATTAGTTAAAAGAGGTTTTGAAAAATGATTCTTTTATTAGGAAAAAAATGTGTTCCAAATGAAAGAAATAATATATTTATCAAGACATTTTAAACTCAAACTATTAATAATAGGGACATTCTTAAATTATATTATTGGTTACATTGTTCAACTTCACAAATTAAAAGATATTATTTAGCCTTTTCTACATCTAAAATGACCAATTTAGGTCACCAATGGGAAAAGTTCTCTCATTATGCAAGTAGTAATGCAATAATTAATTATGAAAAATTTTATATCAAAATTAATTATACATGATCTATTTATTCATGTATTAGCTATCTCATATATTAGTTATACGAATTCCTAAATTACCAATCAAACATCATATCTTATTTTATACCTAATAGAAGTCTACAAAACATGATACAATTTATACAAGATGAATAACTTACCTCCAACGGACCCTTGAGACTTCTTAATAAGCACAAACATGCATTTATTCCAACTATTGACAAAATAATCAAACTTAATATTCTCCAACACCAGGATTGACCTTGCTGTATGCGTAGACATTTATTAAACTCACAAGTGACCTTAAACTCTAGCTTTTATCTACATTCCTTTGAACTAATTAACTGCATTATAGTGATCAGTTCATCCACAAGAACTCAAAACCACCATAGCAGAGCTTTATTGCAACACGAACCCAACGACCAATCTTCGCCTCTCCAGCCTTTTTGCCACTTTATGTACAGTTGTACACATCCCTGAAACTAATTTTAGAATGTATCTACTGCGAGAGCAACGATTCAAGAGCTTTCGGGTCACTGACTGGAGGACTACACGTGAAGTTTTGGCAAACAAGCGCGATCACTCTGTCTGCAGAAGCATTGTTTTTCGCCATCAGAGCAATATTTCCATTAGTTTCTTCCCAAAATGACACCTCTTCTGCATCCGTGGGATCAATGTGAATCACCTATTCAGAATCAGCACGAGTCACAAGTAAAATCCACAGTTGTACGATATGATGTGAACGGTTTATAGATACCTGCAAACAAAGTACTTACCGTCTTGTTAGGATCATATGCTGCATGAGCAGCAGTAATCATGTTTTCGAACTCCTCAGAAGACTTCACTCCAACTAGAACTACTTGTTTTCTAGAAGGGAAAGCCAGCATATCTGCGGCACAGCACATCAATGGCACAGCAAAAGCTGCATCTTTCAATCTCTTCTCAAAAACCGCCTGTTAAAACACAAAGGTTACAAATTTAATGTAAAAATACACGGGTTATATAATCAATGTAAGGTGCAGGAAGTTCCAAGGCAATAATCCATGTAACGTGCAGAAAGTTCCAAGGCAAAAGGTGCACCAGAACATGTTCTGCGGTCTCTCTGTAAAGTTTGCATTTGTCACCAGCAACCATAGAAGCTATTCTCACTAGATTAATTACTGAAACAGAATTCCCTGATGGTTCAGCCCCATCATGATCTTCTTTCACACGTAGAAGAACAGAAAGATCCTCGCCAGTTGTGTTAAAATAACCTCCTCCAGCTTTGTCGAGAAATAACTCGTCCTGCAAGAAATAGTCCAACATTAATAAGAACTTACCCATTCACCAAAAGATCCTAAATTTTTCCTACCTGGGTCTCCTGAAGTTCAAGTGCCCATCCCAACCAGAAGACTGAACCACCGTATTCGTAAAGATCCAGTAGACCTGCTATCAAAAATGAATAATCATCTAGAAATCCAGGTGCTTTGGAGGGACCATTCCTGAAGCTATGCTGCAGCCTGCGCGTCTGTTCATTATAAAGGTGTTTCCTAATAAAATATGCTGCTTTCTCAGCAACATCCATGTACTCCTTGGGCTGAATGTAACAAGAAAAACAATTAAGCAATCAACAGAAAAGTAATTGCCACCAACAGTACTGAATCTGGGACTTAAGTTGACTAAAAGTATAGCCCAGATACTTTGCAATAATGAGACTTTGGAACCAACAAATGTTAGGACATAGACAACTCTAGTGACACATACATCTCTTAAAGTTAAAGATGGGTCTGAAATCTTACATTGGTGCCAGCCACTGGGAAGTAGAATCTTGTTCCTTGTGGTTCTCCCTTCAGGATTTTTGACGCCCTAGCGAGAGATGAAATCACTAGTCCATTCCATGATACGATAACCTACATTAATAGATCACTCTTCACACTAACACAATGCAAATAAAATACACACACTTGCTTCAAAATAATATACCTTATCATCTAGATGCGGGCGGGGACGTTTCAACCTCGCATCAAAAAGTTTTCGGCGAGCATTTCCCAGGATATCAAGATACTCCTCAACAGGTAAAGCATGTTTTGATGCCATCGCAGAGGTACTACTTCTTTCTATTAGCACGTTTTTGTCCTTGAATTCATTATGGGGATCACTCATCCTTGAAAGATCACAATTACCTGAGGGTTTTATATAGTAGTGATCCTTGACGAGTGTTGCATGCGCACCTACTATACTGTCAATCTTCAGAAAGATGGAACCAAGTCAGTAAGCAGTTGAGCTCAACGCTGGCAAAGAATCGTGACACACAAATAGTTCATTTAATAGGTATTCAGTTTTCCTTTTTTTCCTTCTTAAATGCATGGAACCATATCTACAAGGCTATATTTCTGTTAGAACTGCCTTCCTCTATGTGGATTGTGCTAAGCATTAATCTAACAATTCTAGCATTCTGACGACTGAGACTATATTTGAAGTGATGACACCTTCCATGACAGCAGCTGAGAATAAACAGGACCTATGCAACCTATTTCGCCAGAAGAGCTTCCTGGTTGGATTACTTAATTTGTAATCTGACTCCAAAAAGAAAAAACGGATCACCGCAGATCTAGATATAGCTGACCTTGCATCAAAACTGGGTGTGCTCAATCTTCAAATTATAGGTAAACTGGGTTATTGACCTTCCATGCCATTTTCTTTTAGACACTTCCCACAGAGGATCTACCATAGATGTGTATTAATTTCTATAGAATAATCAAATTTATTGAACTCCTCAGATTCTAAGTTCACTATTTAATGTTCCACTTTCATGCGTCAAGCTGACTTCTATATTGCCATACCATATTTTCATTTTCCAAAACCATATCAGAGCTTTCTCCAAACTACAAAGATTTGCAACATATGGAACCAGATATCAAGACACAATTTAAGCTGGAGGTCAATTATTCCACATACATAGTCAAGAAGATGTTAAGCCAACAATGATTTATACATGTGCTACACCCAAACTTTAAACAACAAAACAAGAAAAAGTACCACTTTCCAAAATTTGACAGTAAAAACAATTAAAAATCATAAGTACCTCAGTACTAGTCCAGACATAGAAAGCACCCTCCTTTTTCCGTGATGCACCTTCAGATTCATAACTGTCAGCATCTTCAGCCGAAAATATTTCACCACTTGGACCAATCATATCCCTTCTCAGGTAGTCAAGTATATCACGAGCCAAACTTGAATAATATACATCTTTTGTAATACAGAAGGCATCCAGATAAACATTGACAAGTTGACCTTGATCATATAACATTTTCTCGAAATGTGGAACTGCAAGCAGCAGGAAAGGAACACTCATAAATTGAACAACAAAATTGGATTAAAAGTTAATATACGAACACATACATAACAATTTAGCTCACCATGCCAACATTCATCTACACTGTATCTGTGAAAACCACCACCAACATGATCATGAATACCACCCCTTGCCATGCATTCTAAAGTGAATAAGACCATCTTTAGAGCATTCTTGGCTTCACCTGATTTTCCAGTCTCCTCAGACCTCTTTGAGTTGTAAAGCATCAGCTGCATCTCAACTGGCCTGGGAAATTTGGGTGCAGAACCAAAACCACCATATTCTGAATCATAGCTTTCTGCTAGCTGCAGCACACGAAGGGACATGTGGAAGTTAGACCATCATCATTAACAATGCCACATATATTGAGAACCGAGATAATTAATCATTAAGACTAGCATTCAGATGGTTAAATTTCAGGAACATGCAAAGATGTCATCTGCTCAAGTCAGAGAGAGACTTAGCACCCTGAGAATTGACTACCACAGAGAAAAGGGGCAATATATGTCGTGAAAAAGTCAAAGAATTCTGAAGTACTTTTAGTGATAGGTATAGCAGTGGTAGAGAAGAGACAGGAGAAGGTAACAGGTCTCTCTCACGCTTTAAATGTGGTTCTTCTCGTAACTCACTCCAAACAACCAGACTGCCACCACATGCAAAGACAACTCAACAATAGATTTGCAGAAAATCTTACATGATCAGCACATTTACGCAGTGCAGTTTGCAAAACCTCATCTGCGAGCTTATTTGATATTGCATTTGCCGCCAATGCTTCTGATAACTGTTCTATTGCAAATGCCCCACTCTGGACAAGCATATCTTTCTTGCTATTCCACGCTTCCTTCACTTTCCTAAGCATGATGATGAAGTTCACAGGAATATTTGCAGAAGTTTGAATTGAACATTGATGCTCGAAAGCAATTGAGCTTTAAGAAAAATGCCATGCATACATAGTTGAGCAGAAGTTTATGTCGAACCACTTAATCTGAAAGCACAGAATGAACACACCTAAGAATGGTTTTAAATCCTGGCCTTCCATATTTGTCTTCTGGAGGAAAATAAGTCCCACCCATCAAGGGCTTCAAATCAGGTGAAAGGAAGACGCTTAGTGGCCAACCACCACCGCCGTACAAAGCTTGCACATATGTCATGTACACCTGAGAGAGAATCAGAACTGAGCTACTCAAAGCAGATAGCATCACTATTGACAAATTGAAAATCAACTAATCGCTAAGGAACCGAGCTTAGTCAACAAAATGCCAATCTAATCACGTTGAAAAGCCTCATGCTTTCACAGTTTATGCATCAGATAACCAAGGTGATTGCAGCAAGTTATTTCCAAAGAGCATATAACTATCAATGAGGATTACCAGAAAACACAAACAGCAACACTGAGCATAACCCAATAAGCACATGTCTGGGCCAACAGCCATATGTAGTTATTGTTTTCGTTTGGTTGTTTTTACCTCATTCTTGATATCAGCAAGACCCATCAAGCTGATCTCTGCTAGTTAGTAGCGAAAGGACTCTTACTACCTGGGAGGTCTTAGCTACTTATGTGGGTACACGACAAAGGTTCACGGTAACCCTTCTTTGGCCACTAGAAGGGTTCTATTTGCTAACTCATTCAGATAGTGGCTGGTATTATAGCTATGCATTATACACCTCATATGGATCTAGCTTTCAACCGCCTTAACAAAAGAGAAGATTAGCCAAAACTCAAAAGAACATCTAAATAAGTAACTCTGATGAAATAGAAAAAGAAAAAAGATGAAAAATGCAAGGAATACAAAATAGTTTAGAAAGCTATTCCTAGTTCCTACACGGAGAGGCCTCTTTTGTTTCATCTAAGAAAAGCTGGCTGATTTCTTATCACATTAAAAAGAGGTGTGCCTTCGGGAACGCGGACACAGGTGGTGCATGGTTGTCGTCAGCTCGTGCTGTAAGGGGTTGGGTTAAGTCCCGCAACGAGCGCAACCCTCGTGTTTAGTTGCCATCGTTGAGTTTGGAACCCTGAACAGACTGCCGGCGGTAAGCCGGAGGAAGGCGAGGATGACGTCAAGTCATCATGCCCCTTATGCCCTGGGCGACACACGTGCTACAATGGCCGGGACAAAGGGTCGCGATGAAGATATAGTTGCAAAGCAAAGTTCAACTAGAAGGACTTTGATTTAATCCAAGAAACCAGTTCAGAAGAGAATCAATTAGAATTGTGAGTTGAGGATAATTCAGCAAGAAATTTTACCTTGTCAACATCTGGACGCTCCTCTCTATCGACCTGTCCACATACAAGTAAAGGTACCAAAATGTCTATTACTCCAAATATTTAAATAACTAGCTATATGTACCTCAAGAGTCAAGATGTTAGCATGAAACAAACTTTCAGATTCACCTTGATGCTAACGAACCAATCATTTAGCAATTTGGCCACCTCTTCATCTTCAAAAGATTCAACTTCCATGACATGACACCTTACCAGTGAATAAAACATTAGTCATCCACAATATTTACTTCTAGCATCTTTCCAAGTAAAAGATCAAAACTCACCAATGACACGTACTGTAACCAACTTCAAACGTAACATGACGAGCACCACAGAATCCATGACAAAATAGAGCATAAAGATAGAATATGTCAACATTAGCATTTAGGCTATCAAAACTGAATCAGTTGGAATACCTTTAATAGTGTTAAAAGGGGTACAAGAAAAAATTTACGAAAAAAACATACCTGGGTATGAGGAAGGTGGAATGTAGATAGACCTTACCCCTACCTTTGTGAGCTAGAGAGACTATTTTCAATAGACCCTCGGCTCAAAAAGAGGGTTTAAGAAAAAAATACAAGTAATAAATGAAACATAAAAAGTCACTGACTTGATAAAAAGATGGGGACATCTCTTTTGCGAGCTTCCGCAAATGCCTCCTCACCCCATGGATACCAATCAACCTTCCCATCATGAATAAAGTTTTTAAAAAAAAGAAGTTACTAGTCCATAAATAAAAGGCACAAACTTATTTGTTCTTTCATTAATCAGAGTTGACTGCAAAATCAAATTTCCATCAAACAGGACTATTCCCATCAACTACCCCTCAATCCCAAAATAGATTGGGGCATTAATCATTATTCCACTATTTTTATAAAGTAGTACTAGGATTTTCTGGAGAAATGCCAGCATTAAGGTTAAAAATATTATGAAAATTGAAAGCAATAGACTCATCTTATAACTAAAGCATAACTTTAGACTGTTATTACAATGCTATAGTAAGTTAAATAGGTTGATTTCTCAGATGGTTACTCAACTACTCCCTTCATTTCAATTACTTTCCTTTTCAATGCGCTTTAAAAAAGAAGCCTCTTTCCATTTCTGGGAATTCTTTAATTCTAACTTTCCACCTTTAAGACTACAAAATTAAAGGGCTTTTTGACACATTCAAAGCCTCTTTCCATTTCTGGGAATTCTTTAATTCTAACTTTCCACCTTAAGACTACAAAATTAGAGGGCTTCTCGACACATTCAAAATATTAGTTTAAGACAACAAGAATTCAAAAGTCTTGTCATATCAGTGCCATAGACAAACAAATTGAAACAAAATATTATTTCAGAAAGTATTCCAATTTTCTAAAACAAACAAAGAAGGAAAAAAATAGTGTAGAATTAACAAATTGAACATCCAATATTTAAATACCGGATTATGAGCGTGCTGAAGAAGGTAAGGACTATGTTGAGAAGCCAGACGATTAGTATGTTTATGGGTCTGCGAAGAACTACTGAATGATGATGACTGTTGTGGTTGAGCCATGGAGAGAACAGTCAGAGAGTGAATGGGCCGACGAAAAAAGGGCGTAGCAGTGTTACACTTGATGAAGTTTCTGGAGAAGAAATGGAGCATAGAAGAAGATTTTGCAGAAGAAGCAATTTGGGGTTTTATATTTATAGTAAAAGTAAAAAGAGAAGAAGGTAGAAGAAGTGGCGAGGACCTCCATGCCATTTGGGAGGATTTGACGAGTGTTTGGGCTCACTGTGGCTGATGATGGACTAGCCAGCCAGTTCGACACGTGCCGGCTCAGAAAGAAAACTGCGGCCAAGGCTTAACGGTGCGAAGTTGCAATTTCCAAAACACATCTTTGAATCCCACTAAATTACACTCGTACACTTGACATGAAAAGTAAAGGCAAACAAAATCAGATCAGGATTAGGTTATGATTTTTTAATCTAATAGGCAGGGTTATAAATGGTTGAGTTGAGTCAAATTTGAATAGATTAAAAATGAGTAAATATAAAAAGGGTAATAATTCAATCCGTCTTTATTTTATATGGGTTGGATTCTAAATGAGTTAAATAAAATATTAATCTTTTCATCCATTTTTACTTGTCTATTGTACTATTTTAGGATATCAACAATACTTGTTTAGTTTATGAAATTAAGAGATAATTTTATACTTATCTTTAATTATAGTTATTTCTCTATTATATTTTTCAAAACATTGTATTTATTATATTTAAAGGGTAATTTGGTAAAATTGCTCTTATCATTTATTACTTCCTAATTGTCATACCAAGTCAATAAAGGACAAGTAAAGATGGACGGAGGAGTAGTTTACCTAGATTTTCATGAGCAAATAGTGTTTTACTTTAAAATTTAATATGAATTAAGTATTTTAATCTATCTTTGGATGACAAATGTTGAAAATATTTTATTTAATTTTATTGTAACATGAAACTAAACAACCCATGCAAGATTCGACTTCTAGATTGTGATTCGGCCCCTAATTAGTCCTAGGACCAGACTTCTAAATCAGGGCCCGATATAGTTGTGATTCGATCCTAATACTCAAATTGAGAGGGGATCAAAGATAAGGGTCGGATAAAAAATAGAACAAATTTCAGAAAAAGCAAACTATAGGCCTGATTTATTGCTCTTTGGGTATAATTTCAATACAAAGAATTGTTATATTTTAGTTTCCTATCAAAATGTATTATTGTATTTTTTTTTCGTTTATAGTCATACATAAATACAAATTGAAAAATAATTAAGACAGTTAAAGATGGAATTACTACTTTTTTATGGTAATTATCACAATTAACTCTTTAAAATAAGGCAGATTCAAAATGGAATTTACTTGAATTTGAAAAGTTTTTTTTTTTTCAAAATTAAAATTCAAAATACAAGTTCTATCAAAAATCTGAGTGAAATTTCTCCTCTGGGGAACACTCATATAGCCACACTTGGATGGCAAGTGGCATACTAGCAATCCTATAATACATTTTTCACGAAGTCATTTTTTTTACTGATACTCTTCATTAAATGGTAGAAAGCTTTCTTACCCATGGATTATGCATGTACCGACCACTCTCAACCAAATCAAAATGTATTCTTGGTACAGATAAATTATTTTTTTCAGCAAAAAAAATATATGTATTAATAAAATATAAAATAGCTATCTTCAAAGCAGCAGCATCATTCTCATCCCATACTTTCTCTTGAAAGCTCTTAATCAGCTCAACCTTCTTGACTATATTTTTGCCTTAATGGGTTCTTCTGTGTCAATCGCAAAATTATTCTCAATAGCAACATAATTTAAATTAGTGATTAACGTGAATTTTCTATATGAGAATTGTAGAATAGTTTCATTTACCTGAATTTTGATACATTGGCGTGAACTGGACTCAAGTTCTAGAGACATACAACACCTAATAAATTGTGATTGAACAGAATAATGTTGCATGTTCAAATATGGTGCAAAACATGTTGTTTCAGAAAAAACCTTATATTGTTGCTCAGTAAGGTACTTGTTTAGATGATTCTTTACTCTGGTGTTTGTGTAACACATCATACTTGGAGCATGCTTTGGTAGCTTTTTGATATGGAGTTGCACTTCCTAAATGGAATACAACAGAAAAAAAATATTGATATTTAGAACAACTAATCAGTCATGTTGTATTCAAGCTTTACCTCAAACATTAATACATATTGAAAAATATAAAAACTTCAAGAAGTAAAATAAATTTGAATAGAAATATTGTTATTGAATACAAAAATATAAGATTTATTTGTGTGTTTGTTTAACTATTTGAATGTAAGAATATAAACTAATACAAATAGGTAGCTAGTTAATGAAGAATATATTTGATACAAATACTAAAATATATAATAATATAAAGAATACATATACAATTGAAATACCAAAAAGTTTTAAGATGTGACATGTATCAAAACAAAATTTTTGTTGTATTTTGTTAAAAATTTGAATGCAAAAAATCAACATTAGTTGGTGATATCTGGAGATGACAAATTAAACGAATACAAAGTATAGAATAAATAATTAAAAATACATTGAATACAATTAACAAAGAAACAAATTAAAATATAATCAACAAATTTCATTAAGTCTCAGTATGCAAAATCTTTAAAAACATACAACAAAAATTGTTACCTCTCGTTCCAAATCTTCGGTTACACCTTTATTTTGTGTATCAGAATCAATGATGTTAGTAGGTTTTATTCCGATGGATTATATTGTCGCTAGCTTTCTTCTTCTTTTCAACAATACTTTCTTTTGCTGACTGACTAGACGGAGCAACATGATTTTCTTTGGTAGATGAAGAATTTTGACCTTGTTCAAGAGATTGCATTCTAATGGGTTCACGACAAAACTTAGAACAATTCTCAGCATATTCCCTAGCAGCAAGCCCTGCATTTTCGCCATTTTCTTGTGTTATACAAAGATCAAAAGATGGAGGAAACCTCCTGTGTTCTTCCATTGCAAATAGCTTATTATAAGCATTCCTTTGGTGTTAACCCTAATTGAAATTAAACTGAGTTGAGTAATATAAGATAAAATATAAACGATTTAATCTAATAAAATACAAAGCTAAATGTAAAGATATCTGATTATAAGGGATATACATTAGATTAATTCCATCAAAATCACGATTTAGAGAAGGGATGGTTAGACCGTCCTCGTTGTATAAAGTGGAGTGCTAGCCAGTCAAGAACTCAAGATGCATGTTGTGGAGATAAGGATTTTAAGATGGATGTGTTGGCATACTAAAAATGAGAAGATTAGGAATGAGGTTATTCGAGAGAAGATATGAGTGCTCTTTGTGGCAGACAAGATGAGGAAAGTGAGATTGAGATGGTTTGGGCAAGTCACATGAGATACACCAACACCACACTAATGAAATGCGAAATGTTGGATTTAGGGGGTACGTGGAGTGGTAAGGGTCGGCCGAAAAAGTATTAGGGAGAGGTGATTAAACAGGATATGACGCAGCTTCATATTACTGAGGACATGACTTTGGATAGGAAGTCGTGGAGGTCGCATATTAGGTTAGAAGCAAAGTAGGGACAGTGTTGTCTTGCCTTGTGTTGGTTTAGGTATAGTCTTGTCACTATAATTGTGTTGTTATTTTTTCGATTATCACATTATTTTATCGTTGTTATTATTTTTCTTGTAGACTTTACATTACTTTTCTTTTTAGTCGCTATGTTTTCTCTGTCGTTTTTTTCTTCTTTCACTTGATTTGATTAATTTGAGCTAGAGGTCTTTCGAGAACAATCTCTCTATCTCCACAAAATAGTGGTAAGATCTGAGTATACTCAATCCTCCAAACTCCATTTTGTGAGATTTCACTAAATATATTGTTGTTGTTATTAGTTTTGTACCTAATCAAACTATGTCATGTTTGACGGTCGGAACACTTCCATGTCATCCTTCTCATTGTTTATGTCAACTATCCCATGAAAACTTTTAGCCAATTCGACTTTGGTTTGTTTGATTTCTAAGTGCCATTCATAGATAAATTGAAACTATACATTTAATTGTAAACATATCCTTTATTGCATATAGATGGGACGTTTGATCACCACTTACAAAGTGCTGGTCTATCCCAGCCAAGTAACCAAAGCCCAAGATCTAAGTAGGAAGGAAAAGTAGCGAGATAGAGGACTTATTCTGCTCGCCTTTGTTTGATATGTTCATTTCATATCAATGCAAACAAAATTACAAAACAGTGGAAAGGCCAGAAATAGTAGTTGGCCTACCCAAAGTTTCGTGACGACATAAAATTAGCCTTACGAATTGAATCACGAAAGAAAAAAAAGGCAAAAAAGAAGAAATCAAGAAATAGATCCATACAATATCAGCGTTAAAGGTGAGGGAAATACGCACAAGCAATATATTGATTTTCAAATTGATGGAGGAAATATGCACAAGAATACATTGATTTTCAATAATGAATTTCTTGTTGAAGTGTTCTGTAGCATTTAGAAGCCAGGTTCCAAAAATGGATCTGTGAAAGCTCCTGGTTAGCACTACATCTCTTCATTCTTTTGTACTAATCCTAGATTAACAACATTTCTAGCAAGAATGATATCCTTATGGTCCATTTAGACAGTGCTGATCCAGGACCTATCATGGATTTGCGCGAGAAGTGTTCCACAAAGGAAGAAATAGAACTTCTTGCAAAAACAAGAGTCTCAAATTATCAAGCAGGTGCACTGGCAGATTCAGCAAGTTCTTGCAGCAACTCTTGTTGCTCCAAAGTAGAACAAGACTGCACAAAGATGAAATTGGAATGAGAGCCTCTTAATGGGAATTCTTACCATCCCTTCCACGCGGGTTCCAAATAACTACTTAGCAAAGTAACATACCTGAACTGCCGTCTCAATGTCACCCTCAAGAAACGACATAAGCGGAAAGTTCATTTTTAGCCGATGATCAGTGACCCTATTGTCCTGTGAACATCAGAGAAAAGAGATTAGAATGATGGAAAGATGGACACAGGGTGTGGGTAATCCAAAATATAACTGTGGAAACCAGTCAGACTATTTCAAAAAAATGCAGAATCACGAGCATGCTTCATTTGTACCATCACTTCTTAAGCAATAATCAGGAAAAACGCAATGTTCAAATTTTTCCATATTCAGTGAAACTACTTGTTTCTATGAACCAAAACTGCCGTCCGGGAATGAGGTTGGATATAATACCATCATAATCATTAACTGGATGCCAATAGTTTCTTTTGGGGAATAACACACTTGTGAGTTCAAGGCATTATGGTTTTAATTACCTTGTAGTTGTACGTCCGAATTTTTTCTGACCGAGCACCAGTACCTACCTGTCATTATAAATATAAAAAGTCCAATCAGAAAAATTAACAAGATATCTTGTCCTCGTGCTCTTTAATCTAATATGAAAATTTAAGAGATCACAAGGCTTAAAATTGACCATATAAAAAACGTTGTATCAACTTGGTCATATTAACCCAGGAAACAACTAAAACATTTACGGGTCAATTGGTTTTGTGGCTCATTATAATTCAGTTTTATGCCGAATCTCCCTAGAATTCTTTATGTTTACACGTAAGAGATCTTTGCAGGGTCATTTTCTTCCATTCAAATTGTAAAAGGTGTGTTAAGCTATTTCCTAAACATTTACTTATCTGTCACAGACAATATATCAATATGAAAGGATTGCAGTAGTAATGGTATATATTAGATGATCAGAAGGTAGATATACGTAAGCTACCCGAACTTGTGGAACATATAGGTATGTTCCGTATGGATATAATTTTAGATTAGACCATTGAAAAGAAAACCTAAAAAATATGTTGCCAAGCATGTTGATTTGAGTGTGTCTGCTTCCTACTGCATTTTGAGTATGCTAGTTCAATGATATGAAGGTTTAGTCATCTTACCTGTGATTTCCTCTGATTTCTTATCGACTCCTGCTGCTCCCTCACCTTAATCTCATACCTGGAAGAACGTCACAAGTCATACTCTATGCACAGATAATAGTAATTCCAGAAATCATGAACATAGTAAACAGTTACAAAAACATCACCTTGTGTTAGTATAAAGATAATGCATACATAGGAGTGAAATGACAAGAATGGAACATTGTATAAAGAGGATACATATATAGAACGATATAGACAGTCCACGACTCTTCAGCCTAGACAGTTATTCAGGTGAATTTTAGGACCAAGAAGATTTTGGTTCTAGCTCACTAGCAGATAGTGCATGTCTGAAACTAATGACATATTTTATTGCAAGTAAAATTATATAGAGGTTCATTTTATGCATATAACCATCATAGAAATTGTCAAATGGTGAAGATCAACTGGAAAAGGGATGACATCGAGGGGTCTTCAGCTGATGGACAACTTTCTTTCCGATGATTGTCTTGATTGACCGATCACGGGCTCTATCAGCCAGTGACCAAAATTTTGACAACCCCATATCACAAAGCCTTGTGGACTTCCAGAAAAGCGAATGTAGTATCGAACCATAACCATACCTAAACGATAAAAGGCTAGCAATAATAGACCTTGACCGTTTGATGCATGGGAAACTTGAAAGTCTATGTCAATAATGTGAAACATTTTAACATGGAACAGCCATGTGCTTATCAGTGTCATAGAACATAGCCAAATACTTACAGATTCTTCCTTAATCGCATAGGTTTCTTAAGTTCACACTATTATACATGGAAAGGTTATCTAGATATGAAGAACACATATCACATGCTTACTGAAAAGCATATCTGACTTGGGCAGTCATTAAAACTTTTTTCCCTCTTAAACTAGCAAGCCTAACAAATGAAGGAATTCTAAGCAGTAAAAATTTTTGACATACAAACAAAACTATTCCACAGAATTGAAGTAAAGATCCAGACACAGGGGGTGGATGTGGCCTTTTGGGCAACGGGTCCACCATAACTTTCAATACGGAGTATAGATGTATGTACATGTAATAAAAACCTACTAAATCTCAACAAATATTAGGTTTGAACCCATAATTTTAACAGAACAATGAGTTCAATGTGGAAAATCTTAATAGCTGAACCCATAAAATTTAAATTCTGGATCCGCCTCCATGACCAGACATAATGGGAAGCTCAAACATACAGTACTTCAGGTTCACATCAGTAAGTATATCATATCTTAAGCAAACCTATCAAGTTGCTCTCAGAAGAGGTCAACTATATAAACAAGGGCTTCTCACCTGGTCCATAGGTCTGATCTCATTCATATCTAAGCAGAGCAATTCTCTTTTTTATCTTTTATTTTTGTTATACAATAAAGTTCAGTAACTCCGTTACGCAAAAACCTGATATATGAATCAATGACCCTTACAATTTTGCTCTCAATAGTTGGAAAGCACGATTCTTGTTTTTAAGCTGACTCCTTTCTTCCGTACAAAAGATTCTAATTCCTGTTGGTTTATGGTAAAGATCAACTGCAGTCTCCACCTTGTTAACATTCTGACCTGCATAGCATAATGATGCATTAATATATGCATGTCAACAAGGCACAAGAAAAGTTCACGTATAGGAAATGTAGTAGAACATGAAAGTTGAATCATCATATACCTCCAGCACCACCAGAACGTGCTGTTGTTAGTTCTATATCCTTCGGGTCGATTTCCACATCAACTTCATCAGCCTGAAACCAGATAATACATTAAGGATGAAACCAAAAGAAATAACAGCTGCAGAACAACAGGGAACTGAAAAGACCTAGTGATACTTGGGGAAAACAATCAAAAGAACATAATGAAAAAAACTAGGTAAAATTGGAAGCCTGGTGATCGACAACAACTCAGCTCTACATGGTGATTTAAATGATTTAGCAAGCTATGTGATTGCTACAACATCTGCATGAACTTGCAAATAGCACAATTACATAAAAAAGATGGTCATATGAGCTAGACTAAATAGCAGATAATTTTGAGCGACCGTGTGGATAACTAACCTCTGGCATAATAGCAACCGTTGCAGTAGAAGTGTGAACACGGCCTTGAGTTTCTGTTAATGGTACACGTTGAACTCGATGAACACCGGATTCATATTTCAATTTACTGTAGACTCGGTTGCCTTTGATCTCCATCACATATGTTTTAAATCCTCCTTTTTCAGCCTTGAAAGAAAATGATGTCAAATAGATCAGAGGAAGAAATTATTTCTTTTTAGAAAATGAGAAGTAGATGTCAATTAGAATATAGTGCATATTTACCTCGGAGCAAGAGATTGGAGCAAACTTCCAAGAGTTCCGTTCACTGTATTTCTGATACATGCGCACCTAAATGATGTCAAAGAGAAGAAGGAATTAGTGTGCCATGCAATGAGATATGAGTTCTTCATTTCACAATCTTGGAAGCAATAACTGCTTCTGTCATAGCTTGATGGATGAAACAACACTTTAGAGACTATATTGGTGGGTGGAATGTAATGGTGACTAGGTATTCAAAGTCACATTAATTTATTTCTTAGCTGTAAGCTACTGAACTTTGGACCCATAAAGGCCATATATTACAAGGCAACATAATACTGTCTAACTCGTGCCACTGTTACAAGTACTAAGAGTTGAATGAACATAGAGATTAGACTTTTCTTTTTGCAATATCTGAAAAAGTATAACATCTATATAGGAGAATCCAGAAGGACTAAGGGAACATGTACCTACAAGATCACCAGCCCAAATTCCAGCCTCATCCCCACCAGCACCTGCCCTGACTGCAACACAAAAGAGTTAAGACAACTATACCCAGAGTTTTCGCTTTTCTTGAAAAAGATGTCTTAACTAAACAATTAGGAGTGACAAAAATCAAAATTAAGCAGCATACAGCAGAGCACGTCACATGCCAACTAACCCTTAAGTTTCAATATTTGTAGCTACTAATGTGCTAGAACTAAAAGTGGTAATCATGCCACATCCAAAGATTTATAAGCTGGACAACTTTTAGAGGGCTTGCAAACAATGAGATTCTATCAATGAATGTTGTGCTTGATTTCATAAAATCAGCAATAACATAAATGTAAAACTAAATGTGCCCATTTAAAGGGATACTCGATGAAGCATAGTACCCAGTCATGTTTCAAGTGACTTAGTTCCCATTTTATCCCGTCCCAAAATTATGAGCTATCTCCTATATTGGAGAAGTTTTTCCTTCCAACAATTTAAGAAAATATAAAAAGTACTAATTTATATCAACTCAACTTCAATGTAAATCATTAGATTAACTTTGCCACTTTCCCAGATTTGAAACACTTTCCTCTTAAACTCTTTGAAAACCAGTCAAGGCCAATTAATTTTACTGAGATGGAGTAAAAGAGACTGTAACCTCATCTTTTGTTTTAGTTCTAAATATCTCAAGAAAAGCCTCATGGATTTTATATCTGCTCATTAAGCTCCGGTGGATTTTCTACTTTATTATTATCTGGATCACTTAACTATTACTTGGAGTTCATTAATCTGAAAAGACGCACAGCAAAAAATTCTACAAACTAATCAAGACAATAAGGGAAAGTAAAAGAATAATATACCTTCAAGCATTATATTCCTATCATCAAGAGGGTCACTTGGAAGGAGCATTAACTGCCATCATGAAGGATAACAACATAATCCCATAAATGATGCGTAGAAAACAGTAAATATAAAAACTAGCTGGAGACAGAAGTAAGAAGGGTAAAATTAAAGTACTTCAATTGAAGCCCTGTAATAACCTTAAACTTCTCCTCTAGCTCTTTGATTTGTTCTGTCAAGGATTGAATTTCAGAAGCAACCATCTCAGCCATGTCCTCGTCAGTGCCAGCTTCTTTAGCTAAAGCTGCCAGGAATAGAAGAGGTTGTCACATATATGTATAAATAAATTACTACAAACAGCAGCATTCCAATGCAATCATGGAGAGCTAGCAAGTTGCAATAAAAATTCTTTTCAGGGAAATGTTAGGAGCATCACAAAAGTGATTATAGACCTTTTGCTTCTTCCAGTTGCTTCTCACAATCCTTGAATTTCCTGTATGTTAACACGACCTAGCTCAAAAAAGGCAACAAAAGTGAATAAAATAGAGTATATCTTGTCAACGATAGAAACAGAGATAAAATGACAGTTCAGTGAGGTACTTCATCTAGCTCTGACATTGACTGCGCCAACTTCTGATATTCACTTGGATTTGAGACAACATCTGGATCAGCAAGCTTAACCTGAAAGTGATTCAGTAGTTTTTAATGTAATTTCTGGACACTCCACATGATAAAGGAAATATTTAGAAATTTGACCGCACTATAGATAGGCTTAGAATTTGAACCAGCCAAATAGGAGACCTGTCTCCAATTATATGATATGAAAACCTAGTTCACCTTATATTTCTGTCATAACTGCTTGAACAAATTTAACATGTGTATTTAATCAACTCCTGCCAATAGCGGGAGCTTTATTGCACCGAGCTTGCCCTTTCCCCCCCTTTTTTTATGTATTTAAATTAGATGAGGAGTTGCTTCATTTACCATGTATCTTGTTATTTTGTTGTCATATTTTTGTGCTACCATGCTTCGAGTGTTCAATTAGAAACAACTTCTTTATCCCACAAAAGGTACGATTAAGGTTTGCATACATCCTACCTTCCTCGGAGCCCACTTGTGGGATCACATTAGGTATGTTATTGCTGTTTATTCAAATCATACTGTAATGCTGCTAACAGAGTCTTAAATACAAACTTAAGGTCCAGATCACTCTCGTCTGTTTCATTTAAACAAACCTTTTAACTAACCATATTATGATATACTGAGCCTAAATCTTGCTAAGCCTACATATTTGAGAAGACAATCTCATGAATAAGTCAATAAGACCATACTACAACATTTATTGATTTTAATTGACACCCCCGGAATTAGTCGGGGCTCTAAGAGACTCGAACACCCAGTGCAAATAAAAAAAAACATTTTTCCCATCAAGCAAATAGTAGATTCATCCCATCAATCTATCAAACCTTATTCTTTTAAGCAGAACTAGTTTTCACTTAAATTTACATTTTGCAAATCCAGGAAGTAGAGTAAACAGAACTAAATATTCAAAATGAAGACAATAAACTCTTCTAAGTCCAAAAAGCATAAACACTCAGAAAAAGCTTACCGACAATTCTTTCCACGTTTTCTCAGCTGATTCAAGTTTTGTAATTAGATAAGGTTCCTGCAATATACGGCAACCAGCACTAAAAATGATTATATCAGAAAAGCTTAAAACAGCAATTTCCGATTACCATGTTTACACACTAAAAATGAATTCCTAAATTTACATGGATTAGCAAAAATTTAGGAAAATATTTCCTAATTTTCTGTTCTTCGTTTTTCACTCTTCATTCTAACTCTTCAAATTGTGCTTATATGTATTCATTTTCTCGGCTATAAGAAGTAGATATTCCTAAAAATTGTACGTACCGCCATGCAGATGATTCTTCTAGAAGGACTACGGTTCGGGGGAGCTCGAACGAAAGCTGATCCTCCACCGGAAAATTTACAGCAGCGACGTCGTATTGGCCACTGAATGGAACAAGCGGTGAAGATTCCGGCAACGGCGAAGCCGGAGTTGGCTAGAGTATTCATGGTTTTTTAACTCCGACGTGGTACTTTGCAGCTCTGTAAAATTGAATGGATAACGGGCTGTGTAGTTTTGGAGGGACCCGGAAATATAGCGTAGAGGAAATGGAAATTGGACTCTGTGGACTCGGACTGTTACGAATCCAAATCAATAATTTGAATGGAAAAATAGTTATTTTTCTGATTTTTTTTGTTATATATACATACATATATATCGAATTATCATTATTGCGGATTTAATTGTTTGATTTTTTAATAAATTGATAATAAATTATATTTATATTATTTAGTTTTATATTATTCTCTTCATTTAAAAAAAATGATTCATTTTCTTTTTTAGTCTATTTAAAAAATAATAATCTATTTTTATTTTTAGCAATATCCAGTTTTGTACGTGGTAAGTTTAAGGCCGCACAATTAAAAGTCATTTCTTATATTTGTCATTAACTTTAATTTAGCACCATAAATTTAAAAAAATATTTTTTCTCAAACTTCGTGTCAAGTCAAACTAGGTCATTTTTTTAAAGATGAGGGGAGTATAATTTTTAGGGAAAACTACATAAAATACACTCAATTGTGAAAGTATTTGTTTAAATTGGATCCAATGTAAATTATTTATCCTTAATGAATTCGTGACTCAAACTATTTACCTTCTTAACTCACTTTTTTTCTCCGTACATGATGTCAGCATGACATAAGCATAATTGATGTAAATTAATCATCTACAATACTTTGCCGGTATATTAATACCATACCTGTATCATATATGACTGTGTCCAATCCTCTGTATACTCTGCCAGGTGATACCTTATTGGTATTATATAGGATCAGACTCTTTTTTTTTTTAAGAAATAACTAAAAATAATACTCTAAATTAGTAAAAAAAATATTATTTTATGATACTATATCGATATTAATACCATATTCTTGTCATATACAAATGAGCTTAATCTTTCGTGATACTCCATAGGTATATCGATACCTTATCGGTATAATATAAGATTGGGTTCTTTTTTTAAGAAATAATTAAGAGAAAATTATTAAAGTCACAATCTTATTTATTAAACTCTAAATTAGTAGAAATTATATTCTTTGTGATACTCCATCGGTATATTGATAGCCTACTGATATCATATAAGATTGAACTTAATCTTCTATAATACTCTATCAGTATATTAATATCAGATAGGACTGAGCTTCATCCTCTTTGATATTTTGCTGATATATTGCCACCCTCTCGATATCATATAGGGCAAGCACAAACTTTAGTATGATATCAGTGCACGAATTTTAGTAGTAGACAAATCAAATGGATATTAATTGTAATTAACTAAGGGGACATAAATGTAAAGGGTATATGATTATTGTACATAGTTTGCTTCATAGGGTTATAAATTTAATTTTTCCTTATTTGTAAGTTTTTAGAACTCTCAGTTATTCTACAAGGTGTTGGTGTTGCTTTTGCCTTTTGAGCAGGATGTATTCTATCAATTAATGAGTGTAATAAGTCTGTAACTTTGTTTCTTGATGATTTTCAATGATTTTTCGTATCAAATTTTAATCATAATCAATAATTAATTAATAATTAATAAGCTAAATTTTTTAATTATTCTATTATAATTTAGTAGTTTTCAAGAAACAACCGTTCTACTTTTATGATATAGTGATAAGGTTTGCATACATTCTACCCTTTTCAGACTCCACCTGTGAGATTTCACTCGATATGTTGTTGTTGTATTGCAATTTAGTATGTGTATTAATGGATATACTTTAAATTGAAGCAAATTGATTGATAAGCCACCCAATTTTGGGCTTGTGGAGACATCTAATAGAAAGCCCATTAGCCACAGCCCAAACATGGATTGCAGACATAGGCTCAAAGATGAACGATCTGTGTGTGTCCATGTGGCACGTCAAGCTATCCAAACGTGAGTAAAACGACAAAAGCTTTAACACCAAGAGGTCTTTTAGTTTGAGTATAGGAAATAAATAACACAAATTTCCCTTATTTAGATCATAATCATGCACGCTCAATTAGTTTTAGAAATTGTCTTTTTTATCTGTTAGGTTTTGCACCCCCTACGGATTTGCCTAATCGTTGGAATAGGTTAAACGAACGTGTTTCAATGACGCAGAAATAAACAGGACGCAACAGTTTTACGTGGAAAACCCCCGGCTCAAGAAGGGTGAAAAACCACGACCTGTACTCTGCAGGATTTAACTTCAACTTCACTACTTCAAAAGAGCCTTCAACAAACGATTACAATTCCTAGTTTCTAAACTTCAAAACTATTTTCAACAACTTCCTAACTTCACATAAACCTCCCTAGGCTTATGTTCCCCACTTCTTCGAGTTACCCCCAACTTGAAGATTAGAATCTAATCTCAGTTATAGACTCTGAGAGATTACACAATTTGTTCAAAATTACAAAGAGAAAACAAATCTTCCTTAGTCCTATGCTATCACGTCGTGCTTCTCTTTTTCATCGTTTGTCTCTCTCTTTTTCTGTGTGTCTTAATCTCTGATTTTTCTGTGATGTCCTTCCTTGCTTTATAGTTATCAATTGGAGTTTTATTTGCTCTAGACCTCTTTTAATGATAACCACCAATGGAGTCCTTTTTCACATAGAACTTCTTCTTCACATAGAATTCCTCTTTTTAAGCATCCTGTTGAATTAGAACTCCTTCTTCTTATTAAACTCCTTCTTCTCATAGAATTTCTCTTTTTAAGCATCCTGTTGAATTAGAACTCCTTCTTCTGATTAAACTCCTTCTTCTCATAGAATTCCTCTTTTTAAGCATCCTGTTGAATTAGAACTCCTTCTTCTTATTAAACTCCTTCTTCTCATAGAATTCCTCTTTTTAAGCATCCTGTTGAATTAGAACTCCTTCTTCTTATTAAACTCCTTCTTCTCATAGAATTTCTCTTTTTAAGCATCCTGTTGAATTATCTTTTGTCAGCCATCAAAACTTTACCACTCCAACAAATTCCCCCTTTTTTTTCTAAATATATATATTTGACGTACTTAAATACATATACATCAGAGACATGCATATAAAATTTGGTGTAATTTATTTGAATATACTTTATTCAAATGTGTTTCACATGTATTTGGAATACACTAACTCTCTCTTGCCTCTTTTTCTATGTGCTTGTGTATTTGATATCAAATATTTAGTGTATTTGTGCATAAATACATGTATCTCACTTGAAATCTGCTATTTTGAAAAAGTAGTGTATCTGCTTGAAATTTAGTAAAAACATTATTAATTAGTGAGATAACATGTAATTATTTTAAAGTATGGTAGATTTGATAGATTTGTAGGAATGTTTATCTAATTAGATTAGATAGTTTTTTCTAGAAAAAATGGGTCAATATTTTACAAATACATTTTTAATTATGTCTTTTTTATAGTGTATTTTATTTTTTTTATGTAAGAGATTTGAAAATAATATACAAAAAGTTTGATAAGATCATTTTCTTCCGCTCAAATTATAAATAATTATAGAAGATCATTTTTTCTATATAATTAATTAATCATATCATAATATTACTTTTTTTATTCAGTAAATTGTCATAGAAAATCATTTTCTTATATTTATTAATTAAACACGATAATTTGTTTTTCTATTCAAATTGCAAGTATGTTTAAAATAATTACTTAATCATGAAAAAAGCATCAATGAGTGAGCTTGAAATTCTCAATTTGCTCAAAACAACCATTGTTCACATTATCCATTGAATCAACAAAGTAAAAGAAAATAGTATATGCATATCCTACAAAGTAATAACTATTTGTCAAATCATGTCAGCTAATTATTATCAATGTAATTTTATAAGTAGTTATTGAAAGGAAGATATGTACATAGTATATTCAACAACTATTTGTCAAATCGTACAAGCTAATCACTATCAATGTAATTCTATAAGTAGTTATAGAAGGATGATACATACATAGTTTTATTTTTACATTACGTGTGAAAGTAGATATGTTATTTTTGACTCTTTCTATGTTCAAATAAAATATTACAAAAATAAGTATATAAAACAAATACAGTCACAAAAAAAAAGTTGAAAACTGTTACGATTGAGAACTCATGTAGTGCAGAATTTAAACGTGCTTCAGTTAGTGTATTTATAGTCCACAAGCAGAGGAGGAACGATTTTACTATATCAACAAGAGTACGAAATTAATGTAACTACTTCAATTAATCCCAAATATCCAAAGAATAACCTCATAAAAATATTCCAAAAAAGAGTTCACACAAATATTTTCCTGCACTCGCTCTCTAAATGAAAAATCACTCTAATCAAAATACAAGAAAAGAATATGAAATGTTTTCGTGGGACACAAAATTTTATAAGAATAAATAAACTTGTTGATGTTATGAATAATGTCATTGAAAAATATGTAAATTCAACATCTCAATATAAATATATATCAATTATTACTATTAAATTTTAACATTTATAGTTGTCAAAGCCTTGACAAAAGAAAGAAGATTTAAGTCAAAATAGTAACGGTTACGTTACAAAAACAATAAAAAGAGACCACAAAATCTAGTGCTTCTTAATTTCTTTCCTTTTCATGTGATTTGGAAAGGAAGAAGACCAAATAAAAGCTAGCTACTCCCTCGTTTCTTTTTAGTTATCATATTATTCTTTTTGATGGTTAAGTTAATTTTTAAAGATAAATTAAATTATATTAATTGAATATATTTTAAAATAAAAATTTAGATATTAAAAAATTATATAAAAAATATTATAGATTATAATTTTTTTCATATCAATATGATAAAAAATACATCCTAAAATATTAGTTAAAATTTATTTTAAAAGTCATTTAGTGGACTCTAAAAGAAAAACTATGACAATCGTAAATAACACAAATAATTAACCATTCTATAACTTTTTAAGACCCTTGTTAGGCTGCTGATCAAAAAATTCGCACAATTTATCAATTATATCATAAGTGACTCAAGATCTCTGATTTAGAACAAAGGAGTGCTTACAACCTATGATGTTTGGACACTTCAAAATTATTGTCACGCTCGTGACAAGAAGAATGGCAGGACGAAGATTCGAAATGAATGCAACTATCGAGTGCGTTTCGCCACCTCTTTGTCACAGCTCAAAGGGTTTTTGAATGTTGGGAAGATCGAGGAGAATTTTTTCGAGAAGTGATTGGTGCATCTGGAAAAGGAAAAAAATGTGAAATTTAATTTAAGATGAATATACACTAAAATTTAAAACACACTTAAAAAAGTACGATGAATTATAATTTCAACTCTAACTTTAAAATTTTCCCATAACTTCAATTTTGATTTTCAAAATTTTTAACGAAGTGAAAAATATTTACGGTAGTTTTTATAGTCAAACGTGCAGTAATATTCAACCTCAATTTCAAATGTTATTTTTATTCAATTACTTAAATATTTGTCCAAATACAGAACATTTACGAGAAAAGTAGATTTCGAGGAAAAAAGGAGTTTTACTAGTCAAGGAGTCCGATGTTGACATCCAAATTGACTTTTCCCTCGAAAAAAAAGAGTAAAAAACAATTTAATTAATTTTTAAATTAAATTATATTAATTTAATCTTTTAAAATAAAAATATTATAAATAAAAAATATATTTTAAAATATTTATTAAATTTATATTATTATTTTTGGAAAAACTATGATAAACTTAAAAACATATCTTATGATTTTATCATACATCAACTAAATATAGGCATTTCTGTTCTCGTGTCAAACAATTTGACGAGATTTTCGATGAAGGTCAAGATTTTGTAATAAATAAAAGATTCTGCCATTATGAAAAAGGAAAATTTTAGTCAACTATCTTAGTATATTATCATCACAAGTTGGGGAAAATATAAAAATTATATTTGGAAATTGAAATGCAAAAACAAAGAAAAAAATAAGTAAATATTTTTCACGTGAATATTTCATTTTCTTTGAGAAGATTAAAGTTTATTATGGTAAAATATTATCGATACAACAATAATACTCTTCAATAAAAATGGATTCAAAATTTAAACTTTGTAGGCTCAATTTTAAATTTTTTATCGCTGAACCCGTTATAGTTTTAATAAATTTTATACATAACTGAATTATATTCCATGTCCAAAAGTTACAGATTCAATCGAAACCATAATTATAATGCTACATACATCTATGCACATATCCTCTTTAGGATATAACGACTTGTTGAGTCCAAAATTTTACCAAAAGAACATATTCTTTCAATAATATAATATTCACTCTTATAGCAAATAAATTGAAGACTTAATTTTTTTTTTTGTGTTTTTGTAGCTTTCTTTTTGTAATACTAAACTTGTTTTTTTTATCATGCAGGTTATAAATATATTCTATTTTCTCATACACCAACGTGAGAAATATCCATCATTTTTTGTAGGTGTCAGAATTTTTTCGGTGATTAAATAAGTACGTAGTTGGTGGTTATGAAATTTTAGGCAATTAATATTACATTAGGTTATAATCAGTGGTTAGATGAGTTATACAAAAAATTAATGACCATATTTTAAAATTGTTAAGATAGCTCCATTGATGAGAGCTTGAGAGAGAAGAGAGCCTTAAGGAAGGAAGAAAAGAATGAGGAAGATGCTGAATGTCTTCCTCTTAGTGAATAAGCTTGTACATGTATGTATTTATATACAAATGTGGACAGCTGTCCACCACTAACTACCACTAACAACTAACTAACTATTCTTAACTAACTAACCACTTTTAACCAACTAATCTACTCTTTAATTATCTATACTCAACACTCCCCCTCAAGCTGAGAATTGAAAAATATGTTTTTCATTCCCAGCTTGTCAACTAATGTTGTATGCTGAGGTTTACATAGTCCTTTAGTGAGTAGATCTGCTAGCTGTTCCTTTGTTCCAATGTGTTGTATTTGTATAAGCCCTTCCATATTCTTCTCCCTTACAAAGTTACAATCTATGTCAAAATGCTTTGTTCTTTCATGAAAAATTGGATGTGAAGCTATCTGAATAGCTGCTTTGCTGTCACAGAATAGTCTAATAGGCAACTTCACTTCAAGACCAAGCTCATTGAACAAACCTTTGAGCCAAACTATTTCAGCTACTGTGGCAGCCATACTCCTGAATTCTGATTCTGCAGAGCTCCTAGATACAGTGCTTTGTTTCTTAGACTTCCAGGATATTACAGCATCTCCAAGCTTCACTAAGTAGCCAGTAACTGACCTTCTAGACTCCACACAAGCTCCCCAGTCAGCATCACAGTAGGCAGTCAATTCTGAGCATTTTTTGCTTGGCATAAAAAGCCCAAGTCCTGTTGTTCCTTTGATATATCTCACTACTCTCAGTGCAGCATCCATATGAGACTGTTTTGGTGAGTGCATATATTGGCTGAGTACTTGAACTACAAATGCAATGTCAGGCCTGGTCATAGTTAAGTACAATAATCTTCCTATCAATCTTTGATATCTTCTCTGATCAGTCAAAGGTTTGTCTTCAGTATTAGTCCCTTTTCCTGTTCATTCATCATACAATGTAGAGGTCAACTTGTGGTTGAATTCCAGAGGAGTAGATATAGGTTTGCATCCTGCTAGTCCCAGTTCAGAAACCAGTCCAAGTGCATACTTTCTTTGACTCATTACAATACCATCTGTAGATCTAGAGAATTCAATTCCAAGGAAGTATTTCAATTCTCCAAGGTCCTTCATTTTGAATATGAGTTGTAAGCTTTCCCTGACCTGTTGTATAAGTTTTAAATTGCTTCAGTGATCAAAAGGTCATCCACATATATCAGGATAATAAGAATATCAGAACCTGTCTTCCTTGTAAACAGTGAATAATCATAGTGAGACTGTTGAAACCCCATGTCAATCAGTGCCTTGGTTAGTTTTAAGTTCCACTGCCTTGGTGCTTGCTTCAGCCCATATAAAGATTTGTGAAGTTTGCAGACCATAGATTTCTCCCCCTGGTTTGCAAAACCTTCAGGAATCTGCATATAAACTTCTTCAAGTAGATCACCCTGAAGAAAGGCATTATAAACATCCATTTGAAATAAGAACCAGCGACAAGAAGCTGCTAAAGCAACAACTGATCTCACAGTAACCATTTTGGCTACTGGTGAAAATGTTTCAGTGTAATCCAAACCTTCTTGCTGATTATATCCCTTGGCAACAAGCCTGGCTTTGTATCTTTCAACATTGCCTGAAGAGTTATATTTTACCTTGAATACCCACTTACAGCCAATTGGATTCTTATCTGGAGGTAAAGGGACAATCGACCAGGTACAATTGTCCTCCAAGGCTGCAATTTCATCCTTCATGGCATGTATCCATAGAGGATCCTGACAGGCTTCTGAGTAGGAGGAGGGTTCAATAATGGCAGAATAGGCAGCAAGAGATGTTTGGTATGAGGGAGACAAACCAGAATAAGAGACATATTTGGATATGGGATATAGACAAGCAGATTTGGCACTATGAGTGACATAGTCTTTTAACCAGATAGGAGGTTTGAAAGACCTAGTAGATCTTCTGAGTGCCACATTAATAGGAGATGATGAGATAGTGGATATAGAGTCAGGTGCAGAAGAAGGTACAATAGGGGATGAAAAAGATGAAGGAAAGGAGGTAGTAGTGGATGGAAATGGATCATCATGGAGAGTAAGTACTGGAAATAGAGTACTGGGAGATTCTTTTAAGTGCTTGAAAGGGAATATGTCTTCTTTAAAGACAGTGTCTCTACTAACAAAGAAAGAGTGAGAGGCTAGATCAAACAAGACATAGCCTTTCTTGGAAGAAGAGTACCCTAGATGTACAGATGGAATAGCTCTAGGAGCAAATTTGTCAGTCTTTTTTGGATCAGTAGCATAACATAAGGAACCAAATATTCTAAGGTGTTGTAAAGAGGGGGCTTTACCAAATAGTTTCTCAAAAGGAGATTTTCCTTTAAGAAGTATAGATGGTAACCTGTTAATGATGTATACTGCAGTTGATATACAGAAATTCCAGTATTCCAAAGGTACATGAGCTTGAAACCTTAAAGCTCTAGCCATATCAAGAATGGATCTGTGTTTCCTTTCAACCACTCCATTCTGTTGAGGAGTATACACACAAGAACTCTGATGCAAAGTACCATGTTCCTTCAGTAGACTTTCAACTTGGAAGTTAAAAAATTCAGTACCTTTATTAGTTCTAAGACACTTGACCTTTTTTCCAAATTGAGTGATTACCATATTCAGATAGTCCCTCAGTACTGTAATTGAATCAGCTTTAGTAGTTAATAAGAAAATCCGGGTATACTTTGACATATCATCTACCAGAGTGAGAAAAAACCTTTTGCCATCATGGGAACTCTGTAAGGTCCCCATACATCACAGTGTACAATATCAAAGGTAGAAACAGATGTAGTGTCACTGATAGGAAATGGTAGCCTAGTTTGTTTAGCAACAGGGCATACAGTACATCTGTGTTCCTTCAAATGCACTAGACTTTCTATTTTATTTAGAATTCTAAGAGGAGCATGTCCAAGTCTCATATGCCAAAGAGCAGACGTTGGACTAGTCTTATTTGAAACAGATGAGTTTAAACTGATTGAATTATGAGGCACATTATTCTCAATAACATCTTCATTCTTCAATCTTTGGCTTAGCTCAGTCTCCAGCAGATACAGACCTTGATCTTCCTTACCAATCCCCAGGACCCTCCCATTGAAGAGATCCTGAAAGATGCAGAAGTCAGGAAAGAACAGTACAACACACTTCAGTTGCTTAGTCAGTTGTGACACAGATAGCAAATTATACTTGAATTCAGGTATGAACAGAACACCCTTTACTACTTTGTCCTTTAGGATTAATGATTCACCAACATGGCTTATAGGCACCTGTCCACCAGTGGGTAGATTGACTTTTATGTCTCCTCTAGCATCTAGCTCTTTACATTGATCAATTAATGTTAGGCTGTGGACCATGTGATTTGAGGCACCAGTGTCAACTATCCAATTAGATTTTGCTACATCAGACATTAGAGCAGTAACTATACCTGTTGTACTAGATGTAGCCACATTTGCCATAGCCTCTCCTTCCTTGCCCTTACTTAGAAGTTGAAGTATTTGGTTATATTGCTCAGGTGTAAACAAAGACATTCCTTGATTAGTATTGTCTATTCCTGGTGAGTCAGAAGCTTGATTGGTGATAGACTGATTTGCTCCAGTTGTGGCATTGTTAGCATGAGAACTAGTTCCACCTCCTCTCCTTTTGGGATATCCATGCAGCTTGAAACAAGTTTCTTTGGTGTGTCCTTTGTAATGACAATATTCACAATATAGATGAGATTTGTTACCTGAGTTCCTCTGTTTGTATCCACCATTGTTGTTATTACCCGATATGAATGAACCAGCTCCTGAGTTGTTATTTCCAGTATATTGATGGCCGCGAGTTATCCTATTACTCATTAGTGCAGTCTCTGAATGTGCTTCTGTAGGATATGAATTAGTGCCATTTATCCTTTGACTCTCAACATTGATAATCATAGCATAGGCTTGATTGACATTTGGAACAGGAACTGACATTAGAATTTGACTTCTAGCATGAGCATACGATTCATTCAATCCCATCAAGAACTGCCAAAGCTTCTGAAATTGAAAGTGTTCAACATATTGTTTCGACTCAGGGCAACTACATGAAGGAGGAGGCATCAATGTTTCAAATTCATCCTAAAGTTCTCTCAATTTACAGAAATATGATGAGACAGATGTGGTTCCTTGAGACAAGGTGACTATCTCCTTGTGAAGGTAAAAAGCTCTTGAAGCATTAACCTTGTCAAATCTCTCTCGAAGATCTTCCCAAACTGTGTGTGCATGCTAATCAATTCCTTAGATACAGTATTCATAATCCAACCTAACACAATTGCATTGCATCTGTCCCACAAATCATGTAGATTCGAAGGATACATATCCTTCCTACAGGTTCCTAGTAGAAAACCTAGCTTGTTCTTGCCTAACAGAACAAGTTTTAGGGATTTACTCCACAGTGAGTAATTTTCGGAACCTAAAAGTTGAATTGAGCTAAGAACAGCACCTTGAGTATCTGAAGGATGTATGAACAGAGGATGATTATGGTCAATTTGCTCATTTCGACCATTTTGAGGTGATCTTCCTCCTGTAGCAACAGCTTCACCTGAGGCGGCCATAGCAGAGATGAAAATAGAACTTTATGGTGTATGTTGATATCAATTGAGTCGGATCTGCTCGTGCATGGCTCTGATACCATGTTAAGATAGCTCCATTGATGAGAGCTTGAGAGAGAAGAGAGCCTTAAGGAAGGAAGAAAAGAATGAGGAAGATGCTGAATGTCTTCCTCTTAGTGAATAAGCTTGTACATGTATGTATTTATATACAAATGTGGACAGCTGTCCACCACTAACTACCACTAACAACTAACTAACTATTCTTAACTAACTAACCACTTTTAACCAACTAATCTACTCTTTAATTATCTATACTCAACAAAAATCAATTTATTCTGCTAAATAATACTAGTATTACTTTCATGGTGTAATTTCAATGTTAAAATAAAAATGCTCCAACACATAAAAATCCCTTAAAGTTGACCACTAAATTTTGATAAGTGATGAAGAGTTTAAATGAAATAAGTTTAATTGAAGTGTTTGAATAAAATTTGATGATGATTTAATAGATTGTTTATATGTTTGTTAAAAATTATTATTTTTTATCTCATTAAAATAAAGAGCTTTCACCCTCGAATCAAATTCTATAAGAAATAAATTTTAATTAATTCGACTTTAATATGAATAATTTTTAATTTTTTATATAAAAAAAAAAAGAAAAAGCCAAACAACTTTGGAGGCGTGTGTTATTTTGTGGATGAGAAATTACCCAAAAGGGATGACACGTTTTCGTCTATAATTGGTTGGAGCAGTAGTACTCTGTCCTTTTCCTCTGCAGAGGATTATACCAAAACGCCCCTAAAGACTATTTCGTAATATCGGTAATGCCACTACCAATTATAGGTTGACTTTTCTTGACTAGCAAGTTAGCATGGATGACGTGTTTCATATATATTTGTTAAGACGAAAAAGACTTCACCGAATGTTTTGTACTTTTTGTTTAAAATAATTTCAACTAACATCATTAGGAAAAACTTTTTGTAATTTTTGAAAAGCAAAAAACGTTTTTTAACATCACATATTTGTTTTAAAAAACAAATGCCACCTAATTCTCGTGATTAACAACTTGTGTATTGTGTTCTATTTAGGGAAAAAGATAAAAATTATCTCTTATCTTTGAGTTAAGAATTAAAATAATTCTTTATTTTTTAACATGAAACACTTCTTTCTATCACTATGAGTTAATGGCAAGATTAGCTTATATTAGCTTATATTCTATCTTTTTTAGATCTCAAATTTCAGTGAATATATTATTATTATTATTTTAACATGGCACACTAATAGTGCTTCATATTTCAACAATTGGTGCACTTTTGGCATGCTTACAAACATCCGTCAATGTAGGAAAGTTCCCCCAAAACTCAATTTTCCTTATCAAATGAGACTTTTGATTTGTCTCTTCCTTTTCTGATTTATCTCTTCATCCCTTCTTCACGTCAAACCCTATCATCACAATTTTGTTTTGAATTTCATTAAAAATTTGATCGACTGTAGGAACCAACTATGTTGTTGAGGCGCAATAGTGGCAGAGAATCTACTCCTACATATGGTGAGATTTTTTTCATTTCCAGATCCCTGTTTTTGCTTTTGAGGCCAAATGATACTATGACAATTGATCGAACATCTTGTGTGCAAGAAACTTGTCTGCAGATAATGAAAACATCATTATGCGTAGTACCCTCCCAATTAAATTCAATTTGGGAATTCTAGTTAGTGTGTTATATATCAACAGCAAGAGAACAATCGATAATCACCATAATCTCAAAATTTTATAGCCTTTTCTTCTCAAAGAAGACTCGATGATGATAAAGACGGCTTTGCATTCATAAAAGCAGAGAATTTTCTTCTTGTCGTAGACTTCCATGGAAAGGAGATACACAAAAAAAACAAAAAAATATTGTTCTTCAAAAGCAATAAGATGCAACTGAATGAATTTTACTTCTCCAAATATGAGCCTTTTTATATTGATTTTGTTTGTCTCGTAGGGGGGAATTTAAGTTATGAACTATAGAATATGGCTACTGTACGAGGGAAGAAGAAGGGGAAGGTTAGGTTAGCAATGATGGAAATTTTTCTCACGTGGGAAAGAGAACGTTAAAAGTTAGACGATGTTTGCAAGCATATCAAAAGTGCACTAATTCTTAAAACATGGCACTATTAGTGCTCCATGTTAAAAAGTTAAGGATTACTTTTGATTCTTAACTCAAAGATAAGGATAATGTTGATTCTTTTTTCGTTCTTTTTAGTTAATAATTCTAACAATACAATAAGATGATCCAGATAAAAATTTACCTTCATAGTAAGACATTATTATAAAAAGGTGATTGTTAAATAGAATTCAGATCACTTTATAAGGTGTGTATTGTAGAATCGAAATGTTTTCTACGAAAAATATTTTTTTAGAAAATATTTTGATCTTGAAAATAATCGTCCCTCTTATTTATTTATTGTTGTTTGGTAAGTAAGTAAGAAAATATTATTTCAAGAGCATTTATACATAATCTAGCAAAATGTTATGAAGGTGGATATGAATGGGGAGTTGGGGTTCGGGGGGTGGCGAGGGGTTGAAGTTTTTCAAAGCCTCAAATTGGTTTGTTTCATAGTGAATTTATAGATTTGAATATTTTTAACACTGTTTTTTTTTTTTTAAAAAAAATCAACTTAACTTAAATAGAGAAAAAAAGTATCCAATTGAAATCAGGATGGTGAAGCAGTGAGAGTTGGGTGGATAGAAGATAATAAACTTGACATGTTTATTCAATTTGTTTTCTTTACTTCCATTAAGAAAGACGTTCCCTTATATTGATGAATTTATTTTCCTAGAACTCAAACATTTTAATCAATCAAATATAGAAAAAATTAAAAATATTTTTCAAAAAATATATTCCTCCATCCCAAACACACCCTTCAAGTGAATTATGTTGACTCCGCAAATTTTGTTTTTATGTAATGGAGTGATTAACACAAATTCAACCCATGAAGCAAAAAGTGTGGAGCTTCTAGAAAGGGATAAAGAAAAGATATTTTTTTTTCTAAATTTATATGACTTATTTCATTTTTCAGTCCATTCAAAAAAATGACACACTTTTATATTTAGTAACAATTTAATTCTAAACTGCGTATTTTATTTTTAACAAAATAATTTCTAATCACACAAATAATTTATAATGTTTTTTGAATTATATATTTTTTTAAATTTTATGTCATATTAAATTAATTCATGATATAAGAAATGGAGGAAGTAGTACAATTGTAGTTCTTGTACAAACGAAAGTACTCATCAAATGGAAGTTATGCTCTTTATCTCTTTCTAAGAGCCAAAAGATTTCTTTTTTATTTTATTTCTAAGAGCCACGATTTTTATTCTTTACTGGAAAAAGCAGAGATTAAGCAAGAGAATAATTTCTCATTTTTTGGCATATATTTGTCGGAATATTGTCACTTTACAATATGAAAATAATTTGATATTCATCTAACTGAGCCAAAAACAAATAATTTTGTGGCTCCTGTAGTTGAATATAATTCATTATTTATTTATTTTTTACCTTAGATGGAAAGGAATGGAGATCGATTTGTATTAGGGTAGAAATCTAATAGGCTAGTAGGAGTAGAATAATCTCTGGCCTCGTGATATAGTAGGATTAATCGTGTATTTATATTTGGTGTTGCTATTGTCCGTCTTATGTGTTACTTTTATTACATTTATATATTATCTTTTGCGTAATACTTTATTTCTAGTATCTTCTACTTTTGGGGCTTGATGCTTTTGAGACGAGAGTCTTTCGAAAATAGCCTTTCTATCTCTATGAGATAGTGATAATGTCTGCGTACATTTTATCCTCCTCAGCCCCACTTGTAGGATTTTATTGAATATATTATTGTTGTATTTATTTTTGCCTCTTATATAAAATTAAAGTTTTACACCTTCAAAACACATTATAAAAAAATATGCAAATTTTATACTATGCCATTATTTATAACATTGATTTTAATTATGTTATATCGCAAAATCAATTTTTCTACGATTCTAAAAACGATAAAAAAGAAAAAAAGGAGCAAGTACCATGGGGCTTAGACAATTAGATTCCAAATTAAGGCCCCCACTCTTTTAGAAGAATAGAGTTATAATTTTTTTTTTCAAAAAAGATAACGATAAAATTAAACATAAATTATCAAGTGCTCGTAAAATACACATTTTAATTATCATCTATTCTTTTTTATAGAATATTACTTTTTTTTAAAAAAATTATCTTTACAATTTCATTGATTATGTTATTGATATGACGATTTATATATTAGATCAAGGAAATTTCTACAGGCCAAAGTATGATCAATTAATTAACCTAAACAAACAACTAGTTATAGCCTTATAGAACATTAATTAGTTTAGCTTCATAGGTACTCAGTATTATTAATTATAATTTCGTTGCTTAATTTAGTAAAATAAAATTGCTTAACACGTGTATCAGTTTCAAAATTAAATTTTTTTTATTTATATAGAAAACGACAAGAATGTGAAGGACAAGACAGTAATTTCGAATCCCGAGGAAAACAAGTGTCGGTTGCTATTTAATTTATTTCCATGAATTAGTTTAAGAAAAAAAATGGTTGTTATTGATTATTATTATTGTAATTAAGATAATAATTTAGGATATATTCATGGTTAGAAATTAGAATTAAACTTATTTCTTATGTTTTTGTTCTTTCCCCTTGTACAAGGATTGTATATTTAGCTAATGAGTAATTGCTTAAGCATAGTTAATTATTAATTAATAAAATAAGGAACAATCTTCACTCATAATTATTCATTAGTTCTTTTAAATTTTCGATTTAAATATATTCTCCTTTAAACAAAAGGGAACAGATGTCAAATATTCCACAAATCATATTTTAGAAACGTCAAATCATAATCTCCCTCTTGATAACAATAGTTTAACTTGTTAATTAGGAGTTTAAAATAAAGCTAAATTTATTACTCTCTACCTATGCTTTTACTTATTTAAATTGACTAAACGAAAGTCATAAATAAAATACTTCCTTCCTTCTTTCTTTCTCATTTTATATGACACTCTTTAATTTAATACGATATTTAATAAAAATAGAAGACTTTTAAAATTTATGATCTAAAATCAGTCTAAAATATTTATATGACTGAAAATTATTTCATTAATATAAAAGAAGCATTTTAAAACTAAATTATTAAGGAACCAAAAAAAAGTATACCACATAAATAATTTTATCGTATCACTTCTTGCGTATAATAAATTTAATGCTTTAAAATATATATTAGAGATGACTTTTAAAGAAAACTCAAGTCTCTCCTTTTCGATAATTTTTTAACATCACACTTAATATAATAATAAAATTTATTAGAACCAAAAACCTGAAAATCCGAAGCATGCACTGTACGGACAGTGTTACAGTATAGAGTGAGAAAAACGAAACCTTAGTGACACCAAAAGACTGTTTCTCTCTAATTCGTGTTTTTCCACAGTTGGCAATTTCTCTTTGGTGTGTCGTACCCCTTTCTCCCATCTTATTGCATACTGTAAGTCCACTAAACATTAATGGCTTCTCTATAAATATCATCAGCTTTTCTCAGAAAACTATAATTTTTAATGGTTTTGATCCTTGTGAAGAAGAAGAAGACCTAAAAGGATATGGAGATGTACGGACAGTCCACGGGGAGTAACGGGTCACAATCCGATCATCAGTCCGAATGGGTTCCGGTGGAGACAGAAACGGGTCTTGATGGTTTTATTTTTATTTTTTTAATTTTCTACTTTTAACAAATTTGAATTTTGGACTTGTTTTAATCTTGCTAATGTGGGGTTGTTTTTTTTTTTCCTAGGGTTTTTTTGATAATGGTGATTTTTTGTTTTGGGGGTAATGTAGGATCAATGCAGAAGTTGGGGTTATTTGGTAGGGAAATTTACCCGGAAAGGCCTGGTGTTCCTGATTGTTCGTATTATATGAGAAACGGGTCATGTGGATACGGACCCAATTGCCGGTTTAACCATCCTCGTGATCGTGATCGTGATCACAGCTATGTAAGTTGTTCATCTTGATTCAGTTGGGTGTAATGGCTAATTTCTTTTTCTGCTGGTCCGACTAATTTGGATTCGTGTCGTAGAGAAATACACTATGAGGGGTTTGGTTTGGTGGTTCATGTTAAGGGAATTCCTTTTTTAAACTAGCCTGACTAATTTGGATTCACGCAGTAGAAGTTGCACTATGTGGGGGTTTGGTGGTTCATGTTAAGCTATTTCCTTTTTTAAACTGGCCTGACAAATTTGGATTCACGTGGTAGAAAGTACATTATGAGGGGTTTGATGGTTCATGTTAAAGTTAATTCCTTTTTTACACGGGCTTGATTAATTTGGATTCACGCGGTAGAAAGTACACTATGAGGGGTTTAGTGGTTCACGTTAAGCTATTTCCTTTTTTAAACTGGCCTGACTAATTTGGATTCATGCGGTAGAAAATACATTATGAGGGGTTTGGTGGTTCATGTTAAGCTATTTCCTTTTTTAAACTGGCTCGGCTAATTTGGATTCCCGTGGTAGAAGTACATTATGAGGGGTTTGGTGGTTCATGTTGGTGGTTCATGTTAAGCTAATTCCTTTTTTGAAGTGGCTTGACTAATTTGGATGTCGTAGAAAGTACACTGCGAGGGGTTTGGTGGTTCATGTTAAGCTAATTCCTCTTTTAAATTGTCCTAACTAATTTGGATTCACGTGGTAGAAAGGACATTATGAGGGGTTTGGTGGTTCATGTTAAAGCTAATTCCTTTTTTTACAGTAGCTCGACTAATGTGGATTAATCTGGAGTCACGGGGGTAGAAATCACACTATGAGGGGTTTGGTGGTTCATTTTATGTTAATTCCTCTTTAGACTAGTCTGACTAATCTGGATTCACGTTGTATAGAAGTTCGCTATCAGGGTTTGGCGGTTCATGCTAAGTTAATTCCTTGTTACACTGGCCCGGCTAATCTGGATTCACGCAATCGGACGTATACTATGAGGGGTTTTGTGGTTCATGTTAAGCTAATTGTTCTCCTTTCTTGTATATGTATTTGATGTCTATGTTATCAAGGCAAATGTTAGGTCTCTACATTCGTTGAATTTCTTACTTGGTAGTTAGAGTAGAGAATGGGTTTTTTCTCAGACATGAGGCAGATCTAAAGATTTTAAGTTATTGCATTGGAGTATAAGGCACCCACATTCCCATGGATGATGCAGAATTGGACTACTTTTATTTACTCAGAGTTGGAGCTAGAATTTTGATTTTATGGATTCTGGATTCTAAAACACGCATCTTACTTGGTTGTTGATAAATCATTTATACAGATTAAGTAGAGTTTTAACAGTTACTGGGTTCCACTGAACCAGTAGGTGAAGCTCAAGCTCCGTGCTGCATTTACTTTCTTGATCTTCTGAATATGTTATATTTTTCTTGTAAGGGAAAGTTTGAATGCATACATTCCTTATGTGGCTAAGAAATTTTGTTTTCAGGATGGTAAGATGCAGTTGGGAGGAGTTGAGTTCCCAGAAAGAATGGGAGAGCCTACTTGTCAGGTACTGTATTTCGAGTGCTGGAGAGAGTATCGAAGTTTGATCTTGTTATTAGTTTTCTGTTTTCCTGAATGTTGTATAGCATTTTTAATAGTTTTGATTTCATTGCTGACTTCACAATGTTCATGTGCAGTATTATCTAAGAACAGGAACCTGTAAATTCGGTGTATCCTGCAAGTTCCACCACCCTAGGAATTTTGATGGAACCTTGAGCAATATACCACTAAATACTTATGGATATCCATTACGCACGGTAATTGTCTCATGGTTTTATGTGTGTGCACTTGTATGAACTTTCTATATTAGCCATCTAACTTTCAACTACTACAACAGGGAGAAATGGAATGCACCTATTATTTGAAAACGGGGCATTGCAAATTTGGTATAACATGTAAATTCCATCACCCTCAACCTGCTGGAATATCAGTGCCAGCGCCTGCACGTCCATTTTATCCGACTGTGCAGTCTCTTCCTGCTCCTCCTGAGGAATATAACAGTGCATTAACTGGTCTTAGAGTAGCAAGGCCTGCACTTTTACCTGGGTCTTATGTACCTAGTGCTTATGGTCCAGTGTTGCTTCACCCAGGAGTGGTTACCATTCCGAACTGGAGTCCTTACTCAGTAATATAAATATCTTCTCTCTATCAACCTTCTGCAATGATGTAATCTCTTTTTCTATACGGTGATTAATTTATTTGTTGCAGGGACCAGTAAGTCCTGCACTATCTCCCGGTGCTCAACCCTCAGCGGGGCTGACATCTGTCTATGGGATATCACAGCTAGCATCTTCTACACATGCCTTTACAGGGCCTTACTCGCCATTACCCCCTGCTGCTAGCCCTTCAAGCAAAACACATAAGGGAAAGAGTTTTCCAGAGAGACCTGGTCAATCTATATGTCAATACTACGTGAAAACCGGGGACTGTAAATTTGGATCATCTTGCAAGTTTCACCATCCACCTGACTGGATTGCATCACGGACAAACTGTGCTTTCAGCCCCTTAGGCCTTCCTTTGCGTCCGGTATAATACTGTTTCTTAATTCTTCATTTTTGTTTGATTTGACATGACGATTTATAATCTAACCTGGGCAAAAGTTTAGTCTTCATGTCCTGGTCTCATTGTGCTCTTGAGACACCATTAGATTTTTGTGTCCGAAAATTTTTGTCTGCATTTTGTTCTGACGCTTGATCATATTGACTTTTATGTTGTGATTTTCCTAATGAGGATTTTTGCCAATTGCAATGCTAATGTTTCATTGTTAGTAACACATGCTGGATTTTAAGGTTCCTTATTTATGGATCTGACGAGAAGTCAATGATACAATAAAGAGGGGAGAAGTATACAGGAAGAGGATTCTTTTTTTATGTTGTCTTGCTTAATTTAGGCGCTCATGTGTTATAGATTTGAGATCAATGAAGCTGCATTATCTGTCTCCTTTTCCTTTATTGATAACCGAGAAATTCTTGAGGGTCCAAATACAGTACTAAAGTCGGTGGATAATAGACTGCCTCTCTAATCATCTCAACTTACACTGCCAGGCTTTTTTCTGCAACATACCTTATGACGTGCGCCTAACCCATAATCACACTAAGTTAAATTACGTGTCTCCTGTCTTCATTTTGATCATTGCTGGTTGAAGATAATCTCTTCATTGTTAAAACTCAATAGCATAAATTAGTATTTGGGATTTTGTATATTTGTTGAATAATTATAACATTTTCTCCTTGTAAACTTCTTGAGGTAACAATGTCTTTGAAGAGGAGGATCTCCTAGTTTAGTTCTTTTTAACTGTTAAAAAGTCCCATGCAGTTTTCGAGAGACTTCATTTAACTTAAGTGTTTGTATAACTGCATTACGATATAAGTTAACCAGGGTTTGCCATGAGATTGTCACATTTGTTCATAACCTGTTCTTATTTCATTGTATGATGTCATTCAAAAATTTCTTTATTGAACATGAAGAAAATTAATGGATGTGTAATATGCTATGCATCAACCAGGGAATTTGCAGTTTGTTGTGTTTTTGTTGGTTGTTCTTGTTGGCAATTGTTAGCACATGTTCAGTGAGTTCAGTTCTGTCTTAGCATCCTCGGATTTAAACAGAGAAAAAATTGACCTAATTACATGGTAGTAGAGTTACATCTATGAAGGGAATTCTAAGTTAGTCAATGGTTGATTTTTTCTTTATTTAGTTAAATTTTAAGGCTTAAGTCATCTGCAGCCCCAAAACTTGTCCGAAAAATTTCACTTAGACACCTCAACCTAGTCTTATACCTAACTAATGAACCCCTTGTTAATGGTATTTGACATTTTCTGTTAACCATCTAAAAATATGAAGTGTGTGCAACACACTCGCTAATGATGTCGCAGGCTGACGAATTAAAAGAGGATACCTCATATTTGATCTAAAATTATAATTAAAAAATAACTTAGAATGTTAAAAAAAAAATTAAAAAAAAACATTCTAAGCACCAAAAAGAAAAAAAATCTATATCCCTCCTCCTTTGCAGCAATGTTTGCCATCCTTCAAACCCCAGAATCTAGGATATTGTGGTCTTTTACGGTGAAAAAAGTTGGAACGAGCTTGTCAATAATAGATTACCTAGAGAAATCGGTAAAAGAAATTTCCACCCAAGATTTAATAGTTGGTCCATTCCTTCAAACCCCAACATCTTTTTCTTCTTTTCTTTTTAAATTTGATCTTTTAAATAATATTTTATTTATTTTATAAATCTGATTATTTTTGTGGCATAGTTTTATGTGTTTCTGAGATGAGAAAGGGAGGGAGAAAGAGGAGTGGTGGTCTTCACCATTGTTTTAGGTGAGCAAAATAGTAATAATGACGATATTGAACTTAACATGAAAAAAAAAAAGAAGAGAGAAAATAGTTTTCAGATGTAAAATAGATGAAGAAAATGGGATAGTGGCAGCAGTGGTGCATGTTGTTGGAGGAAGTGGTGGCACATAGAGGATGGAGAAGAAGATTTTTTTTTAAATAATAAAAAGCTAAAAAGATGTGTCTTCACGTGCCTGATTAGAGGTGTATTACACACAATATGCCATGTCAGCGAAAATGTCTAATTGAAACTATTATTGAATTATAAAAGTGTTCAATAGATATAAGGCTAGGTTGAGGTGTCTAAGTGAATTTTTCGGACAACTTCAAGGGGCCGCAGATGATTTAAGTCTAAATTTAATGAACTTAACTGTGTGCATTTGGACTTACAGTTTACCAAGCTCTTTCCACGATTTAGACTGTGATGAATGTTGCCCTTTGTTTGGTCACAAAGAAAATGATGAATCTAGTTGTTTTGTTGGCCAGGCTTTTCCTTTCTAAAAGTTTGTTGCCAGTGCGCAGATGCATGTGTGCCATTACTTCTTGTGATGGTTGCTTCTCTAAGTCTGTTGCTATTAAGAGCTCAGCCTGAATGCTTTGTTTATTTGAACAATTTCTGTGTGCACTGTTAGTAATACTTGCTAAGCTACGTAAGGTAATTATTTCTTTATTCCGTTCTTCATAGCATGCTTTTTCTAGTCATTTCCAAAGAGATTTGGAAATATTTATTGAACTGGGAGGGATTTAGCGGCTTGTGTTCTCACCTACCATCATTATAATCACATGCATATGGAGTTGTTCATGCTCAACTGTCTTTGCCATTGAGTTTTCATGATGTCAAAATCTTGTAGGATTTCAAGGAGAGGGAGTCTGCTGAATGCTAGTGTGTTTTTACCCTCGTAAAAGATAATGGTTTATATTTTCTGGTGTTTGTGTGGAAAACGATGTTGCTCGACTGTCTGAAAGTATTGCTTCCTGTAAGTCTTTGTGTTTTGAGCGTTCCACTGATGTTCATTTTTAAAGCAGGGGGTGCAGTCTTGTTCCTTTTATCTACTGAAGGGATTCTGCAAGTTCGGCAGCTCATGTAAATTTGATCATCCTATGGGAACAGTACAATATAGTTCATCAGCTTCTTCTCGTCCTGATTTACCAATTGCTCCTTACATGTTGCGGTCTTCCTTCACGCTGGCTCCCATGTTGCTGCCAGATTTACAGGCTGGATTTGTTTCAGGATCAAAGGCGGATGCCTCTTTATCTAGAGCACCTTCTTCAATGAAAGTACAATTGGTTCAGTTAACCTAATACTTCCTTAGTCTGGTCTTTCGCTCTGCCAATATGCAGTTGACAAGTCGGGAAGTCCATTGAATTTAAAGTAAACTCGGAGTACTATGTATTATTCTCATCGGATAAATTGTCTGTTATACTATAATGTTACTCAAAGTTGGGAGTTGAAATTGTCTTTTGTTATCCCTCTTTCCCACTGCTTGGCATGAGGATTACATTGGTTGAGAAGGCGTAATCTGTCTTGTGAAGTAATAAGACATGCTTCGGAATTTCTTATCATCATGAGACTGCATTTTATGTTTATGTTTGCTAGGATTGCCAACTCCCCTGGATGTTTAAGTCCTTATTCTTTATGAGTTTCATCCTTGTTGACTATGACAAGGGCAATATGCTCTGCTGTCACGCGACCCCTACTTTAATCAAAAGAAATAAAGGCCCCTACTAAAGATTGTTCGTGAAACTATAGTTGGTTGAATGGTGCTTTTTGAAGTGCCAGTCGTGGTACATAATGAAACCAATGCAAGTTATGGTCAAAAGACATGACCTTTCCTTGAAAGCCAGGATACTTATGTTTGTGTTGTCGAATTTTTTCTCTAGAAAGCCCCAACAAGATATAATCTAACGACCTAGAAATTTTCAGCATGAATGTTGCAGAGAAAGGTTAATCAATCTACTGAGAAAAGTATCTAACGGTAGAGGAGAATAACAAAGGCAAACATGAAGCCCCTAAACTTCTCTGTAAAATAGGACGAAGTTGAAGTCAGCCTGAGTTATAACTAGGGGCGGATCTATAATATAATGGTCAATTCATGTGAACCCAAGAGCTTGAGGTCGTTGTAGGACATCATAAACTTCAAATCTTGGTCTCCTCTTTGGTGATAAGCCCCCAAAAGAAAGACATTGTGATTCCATTTTGACATTGTTCAACAAGAGGTTTAAGAATATAAGTCAAAACTACATGAAGCTGAAAAAAAACTCACACTTGTTATATACCTTTAAAGTGGAAGTTTGAGTGAGTATCTTCTTTCAAGGTTACAATCAAAAGACAATGCAAGAAAGAACTTCACTCAACACATCAACATCCATCAAACTCAGCACTATGAAACACTATATACTCATTTCTTATTCACACTAGAGAGAGTACAGCATCAAGAAACTGAATGGCGCCTTCTCTTCTGGAAAAGTAATCGACTTTCTGAGTTAGCTTTTCCCCCTAGTGGCTTTAAATCTCTTATTCGGAATAGAGCATTGAGCTTGCTTAATTTCTTGGTGAATGACTTGAATAACTTGTTAGCAGGATGTGACTTTACTAGCTCCTGTTTCATGGATACATGATCTTTCTCCAAATCTGTAAGCCTCATTCTCATTCTTGCAACCTCGAGCTTCAGTTCTCTATTTTCTCTCCTGACTGATGCGTAGTTATCTCTTGGAGAGATGCATCCGCTTCCTGCTCCACTGCCTGAACGTTGAGGGAACTGATTATTCATTCCAAAGAACTGATTATGCCCCCCGTTCATAGCATTCCTCAGTCTGATTTGTTCAAAGTATAGCACTTGGACCGCCATTTGCACAGGCAACCGTTCATTTTGAGCTGCATGACTGCAAGCTTCTTGTGATAGTTTCTGGCAGTCAATAGTTTTGCAGAGTCTATAGCGTTCAGAGTCCTTAATGTTTGGATGAACCTGCCATGAGAATGCCATACATGATGTTAAAACAGTCTATAATGGAAATACATTTGTTAAATTCCTTATATAAAAAGGGAAGCCCGGTGCAATAAGCTCCCGCTATGCACGGGGTTTGGGGAACAGCTGGACGACAAGGGTCTATTGTACGCAGCCTTACCCTACATTTTTGTAAGAGGCTATTTCCACAGCTCACACCTGTGACATCCTGGTCACATGGCAAACAACAACATTACCAGTTACGCCATTACTCCCCTTCTTTAAGCTCCTCATATGAGAACAATAATGAACAGGTGAGTGGGAACGTGTTGATGAGGTTAAGTAGTTTACCTTGAGGTAAATATCTACAGCTCGGTATAATCCATCATAAACTAGACGTGCATGGTCTGGAAGTAACTCTGCAAGTGCTATATACTTCAATGCTGTTAGGTTGGGATCTAGTGCAACTTCTGCAAGATAATTGTCCAATAATTTCGACACCTTAACAATTGAGCTATGTTTGGGAGATCCAGGACTATCAAAGTCGTAAACCATTTCACTCTCATCTCTTAGTGGATTATCCTCTTCATCATCCTCATCCAAATTCAAGAAAAAGGAAAAGATCCTCAAGATAGAATCTATATCATAGAGAGGGCTGTGATTGTTTCCATGTGGATTTGCAGGTATGAGAATATCTTCAAGAATTGCCTGATCTAGCTGCAGACCGATGCGCCTCTCTAAATCAGATCTGCAGGAAGTAGAAGCTGATGCTGCTATTGCAGATTTTAACAAACTTGAAAGAAAAGCCATTGGCACTGTGCTTTTCCTGGATTGTGTTGGTAGTAAGCTAGCTATTGTTTCGACGATGACCCTTTGTCTTTTTTGCAAATCCAAATCCAAGAAACTTCCTTTAACCAACTGAGGATCCTTAATGAAGATCCCCTGAAGAGAATTCTGGGCATAATTTATCAAAATTCTGCTGATAATGTCTTGTTTAAGACCTTTTGTTTTTACTGCAGACAGAACTCTCTGAAAGAAATCAAGATTTAGCACCGCGAGTGATTTTCCCCACCAGTCTGATGGCGTCTCAGAATCAAGGCATTGAACAGGTTTGGGTGGGAAATTATACTCCAGCTTTGACAAACCAGACGTTAGCTGCTCTTTACAGGCATTGCTTGCAATCGCGTTAATTAACCGACTAACAAGATTGACTTCTTCAGCTACTGGTAGTAGTGTTTCACAGCGATGAAGAACAGATATCGAGTTGGATATGTTTGGGAATACTGTATCCTTAAGGAATACCTCAGTACGAATTTCCAAGTTTTTCTCGGAGATGTCTTCTGTCATTTCCATGAACTTGGCTGCACATCTTAGTAACGCCACGTTTGATGTGGTAATCTCAACATTCACGCCATAGCAGAACTTTGCTGCAAGTTCAAATGCATCAGATCCACCAGGAAGACCAGTAAGATTGAGTCTTGAAATCTTTGTATCCTTTGCGTCCAGCAGCAGCTTTCTAATTCTTCCACTTCGAGAAACCAGAGGAAACTACAAATAATGTCAAATTACCAATCACATTAGAAATGTCTCCAAGGTATTGTAACTGCATGCCTATTTACTTTTCATTTTCCTCCCAACTTTTAAACCATGAAATAAATTGATTCCATATGGTCACGACTGACTGCATTGATATCGGTAGCTACTCATAACAGCTTAGTAATTTCGAAATCATTTTCAAGCTACTTTAGACTAACCATTTCTTTGCATAACTTCTGTTTTTCATTTTTAAATTATACCAGAAGAAGAAAGAACAAATAGTACGTTTTTGTACCTTGTGAAGAGCAAAACTGGCTGATCCCACTTCTATTGTAAGATCACTAGAAACATCAGATATTGGCCTGCAATAGAAGAATCAATCAGAAGTTGGAAACTAGGGAATTGTCAAGAAAAGTGATAAAAAAAGTTCTCTGTTTATATCTTTTAGCCTAAGGTACTAACGTGTAACTTACATCTCAAGAATACAACGCTGGATTTATGGAGTTAAGTCTTCAAGCTATCTAAAATCAAACATAAGTCGGCCTGATCTTGCGCTTGTACGTATGACCATACTTTAGGACCAAAAGTAGCATAAAACACAATCTTGAATGGACATTAATATTAAAACCATAGTTTACAGCATTGTGTGTGTTCTGTTTTTGGATCCAATCAAGTAAGTGACAGACATCTTTTGGAGTCCTTGAAATTTATTGTTGGTTGTAATTTATCTTGTGGTCTGGACTAATCCAACAGCTGATTGCAGGAATCATCTATACTAGTTAGAGGGCCCTCATAAGATACACATGTTGGAAAACTAGGAAAATTAATTATTGTTGTATACACACACCATTCACGCCAATGAACCTAGGAGCTATTGGAAACGACTTCTCCGCCTTGTAACAAGGTACGGTAACATCTACATACTGACCACCCTCTCTAAACCCGACTTGTGGGGTTTTACACTGTGTATGTTGTTGTTGTACACTATTCACACCAATTTGTCAAAAGCCTATTAGATCCTGCATGCTAGCTTCAGGATATTGACTATTGTAGTCAGCTTTTGGTTCTGCTTTTCTAAAAAAGTAGTAACCAAGGCTACGTCCAACAGCTCAAACATCTTGCTTCTCACTTGAAAGATTCCTTCAAGAGGGCTATAGTTTCATTGTTAGATCCATGTATTTCTTACACTTTGCCCGTATAAATCTTATGGTAGACTCCAGGTGGATATAGCAGGTCTGCGTACTCACCACCCTCCACGTTGTTGTACACTGTTCACACCACATCTTGAAACAAGACAACTGAACACATTGGACTTGAAAAAGTCAAATATTTGATTTGTCATTTTCAATGATTGCAGCCTTAGAAACTACTCATCTATGGTCATTATCCAGAGCATATGATATAAACTTTATGATCTGATAGAAACACTACATACTTAGATTTTAAGGTATGTCCATCACAATCAATTTCTAATAAGCTAAAAAGTATTTTCCATTTTCCCTTAGTCAGCACTTGAATATGGTCTCGTCATAAATGCATTTATACTTGTTACTGTTTTGCTTTTCGAGGTCAACTTGACTAAACTTCAAAGCTAAATAAAAGTAGCTAAATTTAATATTTAAAATCAAAAATTTAGATGATCGAAAACTATATGAAAAATGCTATAAATCGCAATATTTCTCATATTAAATGTGAACAGAGGGAGTATTAAACTTCTTCCTCTAAGTGGAAATTTTAGTCCTTAATTTCACAAAATCCCTTGCTATAATCTGATACAAATCACAATATCTCACAAGTACCAAAACTCACCAAAATTCATGCTACCATCTAAATGAACCAATACTTGGCCAAACCATGATTTTTACTAAAAAAGATTCAAAATATAAAGAAGTAAACAGATAAGGAAACCAAGAAAATTCAACATCTACTACATATACATTACATAAAAAGAATTTCCACCCAATATCTACACTGTAATTTTCCAACGAAAGAGACTCAGATGAATCCCCTTATGCCCCCGATCTCCACACATACCAATAAAGACCTAATATGAACTTCTCAATGTGTTAGACATTCTATGAAGAATTATTTGATACCCCAAAAAATCTTACAACTAACATGTCATTGCTAGATCAAACAACATATCAATATCGTAACTTATCTTTTACACTGTCAGTATATATAATTGCGTATAAAAGAGAGATTATATATATATATATATATATATATATATATATATATTACCATTCAGTAATATGTCTTGCACTAGAACTCGGACGAAAAGATCTCTTCCCAGATATGCTTGGCTTGAGTTCAGCAACAGTGACAACTCCCATATCTTCTTTACCAAAATTAACTTCTCAAAACCATTAAGCACTCTATTAATTAACAAAATCACTATGCTTTTAATAGCTAGTAATTAAGTAGTAGTATTTATTTAAAGGACACATTAAAGCTAATTATAATCCTAAACTAAGATGAAACTTTATTTGCTGGCATGTTATCTCTGTGACACTGTGTGTGTGTGTGAAGGGAGAGTAGAAAGGCAGAAAGGTGAAGTTTAAAGAAAAAAGTCACATGAAACCATGCAGGAGGGAAGAGTTAAAAAGAGAAAAACATAGTTTAAATTATTAAAAAAAATAAAAATAGGGTAAAGGTTTTATTCTACTACTATTACTTTAGCCTTAACTTTTATAGTAATAAAAAAGGATGGATCTAGAATTTTGAGTTTATGTGTTGAATTCTGAAAAAAACATCGGGTTGTATTATTATGAATATATTATTTATACATAAATACATAATATGGCAAAAGCTACTCCTACTAACTTTGCTGCATCGTTATTAAAACTCTAGCTCCAACTTTGCCAATAGGCAATGACAAATGGAGCAATATAATCTGTACGTCCAGTCGAACATGATATTTTTTATAAATAAATAATCACTTAATGAAAATGCAAAAATAATTTAAATTTTGAACTTATAGTTGAAGGATAATGAGTTCGATCACAAGATCTAAAGATTGAAATCATCAAAGTTAAATCTTATATTCGCTCTTGATGATAGGTAACTTTATTTCTCAAATATCATATCCATCTTGTTACAAAAAAAATTTAGATTTACAATAAATATCAATCAGTTTAAATTAATAATGTAAAAAATTACTTATAAAAAGTTAATGCGCAACAATTAAATTCTAAAAAATATAAAAGAGTTGAAAATAGTGATTTAATTTTCTTTTTTGTCTGGTGAAAAGTCAAGGATTTATTGCTACTTTTCGGTGACTTTTTTTTAATTTTATTTTTGAGTATGTTTTTTGTTTTCTTAGAGATGGCGGGATTCTCGAATTTTTGCAATACTTTTAGGGTTTGTAATGATGCCTAGTGAAACCTACGTTCCTTCAAAGATTAGTCTTTTTGAAGACCAACTTAATTAATTATGTCTAAAGTCATTAAAGTAGATCAAAAAAGCAAAGATTAGTTGGATTAATTTTCCTTTTTTATGTGCAGAAACACAGTGCACTAGGTAATTTTGTATAGTTTTCTTGTTAATGATAAGGAAAAACTTGTCTCGTGCGAGCTCGATTCAGAGGTTAAATTCATTGATGAGGAGTTTTGAACTTGAAATTTTTAAGTCTAAATTACTGGGAAGGTTTTCTATATTTGTATTTTTGTTCATTTGTTAGAATCCTATTACAAGGTATTATGGGACTTCAGTTTAACAGAGATCTGATGTAGAACTTATATAGTTTTGACTTCTTCTATTTTAATAACTAGCTTTTGAGGTATGCTTTTTTCTGAATTGTATTAATAGTATCAAGTACCCATTGCCATACGTGTTCATCTTGCCTTAAATGATGATACTGATATTACGATATTAACACAACGCTTAAAGTGGTTTTCTATGCACATATTACATTTACAATCGTCAAAGATAGTATGAGACTTAGACTCCTGTGGAGAGTTGATATGGGTTTTATATAGCTTTGAATGCTCTTCTATTTCAATAATTAACTTTTGAGGTGTGATTTTTCTTATGTTTTATCGCTTTTATTGGAAAAGAATTTCCAAGTTTATAACATATATATTTATTTTCAATGAGAATTCAGACATAAATATTGATGTTTGAATTTAAATAATTGTAATAATCATCCTTTTGGGATATTAAATAAAATAATATTTAATTACCAGGACAAAAGTTTTTTTTCCCTTTCTGGCTACTGGGCCATTGGATCCGTGCACGCCTTAAAAATAGTGAAGCAAGCATTATTCTCAGATAATAATTGCATTAAGCATTTACTCTTTTTTTTTTAATTATTTATTTATTTCATTTTAGTTAAATCAAACATTTTTCATGTGAATTTTTAAATTTTAAATTCTAGTTTAATTATTATTATATTAAGAACCATGGTCCAGGTTCATACAAGAAATTAGATATTTTAATGTGTACGTTCCACATTTCATCATTATATTCTATTTGAGATTAAAGGGTAATATTTAGTGGAAATGCATTGTTGGGATCAATCATGGCATGACCCATTTGTGTGTTTCTCCAAAATTAAAATGCTATGGGAGTAATGATATATGATGACCCCATCAAAACCAAAAATTTGGTCTCGTTTGATTCGCGGAGAAAAGTTATTATGAGATTATAGTTATAAAATTATAAATTTAGAATTAGTTTATTTCATTTTTCAGATAAGATAAAATAACATCAAATTTAGGCTATTAAATTATTTTAGGATTAGTTATATTTTTTATCAGACAAAATATATATTTATTTTCAAACATAATCTTGAAATATCCATCTTATCTAATGAAGCAAATGATAATTCTCCGTATTTACAATATAAATATATATGTTCATACAATAAGATCATCCAAAAAAGATAGATATATAATCCTTTACACTTATACATTGATTGATAATTCAAAAAAATGATACTTATCTATGACAAGTTAAACAATAGCTTGGGATTAGTTATAGTTTTGACCAAATAAAATATACATATAATTTCAAACATAATCTTGAATATCCACCTTATCTCATGAACCAAATAATAATTCTTCGTATTTACAATATAAATATGTTTACACAATAAGATCACCCAAAAAAGATAGATGTATAATCCTGTGCGGTTATATTAATTGATATTATAGATTAGAAAGGGGAGAAGTACTAAAAACGTTCTCAAACTTGGCACGAATTATTAGTTTCGTTCCTAAATTATTGATAGACTTAAAAACACCCTTTAACTTGGCAAACTGGGCTTAGATACACCCCTCCCATATCACATGGCATAATAAGTGAGTACAATTTATATAAACCACGTGAAATGTTATAAAAAGATCACATTAGCCTTAATTTTTTTTTTTTGTTAAAAAAATATCTCCCTTTGATTTTTAATTACCAACTACTAGAATATCTTTTTTCTTCCCATTTAACCTTTCCTCCATTAGTGGTGAAAGATATATTTTTTTTCATTCTCTTTATTATTGCTTGATTCTCTTTTTTTTTTCTAGTTATGTTTATGATTATTTTTTGTCAATGTGGACTTTCTGCAATGTTAAAAATTTCATGATAAGATGATAATCTCGTAAGATTTTGGGATTGTAAAAAATTTGGCAACAAATGAAGCTCTACAAAATTTGAAATCATAATTTAATAAGAGTATATGTGTGTGTGTATATATATATTGCATGCCACATCAGTAAAAAAGCCAGGTGCAGCGTGTGAATGATATATTTTTGTGTATGAAATAGGAGGGGTGTATTTAAGCTTAGTTCACCAAGTTGAGGAATGTTTTTAAGCCTATCAATAGTTTAAGGACGAGACTAACAATTCGTGCCAAGTTCGATGGTATTTTTAGCATTTCTCTAACACACACACAAAAAAAAAACCTTACCTATAACAAGTTAAACGATTTAACATGTGAATTATGCAATCAAACTTCTCTATATGACGTTGTTTGTCTGAATAATTTTTTCAATTATTATAGAAAAGATATGATATATTATAGCATAAAACAGTTGTTCCAACGAAAAACTATCGTTATAATAAAAATATTATTATAGAAAGATTTGACGTGGGTATATAACTTAATTACCAATGGAATATTCGTAGTTATTACCAGGTTAAGATCATATGATCAGGTCAGCAAATATAATTAATTTAGGTTTAGGGAATTAATTGCAAAGCTACTTTTTTACTATAAAAATGAATTTAAGGTTGTCCAGGACCACATTGTAGGCTTTCTTCAAACAAGGAAGCAAATCAAGATTATATTATTCTCTAAGTTCCATTGGAGAAAAATAATAATGTTGCAGCAGCTTTTATGAATTATTATACATCTTATCTCTCATATTATGAGATCATTGTGGATGCATTTTTTTTTTAATAAAAAAAAACTATATTTGGTAGAGTGTTAATCAAGTGAGATGTTTAACAGAAATAAAAATATACCTTTCATTTTATACTAGTTATTTTAAATTTCTTGTCAATAAATAAAATTAGGATAGAATTAATTGATTTTTTTTTATTTTATCTTTATAATTAATTCTTTTTTTTTAAATGCAAACAAATTTGTAAAGTTTTAAAACAATTTTTTTTGAAAAGGTAAATTGATAAAATTATTTTTTTTATTTATAATTTCTTAATATGCAGAAAAGTGAACAACTAATATGAAACAAAGGGTATACTTCCTTCGGTCCATTTTAATTACTTGTTATCATTATTATAGATATTTGGTTCAAAATACTTATCAGTTATTTTATTTTAGAAAGGCAGAAAAGAATTAATCATCTTTTTCACTTGTAAATAAAGTAATAAATGTAGATAGAGATTAAATCTCGTGAAATAAAGAGTAATACTAAATTGAGCCCAAGAATGGATAAATAAGAGCAATTTAGTCAAACTACCATTTTAATTACTTCCTTCATCCCATTTTAATTGAATTTGTGAGATAATGCGTACATATTCACAAAATTTAAATCATACTTTCCACTATTACCCTTTGTGAAGTCATAAATATTAGTGTTATTTATCTCCTAGAAAATATAAAACTTCAATAAATGAAAGATAAATAAGAAAAAAGGTTTAAACATTCATCTTGAACCTTGAACAATTTAACCATTTTGAACACTGAAAAAAATCTCAAAAAATCTCAAAAAATTTGAGATGAAGGGAGTAATAATACCCTTTGTAAAGTCATAAATATTAGTGTTATTTATCTCCTAGAAAATATATAACTTCAATAAATGAAAAGTAAATAGGTAAAAAGATTCAAACATTCATCTTGAACTTTGAACAATTCAATTATTTTGAACACTAAAAAAATCTCAAAAATTCAATTAATTTGATATGAAGAGAGTAATATTTTCTTAAGCAACGTGCAAAGTGCAAACATAACCAAAAAATAAAATAAAAATGGACATGAGGGAAGACTAGTTTAGGTAAATATCTTTCTTAAAAATGCATAAAAAATCATATAAGATGTACAATATATAGCTATTTAGAAAGAAAAGAAAAATGATTGAAGTTGTTTAATTTGTGAGGGGTTGTTGAGCATGCAAGAGCAGCCAAAAGGGATATTGTTATCAAATAATGTTTAATTAGGTCCACAAGAATTTTTGTATAATTGGAACAACCTGCTAGGATGAAATGTTGGTGGCTAAAATGATGGCGTACACAAAACATACAACCCCACACAAAACATATTCAAAGAACAAAACAAAACAAAGGAGTTCCAATCAACATTAATCAAATTATTAATTAACATAGGATGTGGTGGCATGGGAATACATATCATCATTTTTAATGAGAGATTTTATATTTGAGTTTTGAGTATGTAAAAAATTCAAAATTGGAAGTGCGACTCTAAATAATGAGCCATGCAATACAAATCAGAGACCCTTTTGGGGTGGCGCAGTAGTTTAGGTTTTAGTGCAAACCTCTTTGCCAGCGAAAGCAAGAGGTTTACCTTTTGAGTTGAGCTCGTCGCATCGAACTTGCCTAGTGCGAGTTACTTCTCTTGTGTGGTTTATGAGCTATTGCATAGGAACAGAGGTTTATCCTGTGACGCACTCAAAGAATAGTAATTGCGGGTTCCCTTTGTTATAAAAAAAAATACAAATTTAAACTAATCAGACTTCAATACAAATCTCGAACATCAGATAAGGAGAAAAATTGAATGAATTAGAGATTTGGTATTTGATATCACATATCAAGTGTGAAAGATACAACAAATAATTAATGTTGTAGCATGACCCTTTGGGCCACTACTGGAAATCTGATATATGGCAACGGTTCAAAACCGTTGCTACAGGTCCCCTTCTCGTCGCCGTAGGTCTATTGCCACGGTTCTACTAATCGCTACATTAGGTGGCGTAGCAATAGCTCTATTGCCACGGTTAATCCTACGGTTGATTCAACCGTAGCATTTGAGGTCACCTATTGCTACGGTTCCTACTTTAAGATAATCCAACGGTTAAGTTTCTATTTGCAACAATTAAGAACCGTAGCAATAGAACTCTCGTGCTACACTTATTTCAACACTAATGCAACGGTTTCTCCTTTAAGAATATCCCACGGTTTGGTTTCATTTGCAACAATTGGGAACCGTAGCAATAGACATGTAGTGCTACAGTTATTTCAACACTAATGCAACGGTTTTGTGTATCTATTCAAATAATCCTTCAGTCTATTGCAACGGTTTTGCGTTCGTAATGCAACGGTTTTTTACCTATTACAATAATTTTTCTTAATCAGTTGCAACAAATAAATAGGCTAAATTGCATGTCATAATTTTGTATTACATGCCCAGATAAAGTCATGCTATAATATAATAATTTTATGTAACAGTAATTTAAAATTGATCACAAAATTAAATAATATATACCTATTCATCATTATGAAAATTACAATTCATGAAGATTCACGTACTGATCGATCATTTGGTAATTAATTAGCTAATAGTATCGATAAAGTTAAATATACATGCATATGCCAAAAAGGGTGAACACACCATAGCTTTAAATTCTCAAAAAAATATATAATATAATGTTTCTAGAATAATGTACGTTGTGATCACCATGAACCCAATCCATCTCCTAGGTCAAGCTTCCGTGTTGCTTTCATCCCCGTCAATTTCATCACCTAAAAATAATGAAAATGCAATATAATTAATAATCACATTGTGATGCCAGACAACCTAGTCTCGCTTAAATAAAAATGTAACAGAAGTTCCTTGGCCCTTGAATTCATAGAACTTTTTTGGGACATGATTTTATGACCTCAATCATTATAAATTGTGTCCTTAATATATAGTAGCAGCAACATGGTTCAGCAATACCAGTTCAGCAGAGAAGAAGAGGAGGAACAGATCAAAAACAAAATACAAGCATATATGCCTATTTCACAAAAATGAAAAGTCTCTGGACTGACCTTTTTTCCTAAAAACTACAGCTATCCAAAAGCCAATCTAGGAAAACGAAGCAGCCTCTGAAGGACACTCTAGAAGGTCCTCGTCTATCTCGTTCTTTACCTCAGTTTAGCACCGGGACCTCAATTAAACGTTGTTTAGAAAGTTCTATAGGAATACTTTACCTATCTTTTTTCAAGAGAGTGATTCTTCCGAGACTAAACAAATTGCTACAACTAAAAGATAAACAATATTGAGAACGCTTTATTCTCCCCGTGCTCTAGCAATTACGCTCCCATGTAGGAACAATCAGTCGTAGCTAGTGATGGGAGAATCTAGGAATGAATAAGGATCCACTGTCAATATAAAATGCATATGCCATCAAAAGCCCAAGTATTACTATTGTACTAGGCATATGATGGATTAGAGAGCAGAAAAGCTTTATAAGAAAACAAATGAGTTGCATTGAACATTCCGAAGAAACTCCCTTCGCAGTGTTCCATAACCAGAAACAACAAGCAAAGCTGAAAATGTAAAGATTTCATTACAAAATAAGATTCATTGTTAACTGCAACAATACAAAAAGAATAACCAAACAACAAAAAGCAGAACAGTATATTTTGCAACTTCCCTTGACCTCCCCACAATAAAGTTTTCTTCTACTACTAGTCTACAACATGATCACAGTAGCCAAAGCTTCAGATTTTTCAGTTGTAGAGCACAAAACAGAAGATGCAGCCCATTTTGAACCTTGTAAGTTTCAACCACACAAAATAATGCGACAAGTAACAGAGAAGAAAAAGAGAGAAACAAAGTCTCTAACAGCCCAAATGACTCTCCGTATCTGTCTTGTACCTAACAGCCCAAATGATCCCCATTGTAGTTCCAACCACAATCACCCATTGTAGTTCCAAACCAATCCAGAAAAATAAGTAACAGATTACAAGAAACAACAAATTATAAAAAAAAACAACAGATAGTACCAGAACAAAAACTACAACAAAACAATAGGCATAGTCGAGATACAACAAGTCCCCATAAACATTCAATTCTTAAACTAAAACAGACCCTGGTTCTGCAACTCCCCAAATTCAATGTTATCAGGTTTCCAACTCCTCACACTAGTCTGCAAAATCCCACCTTGTGTTTTGGATTCCCCATTTAATTTAAGTAACTTTGATCCAAATTCTATATTTGTCTCAAGAAATCTACTGAATATGTATAAATTCAGCAAAATATCTTTTTCTCCTCTGATTTCATGGAAAAGCAAGCTTTAGCAAGATGAATCTTTCCAGTATCATCATCTACTACCGGTTGAAGCTCTTTGCGTATCCCCATCACTTGCAAGTCATAGCGAGAATTTATGTGATCTTTGCACTTTCCAAGTATATCCAATAAAGTTCCAAGCAAACTATCACAAAGATTCTTCTCTATGTGCATCACATCAAGATTGTGCCTCAGTTTGTTGGTTGCCCAATATGGCAATTCAAAAAATATAGACCTCTTTTTCCATGGACCATCATTCTTCCGTTTTCTTTTCTTTTGCCCCTTTCCAAAAACATTATTGAATTCACGAAGTTCTTCAAGCACTTGTACGCCTGATAAGGGAGTAGGTGCAGCTCTATGCTCCTCTTTACCATCAAATGATTTTTTATCTCTTCTATATGGATGATCAAGAGGTAAAAATGCCCGATGGCCCATGTAACACATCTTATGACTATGTTTGAGATATTGAGAAGAAGTATTATAATTACAAGTGGGGCATGCCCATCTCCCCTTGGTGCTCCATCCGGAAAGCATTGCTAAGGCTGGAAAATCACTTATTGTCCACAATAAACCTGCACGCATAGTAAATGATTTGTTAGTTTTGGCATCATACGTTTTGACTCCCACTTCCTATAGTTCCTTCAACTCTTCAATCAATGGTTGTAAGTATACATCTATATCGTTTCCAGGAGATGATGGACCTGGAATAATCATCGATAAAATTATATACTCCGGCTTCATACAAATCCATGGTGACAAATTATAGTTCATTAACATAACCGGCCATGTGCTATGGGAAATGCTCATAGTTCGGAATGGGTTAAAACCATCAGTTGAAAGACCCAATCTAACATTACGTGCATCACGAGCAAATTCAGGGTGCAAGGAGTCAAAATCCTTCCAAGCTTCTCCATCAGCAGGATGTCTTAAATTTCCATCTTTGGGGCGTTCAGTAGCATGCCATCTCATAGCTACAGATGTTTCGGCACACATGAATATCCTCTGAAGCCTAGGCTTTAAAGGGAAGTACCTTAAAACCTTTGCTGGAATTTTAGTGCCCTTATTAGTTAAGCCATCATTAACATTCTTCCATCTTGAAGATCCACACACGGAGCAATTATCTAACTTTGCATTGTCTTTCCAAAATAACATGCAATCATTAGTACATGCATGAATTTTCTCATAATGAAGACCTAAATCTTTTATCACCCTTTTTGCCTTGTAAAAAGACTCAGGTATCTGAGCAAATGGAAATGCCTCTCTTATCAAGTCTAACAAGTCTGAAAAGGCAACATCAGTCAACTTGTGAAGACATTTAAACAAGTATAATCGGATGGTGAAACTCAACTTAGAAAAGTTCTTACACCCTGGATAGAACTCTTGTTTTCCTTCCTCAACCAATTTATAAAACTTTTTTGCATCTTCAGATGGTTCCTCCCTCATTCCTTCATGCCCCAAGTCATCTTCTACATTTACAAAAGTATCATGAAGTAGTTTATCAATATCGTCATGCTTGTCAGAACTTTCATCATCATTTGTTGGAGATGGCTCTTCTCTTGAGGAAAATCCTTCTCCATGAAAAACCCATTTGGTGTATCCATGAATGAATCCGTGACAAATCAAGTGATCCTCAACCACATTTCTACAATGCCAATAACGATTAAAACACTTTTTACAAGGACATAATATTTCATTTCCTTGAGAGGCTCGTTCAAATGCCTTATCAAGAAAATCAGTAACTCCACAAATAAATTCAGCGGTGGATCTTCGGAGATCCATCCAACTTTTATCTCCGGTATCCATTGAGCACCCTACGTGACATTACACAAAATATTAAAGCTGATAATTATATTTAAATGTTTCAAGATATTCTTTTACCTTTTTTATTCTAACAAAATCATGATTGTAAATCAACTAACTTACACATTGTGTAGATTTTGATGAATTAATTGAGTCACGACAATTAATTTAGATTAGAAGAAGCTTGGGGTAATTGGGTGATGGAAGTTGATTAGAGTATTAGGGGTTACTTCAAATTATATTGCTATTAACACTATTGCAGACCTAACTCTCAAAAGGATTAGATCTCATTTGAGGAGGAAATCTGGTTACTCAATTTTAGTTCCTCAAGTTCAGCTTGCTAAGTTTACAAAAACCACAGAAAAACATCAATTAGGCAATGACTTCATGCTACAAGAAATGAATCTCGCTTAAACTATGATAAAAGGGGCTGAAAATATATTGATATTTGTGAACTTAGCAAGCTGAAACTTCAAATGGAAATTAAACCAAAAGTTATCAAGTTACATTCAAAATTTCTCAATAAACTGTAAAGCTATGGAACTTCACCTATCCAAAGTAGTACAGTTATCGAAAGCGGAAACTAATGAAGCAACAAAGCAACTATGGAGATTAATCATTCCTTATGCTTAACCCAGACATTTAGAAATGGAAACTAAGTTTAAAAATAAAAACAGAAAGTGAGTCATTTAGTTGCATTCTGAAACATAAACGCCAACATTTCTATATTCAAACCATAATACATTACAACGGAATAGATTATTATTCCATGTAACTAATATCCACATAACTTAAAACACTATTTACCCGCATAAAATTATGCATAGATTTCTTCATAAGTTATGTGAGTATTAGCTATATAGAATTATTACAACCCAACCAAACACCGTATAAAGTTAATACATCAATAACTTTTATACAACATTTAGAAACTACTAACTAAATATCGTATAAGTTATGTTGACTTGTATACTTAATACAAAACTTCTACCAAATATGGTAAAAATAAAGCAATTTTTTATACATGACTCTTATACATATCTTCCTCATACTAAAAACTTGCAATAAAATAGACAAAATAAGTAGTCATTAGTAATTGTTTACCTTTGTAACTTCTTGACCAACAACAGCTTTAAGCAAAATGAGAGAGATATTACACATGGGATACATTAGAACAAACTAATAGAACATGTATTAAGCTGAAAAGGTAAGACATCTCTAATTGCCCTGAGATTTCCCCATCTAGCTTACTAATCAGCAGTAATACTTTTAAGACCAAGCAGAGAAACACGAAAATATAACAAATAAAACTTGGAACAAAATGATCACAAAATTCCAATCTCTCCAAAAACAGAAGGTCCATGTTTCCCTGTACAACAGGTTTTATTATAGTTCCCAAGAAAAAACTTGTTCAAACTGGATAATTGGATCATAATATACTAATCTAACATACATAAAAAAGAAAGGTCCTAACATCCCAATACTAAGGAAAGAATAATTGGATTAAGAGACAAGAAGGAAAACAAAAGAGCAGATGTCAAAAATTGAGAGTCTGAAGGAAGCTAAGACCAACAATTCATGAAAACACTGAGAGCATGATTTGTCTCGAAGACAATAAACCCAATCCATCACCACCATAAACACAACATATAAGCATGTTCATCTATCCTTGGCCTCATATAACTACAGCTTACTGTAGACATACATTTTCATCCAGCAACAACAATAAACACCTGTGGTTTCAACCATGTAGACAGAACAACAAACCAGGGGTGTGATTCCGCTAAGACGCAAAGAATCAATAAACGCAGTACGAGACAAGAGGGGGGACTTAGAAATCAAGAAATAAAGTACATGCAACAACCTTGAGAACTGGAGACTATAATGAAATTTCAGCATTTCAAAAATAAAGTACATGCACAACAAATTACACATTGTGGGGACTTAGAAATCAAGAAATACGCCCATATATCAAAAATCGTACCTCTCTGCAACAACCTTGAGAACTGGAGATGTGTTTTGTAGATGTTTGAGAGATTTGCAGCTCAACGACCTTGTACCTCCGATAAACCCACTGGAGCTCGACCTTTCGCGTGGTTCACCTGAGAGGCGTAGCAATTGGATTTTGGGGGTTTCAGACAATGACGATGAAATGCCCTAACTAACAGAGCTTACCGGAGACGAGGAGTGAAATAACTCACCTTTTCTCGGGTCTTCTGATGTGGACACGAAGATGTATCTGAGATGAGGAATGTCGCCCTAAGGAAGCTTCATCTTCTTCATCTTCATCTTGTTCTTTTGACAAATTCACAGAAATCTGCAGATGAGGACGAAGATGAGGATGGAATGCTGAAGATTTTGACTCACAGCTCTGGAGACGACGAAGACGATGAGGACTAAGCTTACTGGAGACGATGAAGACGCTGATGAAGAGTGGAAATTTTGGGGGCGTATGAGTGAGTGGAGAGAGAATTAATTTTGGGGGCCGCCTATTTTGTGAGTGAGTGGAGGGAAATATTATTTATTTCGCGGGTTAAATTTTTTTGGGTTATTTGGCCACGGTTGGAAACCGTTGCCATATGTGTTCTATTGCAACGACTACACGGAACCGTTGCCATACCAAATTTATAGCTACGGTTTTCTTTCTAATAGCACGGTTAATGTTAATTGTTTATTGCCACGGTTCAAAACGTAGCTACAGGTAGCATATTGCCACGGTTATGGAACCGTTGCCAAATAACCGTTGCCATATATCAGATTTCCAGTAGTGGGCCCTTCACCAAAATACATCTTATTTGTTCTAATCAAGTCCTTATGGAATCTCCACTATTTAATTTTTATCTATGCTATAATTGATAGTTTCCAATCAGATCTTTGGAGAACTTTTGAATTATTAGAATTTTCTTTTAATAACATAACAAAACATATACATATAGTACACAATTAAATGTAATTATATTCATCATCCTTCTTTGACACTATTGCCCACTTCTAGAGCATTGAGTGATCATTTCTTTTTTCTTGTGAATTAAATATATTTTGTTGATGAGAATTAATGATGCACTAATGTTTTATAGCTAATTTCATTAAAGTCATAAAATTATTTTTTATAATCATAAAGTCATTAAACTAATTATTTAAAATATTTGAATTACAAATTTTGTTACTGAAGCTTAATTTGTTAGTTATCTAAAAAAATACAAATTGCTAAAAAGTCAATTTCGATGCTGAAAAATTATACTATCGACACCATTGGAAATTGTATGCATGTCCCATGAGAATTTTTGTATTAAAAAATTGAATTCTCATAGATATATTTAAAAAAAATATTTTAGGTGAACATAAAACAATGAGTTAATTTCACTTTAACCGCTTGATATTTACAATAGTTAGGAATACAATATCCCTCTATATACATGCTAAGTGAGAACGGTAAATTCTTTATGCAATATTTTTCAGTGAGACCTTTTTTTTTTCTAGAAATAAAGATCTTTTCTTTTTCTCAAATTAATGAAAATGGAAAAAAATATAGAACTACATTATTTACTAGTTATAAGTTGCTCATATATTTGTATAAACATATGTAAGACCGTTTAAAATCAAATTTTTACCAATAAGTCAATCACAAAATTGAATTGTTGATTTATTGGTATTTGACTATATATAATTGGATTAACTGTTGGTGAGCGGATTAAGATTTTATACTTAACAATTTATCAATGTGGGAACACATTATTCAATGTTATTGGATAAATTATTAGCCTGTTAATAATATCTACTTACCTTATCAATCCTAAATACACAAAGTAATTATTATCAAATCCTAAAGCCTCATTTAATATTTTGCTGCTTCCTATGACTTGATTCACATTTGTGAGCTGAATTTCTCACTTTTAATTTATAAAAATGTATATTTGAAGTATATTAATTTGATCTCGAAATATTAAGTTATTGTACGTGTGAAGAAGTTAGATTATTGTGACTTACAATCATAGAGTTACCAACTTAAGTAGATCTAGGAAAATTATTTTGTTTGATAGGAGATTAATATGTTGGTGATTGAAAGTGAAAGAAGTAAGCATAGAATAAATCAAATATAATAAGTTGATCAAGAATGAAGAAATCTTTTCTTACATAAAAAAAAAAATCATTAAATTTTTTACAAATCCAATGAAATTAAACAATTAATCAATACATATGTATTATATTTGATTTAGCTTTAATATTTGAAAATCAACTAAATTGATTTTAAACAAAAACCAACCCAAATGAACCCCCTATCTAAAACTATAATATAAAAATACTAACTAATCATAACATTTTCCTACCAAAAAAATTAACCATAATAGTTCAAGGATAAATAATTTAAAAATTCATTTAAAAAATAATAGTCAAATAAAAATATTACTACATTCATTTCAATTTATTTATTTTACTCTTTTTTATAGTTCATTTATAAAAGTCTCTTTTTTAATTTACACATGACATTTTTAAGACTATAATGTTATACAATATTTTATCATATAGCATGTTTTTTTAGTTTAAGAACAAAATTCGAAAATAATTTTTACTTTTAAACTTCAGGTTATCTCAGATTAAGATAAAATTAAAACAGAAAAATAAGGCACGGATTAAGGCCATGACTACCCCGTTGGAATCGGGTCCTTTCCGACCCGAATGATTACCCACAACTCTCCCTCCCCCTTCCCGCCCCGTTTCCCTGTAGCTGAAAACCCTAAATCAGACAGTAATTTTGTCGAAGCCAGCACAGTCTTTAGGGGGAATCGATACGAATAGGCAGAAGGAAGATGACTGTATCGCTGTCGAAAATCGGGAATGTGTTACCCTTCTCCAGGCTCTTCAGGTAATTCTACATCTCATTAGCGTCTTAAAAAGCTAATTTGAGCTTGGGATGATTATGAAATGTTAGTTTATTTAGTTTATTTATGAGTTTAGGAAATATAGTTGGGTCTAGGAAGCGGCGAAGTCAGAAATTTTATCAAGGTGTTCAAGATTTAATATACATGTATGGGACATAATTTTCGACTGATATATTTGTACAATTTTCTATATACATAGTATAATTTTTCAGCGAAAGGTGTCCGATTGGCCACCTGGACTACATGTGGCTATGCCACTGTTTCTGAGCTGTTATAAAGGAGAAGAATAGTTGATCTAGTCTGTTCGAAATCTATGAACCATTGAATTTGAAATATTCTAGTGAAAGTTTGGAACCAATCAAAGTTTCTATCTTGAACTTCCTTTGTTGTTTTTATTTTTGAAGTGGGCATCTCTTATGGTATTGTAGGCTTTATTACTATAGTCACTGTTTGTTCGTATTATGGTGAGATTGAGAAAAAAGGAATCTGCAAGTTTTTCCTCTCCGTAATATTCTGGTCATGTTAATTGTTTAGCTGGATTTGCTGGTCGGGTAATTAGTCACTGTTTGTTTGTATTATGGTGAGATTGAGAAAAAGGAATCTGCAAGTTTCTTCTCTCCGTGATATTCTGGCCATGTTAAGCTGGATTTGCTGGTCGGGTAATTCTGTTTGATGATTGTACTGCATTTTTAGCTGTATTTGGTTGCACTGTTCTGAGATATTCTGAAGTATGTTCAGCCCGATTCATGTGCACAATTTGCAAGACTTTATTTTCCTCTGTATGAAAAGAAAAAAAAAAGTAACACAAAAGACATGAGAATCAAATGACCCCCAATGTAGCCAAATGCATTAAGAGGATTCATATGGTGATTCCAACTCATGTGGAATGGAGGCATAGTTGATTGATTGATATTACGCTTGCTACGAGCTTCATCTGATTTTAAATTTTGATCCTTATATCTTGTGGGCATTGACTTTGAGCCATTACCACGGTCTATTAACGCATTGTTCCCTATATTATAACGTTTAAGCAACTAATCAACAAAGATACAACATCATGAAAGCTAGTTCTAATACAATGCCTTTTAAATAGTCTCAAGTGTTGGAATTGTATCTAGAAGATATCACAGTTTAATTACTTTGTAGATAACATTAGTATTTTTCCTTTTTGGTTGAGAGTAGCTATCAACTTTTCTGGTAGAATTACAATAATGAATTCATTTGATATTGGAAGAGTAAGTGAAATTTTAGAACATCTCAAACTCTTGAGGATTATGAATTTGTCTTATCAGGAAACAATAAGCTGCTCTTTTTTTTTTTTTTTAAAAAAAATTTAGCATGGTCTTTGGAGTTTCTTCCGGTTCTTTGTTATTAGATTATTGATTGAAGAGTAGGTATTTAAATGCAGACTGATAGGAGCGTTCACTTTAAAACACTCTTCAATTGTACTGTCATAATTTGCTCTTAGAAATGAGAATGAGAGACAGAGCTCATATTGTTGACAATGAGTTCCTATGACTTCAGTGTTTCTTTAAGCCTTCCACATTTTGATGCTTGTTTTAACAGGCAACTGGAGCTGGATATGGAAACTGTAGTTAAAGTACTACAACCTGGTCCACTGGGCATTGTGGAACACAAATTTTCTGCTGAGGAAATACAGAAAGCCAGTGATACTGTTAAGCAGGCAGTGAGTAATTGGCGAAGGCAGGCTAATATTGAGAAACACAGCCCCATCATGAAAGATTTTATCGATGTATGAGAGAATTGTTTCTTCATTTGCTAGCAATAATCTCATGAAAACAATAATGTAAATTTGTAAGCTCAATAGAAATAAACTATAGTTAAGCTTATGACTAAAGCTCCAGTCTTTCTGTTTCCCAATCCATTCCCATTGCAACATGAGCTGCATTGATTTTTGTTGCTATTCTCTTATAACATCGCTATGGTAAACTTTAGCTAAATCAGACATTTGAATACAGTTGAAGGGGTTAACAAGTATTTTACTTAATACATGCTTTGACAATTCATTAATTTTCAGTTTCTTGACATCTTTGCACAGTACTTATTCCAGAAACTTGAAGAAAGTCATGTAGTGTATTGACTGTATAGAATGCTGTTGTATAATGCATTAAGCGATTGTATGAATAGTTCTTCTTGTTAATATTGTTCTTTGAAGAATACTGCATATATAATGCAACAAAATGAAAAGATAATAATCAAGATATCAAATGTGAGGGCAGTTTTTGCCTGATCACTCAGCTCCATATTCCTTCCACCAAGTCGATCCACCATGTCTGGAACAGATTCCCAGTTTTCTATTTCTAGCATGCGTGGATCTTGCAGCTTCATTCTCATTTTCTCTGCTTCCCGACTTGCTGCCTCCTGAGCTAGTGTCCAATCATAGAATCGACGTTGTTCCTCATCACTCAGGACATCATAAATTTCTCTAAGTTTCATGAATTTCTCTGATGCTGCTCTTATGGGAAGGTTAGTTGTGTCTGGATGATACTCCTTTGATAGCCTCCTATAAGCAGCTTTAATTTCCTCCAGATCAGCTGTTGCAGATACTCCTAAGAACCTGAATTGACATTGGAATTAGAATTTTATGATTGAACTTTATTTCTTGTGAAATATAACAGGCAGTTATAAGAGAGTATGTGTGTGTGTGTATATCTCATGTTAACTGTGAGCCACACATTAAGAGATAAGATGATAGCAAAGTTTCTGAAGATAGAAACTAGAAATGAAGACTAACTGGTAGTGTGAATTAGCTGAACTGTTGAGCAGGTCAGAGAATTTTTCATCAAGGAGATTCTTCTCATCTGTTTTGATTCGTTCTTGTGCTGACCGTGATTTACCTTCTCCTATCCATCCTTCATCTTCGTTTTCCCAGTGAATTCTTGTGTCAACACCAGGAGGAGCACGTTGTCGCCTCCCAGAGGCTTCTTGGGTTGCATAAACCTGTAAGCCAACACGGCCTCTTCTTTGGTTTCTTTTCAACCATCTACCACCCGTTCTGTGCTCATTATTGCTTTGGTTCCTGGAAAGAAAGGTGAATGGAGCTGGTGGAGCTGTTGCTGAGGCCATGGAATTTTACAAAGTTGTTTTGTGTCTGACTTAGTCTAGAGGAGGGGCCTTCTCTCACCACCTTGTCTTTCTGTGTGGCTGAGGAAATAACTAAACATCGTTTTTGCTTTTGTTTGCATATGTGCAATATCAATTATTTTGGAGTTTAACTTGTGTACCCTAACTTAAAAGAGAATTTATATATAATCCCAGTAAAGAAAAAAATAGCTTACCTTAAAAAATTATAAAAGAATAAATAAAACAATTAAAGCTCAGTGAGAGTTGAGCGGATCAGATTATGAGTTATGACCTGCATTTTAATCCATTTCAGCCCAAGTAACTTTTGGATAAGTCAATAATGCGTTGATCTATTAACTCAGCCCATTTTAACCCGCCCAAATTCGATCTAACTTGCCATTTACCACCTATCAATACAGCCGTACTCCTTAGGGGTTGGTACTTGGAACATTACGCACTTGTTATTGGAGACCCCTCACGTCTATATTTTCCTATCTGTTTTTTAATTATTATTGCTCTCTTCGAGTTAGCTTGTGCACATTTTAACTGATGTGATAGGATATGTGGTACTTCTCACTGACAAATATAACACGTTAATTTTTGGTCTTTATATGGTAGGTAAAAGAGAGCCAAGTTATACTCTGTACCAAAAAATGTGACTCGTTTAAATTCCTAAAGTTGGATCTTTATACAAATATCACATATTTTACTTGTTAACTAATGCATCTTTATTAGGAAGGCGATTCAATTCAAGGTTGGATTCTACCATGTCAACCAAATTAATTACTTTGGAATTAAATTTCCATATCTACAAACTTTAAATTCTGGATTCACGTCTTAAAGGAGACACAAATTCATGTTGAAGTCACGATCAAGAGTGTATAACATTGTATATAAATTGATTATTACAATGCTTAAGAAACATTAAGGACTCTTGTTTGAGAAAGCAGAATCTTCATTGAGCATGTTACATAAAAGATGCTCAATTCCACGAACTACTTGGTGTTACTATGATCTTTCTACATAGTAGTTTAACCAGCATGTTCGACGTGAGTCTGAATTAGCCATGCCAGTAGATTTCAAATACTACAACAAAAGAAAAAAGGAAAAATTTACATATACTATAGCCAAAGAGCTTTAGCTTTCATGAGCAGAGGAACAAGATTTCCTTCTAGATGGAGACTCATAATCTCATTCGCACCGCCAATTAATTCTTGTCCAATGAACACTGCTGGCACGCTAGGCCTCTGGCCTAGCATCAGCAGTGCTCGCTCGATTTGTAGGCCATTGGGAAGTTCATCCAATTCATAAACAGTTAAATTAGCACCAAAACTTGATATGAGTGTCTTTATGGTGTGACACATACAACATTTGCTTTTGCTGAACATCACCACTGGCTTCTCAGCTACCATTTTCTTCAGTGTCTCCATTTTAGATTGTTGGAAAAATAATTAATGTAGTATAAGAGGAAGATGAATTGATAAGTTGTTGAAGTGATGATGAATTTGAAACTCCCCTTGAAGCTATTTATATACTAATAGTGACTTGTGAAGATTCAATATGCTTCCTCTAACCATCCCCCACAATTAAAGGAAAGAATAATTTCAGATAAGGAGTTGATACTGTTAGATAGCAGGCATTTTTGAAGTTCTTGATACTATTTTAAAAGTGCCCCCCAACACACCCCCCCCCCCCCCCCCCAAAAAAAAAAAGCAATCCACCTTAAAAGTATGGAGGCTAGTATGTGAACTTTTTTACATATTTTTATATATATATATATATATATATATATATATATATATATATATATATATATATATATTTATTTATTTATTTATTTTTTCATTTTAAAAGGAGGTTCAATTGAATCTCTTTCGTTCAAAGATTATGTTGTGCAAAGTAGAATATATATTTGTTAACCTACTATATGGTAGTAGGTTAGCAATGTCCTCTAAGTTTTTCTTTTTTACTTTCCATAAATGCCCATGACAAAATATATATACTTTTTTTGTCCCATTTTATGTGACATTCTTTTTTTTTTTGGTCCGTTGTAAAAATATGACATCTTACTCTAATTAAAAATAATTTAACTTTAGAATTTCCCTTTTACCCTTTATAAAATGATTCTTAGCCACATAAATATCGAAGAATTATTTTAATTCATAAGCTTTAAAAGTCTTCCTTTTTTTTTTAAATACCATGCCAAGTCAACGAGTGTCACATAAAATGAAACGGAAGGAGTAGGAAATTAACTTGCATAGTCTTTTTTTTTTGAGCACCTAATTTTTTTAAAAAGTCCTCAAGTTAATATGTCCCATATTCTGTCAAGGGCCTTTAAGGAAAACAAAAAGCGAAGACATTGTTCACCTACTATCTTCATATGATAGTGTTTAGTAAGATCCAAATATATATATATATACTTAAAGATGTTTGAATCCCCTTAATATAATTGAAACTTCTATATATGATATTTTTATATTTTTGAATATCGTGATAAAGATTTTTAATTTCGCTACAAAGTAAAATTTGTCATGTTCACATCTATGTTCAGCAGCGGAGTCAGAATTTCAATCAAGAGGCTCAAATCTAAAAAAGCAAACACAAACTAGTAGAAGGAGGTTTGACATCTATTATATATATAAATAATTTTGATCATACATAAATAGTATAATTTTCTATCAAATGAGATTTGGATAAACCCCTAACCATAAGGTGGCACCGCCCCGACGTATACTCATCAAAATGCATTATTTAAATAATGTAACAACCTCTTCATGCGTTACTTCTGAATCACATAGGTTTTACAATCAACAACAACAATAATAACATATCCTGTTGAATTCCACAAGTGGAGTCTGAAGAAGGTAGAATGTATGCAGACCTTATCACTACCTCGTAATAGAAATAATAGGTTTTACAATCAATAAATCATTTTTTTTTTTTTTAAAAAACAAATTTATGATAAGGATATTAATGGAATTGGATATTGTGACAAAGCCATGTTGGCACTCAACAAAAATATTTGATTTTATCCACTAATGATATTCTTGGAGATCATCACAAAAAGTGATTTTACCCTTTAAAAGCAAATAATGGTCGTTATTCGTTAAAGAAGAAACTAACAGGTCAAAAATTTATTCACATACTTACACGTTGCAATCACATATTCTCCACTAATTCAGAATCAACCATAAATTAAGATTTAATTAATTCACAATAAACAATACAATAAATTAATAGGTCATTTGGTATGCTAGACAAATATCTATCTTGCTATATAAAAAACGAGATAACTGCATCAACTGATTATTCGGTCATTCTTAGCTGAAAGTGTATCAAATGTATATTCAGTGTATAATTTATGTATAAATAATTTGTATCGTATAGTTATTATATATTTTTTTTTATAATTTTTGATAAGCTATATTGTATAGTCAGGATATACTTTTTATGACTTTTGACAAATTATATTGTATAGTCACTAAATATTTCCTATAATTTTTTACTATTTTTTTAATGTAAATATATTTTTTATAATCTAATTAGTTTATTGCATATATTTTCTAACTATTCGTATTTTCCTTTTTCTTGTTTGGGTATTAATTTTGTTACAAATTTTGTCAGGATTGGTAATTATTATCAAAATAAATTATTTTTACTTACCAGAGGGTGGAATAATAGTAAAAAAATCAGTTAGCCACAAAGTAAATAATGAAAAAGATAAAAATGCCCATAGGTTCCCTCAATTTTTTTCTCTATTAAATAAGATTAAACAAATAACTTTTTCTTAAGATTATAACGTATGATATTCTTTATATGATAAACTAAACAATCAATAAAAAAGTAATATTACCATAATTTTAATACCACTAATCTCCTTACGACTCCTAATTAACAGTATTATATTTGTTCTTATCATCATATGATTCTTTTTTTAAGATGCTTGCTTAGGCATTAATTTCACTAGGTCGGTTATTTTGTCGACAAAAAGTAGTCCATTCTTTTGATTAATTATAAAAGCTTCATAGTATTACTTGGGTGGTGGTGATCAAAACTCCAATTAATTAAAAATATTTTAATAATTAATAGTTGCAAAGATTAAAGATTCTTTTCCTCATTAAGAGGTTATGACTTATGAGATAGAGACTTAAGATCTCTTTTTTGCTTTTAGCATATGAATAAAGCTAATTAAAATTCCTTTCATGGATAAGTCAACCAAAAAGAAAAGGTTGTACTTGTATAAGTGGAGGATGGTTAAGATTCTAGTCCTGCAGCTTTAGGTGCTGCCCAAAAATTTGAATTAGAATACCTGTTAGTGTATATCTTCAAACTTAAAATTCTTGGAGGAATGTATCTATAGATATAAATAAATGTATACAAAAGTAATATATTTTAAAAGTGAAATTTGAAAAAATTATAATATACGCCAGGCTTATCCATACATCATGTAGAGATAGAGAGACTGTTTTTGAAGGTTACTTAGCTTATGTACAACAAATCAAAGTAGTTATAAAAATAAAAATAGTGGTGAAGAAAACCTGACAAATAATAAAGAACAGAATAGCATTCAAAAAAGGGAATAACTTGTAGCAACATCAAAATAGTATGAGAATCATAACACAATAAACTTCAGATGGTAATAGATGTAAAAAGCAAGAGAATGCGCGAATAAGGCTAATCCTATGATAGACATGGTGATGTAGACTACTACCAATCTTAGTCTCCTCGAAAAATAAGACAACTCTTAACTAACTACAAACTCCATGTAGCACTCCGCAACTCTATTCATAGGATACGAAATTTTTCGTCGTAAGTATATAAGTTTGAACCTAATATGCCTTACTTGTCTCTATATTTTAAGGCTTATTCCTATATGTGTGAAGAGTATTAGAAGTGGATTAGGTTCATAGGAGACCTCTAATACTTAGTCAAGTCCAAAACCTCCCTACCGATTAAGTTTTTCACTTGATTTTGCACGGGTCAAATTTAAATGACCATAACTCTTAGCATACAAAGAATTAAATGTCCCATGACCTACCAAATAAAAGCTCTTTGAATAGCTTTCCAAGGCAACTGATTTTACCTCCTTTGGAGCTAAGAGTCAAAGATTATGGTCGTTTTACTGAAAACTGCCTGAGCAGAGTAACTTCTACTAAAACCCCTTTACGGGCCGTAAATTAAAGTATGGCCCGTCTGCTAAATCGTGGGAAAAAATTCTGAAACTTCAATTTTCAGCCCCAAACTTTACGAACCATTCTACGGGTCGTAAAACATTCTACGGGTCGTAAAATGGGGCTCGTAAAGTGATTCAGAGACCCCGAAATTTGTCCAAAAGTTTACGGTAGTGTCCCTACGGGCCGTAAAGGGTCTCGTAGACGACTCGATCAACAATTTTAAAGAGGGGTATTTTCGTCATTTCTCATCCTTTAAGTCTAAACTTGTCAGTTTTTAACCTAAATAAATCTCTAAACGTGATTCCTTAATTTTCTTACGCTCAAAACACTCTCCAAACCTAGACCGTAGTTTTCAAGAAATAAAAGCTAGGGTTTCAAGAGAAGCTAGTGAGTTCTTCAAAGTTCTTCAAGAAATCTAGTTTTCCCAGGTATGTAAGGCCCTCCAAAAGCTATTCTACTATTATTTTAGTATCTTTAACTCTCGGTCTTTACCCAAGATCATGTTTATGAGTTGAGATCAAGTTTTTCCATTACTAGTTAATTTCATTAAAATACTTGTTCATATTTTTTTTTTGATAAAAATCACGGTCTTTACTGATTTCACTACTAAATTAAGTTATTAAGTCAAGGTTTATGGTTTAGGTTGCAATTGTAAGAACTCTAGATATTTCATGAAAAGCTATTATGTCCACAGTTTTTAGTTGAGATTAAGTAGTACTTGAAGCTTCTGTATTTACAAGTATCTGAGTAAGAAAATTATGTTTTTGAGACACTTTGCATTAATGCAACTTTCAGCCAAAGAAAAGAGACAAGTCGAGAGAAGTTGAGAAAAGCTAAAGTTGGGCTAAGTCCCAAAAGACCTAAAAGGCATTTTGAGAACTTTTACTCTTAAAGTTATGAGCATAATAAAAGTTATTTTGGGAGTAGTATTGAGCACTGATATGAGTGAGAGAAATAATAACTTGAACTTGTAAACTACGTAGCCAGTGTAGGATAGGATTGTACTAGAAGACAATTCCCCACTTTCCACTGAAATGACCCAGTTTTGGGATGGATCCACTCCCCTAGTTTTCGTCCCTTACCTTGGCAAAGTATGGGACGGCTCTGGCAGCATGGGCAAGACACTGTATCATCAGTCAGTTAGTTTGATTTATTTTATAGTCAGGTAGCCGTGAGTCTTATTACGGCACCTATCTTTAGTTTAGTAGAGGCTTCATAGACAGAGTTAGTGAGTTAGTCCAGTCTATTCATTTGAATATTTAAAGCATTTATTAGTATTTGTATCAAAAGATGTTTTGAGGTTTTATATACAATATGGTTGATATTCTTGGCATTTAATAAGATGTTTTGAAGGTTCACCTTATAAAGCTTCCACATGTATGCTAAATCTTAAGTTAAGTGAGTCAGCCAGGCCAACGGTACGCTTGGGGACTAGTAATAATTTCTGAATGCCGATTACATCCAGGGTATAGGCTCGGTACATGACATTCCATACCTTCCTGTCTAAGTCATGTGTCTTCAACAAGCTAAAGTTGCGCTCTGGTTAGTAGAAATTTCTTGCTTGCTAAGGGATTAGTTCAAGTTAGACCAGGAAGTAAGAGTTTGTAATTAAAGTCGGGGGAAGGGGGGTACAGGGGTTGAATAAAGAAATTCTTTTCCCACATAGAGTTTGACCTATCTAATCACCTCCCTCTAATACTTTTTCGACATACCTCAATCCCTCCTCACGGCCACTATATAGATATAACCTCTTACGCTTTCTCACTAGGACATCGGGATATCTCCTCTTTGTATGTGCAAAATTATCAACCTCGTTTCACTCAGCTTATCCACCATGGAGAATGTTTTTATCTTGTCCCAGATATCCTTATTATTAAACATAACTTTTTTCTAGTATGTCGACATATTCATCTCAACATCAACATTTTCACAACTTGCATCTTCCCAATTAGTGAGAATTCTTGACTGACAAGTTCTCTTCCTAACACAATAACGTCGGTCTAACCATACTTACCTTTGAGTTTAGTGTTCTCTTCATGCGAGACACAAACCTATCTAATCATCTCTCCTTGATACTTTTATATCTTGGATAGCTTGTATATCAATCCTCACAGCTTCCACATATGCTTTATACATTGCATTACTGAATTGACACTCAAGTATTCTATTTGGTCTTGTTAATTAACCCTCTGGACTATAGAGGTTATCTCCACGTCTCTAACTTAATGTTTTCACTGTGAATCACATTAATCCGTATAATGTCATTTGTAATAACATACACAATGTCACCTTATCTTGACTATGCCCCGCCAATTTATTCATCATTATGGCGCAAATAAAAACGGGCTAAATATATGCCAATCTAACCTTGGTGCAATCCTATCTCGATTAAAAAGTATTTCGAATCTCCTCCCACCGTTCTTATTCGGGTCTTGACTCCATAATATATATGTCTTTTATCGCCTTAGTGTAAGCCACATGTATGTCTCTTGCCTACATGTATTTGCATAAAACTCCCCTTAAAACTTTATTATAGGCTTTTTCAAGATCAATGAGCATATGTGTAAGTCTCTTTTTCTTTTTCTATATTTCTTCATGAATCTCTCACAACATGAATGACTTCTATAATTGATCATCCTAACATGAATTTGAGAGGTAGGTTCTCAGAAGTTTATACATTATATAATTTTTCTAAGAGGGAGATTGATGTGTATGTTTCATTTATTTTTGTTAAGATTAAGACGTATAAATTCTGATCATATTTAAATATTAAGAATTATATTAACATCTTAATACTAAATATTTAAGTTATCTATTTCTTAACATTTGAATATATAAAAGTCCAACTCTTTACTTTTAATAAATATAAATTTATATAATATTAATAAATTTAATATTATATCAATAAATTATTTCTTTTAAAAAAACTTATATGACATTTGATGGTGGTCTTGACTAACAATGGTGGTTGTGAATGTCGACTGAGTGGTGTGGGTTGACAATAGTGGTTGGGGGTACATGATTAATGGCGATATTGCTGATTGATAGTAATAATGATGATTAATGGTAATATAGTGATGGTTGATGATGTAATTGTCAGGGATGGATGATAATAAGTGCAACAATCGAAGCTAGCGTTGACAATGACTAATTATGGTGATTGATGATTGTAATGGTTATTAGTTGAAAATGATGGTCGTGTGTGTTGGCAATTGAGGAAGAAAATACATTTAAAAAAAAAAGTAGATAAAAATGAGCATTTTGTTTTGTGATTTAGCCTTAAAGGGGCTATGTGTCAGCAATTGGCATCTCATGAGGGTATTGATGCATCACATCTTTTTGTGTTGATGATAACATTCAAATTTATGTGACCACCCATTGATTGAATGAATAAAAAAATGGAACTTAGGAATGTTTCATCTTTAATTTGGATCCTTTATTTGCACTTTCGTGTCAAACTATTCTACTTTACATCAACAACAAGTGTTAACCTTGTATTAAAGAGATTAAATTTATCTTTTAATTTTACCATCTAAAAGGTGGATATCTTTTGCATTAAACTAGTAATGTACATATATTTTGGTAGTTTAGCAAATGATTTTATATTTATATTTTTCGTTAACAGACTAAATTAAAAATAAAAATCTTAAAATTGATTTTTTAAATTTTAAATTTTAAAAATGTGATATGACTTGTAAAGAATTATCTCACCCATTTTTTTTATCCCTTGAGATTCGACCTAACTAAAAGGTTATATCGGATTGTGTTTTTATTAATCAATTTGGCTCCTTTTTTAAAAAAGGTTAAAATCGAATCAAATAAATTATGATGATTTTTTTTAATATCAAATCAAATCATATTAAATCATATTTTTTTTTGGTGGTACTTGACTTAAATTGTGATGTTGAAGTGATTTATCGATTTTTTCTGTTCACCATATTACTGGTATACTCCATTTGTTTCCTTTTAATTGTTCAAAATTTTCTAATTTCATTTTCACTTTTACTTATCATTGTTGACAAATCAAGGTAAAACATTTTTTTTTTAATTATACTTTCAATTTATTATCATTAATTTAATGCCTTTAAAAAATATAATAATAAATATTTTTAAAATTTTATTATATTAATAATTATTTTTTTAATAAGTATGTCAAGTTTCCATACTTGATAACAAAAAATGAATGGATGGGGTACATTTTTTCTAATTTAAAAAAAGTAGATTAGAGAGGGATAAAATAAAAGTCAACTTTTCTTAAAATTCTTCTAGAGCTCAATATTTTTTTTAATTTAAAAAAAGTAGATTAGAGAAGGGATAAAATAAAAGTCAATTTTTCTTAAATTCTTCTAGAGCTCAATATATGTCAGGAATTGGCATCTTAGGGGTACTGAATACTGCATACATACTGAAAGTCAACTTATTTTAGCTAGATGCATGTTAGATGTATGTCAGTTATCGTATCTTGGGGTTTGATGCATATTTTTTTTTTCAAATAAATAAATAAATAACTTTCTGGTGATAATTTCAATTGGAAAAGGGGAATAATTTCATGTTAAAATATCCTCTAACATACTTTATGACATCAATCAAAATCTAGTTTCTTCCTAAATTAGATTTTTAGGTTAATTTTGGTCAATGTTATTTCATCAAAATAAAAACTTATTTATATTTTAAGATGGGAATATGATGTGTGTATGCGCTAATTTTTTGAGACGTCACTTGTAGAATTGTACAAGAATCTTGTTGTTATAATTTTTCAAGATATTTGAGCCAAAAATGTGTCGTAAACTATCTTATACCTCTCAAATTCCGTTTTCAAGCCGCACATTTCTCAAATTAGTAAAATTTCTTTATGTTTGTGGTTTTCTCTGGCCAAAAAGATCTGTTCGTTGATTTGCATCCCTTTAGATGTGTATATGATCGTTGCCTTTCACTTTCAATTGGTATCTATAATATTTAATAGTGATCATAAGAAGGTGACTGTAACACTCCACATCTTACATGTACTAGTCCAACGCAGATGAAACATGATATGGTAGGGTCAAATCCGCACATATTTTTAAAAGTGCGTGAATTTCAGATTTAAGGGTTATATGTACGTCTAACGCTTAAGATGACCGAGTACTGTAAATAATTTTTAGGTCAAGTTAAGGAGAGTGTGACCTTAAATGAAGTAAAATAATTGAGGTGCTTGTGGGACTTAGGAAGCTAGTAGGTGAGTCACCTACGCGCTTAGCTTAAATAAGCTCGGTAAACGGAGACAAGACCCAACACCGAATTTGTTCAAGTCCGATAAAGAATAAACCCCGAGTTAAGGATGTCATTTGGGCCCATGGTTTGGCATCATAAAAGGACAATATTTGCAGCCCAAGATGGATAAGAAAAAGGCCAAATTACAATTACAATCCAATTCAAAACTAGGGCCCAAACTAAGTGGATTTAGGGAAGAAATGTTTGCCACAAAGCCCATCCCATTTGAAGCCCAATAAAGCCCAAATGAAAGGGCCAAGCTGCTGACCCATAACCTTGATAAAATAATGTTGAAAACCCAAAAGAAAGTCGGCCAAAAGAGGCCTATAAAAGGGAGCAACCAGCAGCAACTTTTAGCCATTTTCTTAAGCCAAATTTCAGATTTTCTCTCTAAGTTTCTTCTTGCTCTTTCCTCATTTTTTAAAGCAGCCAAGACACACTTCTAGGGTTCTCGAAGAGAACCTAATCCTTGAGGGTTAAGGTAAGATAAAATACCCATGGTTTGGTGTAATTTTTCCATGAAAAACATGAAGAGTATGTTGGTTGTATTGTGCAGGAATTTTGGGACAACATGTGTTCCAAATATTGTGGTTCACTTTTCTTGTTAAATAAGAGACTTTTATCTTGTTGGTTGGCTGAGTTATGAAGTAATATGTATGTTTTTAAGAAGTCTTGGGTCCGTAATGATGTAAGAAGGCTGCTGGACCACTTGTATCTTCCGCAAAAACAAGTTCTTAAATGATGTCTTAATTCCGGTCATTAGTAAGAATTTGTGGACTGTTTTTGGGAACTGTTGTCTCACGTTTTTCATCTACTTAGGGACTGTTTTTGGACTGGTTTAGGACTGTAATTGTGTGTAAATATGTTGAGGACAGTTTGGTTGAGGTTGGAACAGATTTGGAATGGTTGACGTCGAAATGTAGCGGAAGGACGCAATGTTGCGTTGTCTACTTACGTGTTGTGTAGAGTTGTTGTATGCTGTATTATATGAGTTGTTGTAATGCTGTTATGGGACTAAACATAGCTGGATATGACATGTATATAGGAATGTGTGTTAGAAAATACGATTAGGAGTGGAAATGTTGAAAGAATACTCGTTGGGTGCTAATTCCGAGCTTGCTGCCCGGATATTATTTTTGGGTGAAATTGGATTACTAAGACGTGTTTATTAGCTGCTAACACTAGTTTTATCACCTAATATGTTGTAGATAAGTGTTTGGAGGAAAAGGATACTACTCCGAGGTAATAACGACATAGTACAGTGAGGTATGTAAGGCAACTTGATTTCCTATTACTTGGCATGAAATCTATAATCTTCCTTAGCATATAAAGGCACGTACAAACTCCGACATGGCTGCTAACCGTGTCCCCACTCTTTACCATGTTCATATGTACCCATACATAGTCATTGTCAACCTGCATATGTACTTGGATACCAAATATACTTGAATTCCTTTTTACCAAATAAAGTCCATGTGTTGTTTAATCTCCGATATGGTTCATTAGTTGTGTGTCTCTCTTTTCATTGTGGTATTATCTTGTATGGTTGTTTATATGTCACATGTCTATATTCCCACAGTTCTAAAGATTATGACCACCAAAAGAACCATCTCGAAGTAAATAAAAGATAACTTACAGTTGCTTATAAATGAGTGGTAGCCCGAGGGGTGGAAGAATCACCTAGCCAGGGTCGATCTCATTTGGGTGGTAGCCCGAGGGGTGAAGGAATCACCTAGCCAGGGTCGATCCAATTACAGATTTACCACTGATCAGCTGGTCATTTACATGATATATTGTGCACAGATTATACAGTAAAGATACAGAAATAAAAAGACATAAAGTACATGATTCCACAGTATGACTAAAGGTGGTCTTTTCATCCTCTCACACCAGCATGTGATTTCATCTGAGTTCTTATTTCATGTACAGTATTTCCTGCCTTACATATTCAGTACATTATCTCGTACTGACGTCCCTTACGGGGGACCTGCATTTCATGCTGCAGGTACAGGAGCTACTAGATCTCCCTAGTAAGAGTACAGGACTTTCAGCTGCTATTACTAAGCTCCAGGTTGCTTCGGGGCTTGTGTGTTTAGAACTTGTATTTTGTATTGTATAGTTGGTCATGAGGCGGGGCCTGTCCCGACTCATATAGATATTGTTCCTTGTTTAGAGGCTTTGTAGACAATGTAAATTAAAGTGTGGTCAAATAGTGTATTATAGACATCGTGGCTCCAACGGCCTAGTCTTATGCATTTACTTTTGGTTTGTTAGTACAATTTACTTTCTTTTGACAACATATTGAGTATGGAAACCTCTTAAATGTTCATAGCAGGTGTATAGTTATATGTTGGTTCTCCCGAGCCTTGTCGGCAACGGGTGCCAGTCCGTCTTAATGGGGCTTAGGGCGTGACAGTGACATTGTATGTCCTTCAGTATAAAATTCATCAATTCCAGGTTCATACATAGATTTTATTTATGGTGTCAAATGTGCGAGATTAGGTTGAAATTTGAGAGATTTAAGTGCAGCGAATTAAAAATTGGATCGAATCATAACCTTGTTCAAATTTACTTTGAGCTAAACTAAGTTTAAAGTTGAGTTGGATCAGAACCCTTCTGCTTTGACTTGCTTAATCTTAACAATATTGATATACTTATGTAATTCATAGAAGGAAAAGAAGCCAAATTTGCCAAAAGAAAAGCCAAAGAAAAAGAGACGCAAAACTAACTTGTGACTCAAGACCTAGGACCAGGGCCAAGAGACAGGACCAGAAAATGGGATCCAAGACTCAACACGAGAACAAAATTAGGACTCGAGATTCGATCTCAACCCTAAATTGAGATACAAGATCCAACCCCAAGTTAAGGCCTGACCCAAGATACGTCCGTAGACTTAAGACCCGAGATTCGACCTCAACCGCAGATGTGAGATCCAACCCCAATCCTAACTCTAACATAAAGACTCAATCCTTACTCAAGATCCAACCTCGACCAAAGACCTATGACCCGAGACCCGAGCCGAGAATTGTACCAAGACCCAATCTTGGACTCGAGAGTTGGCCCCAACTAAAGACCAGAGATCTGAACCCTACCTTGACTCAGGACCCAAACTTGAGACCTAATTCCAATCACGATTCAAGATCCAACGATGATCTTGACCCGAGGCCTGAAATCTGAGCCTTAGACCCGATCCTGACTTGAGATCCAAGACCCTACTTAGGAATTGGGACCCAACTTGGGACCTGATATCCGATCTTGACCTTGATCTGATATCCGATCTTGACCTTGATCTAGAACCTGAGATCTGACCTTGACTCAGGATCCGAGACCTGAGACCTGACCCCAACCTCAACCAGGGACCCAAGATTCGACCTCAATCAAGGATTGAGATTCGACCTTGATTCGGAACCCAAGATCCGATCCCGACTTGAGACCGAGCCCAAACTTGACTTGAGACTCGATTCGGATTCCTAGATCCAACCTTAACTTGATCGTGGCTTGAGATTCGATCCTTCTGGATATGATGAAAAATGTTTGAGCAAAATCTTAAATTTGATGAAGATGAAGAGTGGATTGAAATTGAAAATTAAGCTGAGATAAATTGACAATCGATATAAATTATTTACCTGTCCAGTAGTATATAACTGAAGTAGAGTGTTTACACTATATTCTCTACCATTTTACTGGACAAGCTTTCAAACTTTCACCATCTTCTACTGAAAAACAAGAATTTGTTTTTGATACCCATTTGGTATATTAATGCATCGTTCGCATTGTAAAAAATTATTTCTATGATACATAGTTGTATATATGATGTACATTGCATATTGATGAAAACTGTTTCGAAAATAGAGCCTTTAGGTACCATGTCGTATTTCCCGTATATGCGTATATCTTTCTTGAATATTTTCATTTGTATATCAGTGTATCTCGTACATATCATGCATATTTATGTGTATCGATGTGTGTGATGTATAATAAAGTCGTATTGATAAAAAATGTTTCACAAATGGAGCTTTCTAGTGATGCATTCCACTTTTATGGATTATTGAATGTTGTTGGAGAAGAGATCTAGGGTAGGCTTGCCAATAGTATTAATTTTTGGCAATAAGTTTCAATACCAATTTTACTAGACTTTAAAGTTGAGTGTCAATTTCCCTTGATTCAACTAGTGGAGGATCCAAATAAGGATTGGAAATCATTCATGAAAGTATGATTGGTCTAATTTATTTATTTTTAAAAAATAAATAAAGAAATTTGAGACCATTTAGAGGTGATTTTAAATTAAAGAGATTGAATTGTCAGTGTATACTTCATGTATAGTTAAGTTATATTCATCTTTGTGAGCGTGTCATGATGTATATTCATTGTATAACTCATGTATAGGTAAATTATATTATATAGTCAACGTATACCTCTTATAATTTTGGCAAATTATATAATAACAGTGCATACCTTTTATACTTTATATTTGTCGCACCCCACTCGGACCAAGACAGAACTTATACTTGTTCAAATAACAATTAAGGTGACGCAGGGTCAGGAACGACAAATCTCTTTATGATAAACAAATCCATTTTGCAAGTTCATTATTACGGGTAGTTCTTACAAAGGATCAGACTAATGACGTATACAATACTAGAATTATCGATGTAGATGCTACATAATTGGTTCTCATTATTCAGAGACTACGAGTGTAATAAGAGCATCCGTCGACAAAAGGATCTCCCTAAGATGATCATCTTGTGACTATTGAGAACGAATGAAATCAGATGGTTCTCTTTCTCAATCTTTCTAACTTGCTCCTACGTCCTTTATTGGTAGGTTGAGCTGATATCCACGTACTAAAGGACTTCTATGGTGTGTTTGATATGGAAGAAAGTATGTTTTTAAAAATATTTTTCGATTTCTCATGTAATGATTCCTTATTGAAAGTTGAGAAAGCAAATCTATAAGTGATATTCCATATTAATTGTGTCTCCCACTCTTCAACAAACCTCATCTTTACCCCCGATTCCGATCCCCTAATCCCTATCCCTACCATCCAACCTGCCACTATATCTCATAAGTATTTGTCTAAATTATTTATAATAATATTTTTTGTATTCATACTAAATACGAGAAAATAAGTTAGAAATCCACTTATTTTTTTGAAAGAATATTTTTTTTTATATTTTTCACATAAAATATTTTCCTTTGTGCTGAACACATTCTTATAAATTCTTTTAGCTATTCATTAAACACAACAATAAATATAACCTTAGGAATGAGACCATCTAGAAGAAGTTAGAAGTGGTCCCTGCCTGCGACTGACAAGATGAGAGAAGCGAGACTACGATGGTTTAGACATATGTAGAGAAGAAGTACCGATGCCCCTGTTAGGAGGTGCAAGAGGTTGGATTTAGGGGTTACACAGAGGGGTAGAGGTAGACCTGAGAAGTATTGGGGGGGGGGGGGTGATCAGACGAGATACGAGGAAACTTTACCTCACCGAGGACATGACCTATGATAGAAAGAAGTGGAGGTCGCGTATTGAGATAGAAGGCTAATATGCTAGTAGGGGTAGGTTGATGTATCACCTTGTGATCTAGTAGGTTAGCAGGAGTAGCCGTGTCTTTATATCCTGTGTTGTCATTATCTGTCTTATATTTGTTACTTTTATCGTATTTACATACTATCATTTGCTTTTTATTAGTAGTCGTTTTCTTTTTTTCTTTTCTTTTCCTTTTTTCATATCTAGTATCTTCTGCTTATGAGACTTGATTTTTGAAGCCTCTCTACCTAAGTGGTAGTGGTAAGGTCTACGTACATCTTACCCTCCCCAGACCCCACTTGTGGGATTTTACTGGGTATGTTGTTGTTATTGGTTTTTTGGAAACAACCTCTCTATTTTTATGAGATAGTGCTAAAATTTGCGTACATTTTATCTTCTCTAGACCTCACTTATGAGATTCCATTGAATATTGTTGTTATAATTATCAAACATAACAATATCTTACAAGTTTAAGTAGCTTTATTCATATGCTAAAAGCAAAACAATGGGCTCCAAAAAAGAAATCTCAAGTCTCTATCACACAAGTCATAATATTAGTAAAAGAATATTTAATCTTGGAACTATTAATTATAAAATATAATTAAGTCGTATGAAAAGAATGGACATCTTTTTGTCGACAAAATAACCGACCTAATGAAATGTCTAAGCAAGCATCTTAAAATGATGAAGAGAATCACATGATGATAATTAGGAACAATATAATACTATTCATTGCACTGTTTATTATTAATATCTTAATTCTCCTATGATTGTGAATTAGTGGAGAATATATCATAGCCCAGCATTTAGTGCAACTTGTGTAAAGGCAAAATAATTCCTCCATTCCCTCTTAATCTAAACATAATATTAATTGAAAATGTATCTACTGAACTAACTTTATATAATGCGTTAGAACTATACCAAAAACTTATTTGTTAAAATGAATAAGTAAAATAAATGAAGAAGTAGATAACTCAACGACCATAATTTTCCTTAAAAAGGGTAATTCACTTTTTTCGATCATTTCCAAGAATATCATTAGTGGATAAAATCAAACATCTTTTTCCTCATTGCTAAGTATACTGACACAATATCATCAATCCATTAATATCCTTATAATACATTTGTTTTACCAAAAAATAAAATAAAAATTTATTGATTGCAAAATCTCATTTATTTTTAGAACAACAATTTAAAGTGTTGCATTTTTTATGAGAATGAGTGTTGGCACTGGCAAATTGACTATTTACTTAGTAGCTGGCCAGAAATCTTAATAATGAGATTTAAAAAATATAAAATATTATATCTTAATAGAATGTATGCGTCCATCGATAGATAGAATAACAGTAAGAATAGGTAAAGCAAGTAAAGTGAACATAAAATTTTACGTGAAAAACCTCTTTGCTCAAGGAAAGAAAAATTGTGATCTGTAACACAGATTTTCACAACCAACTTCAGTAATACAAAGAGCCAAGGTTTTGATTACAAACTTTTGTAACCTATAACTTAAACTCTCGATATCTTCCCTTGCAATAACTCAATTACAAGACCTGAGTCTAAGCAATACTTCGATTACCCATTATACAAACTAACTTTAGTTAGTATAGACTTTAACACCTTCCTCAAAGCTAGCTCTAGCCATGAACACATCAATTCGGCCACAACAAGAAATGATCAATATTCCTTTATAACATAGGAGCTGATTTTACATTGCTTAGAACACAAGATATAATGTCAAAACATCAAAACAGAATAACTAAGATTTCTTCTTGAATTCCTTTCACATATTGAAGTTGTTCTTCCTTGAAAGTGAAATTAGCTTTTGCTTATGAAAACCTTGTTATGCAAAAACTAGGTATTCTTTTGTCAAAAAGTGAGTATTTTAACGAGTGGACAAAAGTAATTAAACTAGTGTCTTTTGATTGGCTGAACAATCTGTTGCACTCTGTTGTACTTCTATCAACCACAAAAAACAGTGACAACTTTTACGGTTGATTCCCATTATGTCGTTGGCATTCCAAGTACATGGGATTATGTCCGAATAGTTTGTTAAATCATCAAAACTTGAATATAACATATCTGAAAGTTTCTATGTTAATGAGATTTTATATGTGTATACACATACATAGATATAAAACTATTTGCTCAGTTTGTATAGTGTCATGTCCGAGTTAAAGAGACTCAATTGAACTCCTTTTTATATCTTTAGCTTCACTGTCTGATGTACTAACATTACGATAAAAATGACATTTAGTGGTAATAAATTTATTATTGCCGCAAAAATATTTAGTGATGGTTAATCCTAATAATTTTTAGTAACATTTATATAAAGTGCTAGTTATAAATACTTATATTATAATATTATCGCTAAATACAGTACAATACAATAATAATTATATTGTTGCATCTAAATTACTGGCGCAAAATGCTTAAACTCCAGCTAGGTACATAGAACTTAATTCCTTAGTGCTTACCATATAACAAAGTTCACATACTACCCTCCATACTTTATGGTGGATTCTTTCCTTTTTTTTTTTTGGGAGACACTGTAAAGATAGGCAGTATCAAGAACCTTGAATGCCTACTATCTACAGTTTCAACTTCTTATCTGAAATTATTCTTTCCTTTTAATTTATTGGTGTCTGAATGGGGGTGAGGGGGTATAAAGGAAGCATATTGAATCTTCACAAGTCACTATTAGTATATAAATAGCTCCAATGGGAGTTTCAAATTCATCATCACTTCAACAACTTATCAATTCATCTTCCTCTTATATTACATTAATCATTTTTTCAACAAATAAAATGGAGTCAGTGAGGAAAATGGTAGCTGAAAAGCCAGTGGTTATGTTCAGCAAAAGCAAATGTTGTATGTGTCACACCATAAAGACACTCATATCAAGTTTTGGTGCTAATTTAACTGTTTATGAATTGGATGAACTTCCCAATGGCCTACAAGTGGAGCGAGCACTGCTGATGTTAGGCCTAAGGCCTAGCGTGCCAGCAGTGTTCATTGGACAAGAACTAATTGGCGGTGCGAATGAGATTATGAGTCTCCATCTTGAGGGAAATCTTGTTCCTCTGCTCATGAAAGCTAAAGCTCTTTGGCTATAGTGTTTATATGTACTTTGTTGAACTTTTTTTTTTTTTTGGCTTTAGATATCTAGTTTTTGAAATCTACTGGCATAACTAATTCAGACTCATGTCGAATATGCTGGTAAAACTACAATCCACCAAGTAGAAGGATCATATTAATACCTAGTAGTTTGTGGAATTGAGCATCTTTCATGTAACATGCTCAATGTAGATTCTGTTTTCACAAACAAGAGTCCTTACTGTATTTAAGCATTGTGATAATAAACTTACTATATAAAATGAAGTCATAGACTCTTCGTAGACTTGCAGTCACTCTTTTTTATTTTCTATGTTTAAAATTACATTTGTTAAGCCATCTATTTGGGTAAGAGGAATATCTCAGTAATTCGATTAGCTGACTATCTTTACTTTGATCTTGTTAATGAGAGTTCAATTGCGTTAAATAAAGTTTACAAACCAAAATGTTATACTTAAATTTATGGTCCATACACTATTTTTTCATGTTTTTTTTCCAAATCGAATGGGGTGACAAACTAATCTTCTTGAAGCTCTACATTTGTACTCCTCCATAAGGAGATTCGAATATTTTTTTTTAAAAAAGAAAATAAGTGGTTTACCCCCTTGAAGCGTAGCTTGATTCTACTAAACTAACTTTATACCATTTAACCAAAATAAAAATAAAAATTTATACCATGCTTTGGAACAATAAGAAAAACTTTTTAAATTTGTTAAAATAAATAAGTAAAATAAATATTTTTTTTAATATATAAACAAATAAGATGAAGCAAAAGAAGTAGAAACTCACCTTATTTAACGAATAACGACCATAATTTTCCTTAAAAAAGGATAAATCACTTTTTTCAATCATTTCCAAGAATATCATTAGTGGATAAAATCAAACATCTTTTTCCTCTTTGCTAAGTATACTGACACAATATCATCAATTCCATTAATATCCTTATAATACATTTGTTTTACAAAAATAAATAAAATTTATTGATTACAAAATCTCATTTATTTTTAGAACAAGAATTTAAAGTGTTGCATTTTTAATGAGATTAAGTGTCCACACTGACAAATTGACTAATTCCTTAGTTGCTAGCCAGAAATCTTAATAACGAGATTTTAAAAAAAATATAAGAATATTATATCTTGATAGAATGTGTGTGTTCATATTTGACAGTCAGGGATCAAATTTTTTTACAGAATGATACTATAAGAACAAGTAAAGCAGGTATGTGAACACAAAATTTTACGTGAAAATCTCCTTTCTCGAGGGAAGAAAAACTGCAATTTGTAACAAAGAATTTCACAATCAACTTTACTAATGCAAAGTCAAGGTTTTGATTATAGACTTTTATAACCTATAACTTATATTTTCAACCTTTTTCCTTGCAATAACTCTAATATAAGACTTGAGCCTAAGCAATACTTATGGGGGATCTACATTGATTTAAAGGGTGTCACGTGACACGGCTTTGTCGAATTTTTTTACTAAATAGACACACACACGTATGATAACAATTCATATTTTTCTTTGTAAAGAGATCCTAATCGTCGAGCAAAGTTATCTCAACTCTAATAAATACTTGTATAAAATGAAATGAAAAAAATAATACAAAAAGAAATGATTATGGGAGCATTTGTCATTCATGTACAAATTCAAATCAGGCGGATCTTTACCTGGAGTAGAGCATAAACCTAAAAAGACGATCTGGTGGTTAAGAAGTCTATTATTATGCTGCACGTTTTGGGTTTGATCCCCTTTTGGCCTTTTATTTTAGAAATAGAATTGAAATAAAACATAAAAACTTTGAGATATTTATCAATTAAAATTATATTAAATATTATTGATCCCTATATTTATATATTTATGACTTGTGAGTTTCTTCAAAAAATAAATTGTTCTTATTCATCAATCATCATTCTTCGGCATCTCAGGTATCCATATCATGTTAGTATTTTTGTATTATTCTATTTTTTTATTATGTACTTGAAGTTTTAGTTTTATTTATTCATAATAATAATTTTATCCTTTTCTATTTGTTTTTTACAATAAAATAACTTAGGATTCATTAAATTTATATTTAAATTTACACACACACACACACATATATACATATATATATATATATATTTAAAAAAAATTGAATTTGCATATGACCAATTGACTATGAGTTAATATAAAGCACACAGATATTTAGTTTTTTTAATTTATAATTTTGTGTAAATTTAATTATTTAATTCATTATTAATGGGCCTTAAATTTTTGGAGACCCAAAGTAAAAACTTCATTAATTTTTCTCTTGAGCTATTCTTATTCTATAAATGGCGACACTGCTTACGAAAATGTCTTGCATATGCCAATGGCAATACCTCCATTGGTATTGCCACTATACAAACTAACTCTAGCTAGTGTAGATATCAACAGCTTCCTCAAAGCTAACTCTAGCCATGAACACATGACCTCTTATACAATAAGAAATGATCAATATTCTTTTATAACATAGGAACTTATCTTACAATGTTTGGAATACAAGATACAATATCAAAACAACATCAAAACAGAATGGCTAAGACTTCTTCTTGAACTGATTCTATCAAGTCCCTTTAGGCATTGGAATTGTTCTTTCTTGAAAGTGAAATCAACTTTTGCTTCTGAAAACCTTGTTATGCAAAAATTACGTATTTTCTTGTCAAAGAGGGCGTATTAATGATTTTTTGACAAAAATAACCTAGTGTCTTTTAATTGGCTGAACAGTCTTTTGTACTCTATTATACTTCCACCACCCATATTAGATATTTAAAGTTAGCTCCCGTTGTATAATTGACATTCCACGTACAGGGATTAGGTTTATGAATCATAGGTCTCAATAGTTTGTTAAGTCATCAAAATTTACATATAACATACGTAAAAGTTTCTATACTAAGGAGATTTTTTATATGTATAACATTTGCTATGTTTGTATGTGCAGTGACATCTTCAAGTTAAAGAGATTCAATTGAACTCCTTTTTATATCTTTAGCTTCCTTCAGTTGCGCTAACACTACAATAAATTAAAAGTGACACTTAGTGGCTATAGATTTATTATTGCTGCAAAATATTTAGCGATGGTTAATGTCATTGCATATAGAATTGCTAACTTTTTTAGCTAGCGACATTATGTAAAGTGCTGACTACAAATACTTATATTATATTATTATCGCTACATACAATAGAGTAATAATTATATTATTGCATCTAATTAATAATTGCTGCAAAATACTTAAACTCCAGCTAGGTACGTAGAACTTAATTCCTTGGTGCTTACCATATAACAAAGTTCACATACTACCCTCCATACTTTATGGTGGATTCTTTCCTTTTTTTTTTTGGGAGACACTGTAAAGATAGGCAGTATCAAGAACCTTGAATGCCTACTATCTACAGTTTCAACTTCTTATCTGAAATTATTCTTTCCTTTTAATTTATTGGTGTCTGAATGGGGGTGAGGGGGTATAAAGGAAGCATAATGAATCTTCACAACTCACCATTTCAGTTGGTATATAAATAGCTCCAATGGGAGTTTCAAATTCATCATCACTTCAACAACTTATCAATTCATCTTTCCTCTTACATTACATTAATCATTTTTTCAACAAGTAAAATGGAGTCAGTGAGGAAAATGGTAGCTGAAAAGCCAGTGGTTATGTTCAGCAAAAGCAAATGTTGTATGTGTCACACCATAAAGACACTCATATCAAGTTTTGGTGCTAATTTAACTGTTTATGAATTGGATGAACTTCCCAATGGCCTACAAGTGGAGCGAGCACTGCTGATGTTAGGCCTAAGGCCTAGCGTGCCAGCAGTGTTCATTGGACAAGAACTAATTGGCGGTGCGAATGAGATTATGAGTCTCCATCTTGAGGGAAATCTTGTTCCTCTGCTCATGAAAGTTAAAGCTCTTTGGCTATAGTATATGTAAAAGTTCTTTTTTCTTTTCTTGTTTTGGATATTTGGTATTTGAAATTTACTGGCATGATTAATTCAGATTCACGTCGAGCATGCTGGTAAAACTACAATCCACCAAGTTGAAAGATCATATTAACACCTAGTAGTTTGTGGACTTGAGCATCATTCATGTAAGATGCTCAATGTTGATTTTCTCAAACAAGGGTTCTTTAATGTTTCTTAAGCATTGTAATAATAAATTTACTATATAATATGAAGTCATAGACTCTTTTAGACTTGTAGTCACTCTCTTTTAGTTTCTATTTTGAAAATTTACTTTTTGTTAAGCCATCTTATTGAAAAAGGAAAATCATACTAACTTAATTGATTGACTATCTGAACATTAATCTTGTTAGTAAGAGTTTTATTTTTTGAATAAAGATTGACTTAGCTAAATAAAGTTAACAAATCAAAATGTTATACTTAAATTAATGATTCATATACGATTTTCATCATCTATTATATCTACACACAAAAAAGAGTTTGTTTCTATATACTATCTAAGATGAATTTCTCCGAAATCCTTCTGTCTTGTTTAGAATTCGATCTTACGACTTAGGTAATTTTTTTTATTATTTTACTAAAAAATCCTTTATATCAAGACAATTCATGCAATTCTTTTTTTTTTTTTTTCAAATCTAATGGAGTAACAAATTTATCTTCTTGAAGCTCTACATTTGTACTCCTCCATAGGTAGATTCGAATTGTTTTTTTTAAAAAAATAAGTGGTTTGCCCCCTTGAAGCGTAGCTTGATTCTGAACTTATTAGATTCTTGAATGTCACCACGATGATAGCACTTCCAACTTTATTGGTATTTGGTTCCCTTGTTGCATTATTATTGATCACAATAAATATGTCATAAATTAGTCAGGATTTAATTGATCTTAGCTAATATTAAAATTTAAGGTTTTAGGTTTTAATTGATCGTCAATTTGAGTAATTATTCCACATCATCACTTAAATTTTATTGCATTATTTCAATTTCTTTATGCTCTCTCTGTCCATCTTTACTTGTCCCCTATACTATTTTAGGATGTCTAGCAATACTTGTCCACTTTATGAAATCAAGAAATAATTTTACGCTAAGTAATATACCCTTATCATCAATTATAGACATTTCTCTATTACATTTTTCAAGACATTATTGCATTTATTATATTTAAAAGGTGATTCACTGAAATTATCCTTATTCTTAATTTTTCTGCCAAGTCAATAGAGGACAAGTAAAAATAAACGGCGGGAGTATAACTTAACACCCACGTTACCTTACACGCAACACAAATCAGTCTTTTAGCTAGGTAAGTGTTGGTAAAGTGCATCAAAAATGAAAAAGTGTTGGTGGATGCGGCACTATTACATAACATGGAGGAAAGATACATTCATAAACTCCTAAATAAAGCAGAGGACAAAGGATATTTTGTTGGGTAATTAGAGCACTTTGAAAGTTGTCGAGAATTTAGGTATTGTAGGGGTATAAACTTTGAGGAGGTTAAAAGGTTATTTGTAAGATGAGAAGGGGAGGGTGATCGAGCTAGATGAGATCGCAGTGAAATTTTAAAAAAATATAAACAAAGTAGCTAATTAATTGTAATAATTATTATTGAGGCATCAAGTTATTAAACAATACTATAAAAATTTGAGAGGAGGAAGGGAAGATGCGGATGAGGAGGGGTGTGTTAGCTTTATATCGGGTCATTCCACTATATAAGCAATTGATATCGTAAGAAGATTAGTGAGTATTATAAGGAGAGGAAGAGAAATTTACATAATAACAAACTCCCAAGGGGAAGGGGGCTTCCATGTAGATATTTGGAGGCTAAAGATGTACATGTAGCTTACACCATTAAAGAATTGTAGGTTAGAGTCATGAACAGGATGAGAATAGTGGAAAGAGATAGGATCACTTCACAGTCATGATGGGATTGCATGGGAGATCAACTCTTAGTTTATTTTTATGTTTCTTGGTGATGAATGACTTGATGCGACATCCAAGTTGAGCTGCATGATGTCTATTACGTTAATGTATATGACATAATATTAATTAGCTAGATGCGCTACGGAGTTACAAATAAGTTAGAGGCTAGGATATATAAGACTCTAGAGTACGTCGAAAGAGTTCTAGGTTGAGCAAGATTAAGACAGATCTTGGAGTGCAAGTTTAGTGATTAACTTTCTTGAGGACTACCTCAAGTCATTTCTAAGAGACAAAATTTCAAGTATCTTGGATAAGTAATAAGAGGAAATTGTGAGATTGACAATGATGTCACACATTATTTAGAGTGGGACAAATGAAATAAATGCTCACATTGTCATATTGTGTGATAAACGTGTGTCACCAATTCTTAAAGATAAATTCTATAAAGTGGTTGTATGCTGGACTAACTTTTTATTATATAAAGCACAGTTTGTCGGTCAAGAACTCACATACTCAGATAGGATGCGTAAGCATATTAGGAGAGATTGGTTTAGGAACGAAGATATTTAGAACTAGGTAGGAGTGACTTCTATGGTTGACATTGAATAAGATGATGAAAACGAGGCTGACATAGTTCAGACATGTTATGATGAGATGCGCGGATGCTCCAGTAAAAAAGTGTGAGATACAAACCTAGATAGGAAGTTATGGCATTAGATAAGATTAGCATATTATTATTAGCTTATTCTAAGACTTTAGTGTAACCGTATTATTTATTGTTGTTTGCCTGAGCCAAGAGTATATCAGAAACAAATTCTCTATTCTCACAAAGATAAGAATAAAACTGCATACACTCCTTCTGCTTTTCGGGCCTTAATAAAGTGAGTGATACCCTCACATAGAACTTTTATGAATTCGAATACCCAAAATTAAAAACTTTGGTAACAGTACATTCAAGAAGAGGAGAATAAAGAAACTAGGAACAGATAAAAGTCAACTTCTCTATATCAGGAATACACATTTTGAGGTATTGATGCATCCTGTTTCTCTGGTGATTATTTCAATTGGAAAAAGGAAATGCTTCACGTTTAAAATGGATTCTCTATCACACTTTATGTCACCAATCAAAATTTGGGTTTTCTCAATACTAGATGTTCAATATTTTATTAGACTTCATGCATGCATTGGATCTTAATAAAAGAACCTGCTCCAAGTCACATGTATTAGCCTTGTAGTATTTAACTTATCTTTTTTTTGTTAAATGGTACATTAGAGAACTAAGTAAATTACTTTTAACACCTTTCATAAGCTACTCCCTTAATTTTGTTGGAAGGAAAAAAAATCATTTTATTGATCTTATTTTCCCAAGTTGTTAAAAGAAAATCATGTTTGTGGTATTCATTTGCCATATGATTTGCAAATTAAGTTTCCTTCCTTGTACGTATTAACCTTATAAAAGTATCTAACTTATAGCCATTATTAGCGATGTAGTCGGAGCTATTTGTTTTCCACCCTCTAAGTTTTGTAAGCATTCAAACCTCGTTGAAGATGGTATGGAGTTTAGAAAGAGAATTTGTGCTTAGAGACTTTTAACCAAATGTGTTCTATTTATAACTGTTCTACCATTAAGACATAGTAGTGGAAGTTAGTAGTTATCATTAGTGAGAAGTTAGTGAGAGTAGTGGAGTAGTTGAAGAGTAATGGATGTAATTGTAACTAGTCTTTGTTTGCCAAATAATTTGCACATTGATTTGCCTATCTTTGAGATGTGTATAGTCATGACTCTGTTCACTTTTAATAAGTATCTATTGAGATGATATTGTATATTTGTATTCAAATTTCTCACCCCTATGTTCACACAAATTGTATTTAATGAAAGATCATACATTCTTGCCACAGTCAAATTATTACCAAGACCATGAAAGTTGTGAAGTCGAAACAAACAAAACACACAAAAAAATTGAAGTTGTCAATCCCTTCATTGTGTGAAAACATTGTTAAGGGATTTTGTCTGATTAGAGAGATATTGGTATGTAGATATATAACTTAACCCACCTATTCATGACAATCCAAACTTTAAGTTATTGCTAATAATTTGGTATTGTTTTTATCAAGAAATTGGTAAATATCTCCTAAACCGGGTATTTCTCTCTCCACCTTAAATGTGCACATAGTACAATAATGACAAACAATAATAACATACTTAGTATAATCTCACCAAATGTAGTTTGAAAAAAATAGAAGATACGCAATTATTAGAACAAAAAAAATCACAATATCTCCTTAATTCGTGCTTCACATCCTCCAATTATCACATGAAATGGAACTCTCCGGGGGATTCATTTACTCAAAGGTCCAATTCAACTTTGAAATTTCTGACATTTTCGTCTTTCTTTCTTTCTTTCTTCCTCCTCCTTCTTTTTCTAGATCGAAATGGAATTAACACACTATTTCACTAGAAAATCTTCCAAAATTTGACCACCCTTTTTTTTAAAAAAAAAGAATAAGGTCTGATATCCATATTGTATATTAGTGTATCTCCGTCATGTATATTTGTATATCAAAAAAGTGTGTGTGATATACAACGATGCACATGGTCATACTAACAAAGAATGTGACAAAGTGGAACTTTCATATAATTCAATTCAGTTGAGTCCAAATACTTTCGTATTAATCCAACCATTTTAATTTGTTCAATTTCAATTCAATTCATGTTGGTCATCTCTAGATCCAACAATGAATTGGCGAGCTTGTTAAAACAAATACTTCGACGTTGAAGTTTTATATACATATATATTAAAAAAAAGATGAATATTGTAAAAATATATAGTACTTCAAAACTCATGAATTTTTTTAACTTAGAATCCACACCCACACCATCTAAATTACTTGGATTCTACATATATAAACAAGTAAGGACTAATAGACTATGAATCAATGATCAAAGAATTAAAAATAGGGAAGAAAATTATTAAAATAGGTCGCATATGTAGTGAACACAAATTATTAAGAAACATATACCTTTGATCTATATAAAATTGAAATTAAATTGGGGATTGGGATTGAGAAAAATAAAAGAAAAATGGGAAACAAGTTCCACATCATCCCATTATCATATTTAGTATCATTGTTACTCTCTTATTATTGCTCCTTTGTGTGATCATCATCTTCTCCCTAACACATAACAAAGTAAGAAAAGATTATTTCGACGAGTACTTTATAGAAAATAATTACTGAATTTATTGGTATTTTTTATTTATTACCATTTATAATAATACATAACAATATTATGATAAATCTACGCTTGTATTAAAAATGAATTATGTTTGCAATATAAATATATTAGAAGTGTTTAAAAATATATTGTGCTTGTTGTTGGTAAGAAATTGATACAATGTATATTAATGTGTGATAAACGTATTATCCATCAATAAAACTTATTTTATATACGTTTTATAAATAGTTCTCTATAATATTTATTAGAACCATATTATAAATATATTATAAGTGTTTAACGAAAAAAAAATTATTATTGCTATAGATTGTAAATATATTTCATTTTTTTAATATACTTTATGTAAGTTTCCATAAAAGTGAACACAATTTTGAGAGATGTCCAAAAAGAGTAAGTAACCACTCTATTCCATATTGGGCTTTGACTGGATCAGGTTTCAAGCTCTTGACATGGGCCTCGAATTTTATTCACGGGTTGAAGGCTGATTTATTTGGAAGGATAAATTTACAAAATTGGCCTTGAGATGAGTGCTTTTGAACTTTTCACCTCGGTTGCACCATGTTCAAAAGTTTCAAAATTAATAGCTCTAATCTTTTTATCATAAAGATTGTGTACGAAGCAAGCAGAGGTCAAAAGTTCAAACCATCAATTTTCAAGGTTAAAGGGTGTAATTTCCTGCTCCCAAAATTTCTCTTCTTGTTCAGTTACGTGGGACAAAAATTAACGATCAACTCATTTGAATACAGAAAAAAGATAAATGCATCTTATATTACATATAATATTGCTGGTTTAATAATCTTATGAAGAATTTTCCTCTAAAGAATCTCTTTCCATGGATAAAAGGGAAGGAAAGATGCATATGTATCATCCTACTAGGCCAGATATATTCTTCATGTTTTCTTTCTTTTTAGCCTACTTACTCTGATTCCCATCCTTCCTTCACACCTAAGATAACTAATAATGTTTGCTCGATAAAAAATAACTTTTACTCGATGTTTATACTAAATTAATGAATACATGACTATATCTTCACATATATACACTGAATATTACTAGACGATATGTTTAATTATTATTGTAAAGAAATGAATCTTGTGTCTAACTCAACCTCAAAAACTAGTTCATGATTGAAATGCTTGATTGATCAACCTATATTAAAGGGACCATCTATCGATCTCTTTTTCGTTTGATGTGATACTCTTCAATAATTACACATTCTCGCTTAATTAATCTATTACATTACCATGATAAATTTACGTGTGTTGGTGTATGCATTACGTGTTGATAAGTTTTTACCATGTTAGCTATGCACAATTATACACAATAACATAATATCTAGTGTAATGACACAAATAAAGTCTGGAGAGAATGATGTATAAGCAACCTTAACCCTCCTTCTATGGAGCTAGAAATCCTAAAAAAATTAAGGATTTTAAAAAGGAATGATTTGAATTTTTGACCTACAAGAATTTATTAATATAATCATACGATATGATTTTTCGACGAAGGATGGACCTCGTAGGCCACATGCGTTAATAAATTTGTCAATTATCATACAATATGATTTTGTTCAAACAATATATTTATATTAATAAATTCATTCAATATATATAAAGATCAAAATTAGAACCTAGTCATTAGGTATTACTTAAAATCCTTATTTCTAAAATTGAGAAATGCTTGTAAAGTTGAAATACTTTATCTGTTCACTTTTACTTGTCTCTATTTCATTTATTGAGGTCAAATTATATGAACTTTGATCAATATTTTAAGATATATTTTTTCATTATATTAAAATGAGAAGGATTGCAACTTATAACATTTTTCTTATAGTTTTTAACCATCTAAATTTTAGATTCCAAATATTAAATTTAGCTACTTCAATTTAGTTTTGAAGTTTAGTCAAGTTAACCTCAAAAAATAAAATAATGACAAGTAAAAGTGAACAGAGGAAGTACTAATTTCGCATTAATTATTTCTAGTGACCCTATTCATTGAATATGTAACCTTTCCCCTATTCATGCATTATGAGAGAGATAAATTTTTAGATAGATCAATGTGTTATGTGTGACATTGTGACACAAACAACTTGCTTGGTTCCAAAGGTGGATATGGAACATTTATGATAACAACTTGGATAAGCTCTCATCTTTTACACATCAGCTCCTTCTATATAAGATCCTTCAAACAAGTCATATATATATATATCCCTTAACTTTGGAATAGCATGAAAAATCTCAACTTGGAAGACGTAAGGAATCTACATTTTCAATTATTAGCTACTTTGATTCCACAGGATCTCATCACTATCCAACATGTAAAATTTATGTGAGGATTTTGAAAAAGAGTAAACATTTGAAATATAATAAGGTAAAAAATAGTTATAGTTTGCTAAAATTACGATTTATAGATACATATTATAGGAGAGAAGCAAGCGAGATCGAGAGAGGGAGGAGAGAGGCGAGTGAGAGAGGACAGAGAGTGGAGAGAGACGAATTGTATATATATATCTGTCAAATAATTGTATATGTGTAACTGATATACATATGTATTTGTATATCTGGCAAGTGAAATTGGGAGAGGGAGGAGAGAGGTGAGCGAGATCGAGAGAGGAAGGAGAGAGGCAAGCGAGACGGTAGAGAGGCGAATCGGGTATGTATATTTGTCTAACTGAATATGTATATCTGTCAAATAATTGTATATATGCAACTGGTATACATATGTATTTGTTTATCTGACAAGAGATTGCCGAAAAAGAGGAGAGAGGCGAGAGAGAGGGGAAGAGAGGAGGGAGAAAATAGTAATAAAATCCTAACTATAGCTATAAATTGTAATTTTTTAAACTATAGTGGAATAATATAAATACATATCATATATTTGTCCAGTTACGTAATTCACGCATATTTATATTTAGAGAAATATTACAACTTTTTTTCATCTTGCATCTAGTGACTGAGCTTGTTAAGTTGTTATCTAAGACTGCTTCAAAATCTTCACAACTAAGTTTCATATATCCTCCTACCCTACACATTGCATGCATTAAATAATTATGGAACATATTTTATTCCATATTCTAATACATCTATTGATACCGTAGCTTTAATGTCTTTAGAATCTAAACATCGTTATTCTTGAAATATTAAATTAATAATATTCCTTTTAGGGTCGTCTAGTACGTGGGATAAAAATGATAATTATATTATTCCATGTTTGGTTTGATGTATTAACTATTTTTCTTGAATTATTTTATTCCATTAGACATGATGGAGTTACGATCACATATAAAAAATAAAATAAAATAATTTCATGATATATTCTTATTTATCTCATCCCTCGTACCAAATGTCCCCACTAGACATAATTTACCACCGAAAGTCTTCCAATTAATTATAAGAATTAACTAATCTAGTAAATAAAGGAATAAAATCTTCTAAACAATATTATAGTTTGTACGGACATTGAAGGGGTCAGTTATTATGGTTGATGGTCGGTAAGCACAAGTGGGCAAAATCAAGAACATAATCAAATTTCTAACACTTTATTTTTTTAAAAAAAATACTTTTTTCTTTGTTAATGAAGTTCTCTATACTTATTTGATTCCCCTAATTTTACGAATAAAATAACTCTAAGGAAATTCCTCTTTTCATTTTTAGCTAACTTTAGTATTTTTTAGATTACTTTTTTTTCGCCTTTTTTTTTAGATAACTAAACAATGTCATCCAAATAACTATCAAGAATCCCTATAAATAGCCTAAGATATGAAAACCTCAATCATCAACATACTAGCTATCAATACTCTCTTCTGTTCCACACGAGATTTTTTCTGTTCTTGCAGAGCTCATCTTAATCAAAGAAATTATATAAATTTGAAATATGGATAAGATTAGAGAGTTGGCATCACAGAAGGCAGCAGTAATATTCACCAAGAGTTCATGTTGCATGTGTCATAGTATGAAAGCATTATTCTATGAACTAGGAGCAAGTCCAGCAATTCATGAACTAGATCAAGATTCAAGAGGCAATGAAATGGCAGTGGCATTGAGAACCCTAGGTTGTAATCCATGTGTTCCTGCTATTTTCATTGGTGGACACTTTGTTGGTTCAATTAAAGATGTTATTTCCCTTCATGTTGATGGATCTCTTAAACAAATGCTTATCAATGCCAGAGCTATATGGTTGTAGCTAAACCTAGTTTCCTTTCTTCTCTTATTTCCTTTTATAGACTGTAAACAAAAAAGCCATGGTTTTATAAAAGTGGCTGATAATGAAAATTATAATTTTCTCTTTATTCATCTTCATCGTCGGAAACAACCTCTTTATCTCTATGAGCTAGTGATAAAGTCTGGGTACATTTTACCCTCCCAAATCCTACTTGTGGGATTTCACTAAGTAAGTTATTATTGTTGTTTATCTTCATTGTCGGATACCAGGGGCGACTCAATATAATAAGTGGCATAAAACTTGTTGATATCCAATTTTGTCCCTTCACAATATGAATTAATCATCAAGCTTCTTCAGTTTCAAATAGTTTGAGTTAATTAGTTTTTATAAAATTCAGAATATTTTCAAGTTATTTTTAGACGATTTGTCATTTTTATAATTTTCTAGAAGTGCATATATATTTATACATGTTCAAAATTATATATCTAATTAGTATCTTTTATTCGAAAATCGTCTCAAAAAGATTTTGTCTTTAACTGGATATTTTATGATTGGACATTTTACACAAATTCAATACTTTTTAGAATTAACTTTAACTAATACCAACTCTTTCCAAAATTACCAAAAATCTCTTCTTTTTGGGATTTGTTGATACAAAAAATGAAACCAATGATAGATGTCAAAAAGTAGGAGCATTAATTGTTAGTTGCGCTAAAAAAGAGAAGTATGGATTTGTAATTTTGTATCAATAAGTGTTACAGCTTTGAATAAGGGATTTTTGTAATTTTTTAAAAGATTAGGGATTTTTTTATAATTATGTAAATATATGTTGTGTATTTGTGTAATTTTTATTTTATTAAATAGTATAATTTAATTAATAGGTTATATTTTGAGCTAATTAGTTTATAATTAAGTTAATTATTTTATTTTGTTAAAGTTAAGAAGCTTTTAATTAGTGTTAATTCATCTTATTTAAATTTTAGCCGATTTCACTAATTTAATCAATTGGCCAAATTTGTAATCAATTGGCCATTTCATAAATTCTGATTTCCCCACTCTTTAAATCCACTTTCAAACCAAGTTGAGTTCAATTTTGGATCAGTGTTCAACCCAATTTCGTTAAAATCTGGCCCACACCATCATTCACCCAGTAATTTTCTAGGTCACTATGCGCCCCTCTTCTTTCTACTCTCTCTCCCCCTCACGCTCTAATTTTCTCTTCACGCATCTTCTCTTTCAAATCCCCAACGTGACAGACCAAAACGATGTCGCATCTCCTCTCACTGTTTATACAATGATACTCTTTGAAGAACTAATCAATTCCAGGAGGTTAATCTCGAGAAAGAAGTTAAAATCAAGGTATAATCGAGAATGATAGCTAAAATTAAGAATTGTATTGTGATTTTTTGAATAACTGCGAATCCTTATACATGAGTATTTATGGCTAATGATCGATTGGTAATCACCTAACTAGAATTTTTCTATAGTGGCTCTATTACAACTACATATAACTAACTTTTGAATCCTAACTATTTTGCCTCTTCTTATCCTGCAACACTTTTATCATATAAGGACATTAACTGCTAACTTTTCGACCGAGCTCTATTCTAGTGGTGAAATGCTCCTCCAGGAAAGGTATACCCCTTCACATTTATCAAACCTTCTTTGTTGTTCTGGTTTTAGCTTTACCGTTTTAGCCCATTTTTGATAAGTTTCAGCAAGGACTAATGTTCTTCACTAATTCAAATCTTGCTTTGTGCTCTTAGTGTGGTTAAGTTTCCATTGAATAACAATATATGACTCTCTTCTGCTTGATATGAATTATTAAGAGTGTATCTTGAATTGATTTCGTGATTCTAGTGTAGCTTAATCTTATTTTTTAAAGGCCTAGTAGTTACTGATTTTTATCATTATGATCCCATCCCAGTTTGCACAAATTGAAGAAGACGATCGGAGAAGCTCAGACGGAGAGAGAATAAACGGACCGCGGAATGCCTGATATTTTGGTATATTTTTGGAGAGAGAAATCCCAGTTTGGATTTCTGATGATTCAATTGACTTCAGGAGGTGATCCTAGACCTAGAAAGAGCTTTGGTATATTTTTGGGGAGTTTCGAGAGCATTTTGGTCTTTTGAGTCTTAAGTTGGTTTAATTACAACTAAATGGATCTTGAGTCAAAGAGACCTCAAATTCATATTTTAATTGTTCCTTTGAGTCTCGAATGTCATATCCATGCTAGTAGCATATTTGGTTTGTGTTTGGGAAGTGCCAAATGAGTTTTGGGTGGATTTTTAGGCCTCTTGGATGCTTTGGCACTATTTTGGTAATTATGACAACAAAAAGTTGTTGGGTTTAAGTAATAAGTGTGAATTGGAAAACAAGATTGAAAGGAAATGAAAATTGAAAGAGTAAGGACAATGTGGGGGGAACTAAGTAAAGGGAAATGAAGAGTCATTTCTCATTCATTGGTAAAATAGAGAAAAAGTGTTGTCCTTATATTAAGAAACACTTCTTCTAACTCTTAAAGAGTCAAGTAAAGGGGACCCCCTCGCGCCGTCGTCGTCGTCGCTCGCTCGGCTCGACTTCGGTTAATTAACTATTTAATTCGTGAAATATTTATTAATTAAATTAATTTAGGCTATTTTGGCACTTTTCTGTGGTGTTCGCCCACGGATTCTAGCGCTGCATGGGGGTCCGATGCAAATTTCTCAAAAAATCACACGAGTTGGCCCGCAACGAGCCCGGCAAGAGGCCCAAGGGGCTCGGAGGCCTGGTAGGATTTTATGGGCCAAGGAACGGGAAACATGCGATTTCGGCACTTTTCTATGGGTGTTAGCCCACGGATTCTGGCGCTGCAAGAGGGTCCGACGCAAGTTTCTCGAAAAATCATATGAGTAGATCCGCAACGAGCCCAACAAGAGGCGCAGAGGGCCCGACGGCGGCGAGGGAGGCTTGGTAGGATTTTATGGGTCAAGGAACAGGAAATAGGCGATTTTGACACTTTTCTATGGTTGTTAGCCCATGGATTCTAGCGCTGCATGGGGGTCGAGCACAAGTTTCCTGAAAAACTTATACGAGTCGATCCGCAACAAGCCCGGCAAGAGGTCCAGGGGTCCCGGCGGCAGCGGGGGGAGGCTTGATAGTATTTTATGGGCCAAGGAACAGGAAACAGGCGATTTCAGCACTTTTCTATGGGTGTTAGACCACAAATTCTGGCGCTGCATGAGGGTCTGGCGTGAGTTTCCCAAAAAATCATACGAGTGGGTCAGCAACGAGCCTGGTAAGAGGCGCAGGGGACCCGACAACGGCAAGGGAGGCTTGGTAGGATTTTATGGGCCAAGGAACCGGAAACAGGCAATTTCGACACTTCTCTGTGGGTGTTAGGCTACGGATTTTGGCGCTGCATGGGAGTTCAGCGCATGTTTCTCAAACAATCATAAGAGTGGGTCCGCAACAAGCTCGACAAGAGGCGCAGGGGGCCCGATGGTAGCGGAGGAGGCTTGGTAGGATTTTAGGGGCCAAGAAACAGGAAACAAGCGATTTCAATATTTTTCTGTGGGTGTTAGCCCATGTATTGTGGCGCTGCATGGGGGTCCAACCCAAGTTTCTCAAAAAATCATACGAATCGGTCTGCAACAAGCCCAACAAGAGGCCTAGGGGGACCGACGACAGCGGGGGAGGCCTGGTAGGATTTTATGGGCCAAGGAACAGGAAATAGGCAATTTCGACATTTTTTAGTGCGTGTTAGCCCACGAATTCTGGTGCTGCATGGGGGCCCGGTGCAATTTTCCCAAAAAATCATACGAGTGCGTCCTAAAATGGCCACGTAAGAAGCACAATGGGCCCGGCGATGGCAGGGGAGGCCTGGTAGGATTTTATGGGCCAAGGAACAGGAAACAGGCGATTTCAGCACTTTTCTATGGGTGTTAGCGCATGGATTCTGGCGCTGCATGGGGGATCGGTGAGATTTTCTCGAAAAATCATGTGAGTGGGTTCACAACTGGCCCGGAAAGAGGCCCGGGGGCCCGGCGGCAAGGGGAGGCCTGGTAGGATTTTATGGGCCAAGGAACAAGAAACAGGCGATTTTGGTACTTTTCTATGGGTGCTAGACCACGGATTTTGGCTCTGCATGGGGTCCGGCGCAATTTTCCCAAAAAATCATACGAGTGGGTCCGCAATTGGCCTGCCAAGAGGCCCAAGTGGCTCGGTGGGGGGGGGGGGGGTAGGCCTGATAGGATTTTATGGGCCAAGGAACAGGAAACATGCGATTTTCGGCACTTTTCTGTAGGTGTTAGCCCACAGATTTTTGCACTACATGGGGTCCGACACAATTTTCCCAAAAATCATAGGATTGGGTCTACAATTGGCCCGACAAGAGGTCTTGGGGCTCGGTGGCGGCGGGGGAGGCCTGGTAGGATTTTATAGGCCAAGGAACAGGAAATAGGCGATTTCAACATTTTTCTGTGGGTGTTAAGCCCACGGATTTTTGCGCTGCATGGGGGTCCGGCGCAATTTTCTCAAAAATAAATATGTGTGGGTCGGCAACTGGCCCGACAAGAGGCCCAGGGGGCCCGACGGCGACGGGGGAGGCCTGGTAGTATTTTATGGGCCAAGGAATAGGAAATCGGTGATTTCAACACTTTTTTGTGGGTGTAAGCCCACGAATTATAACGCTGCATGGGGGTGCGACGCAATTTCTTTGAAAAATCATACGAGTGGGTCCGCAAATCGCTCGGCAAGAGGTCCAAGGGGCCCAACAGTGGCGGGGGAGGCCTGATAGGATTTTATGGGCCAAGGAACAGGAAATAGATGAGTTCAACACTTTTTTCTATGGGTGTTAGCCCACGGAGTTTTGCGCGGCATGGGGGTCCGGCGCAATTTTTCCAAGAAGTCATACGAGTGGGTCCGCAATTGGCCTGACAAGAGGCCTAAGGCACCCGGCTGCTGCAGGGGAGGCCTGGTAGGATTTTATGGGCCAAGGAATGGGAAACATGCGATTTTGGTACTTTTCTGTGTGTTAATACCCACAGATTTTGGCATTGCATAGGGGTCCGGCGTAATTTTCCTGAAAATCATACGAGTGGGTCCGCAACTAGCCCGGCAAGAGGCCTAAGGGGCCCGACGGCGGTGGGGTTAGCATGGTACGAGTTTATGGGCCAATGAACAGGAAACAAGCCATTTCGGCACATTTCTGTGGGATTAGCCCACATATTTTTGCACTGCATGGCGTCCGACGCAATTTTCCCAAAAATCATACGAGTGGGTCTGCAACTGGTCTGGCAAGATGTCCAGGGGGCTCGGCGGAAGCGGGGGAGGCGTCGTAGGATTTTATGGGCCAAGGAACAGGAAATAGGCGATTTCAGCACTTTTCTGTGGGACTTAGCCCACAAATTTTTGCGCTGCATGGGGGTCCAGTGTAATTTTCCATAAAAATCATACGGGTGGGTCGGCAACTAGCTCGGCAAGAGGCCCAGGGGGCCCCATAGGCGACGGGGGAGGCCTGGTAGTATTTTATAGGCCAAGGAACAGAAACATGTGATTTCAGCACTTTTCTGTGGGTGTTAGCCCACGAATTTTGGCGCCACATGGGGTCCGGTGAAATTTTACCAAAACTTCATACGAGTGGGTTCGCAACTGGCCTAGCAAGAGGCCTAATGCGCCTGGCAGTGGGGGGGAGGCCTGGTAGGATTTTATGGGCCAAGGAACAGGAAACAGGCGATTTCGGCACTTTTCTGTGGGTATTAGCCCATGGATTTTGGAACTGCATAGGGGTCCGATGTAATTTTCCCGAAAAGTCATACAAGTGGGTCCGCAACTTGCCCAGCAAAAGGCCCAAGGGGCCCAATGGCGGCGGGGGAAGCCTGGTAGGATTTCATGGGCCAAGGAACAGGACACAAGCGAGTTCGACACTTTTCTGTGGGTTTAGCCCACGGATTTTGGCGCTGCATGGGGATCTGGTGTAGTTTTCTTGGAAAATCATACGAGTGGGTCCGTAACTAGCCCAGCAAGAGGCCCGGGGGCCTGGCGGCGGCGGGGGAGGCCCGGTAGGATTTTATGGGCCAAGGAACAGGGAATAGGCAATTTTGAGACTATTCTGTGGTTGTTAGCCCATAGATTTTAGCGCTACATGGCGGTGCGACACTATTTTTTGAAAAAATCATATTAGTGGGTCTGCAACTTGCCCGACAAGAGGTCCAGGGCGCCTGGTGATAGCAAGGGAGTCCTGGTAGAATTTTATGGGCCAAGGAACAGGAAACAGGTGATTTCAGCATTTTTTTGCGGGTAAACGCCCACGGATTTTGGCGCTGCATGGGGGTCCGGTGATATTTTCCCGAAAAATCTTATGAGTGGGTCTGCAACTGGCCCGAAAAAAGGTCCAGAGGGCTCGGCGGTGGCGGGGTATGCCTGGTAGGATTTTATAGGCCAAGGAACAGGAAACAGGCGATTTCGACACTTTACTATAGGTGTTAGCACACGGATTTTGGTGCTGCATGGGGGTCCGGCGTAATTTTCCCAAAATATCATATGAGTGGGTCCGCAACTGGCCCATCAAGTGGCGCAGGGGGCCCGGCGGCACCGGGGGAGGCCTCGAAGGATATTATTGGCCAAGGAACAGGAAACAAGCAATTTCGGCACTTTTCTGTGGGTGTTAGCCCATAGATTTTGGCGCTGCATGGGGGTCCGATGCAATTTTCCCAAAAAATCATACGAGTGGTCTCCAACTGGCCCAGCAAGAGGCCGAGGGGGGCCGACGGTGACGGGGGAGGCCTAGTAGGATTTATGGGCCACGGAAAAAGAAACATGCGATTTTGGCACTTTTCTGTGGGTGTTAGCCCACGAATTTTGGCGTTGAATCGACGTGCGGCCTAATTTTTTGGAAAAATAATATGAATGGTTCCGCAACTGGCCCGGCAAGAGGACCAGGCGGCCCCGCGGCGGCGGGGGAGGCCTTCTAGGATTTTATGGGCCAAGAAACCGGAAACAGACGAGTTCGACACTTTTCTGTGGGTGTTAGCCCACGGATTTTTGCGCTGCATGGGGTCCAACGCAATTATCCAAAAAAGTCATACATGTGGGTCCTCAACCAGCCTGGAAAGAGGCCCAGGGTGCCCGACGGCGGTGGGGGAGGCCTGGTAGGATTGTAAGGGCCAAGGAACAGGAAACAAGCGATTTCAGCACTTTCCTATGGGTGTTAGCCCACAGATTTTGTCGCTGCATGGGAGTCCAACGCAAATTTCGTGGAAAATCATACGAGTGGATCCGCAACTGGCCCGACAAGATGCCCAGGTGTCCCGACGGAGGCGGGGGAAGCCTGGTAGGATTTTATTGGCCAAGGAACAGGTAAAAGGCGATTTTGGCACTTTTTTGTGGGTGTTAGCCCATAGATTTTTGCGCTGCATGGGGACCGATGCAATTTTCCCAGAAAAGCATATAAGGGGGTCTGGAACTGGCCTGGCAAGAGGCCTAGGGGGCCCGGCGGCGGTAGGGGAGGCTTGGTAGGATTTTATGTGCCAAGGAACAGGAAACAGGCGATTTTTGGCACTTTTCTGTGGGTGTTAGCTCACGGATTTTTGCGCTGTATGGGGGTCCGGTGAAATTTTTCTAAAAATTCATATGGGTGGGTTCGCAACTGGCCCGCAATAGGCTCAGGGGGCACGATAGCGGTGTGGGAGGCTTGGTAGGAATTTGTGGGCCAAGAAACGGAAACACGCGATTTCAACACTTTTATGTGGGTGTTAGCTCGTAGATGTTGGTTTGCATGGGGGTCCGGTGCAATTATCCTTAAAAATCATACGAGTGGGTCCACAACTGGCCCGACAAGAGGCCCAGGGGGCCCAGTGGCGTGGGGGAGGCCTGATAGGATTTTATGGGCCAAAAAAAAGGTTTGGCACTTTTCTGTGGGTGTTAGCCCATGGATATTTGCGTAGTATGGGGCTCCGACGCAATTTTCCCAAAAGGTCATACGAGTAGTTCCATAACTGGCCCAACAAGATGCCCAGGGCATTCAGTGGTGGCGGGGGAGGCCTGATAGGATTTTATGGGCCAAGGAACAGGAAATAGATGATTTCGACACTTTTCTATGGGTAGTAGCCCACAGACTGTGGCGCCGCATGGGGTCCGGTGCAATTTTTCTCAAATATCATACGAGTGGGTCCACGACTGGCCCGACAAGAGGCCCAAAGGGCTCGATGGTGGTGAGGGAAGCCTGGTCGTATTTTATGCGCCAAGGAAGTGGAAACAGGCGATTTCGGCTCATTTATGTGGGTGTTAGCCCACGGATTTTGGCGCTGCATGGGGTTTCGGCGCAAGTTTTGTGAAAAATCATACGAGGGGGTCCGCAAGAGGGGAGGCAAGAGGGACATGGAACCCGGCGGGGTTGGATGAGGCCTAGTTGGATTTTATGGGCAAAGAAAGTGGAAATAGGCGATTTCGGCTCATTTTTGTGGGTGTTAGCCCACGGATCCTGGCACTGCATAGGGTTCTGACGCAAGTTTTGTGAAAAATCATACGAGGGGGTCTACAAGAGGCACAAAAAGAGGGCTATGGCGCCCGGCGGGGTTGGATGAGGCCTGGTTGGATTTTATAGGCCAAGGAAGTGGAAACAGGCAATTTCGGCTAATTTCTGTGGTGTTATCCCATGGATTGTGGGGATGCATGGGGTTCCGACGCAATTTTCTTGAAAAAGAATATGCGGGGGTCCGCAAGAGGTGCGGCAAGAGGTCCATGGTGCCTGGCGGGGTTGGATGAGGCCTTGTTGGATTTTATGGGCCAAGGAAGTGGAAACAGACGATTTCAGCTCATTTTTTTGGGTGTTAACCCACGGATTCAAGCGCTGCATGGGGTTCCGGCGCAAGTTTCGTGAAAAATCATACGTGGGGGCCCGCAAGAGGCGCAGAATGAGGGGCCTGGTGCCCAGCGGGGTTGGATGAGGCCTGGTTGGGTTTTATAGGCCAAGGAAGTTGAAACGGGCGATTTCGGCTCATTTCTGTGGGTGTTAACCCACGAATTGTGGGGCTGCATGGGGTTCCGGCGCAAGTTTCTTGAAAATTTATACGAGGGGGTCCGTAAGAGGCGCGACAAGAGGGCCATGGTGCTCGACGGGGTTGGATGAGGCCTGGTTAGATTTTATGGGCCAAGGAAGTGAAAACAAGCAATTTCGGCTCATTTCTGTGGGTGTTAGCCCACAGATCCTGGCGCTGCATGAGGTTCTGGCGCAAGTTTCATGAGAAATCATACGAGGGGGTCCAAAAGATGCGCGGCAAGAGGGCCATGGCACCCGGCGGTGTTGGATGAGGCATGGTTTGATTTTATTGGCCAAGGAAGTGGAAACAGGCGATTTTGGCTCATTTCTGTGGGTGTTAGCCCACGGATTGTGTGGCTGCATGGGGTTCCGGCACAAGTTTCCCAAAAAATCATATGAGGGGGTCCGCAAGAGGCGCGACAAGAGGGCCATGGAACCCGACGGGGTTGGATGAGGCCTGGTTGGATTTTATTGGCCAAGGAAGTGGAAATAGGCGATTTCGACTCATTTTTGTGGGTGTTATCCCACGGATCCTGGCGCTGCATGGGGTTTCGGCACAAGTTTCATGAAAAATCATACGAGGGGGTCCGAAAGAGGCGCGACAAGAGGGTCATGGCGCCCGACGGGGTTGGATGTGGCCTGGTTGGATTTTATGGGCCAAGGAAGTGGAAACATGCGATTTTGGCTCATTTTTGTGAGTGATAGCCCACGGATTCTGGTGCTGCATTGGGTTTCGGCGCAATTTTCGTGAAAAATCATACGAAGGGGCCTTCAAAAGGCGCGGTAAGAGGTCCATGGCGGCCGGCAGGGTTGGATGAGGCCTTGTTGGATTTTCTGGGCCAAGGAAGTGGAAGCAGGCGATTTCGGCTCATTTCTGTGAGTGTTAGCCCACAGATTGTGGGGCTGCATGGGGTTCCGGCGCAAGTTTCTTGAAAAATCATACGGGGGGTCTACAAGAGGTCCGACAATAGGGCCATGGTGCCCGGCGGGGTTGGATGAGGCCTGGTTGGATTTTATGGGCCAAGGAAGTGGAAACAGGCAATTTCGGCTCATTTTTGTGGGTGTTAGCCCACGGATTGTGGGGCTGCATGGGGTTCCGGCCCAAGTTTCCCAAAAAATCATACGAGGGGGTCCGCAAGAGGCGCGACAAAAGGGCCATGGTGCCCGGCGGGGTTGGATGACGCCTGGTTGGATTTTATGGGCCAAGGAAGTGGAAATAGGTGATTTCAGCTCATTTCTGTGGGTGTTAGCGCATGGATCCTGGCGCTGCATGGGGTTCCGGCGCAAGTTTCGTGAAAAATCATACGAGAAGGTCCGCAAGAGGCGTGGCAAGAGGTCCAAGGCACAGGGCTGGGTTGGATGAGGCCTGGTTGGATTTTATGGGCCAAGGAAGTGGAATCAGGCGATTTTGGCTCATTTCTGTCGGTATTAGCCCACGGATTGTGGGGTTGCATGGGGTTCCGGCGCAAGTTTCTCAAAAAATCATACAAGGGGGTCCGCAAGATGCGCGACAAGAGGTCCATGGCGCCCGGCGGGGTTGGATGAGACCTGGTTGGATTTTATGGTCAAAGAAAGTGGAAATAGGCAATTTCGTCTCATTTTTGTGGGTTAATAGCCCACGGATCCTGGTACTGCGTAGGGTTCCAGCGCAAGTTTCGTGAAAAATCATACGAGGGGATCCGCAAGAGGCACGGAAAGAGGGCCATGGTGCCCGATGGGGTTGGTTGAGGCCTGGTTGGATTTTATAGGCCAAGGAAGTGGAAACAGGCAATTTCGGCTCATTTTTGTGGGTGTTATCCCATGGATTGTGGGGCTGCATGGGGTTCCGGCGCAATTTTCTTGAAAACGAATACGAGGGGGTCCCCAAGAGGCGCGCCAAGAGGGCCATGGTGCCCAGCGGGGTTGGATGACGCTTGGTTGGATATTATGGGCCAAGGAAGTGGAAACAGGCGATTTCGACTCATTTTTGTGGGTGATAGCCCACGGATTCTAGCGTTGCATTGGGTTTTGGCACAATTTTAGTGAAAACGCATACGAGGGGGTCCGCAAAATGGCGCGGCAAGAGGACCATGGCGGCCGGCAGGGTTGGATGAGGCCTGGTTGGATTATATGGGCCAAGGAAGTGGAAACAGGCGATTTCGGCTTATTTCTGTGGGTGTTAGCCCACGGATTGTGGGGCTGCATGGGGTTCCGGCGCAAGTTTCTTGAAAAATCATACGAGGGGGTCCGCAAGAGGCGCGACAAGAGGTCCATGGTGCCCGGCGGGGTTGGATGATGCCTGGTTGAATTTTATGGCCCAAGGAAGTGGAAAAATGCGATTTCAACTCATTTTTGTGGGTGTTAGCCCATGGATCCTGGTGCTGCATGGGGTTCCGACGCAAGTTTTGTGAAACATCATACACGGGGGTCTGGAAGAGGCGCGACAAGAGGGCTATGGCGTCCGGCGGGGTTGGATGAGGCCTGGTTGTATTTTATGGGCCAAGGAAGTGGAAATAGGAGATTTCGGCTCATTTCAGTGGGTGTTAGCCCACGGATTGTGGGGATGCATGGGGTTCCGGCGCAAGTTTCTTGAAAAATCATACGAGGGGATCCGTAAGAGACGCGGCAAGAGGGCCATAGTGCTTAGGCGGGGTGGGATGACGCCTGGTTGAATTTTATGGGCCAAGGAAGTGGAAACAGGCGATTTCGGCTCATTTTTGTGGGTGTTAGCCCACGGATTCGTGCGCTGCATGGGGTTCCGGCGCAAGTTTCGTAAAAAAACATACGAGGGGGTCTGCAAGAGGTGCGGCAAGAGGGCAATGGTGCCCGACGGGGTTGGATGAGGCCTGGTGGGATTTTATGGGCCATGAAAGTTGAAACAGGCGATTTCGGCTCATTTCTGTGGGTGTTAGCCCATGCATGGGGTTCCGACGCAAGTTTCTTGAAAAATCATACGAGGGGTTCCGCAAGCGGAGCGGCAAGAGGGCCATGGTGCCTGGCGGGGTTGGATGACGCCTTGTTTGATTTTATAGGGTAAGGAAGTGGAAACATGCGATTTCTGCTCATTGTTTTGGGTGTTAGCCCACGGATCCTGGCACTGCATGGGGTTTTCGACGCAAGTTTCGTGAAAAATCTTACGGGGGAGTCTGCAAGAGGCGCGGCAAGAGGGCAATGGCGCCCGGCGAGGTTCAATGAGTATTGGTTTGATATTATGTGCCAAGAAAGTGGAAACAGATGATTTCGGCTCGTTTCTGTGGGTGTTAGCCCACGAATTGTAGGGCCACATGGGGTTCCGGTGCAACTTTCTTGAAAAATCATACGAGGGGGTCCACAGAGGTGCGGCAAGAGGGCCATGGTGCCCGGTGGGGTTATATGATGCCTGGCGGGATTTTATGGGCCAAGGAAGTGGAAACAGGCGATTTTGGCTCATTTCTGTGGGTGTTAGCCCACAGATTCTGGCGCTGCATGGGGTTCTTGCGCAAGTTTCGTGAAAAATATTACGAGGGGTCCGCAAGAGGCGCGACAAGAGCGCCATGGCACCCGGTGGGGTTGGATGAGGCCTGGTTAGATATTATGGGCCACGGAAATGGAAACAGGCGATTTCGGCTCATTTCTGTGGGTGTTAGCCCACGGATTGTGGGGCTGCATGGGGTTCCAGCGCAAGTTTCTTGAAAAAGCATATGAGAAGGTCCGCAAGAGGCGCGACAAGAGGTCCATGGTGCCCGACGGGGTTGGATGATGCCTGGTTGAATTTTATGGCCCAAGGAAGTGGAAACAGGCAATTTCGGCTCATTTCTATGGGTGTTAGCCCACGGATCCTGGCGCTGCCTGGGGTTCCGGCGCAAGTTTAATGAAAAATCATACGAGGGGGTCCGCAAGAGGCGAGACAAGAGGGCCATGGCACCCGACGGGGTTGGACGAGGCCTGGTTGGATTTTATGGGCCAAGGAAGTGGAAATAGGCGATTTCGGCTCATTTTTGTGGGTGTTAGCCCACGGATTGTGGGGTCGCATGGGGTTCCGGCGCAAGTTTCCCAAAATATCATATGAGGGGGTCAGCAAGAGGCGTGGCAAGAGGTCCATGGCGCCCGGCGGGGTTGGATGAGGCCTGGTTGGATTTTATGGGCCAAGAAAGTGGAAATAGGCAATTTCGGCTCATTTTTGTGGGTTAATAGCCCACGGATCCTGGCACTGCGTAGGGTTCCGATGCAAGTTTTATGAAAAATCATACGAGGTGGTCTGTAAGAGGCACGGAAAGAGGGCCATGGTGCCCGGTGGAGTTGGATAAGGCCTGGTTGGATTTTATAGGCCAAGGAAGTGGAAACAGGCGATTTCGGCTCATTTCTGTGGGTGTTATCCCATTGATTGTGGGGCTGCATTGGGTTTCAACGCAAGTTTCTCAAAATCATACGAGGGGCTCCGCAAGAGGCGTGAAAAGAGGTCCATGGCGCCCGGCGGGGTTGGATGAGGCCTGGTTAGATTTCATGTGCCAAGAAAGTGGAAATAGGCAATTTCGGTTCATTTTTGTGGGTGTTATCCCATGGATTGTGGGGCTGCATGGGGTTCTGGTGCAAGTTTCTTGAAAAAGAATATGAAGGGGTCCACAAGAGGCGCCGCAAGAGAGCCATGGTGCTCGGCGTGGTTGGATGACGCCTGGTTTGATTTTATGGGCCAAGGAAGTGGAAACAAGCGGTTTTGGCTCATTTTTGTGGGTGATAGCCCACGGATTGTGGGGCTGTATGGAGTTCCGGCGCAAGTTCCTTGAAAAAACATACGGGGGGTCCACAAGAGGTTCTGCAAGAGGGCCATGGTTCCCGGCGGGGTTGGATGACGCCTTGTTGGATTTTACGGGCCAAGGAAGTGGAAACAGGCGATTTCGGCTCATTTCTATGGGTGTTAGCCCACGGATCCTGGCGCTGCATGGGGTTGTGGCGCATGTTTCTTTAAAAATAATATGAGCGGGTCCGCAAGAGGTACGTCAAGAGGGCCATGGTGCCCGACAGGGTTTGATGACGCCTGGTTTGATTTATTAGCCAAGGAAGTGGAAACAGGCGAGTTCGGCTCATTTCTGTAGGTGTTAGCCCAAAGATCCTGGCTTTGCATGGGGTTCCAGTGCAAGTTTCGTGAAAAATATTACGAGGGGATCCGCAAGAGGCGTTGCAAGAGGGGCATGGCGCCCGGCGGGGTTGGATGAGGCCTTGTTGGATTTTATGGGCCAAGGAAGTGGAAACAAGCGATTTCGGCTCATTTCTATAGGTTTTAGCCCACGGATTGTGGGGCTGCAAGGGGTTCCGGTGCAAGTTTCCCAAAAAATCATACGAGGGGGTATGCATGAGGCGTGACAAGAGGGCCATGGCACCCGACGGGGTTGGATGAGACCTGGTTGGATTTTATGGGCCAAGGAAGTGGAAACAGGCGACTACGGCTCATTTTTGTGGGTGTTAGCCCATGGATCCTAGTGCTGCATGGGGTTCGGGCACAAGTTTCGTCAAAAATTATACGAGAGGGTCCACAAGAGGCGCGACAAGAGGGCCATGGCGCCCGGCGGGGTTGGAAGAGGCTTGGTTGGATTTTATGGGCCAAGGAAGTGGAAAGAGGCGATTTTTGCTCATTTCTGTGGGTGTTAGCCCACAGATTGTGGGGCTGCATGGGGTTCTGGTGCAAGTTTCTTGAAATATCATAAAAAGTGCTCTGCAAGAGATGCGGCAAGAGGGCCATGGTGCCCGGCGGGTTTGGATGACGCCTGGTTGGATTTTAGGGGCCAAGGAAGTTCAAACAGGCGATTTCGACTCATTTCTGTGGGTGTTAGCCCACGAATTCTGGGGCTGCATGGGGTTCTGGCGCAAGTTTCCCAAAAAATCATACGGTGGGGTCCTCAAGAGGCGCGGCAAGAGGGCCATGGTGCACGGCGGGGTTGGATGAGGCCTGGTTGGATTTTATGGGCAGAGGAAGCATAAACAAGCGATTTCGGCTCATTTTTGTGGGAATTAGCCCGTGGATCTGGCGCTGCATGGGGTTTCGGCGCAAGTTTGGTGAAATATCATACAAGGGGGTCTGCAAGAGGCGCAGCAAGAGGGCCATGGTGCCCGGCGGGGTTGGATGAGGACTGGTTGGATTTTATGGGCCAAGGAAGTGGAAACAAGCGATTTCAGCTCATTTCTGTTGGTGTTAGCCCACGGATTGTGGGGCTGCATGGGGTTCCGGCGCAAGTTTCTTGAAAAATCATACGAAGGGGTCCAAAAGAGGCGCGGTAAGAGGGACATGGCGCCCGGCGGGGTTGGATGAGGCCTGGTCGGATTTTATGGGCCAAGGAAGTGGAAACAGGCGATTTCGGCTCATTTCTGTGGGTGTTAGCCCACGGATTGTGGGGCTGCATGGGGTTCCGGTGTATGTTTTTTGAAAAATCATATGATGAGGTCCGCAAGAGGCGCGGCAAGAGGGCCATAGTTCCCGGCTGGGTTGGATGACGCCTGGTTGGATTTAAGGGCCAAGGAAGTGGAAACAGACAATTTCTGCTTATTTCTGTGTGTATTAGCCCACGGATTGTGGGGCTGCATGGGGTTCCGGCGCAAGTTTCTTGAAAAATCATAAGAGAGGGTCCGCAAGAGGCGCGACAAGAGATCCATGGTGCCTGGCGGGGTTGGATGACGCCTGGTTGGAGTTATGGGCTAAGGAAGTGAAAACAGGCGATTTCAGCCCATTTCTATGGATGTTTGACCATGGATTGTGGGGCTGCATGGGGTTCCGGCGCAAGTTTCTTGAAAAATCATACGAGGGGGTCCGCAAGAGGCACGGCAAGAGGGCCATGGTGCCCAGCGGGGTTGGATGACGCCTTGTTGGATTTTATGGGCCAAGAAAGTGGAAACTATCGATTTCGGCTATTTTCTGTGTGTGTTAGCCCACGGATCCTGGCGCTGCATGGCGTTCCAGCACAAGTTTCGTGAAAAATCATTCGAGGGGGTCCGCAAGAGGAGCGGCAAGAGGGCCATGGTTCCCAGTGGGGTTGGATGACGCCTGGTTGGATTTATGGGCCAAGGAAATGGAAAAAGGCAATTTAGTCTCATTTCTGTGGGTGTTAGCCCACAGATCCGGGCGCTGCATAGGGTTCCGCTGCAAGTTTCTTGAAAAATCATACTAGGGGGTCCGCAAGAGGCGCGACAAGAGGGCCATGGTGCCCACTGGGGTTGGATGACGCCTCGTTGGATTTGTGGGCCAAGGAAGTGGAAACAGGCGATTTAGGCTCATTTCTGTGGGTGTTAGCCCATGGATCCTGGCGCTGCATGGGGTTCCGGCTCAAGTTTCGTGAGAAATCATAAGAGGGGGTCCGCAAGAGGCGTGGCAAGAGGGCCATTGTGCCCGGCGGGGTTGGATGAGGCCTGATTTGATTTTATGGGCCAAGGAAGTGGAAACAGGCAATTTCGGCTCATTTCTATGGGTGTTAGCCCACGGATTGTGGGGCTTCATGGGGTTCCGGCACAAGTTTCTTTAAAAATCATATGAGGGGCTCTGCAAGAGGCGCGGCAAGAGGGACATGGTGTTCGGCGGGGTTGGATGACGCCTGGTTGGATTTATGGGCCAAGGAAGTGGATACAGGCGATTTCGGCTCATTTCTATGGGTGTTAGCCCACGGATTCTGGGGCTGCATGGGTTTCTGGCGCAAGTTTCTTGAAACATCACACGAAGGGGTCCGCATGAGGCATATCAAGAGGGCCATGATGCCTGGCGGGGTTGGATGACGCCTTGTTGGATTTTATAGGCCAAGAAAGTGGAGACTATCAATTTCGGCTCATTTCTATGGGTGTTAGCCCACAGATCTTGGCGCTGCATGGCGTTCCGGCGCAAGTTTCGCTAAAAATCATACGAGGGGGTCTGCAAGAGGCACGGCAAGATGGCCATGGTTCCCGACGGGGTTGAATGAGGCCTGGTTGGATTTTATGGGCCAAGGAAGTGGAAATAGGCAATTTCGGCTCATTTCTGTGGGTGTTAGCCCACGGATAGTGGGGCTGCACGGGGTTTCGGCACAAGTTTCTTGAAAAATCATACGAGGGGGTCCGCAAGAGGTGCGGCAAGAGGACCATGGTGCTCGGCGGGGTTGGATGATGCCTGGTTTGATTTATGGGCCAAGGAAGTGGAAACAGGCGATTTCAGCTCATTTCTGTGGGTGTTAGCGCACAGATTGTGGGGCTGCATGGGGTTCCGGCGCAAGTTTCTTGAAAAATCATATGAGGGGGTCCGCAAGAGGCGCGCCAAGAGGGCCTTGGTGCCCGGCGGGGTTGGATGATGCCTGGTTGGATTTTATGGTCCAAGGAAGTTGAAACTAGCGATTTCAGTTTATTTCTGTGGGTGTTAGCCCATGGATCCTTCTGCTGCATGGGGTTCCGGCGCAAGTTTCATGAAAAATCATACGAAGGGGTCCGCAAGAGGCGCAGCAAGAGGGTCATGGTGCCCGGCGGGTTTGGATGACGCTTTGTTAGATTTTATGGGCCAAGGAAGTGGAAACTATCGATTTTGGCTTATTTCTATGTGTGTTAGCCCACGGATCCTGTCGCTGCATGGCGTTCTGGTGCACGTTTCGTGAAAAATCATACGAGGGGGTCCGCAAAAGGCGCGGCAAGGGCCTTGCCGCCCGGCAGGGTTGGATGAGCCCTGGTTGGATTTTATGCGCCAAGGAAGTGGAAACAGGCGATTTCGCCTAATTTGTTTGGGTGTTAGCCCACGGATCCTGGCGCTGCATGGGGTTCCGGCGCAAGTTTCATGAAAAATCATACGAGGGGGTCTGCAAGGGGCGCGGAAAGAGGGCCATGGCGTCCGACGGGGTTGGATGATGCCTGGTTGGATTTTATGGGCCAAGGAAGTGGAAACAGGCGATTTCGGCTCATTTCTGTGGGTGTTAGCCCACAGATTGTGGGGCTGCATGGGGTTCATGCGCAAGTTTCTTGAAAATCATACGAGAGGGTTCGCAAGAGGCGCGGCAAGAGGGCCATGGCGCCCGGCGGGGTTTGATGAGACCTGGTATGATTTTATGGGCCAAGGAAGTGGAAACAGGCGATTTTGGCTCATTTCTGTGGGTGTTAGTCCACGGATCCTGGCGCTGCATGGGGTTCCGGCGCAAGATTTTTGAAAAATCATACGAGGGGGTCCGCAAGAGGCGTAGAAAGAGGGCCATGGCGCCTGGGGGGGTCAGATGAGGCCTGGTTGGATTTTAGGGGCCAAGGAAGTGGAAACAGGCGATTTTGACTCATTTCTGTGGGTGTTAGCCCACGGATTGTGGGGCTGCATGGGGGTTCCGATGCAATTTTCTCGAAAATCATACAAGAAGGTCCGCAAGAGGCGTGGCAAGAGGGCCATGGCGCCCGGAGGGGTTGGATGAGGCCTGGTTTTATTTTATGTGCCAAGGAAGTGGAAACAGACAATTTCTGCTCATTTTTATGGGTTTTAGCCCACGGATCTTGACGCTGCGTGGGGTTCCAGCGCAAGTTTCATGAAAAATCAGACAAGGGGGTCCGAAAGAGGCGCGTCAAGAGGGCCATGGCACCCGACGGGGTTAAATGAGGCCTGGTTGAATTTTATGGGCCAAGGAAGTGGAAACAAGTGATTTCGGCCCATTTCTGTGGGTGTTAGCCCACGGATTGTGGGGCTGCATGGGGTTTCGGCGCAAGTTTCTTGAAAACTCATACGAAGGGGTCCGTAAGAGGCACATCAAGAGGGCTATGGTGCCCGGCGGGGTTGGATGATGCCTGGTTGGATTTTATGAGCCAAGAAAGTGGGAACAGGCGATTTCGGCTCATTTCTGTGTGTTAGCCCACAGATCCTGGTGCTGCATGGGGTTCCAACGCAAGTTTTGTGAAAAATCATATGACAGGGTTCGCAAGAGGCGCGGCAAGAGGGCCATGGCTCCTAGCGAGGATGGATAGCCCTGGTTGGATTTTATGGGCCAAGGAAGTGGAAATAGGCGATTTCAGCTCATTTCTATGGGTCTTAGCCCACGGATTGTGGGGCTGCATAGGGTTCCGGCGCAAGTTTCCTGAACAATCAAACAAAGGGGTCCGCAAGAGGCGCGGTAAGATGGCCATGGCGCCCGGCGGGGTTTGATGAGGCCTGGTTGGATTTTATGGGCCGAGGAAGTGCAAACAGGCGATTTCGGCTCATTTCTGTAGGTGTTAGCCCACGGATTGTGGGGCTGCATGGGTTCCGGCGCAAGTTTCCCAAAAACACATACAAGGGGGTCCGCAAGAGGTGCGGCAAGAGGGCAATGGCATCCGGCGGGGTTGGATGAGGCCTGGTTGGAGTTTATGGGCCAAGGAAGTGGAAACAAGTGATTTCGGCTCATTTTTGTGGGTGTTAGCCCACGGATCTTTGCGCTGCATGGGGTTCCTGCGCAAGTTTTGTGAAAAATCATAAGAGGGGGTCCGCAAGAGGCGCGGCAAGAGGGCCATGGTGCGCGGCGGGGTCGCATGAGGCCTGGTTGAATTTTATTGGCCAAGGAAGTGGAAACAGGCGATTTCGGCTCATTTCTGGGGGTGTTAGCCCTGGGAATAAGGGGCTGCATGGGGTTCCGGTGCAAGTTTATTGAAAAATAGTACGAAGGGGTCCGCAAGAGGCGCGGCAAGATGGCCATGGCGCTCGGTGGGGTTGGATGAGGCCTTGTTGGATTTTATGGGCCAAGAAAGTGGAAACAGGTGCTTTCGGCTCATTTCTCTGGGTGTTAGCCCACGGATTATGGGGCTGCATGGGGTTCCGGCGCAAGTTTCATGAAAAACCATACGATTGGGTACGCAAGAGGCGCAGTAAGAGGGCCATGGTGCCCGGCGGGGTTGGATGAGGATTGGTTGGATTTTATGGGCCAAGGAAGTGGTAACAGGCAATTTCAGCTCATTTTTGTGGGTATTAGCCCACGAATCCTGGCGCTGCATGGGGTTCCGGCGCAAGTTTTGTGAAAAATCATACGAAGGGGTCCGCAAGAGGCTCGGCAAGAGGGCCATGGCGCTCGATGGAGTCGGATGAGGCCTGGTTGGATCTTAGGGGCCAAGTAAGTGGAAACAGGCGATTTCGGCTCATTTCTGTGGGTGTTAGCCCACGGATTGTGGGGCTGCATGGGGTTCCGGCACAAGTTTCTCGAAAATTCATCTGAGGGGGTCCGCAAGAGGCCCGACAAGAGGTCCATGGTGCCCGGCGGGGTTGGGTGAGGCCATGTTGGATTTTATGGGCCAAGGAAGTGGAGACAGGCGATTTTGGCTCATTTATGTGGGTATTAGCCCACAGATTCTGGCGCTGCATGGGGTTCCGGTGCAAGTTTCTTGAAAAATCATATGAGGGGGTCCGCTAGAGGCCCGACAAGAGGTCCATGGTGCCCAACGGGGTTGGGTGAGGCCTGGTTGAATTTTATGGGCCAAGGAAGTGGAAACAGGCGATTTCAGCTCATTTCTGTGGGTGTTAGCCCACGGATTCTGGCGCTACATGGGGTTTCGGCGCAAGTTTCTCAAAAAATCGTATGAGGGGGTTCGTAAGGGGCCCGGCAAGAGGTCCATGATGCTCGGGCGGGGTTGGGTGAGGCCTGGTTGGATTATATGGGCCAAGGAAGTGGAAACAAGCGATTTCGGCTCATTTCTGTGGGTGTTAACCCACGGATTCTGGCGCTGCACGGGGTTTCGACACAAGTTTCTCAAAGAATCATACGAGGGGGTCTGCAAGAGGCCCGGCAAGAGGTCCATGGTGCCTGGTAGGGTCGGGTGAGGCCTGGTTTGATTTTATGGGCCAAGAAAGTGGAAACAGGCGATTTCGGCTCATTTCTGTGGGTGTTATCCGACGGATTCTAGCGCTGCATGGGGTTCCGGCGCAAGTTTCTGAAAAATCATACGAGGGGGTCTGCAAGAGGAGCGGCAAGAGGTCCATGGTGCCCGGCGGGGTTGGATGTGGCCTTGTTGGATTTTTTGGGCCAGGGAAGTGGAAACAGGCGATTTCGGTTCGTTTTTGTGGGTGTTAGCACACGGATCCTGGCGCTGCATTGGGTTTCGGAGCAAGTTTTGTGAAAAATCATACGAAAGGGTCCGCAAGAGGCGCGGAAAGTGGTCCATGGTGCCCGGCGGGGTCCGATGAGGCCTAGTTGGATTTTAGGGGACAAGGAAGTGGAAACGAGCGATTTCGACTCATTTCTGTGGGTGTTAGCCCACGGTTTGTGGGGCTGCATGGAGTTCTGATACAAGTTTCCTAAAAAATCATACGAGAAGGTCCGCAAGAGGCGTGGCAAGAGGGCCATGGCGCCTGGCAGGGTTAAATGAGGCCTGGTTGGATTTTATTGGACAAGGAAGTGGAAACAGGCGATTTCGGCTCATTTCTGTGGGTGTTAGCCCACGGATTGTGGGGCTGCATGGGGTTCCGGCGCACGTTTCATGAAAAACCATACGAGGGGGCCTGCAAGAGGCGCGATAAGAGGGCCATGGTGCCCGGCGGGGTTGGATGAGGCCTGGTTGGATTTTATGGGCCAAGGAAGTGGAAACAGGTGATTTCGGCTCATTTTCGTTGGTGTTAGCCCACGGATGCTGGCGCTGCATGGGGTTCGGGCGTAACTTTTGTGAAAATTCATACGAGGGGGTCCGCAAGAGGCGCGGAAAGAGGGCTATGGCACCCGACGGGGTCGGATGAAGCCTTGTTGGATTTTTGGGGTCGAGGAATTGGAAACAAGCGATTTCGGCTATTTTCTGTGGGTTGTAGCCCACAGATTCAAGCGCTGCATGGGGTTCCGGCGCAAGTTTCTCGAAATATCATACGAGGGGGTCCGCAAAAGGCCCGGCAAGAGGTTCTTGGTGCCCGCCGGGGTCGGGTGAGACTTGGTTGGATTTTATGGGACAAGGAAGTGGAAACAGGCGATTTCGGCTCATTCCTGTAGGTGTTAGCCCACGGATTCTGGCGCTGCATGGGGTTCCGGCGCATGTTTCTCGAAAAATCATACGAGGGGGTACGCAAGAGGACCATGGTGCCCGGCGGGGTTGGGTGAGGCCTGGTTGGATTTTATGGGACAAGGAAGTGGAAACAGGCAATTTCGGCTCATTTCTGTGGGTGTTAGCCCACAGATTCTGGCGCTGCATGGGGTTCCGGTGCAAGTTTCTCAAAAAATCATACGAGGGGGTCCGCAAGAGGCCCGACAAGAGGTCCATGGTTCCCCGTGGGGTTGGGTGAGGCCTGGTTGGAGTTTATGGGACAAGAAAGTGGAAACAGGCGATTTCGGCTCATTTCTGTGGGTGTTCGCCCACGGATACTGGCGCTGCATGGGGTTCCGGTGCAAGTTTCTCGAAAAATCATATGAGGGGGTCCGCAAAAGGCCCGACAAGAGGTCCATGGTGCGCGGCGGGGTTGGGTGAGACCTGGTTGGATTTTATGGTACAAGGAAGTGTAAACAGGCAATTTTGGCTCATTTCTGTGGGTGTTAGCAAACGGATTCTGGCGCTGCATGGAATTCCGGTGCACGTTTCTCGAAAAATCATACAATGGGGTCCGCAAGAGGCCCGGCATGAGGTCCATGGTGCCCGGCGGGGTTGGGTGAGGCCTGGTTGGATTTACGGACCATGGAAGTGGAAACAGGCGATTTCGGCTCATTTCTGCCGGTGTTAGCCCAAAGATTTTGGCGCTGCAAGGGGTTCCGACACACGTTTCTCAAAAAATCATATGAGGGGATCCGCAAGAGGCCCGGCTAGAGGTCCATGTTTCCCGGCGGGGTTGAGTGAGGCCTTGTTGGTCTTTATGGACCAACGAAGTGGAAATAGACGATTTCGGCTCATTTCTGTGGGTATCAGCCCACGAATTCTGGCGCTGCATGGGATTTCGGCGGAAGTTTCTTGAAATATCATACGAGGGGGTCCGCAAGAGGCCTGAAAAGAGGTCCATGGTGCCCGACGGGGTAAGGTGAGGCCTGGTCGGATTTTACGGGCCAAGGAAGTGGAAAAAGGCGATTTCGGCTCATTTCTGTGGGTGTTAGCCCACGGATTCTGGCGATGCATGGGGTTCCGGCGTAAGTTTCTCAAAAACTCATATGAGGGGGTCCGCAAAAGGCTCCGCAAGAGGTCCATGGTGCCCGGCAGGGTCGGGTGAGGCCTGGTTGGATTTTATGGGCCAAGGAAGTGGAAACAGGCGATTTCGGCTCATTTCTGTGGGTGTTAGCCCACGGATTCTGGCGCTGCATGGGGTTCCGACGCAAGTTTCTCGAAAAATCACACGAGGGGGGTCCGCAAGAGGCCCGGAAAGAGGTCCATGGTGCCCGACGGGGTTGGGTGAGGCCTGGTTGGATTTTATGGGTCAAGGAAGTGGAAACAGGCAATTTCGGCTAATTTCTGTGGGTGTTAGCCCACGGATTCTGGCGCTGCATGGGGTTCCGACGCAAGTTTCTCAAAAACCCATACGAGGGGGTCCGCAAGAGGCCAGACAAGAGGTCCATGGGTCTCGGCAGGGTTGGGTGAAACCTGGTTGGATTTTATGGGCCAAGGAAGTGGAAACAGGGGATTTCGGCTCATTTCTGTGGGCGTTATCCCACGGATTCTGGCGCTGCTTGGGGTTCCGACGCAAGTTTCTGAAAATTCATATGAGAGGGTCCGCAAGAGGGCCATGGTGCCTGGCGGGGTTGGATGAGGCCTAGTTGGATTTTATGGGCCAAGGAAGTGGAAACAGGTGATTTCGACTCATTTTTGTGGGTGTTAGCCCACAGATCCTGGCGCTGCATGGGGTTCCGGCGCATGTTTTGTAAAAATCATACGAGGGGGTCCGCAAGAGGCGCGGAAGGAGGTCCATAGCGCCCGGCGGGGTCGAATGAGGTCTAGGTTGATTTTAGGGGATAAGGAAGTGGAAACAGGTGATTTCGGCTCATTTCTGTAGGTGTTAGCCCACGGATTCTGGCGCTGCATGGAGTTCCGGCTCAAGTTTCTCGAAAAATCATTCGAGGGGGTCCGCAAGAGGTCCATGGTGCCCGGCAGGGTTGGGTGAGGCCTGGTTGGATTTTATGGGACAAGGAAGTGGAAACAAGCGATTTTGGCTCATTTCTGTGGGTGTTCGCCTATGGATTCTGGCGCTGCATGGGGTTCCGGCGCAAGTTTCTCAAAAACTCATACGACGAGGTCCGCAAGAGGCCGAGCAAGAGGTCCATGGTGCACGGCGGGGTGGGTTGAGGCCTTGTTGGATTTTATGGGACAAGGAAGTGGAAACAGGCTATTTCGACTCATTTCTTTGGGTGTTAGTCCACGAGTTCTGGCGCTGCATGGGGTTATGGTGCAAGTTTCTCGAAAAATCATACGAGGGGGTCCGCAAGAGGCCCGACAAGAGGTCCATGGTGCCTGGCAGGGTTGGGTGAGGCCTGATTGGAATTTATGGGCCAAGGAAGTGGAAACAGACGATTTCGGCTCATTTCTGTGGGTGTTAGCCCACGGATTCTGGCGCTGCATGGGGTTCCGGTGCAAGTTTCTCAAAAATTCATACGAGGGGGTCCGCAAGAGGCCCGACAAGAGGTCCATGGTGCATGGAGGGGTTGGGTGAGGCCTGGTTGGATTTTATGGGACAAGAAAGTGGAAACAGCCGATTTCGGCTTATTTCTGTGGGTGTTAGCCCACGGATACTGGCGCTGCATGGGGTTCCGGTGCAAGTTTCTCAAAAAATCATACGAGGGGGTCCGCAAAAGGCCCGGCAAGAGGTCCATGGTGCCCAGTGGGGTTGGGTGAGGCCTGGTTGGATTTACGGGCCAAGGAAGTGGAAACAGGCGATTTCGGCTCATTTCTCCGGGTGTTAGCCCACGGATTCAGGCGCTGCAGGGGGTTCCGGTGCACGTTTCTCAAAAATCATATGAGGGGATCCGCAAGAGGCCCGGCTAGAGGTCCATGTTTCCCGGCGGGGTGCGTGAGGCCTTGTTGGATTTTATGGACCAAGGAAGTGGAAACAGACAATTTTGGTTGATTTCTGTGGGTATTAGCCCACGGATACTGGCGCTGCATGGGGTTCCGGCGCAAGTTTCTCGAAAAATCATACGAGGGGGTCCGCAAGAGGTCCATGGTGCCCGGCAGGGTTGGGTGAGGCCTGGTTGGATTTTATGGGACAAGGAAGTGGAAACAGGCGATTTTGGCTCATTTCTGTGGGTGTTCGCCTATGGATTCTGGCGCTGCATGGGGTTCCGGCGCAAGTTTCTCAAAAACTCATACGACGAGGTCCGCAAGAGGCCGAGCAAGAGGTCCATGGTGCACGGCGGGGTGGGTTGAGGCCTTGTTGGATTTTATGGGACAAGGAAGTGGAAACAGGCTATTTCGACTCATTTCTTTGGGTGTTAGTCCACGAGTTCTGGCGCTGCATGGGGTTATGGTGCAAGTTTCTCGAAAAATCATACGAGGGGGTCCGCAAGAGGCCCGACAAGAGGTCCATGGTGCCTGGCAGGGTTGGGTGAGGCCTGATTGGAATTTATGGGCCAAGGAAGTGGAAACAGGCGATTTCGGCTCATTTCTGTGGGTGTTAGCCCACGGATTTTGGCGCTGCATGGGGTTCCGGTGCAAGTTTCTCAAAAATTCATACGAGGGGGTCCGCAAGAGGCCCGACAAGAGGTCCATGGTGCATGGAGGGGTTGGGTGAGGCCTGGTTGGATTTTATGGGACAAGAAAGTGGAAACAGCCGATTTCGGCTTATTTCTGTGGGTGTTAGCCCACGGATACTGGCGCTGCATGGGGTTCCGGTGCAAGTTTCTCAAAAAATCATACGAGGGGGTCCGCAAAAGGCCCGGCAAGAGGTCCATGGTGCCCAGTGGGGTTGGGTGAGGCCTGGTTGGATTTACGGGCCAAGGAAGTGGAAACAAGCGATTTCGGCTCATTTCTCCGGGTGTTAGCCCACAGATTCAGGCGCTGCAGGGGGTTCCGGTGCACGTTTCTCAAAAATCATATGAGGGGATCCGCAAGAGGCCCGGCTAGAGGTCCATGTTTCCCGGCGGGGTGCGTGAGGCCTTGTTGGATTTTATGGACCAAGGAAGTGGAAACAGACAATTTTGGCTGATTTCTGTGGGTATTAGCCCACGGATACTGGCACTGCATGGGCTTCCGGCGCAAGTTTCTCAAAATATCATACGAGGGGGTCCGCAAAAGTCCCGGCAAGAGGTCCATGGTGCGCGGCGGGGTCGGGTGAGACCTGGTTGGATTTTATGGGCCAAGGAAATGTAAACAGGCAATTTCGGCTCATTTCTGTGGGTGTTAGCACATGGATTCTGGAGCTTCATGGAATTCCGGCGCAAGTTTCTCGAAAAATCATACAAAGGGGTCCGCAAGAGGCCCGACATGAGGTCCATGGTGCCCGGCGTGGTTGGGTGAGTCCTGGTTGGATTTACGGGCGAAGGAAGTGGAAACAGGCAATTTCGGCTCATTTCTGCGGGTATTAGCCCACGGATTCAGGCGCTACAGGGGGTTCCGGTGCACGTTTCTCAAAAAATCATATGAGGGGATCTGCAAGAGGCCTGGCTAGAGGTCCATGTTTCCCAGTGGGGTTGCGTGAGGCCTTGTTGGATTTTATGGACCAAGGAAGTGGAAACAGACGATTTTGGCTCATTTCTGTGGGTATTAGCCCACGGATTCTGGCGCTGCATGGGGTTCCGGCGCAAGTTTCTCAAAAAATCATACGAGGGGGTCCGCAAAAGTCCCGGCAAGAGGTACATGGTGCGCGGCGGGGTTGGGTGAGACCTGGTTGGATTTTATGGGACAAGGAAGTGTAAACAGGCAATTTTGGCTCATTTCAATGGGTGTTAGCACACGGATTCTGGCGCTGCATGGAATTCCGGCGCAAGTTTCTCGAAAAATCATACAAATGGGTCCGCAAGAGGCCGGGCATGAGGTCGATGGTGCCCGGCGGGGTTGGGTGAGGCCTGGTTGGATTTACGGGCCAAGGAAGTGGAAACAGGCGATTTTGGCTCATTTCTGCGAGTGTTAGCCCACAGATTCTGGCGCTGCATGGGGTTTCGGCGCACGTTTCTCGAAAAATCATATGAGGGGATCCGCAAGAGGCTCGGCTAGAGGTCCATGTTTCCGGGCAGGGTTGTGTGAGGTCTTGTTGGATTTTATGGACCAAGGAAGTGGAAACAGACGATTTCGGCTCATTTCTGTGGGTATTAGCCCACGGATTCTTGCGCTGCATGGGTTTCCAGCGCAAGTTTCTTGAAAAATCATACGAGGGGGTCCGCAAGAGGCCCGACAAGAGGTCCATGGTTCCCGACGGGGTTGGGTGAGGCCTGGTTGGATTTTATGGGCCAAGGAAGTGGAAACAGGCGATTTCGGCTTATTTTTGTGGGTGTTAGCCCACGGATTCTGGCGATGCATGGGGTTCCGGCGCAAGTTTCTTGAAAAATCATACGAGGGGGTCCGCAAGAAACCCCGCAAGAGGTCCATGGTGCCCGGCGGGGTTGGGTGAGGCCTGGTTGGATTTTATGGGCCAAGGAAGTGGAAACAGGCGATTTCGGCTTATTTCTGTGGGTGTTAGCCCACGGATTCTGGCGATGCATGGGGTTCCGGCGCAAGTTTCTTGAAAAATCATACGTGGGGGTCCGGAAGAAACCCCGCAAGAGGTCCATGGTGCCCGACAGGGTTGGGTGAGGCCTGGTTGGATTTTATGGGCCAAGGAAGTGGAAACAGGCGATTTCGGCTCATTTCTGTGGGTGTTAGCCCACAGATTCTGGCGCTGCATGGGGTTCCGATGCAAGTTTCTCAAAAAATCATACGAGGGGGTCCGCAAGAGGCCCAGCAAGAGGTCCATGGTGCCCGTCGGGGTTGGGTGAGGCCTGGTTGGATTTTATGGGCCAAGTAAGTGGAAACAGGCAATTTCGGCTCATTTCAGTGGGTGTTAGCCCACGGATTCTGGCGCTGCATGGAGTTACGACGCAAGTTTCTCAAAATATCATACTAAGGGGTCCGCAAGAGGCCCAAAAAGAGGTCCATGGTGCCCGACAGGGTTGGGTGAAGCCTGGTTGGATTTTATGGGCCAAGGAAGTGGAAATAGGGGATTTCGGTTCATTTCTGTGGGCGTTATCCCACGGATTCTAGCGCTTCTTGGGGTTCCGGTGCAAGTTTCTCAAAATATCATACTAGGGGGTCCGCAAGAGGCCTGAAAAGAGGTCCATGGTTCCCGGTGGGGTTGGGTGAGGCCTGGTTGGATTTTATGGGACAAGAAAGTGGAAACAGGTGATTTCGGCTCATTTCTGTGGGTGTTCGCCCACGGATACTGGCGCTGCATGGGGTTCAGGCGCAAGTTTCTCGAAAAATCATACGAGGGGGTCCGCAAAAGGCCCGGCAAGAGGTCCATGGTGCGCGGCGGGGTTGGGTGAGACCTGGTTGGATTTTATGGGACAAGGAAGTGTAAACAGGCAATTTCGGCTCATTTCTGTGGGTGTTAGCAAACGGATTCTGGCGCTGCATGGAATTTCGGCGCAAGTTTCTCAAAAAATCTTACAATGGGGTCCGCAAGAGGCCCGGCATGAGGTCCATGGTGCCCGGCGGGGTTGGGTGAGGCCTGGTTGGATTTACGGGCCAAGGAAGTGGATACAGGCGATTTCGGCTCATTTCTGCCGGTGTTAGCCCACAGATTCTGACGCTACAGGGGGTTCAGGCGCACGTTTCTCAAAAAATCATATGAGGGGATCCGCAAGAGGCCCGGCTAGAGGTCCATGTTTCCCGGCGGGGTTGGGTGAGGCCTTGTTGGTCTTTATGGACCAAGGAAGTGGAAACAGACGATTTCGGCTCATTTCTGTGGGTATTAGCCCACGGATTCTGGCGCTGCATGGGATTCCGGTGCAAGTTTCTTGAAATATCATACGAGGGGGTCCGCAAGAGGCCCGACAAGAGGTCCATGGTGCCCGACGTGGTAAGGTGAGGCCTGGTTGGATTTTACGGGCCAAGGAAGTGGAAACAGGCGATTTCGGCTCATATCTGTGGGTGTTAGCCCACGGATTCTGGCGATGCATGGGGTTCCGGCGCAAGTTTCTCAAAAAATCATATGAGGGGGTCCGCAAGAGGCTCCGCAACAGGTCCATGGTGCCCGGCAGGGTTGGGTGAGGCCTGGTTGGATTTTATGGGCCAAGGAAGTGGAAACAGGCGATTTCGGCTCATTTCTGTGGGTGTTAGCCCACAGATTCTGGCGCTGCATGGGGTTCCGACGCAAGTTTCTCGAAAAATCATACGAGGGGGATCCGCAAGAGGCCCGAAAAGAGGTCCATGGTGCCCGGCGGGGTTGGGTGAGGCCTGGTTGGATTTTATGGGCCAAGGAAGTGGAAACAGGCAATTTCGGCTCATTTCTGTGGGTGTTAGCCCACGGATTCTGGTGCTGCATGGAATTCCGGCGCAAGTTTCTCGAAATATCATACAATGGGGTCCGCAAGAGGCCCGGCATGAGGTCCATGGTGCCCGACGGGGTTGGGTGAGGCCTGGTTGGATTTTATGGGCCAAGGAAGTGGAAACTGGCGATTTCGGCTTATTTCTGTGGGTGTTAGCCCACGGATTTTGGCGATGCATGGGGTTCCGGCGCAAGTTTCTTGAAAAATCATATGAGGGGGTCCGCAAGAAACCCCGCAAGAGGTCCATGGTGCCCGGCAGGGTTGGGTGAGGCCTGGTTGGATTTTATGGGCCAAGGAAGTGGAAACAGGCGATTTCGGCTCATTTCTTTGGGTGTTACCCCACGGATTCTGGCGCTGCATGGGGTTCCGATGCAAGTTTCTCGAAAAATCATACTAGGGGGTCCGCAAGAGGCCCGAAAAGAGGTCCATGGTGCCCGGCAGGGTTGGGTTAAGCCTGGTTGGATTTTATGGACCAAGGAAGTGGAAACAGGTGATTTCGGCTCATTTCTGTGGGTGTTAGCCCACGGATTCTGGCGCTGCATGGGGTTCCGGTGCAAGTTTCTCGAAAAAATCATACAAGGGGGTCTACAAGAGGCCCGACAAGAGGTCCATGGTGCCCTGCGGGTTGGGTGAGGCCTGGTTGGAATTTATGGGACAAGGAAGTGGATACAGGCGATTTCGGCTCATTTATGTGGGGGTGTTAGCCCACGGTTTCTGGCGCTACATGGGGTTCCTGCGCAAGTTTCTCAAAAAATCATACAAGGGGGTCCGCAAGAGGTCCGACAAGAGGTCCATGGTGCCTGACGGGGTTGGGTAAGGCCTGGTTGGATTTTATGGGACAAGGAAGTGGAAACAGGCGATTTTGGCTCATTTCTGTGGGTGTTGGTTCACAGATTCTGGTGCTGCATGGTGTTCCGGTGCAAGTTTCTCGAAAAATCATACGAGGGGGTCCGCAAGAGGTCCGGCAAGAGGTCCAGGTTGCCCGGCGGGGTTGGGTGAGGCCTGGTTTGATTTTATGGGACAAAGAAGTGGAAACAGGCTATTTCGGCTAATTTTTGTCGGTGTTAGCCCAAGGATTCTGGCGCTGCATGGGGTTCCCACGCAAGTTTCTCAAAAAATCACATGAGAGGGTCTGCAAGAGGCCCGACAAGAGGTCCATGGTGCCCAGCGGGGTTGGGTGAGGCCTGGTTGGATTTTATGGGCAAAGGAAGTGGAAACAGGCGATTTCAGCTCATTTCTATGGGTGTTAGCCCGCGGATTCTGGCGCTGCATGGGGTTCCGGCCCAAATTTCTCAAAAAATCATACGCGAGGTCCGCAAGAGGCCCTTGCAAGAGGTCCATGGTGCCCGGCGGGGTTGGCTGAGGCCTGGTTGGATTTTATGGGACAAGGAAGTGGAAACAGACGATTTCGGCTTATTTCTGTGGGTGTTGGTTCACGAATTCTGGCGCTGCATGGGGTTCCGATGCAAGTATCTCGAAAAATCATACGAGGGGGTCTGCAAGAGGCCCATGGTGCCCGATGGGGTTGGGTGAGGCTTGGTTGGATTTTATGGGCCAAAGAATTGGAAATAGGCGATTTCGGCTCATTTCTGTGGGTGTTAGCCAACGGATTCTGGCGCTGCATGGAGTTTCGGAGCTAGTTTCTCGAAAACACATACGAAGGGGTCCGCAAGAGGCCCGACCAGAGGTCCATGGTGCCCGGCGGGGTTGGGTGAGGCCTGGTTGGAATTTATAGGCCAAGGAAGTGGAAATAGGCAATTTCGGCTCATTTCTGTGGGTGTTAGCCCACGGATTCTGGCGTTACATGGGGTTCCGGCGCAAGTTTCTCGAAAACTCATATGAGGGGGTTCGCAAGAGGCCCGGGAAGAGGTCCATGGTGCCCGGCGGGGTTTGCTGAGGCCATGTTGGATTTTATGAGACAAGGAAGTTGAAACAGCATTTTCGGCTCATTTCTGCGGGTGTTAGCCCACGGATTCTAGAGCTGCATGGGGTTCCGGCGCAAGTTTCTCGAAAAATCATACGAGGGGGTCCTTAAGAGGCCCGACAAGAGGTCCATGGTGCCTGGCGGGGTTGGGTGAGGCCTGGTTGGATTTTATGGGCCAAGGAAGTGGAAACAGGCGATTTCGGCTCATTTCTGTGGGTGTAATCCCACGAATTCTGGCGCTACATGGGGATCTGGCGCAAGTTTCTCGAAAAATCATACGAGCGGGCCCACAAGGCCCGGGAAGAGGTCCATGGTGCCCGACGGGGTTGGGTGAGGCCTTGTTGGATTTTATGGTCCAAGGAAGTAAAAACAGGCGATTTCGGCTCATTTCTGTGGGTGTTAGCCCACGGATTCTGGCGCTGCATGGAATTCCGGTGCAAGTTTCTCGAAAAACCATACAAGGGGGTCCGCAAGAGGCCCAGCAAGAGGTCCATGGTGCCCAGCGGGGTTGGGTGAGGCTTGGTTGGATTTTATGTGCCAAGGAAGTGGAAACAGGCAATTTTGGCTCATTTCTGTGGGTGTTAGCCCACGGATTCTGGCGCTGCACGGGGTTCCGGTGCAAGTTTCTCGAAAAATAATATGAGGGTGTCTGCAAGAGGCCCGGCAAGAGGTCCACGCTGCCCGGTGCGGTTGGGTGAGGCCTTGTTGGATTTTATGGGCCAAGGAAGTGGAAACAGGTGATTTCGGCTCATTTCTGTGGGTGTTAGCCCACGGATTCTGGCGCTGCATGGGGTTCCAACGCAATTTTCTCAAATGTCATATGTGGGGGTCCCCAAGAGGTCCATGGTGCCCGGCGGGGTTGGGTGAGGCCTGGTTGGATTTTATGGGCCAAGGAAGTGGAAACAGGCGATTTTGGCTCATTTCTGTGGTTGTTAGCCCACGAATTCTGGCGCTGCATGGGGTTCCAGTGCAAGTTTCTCAAAATTTCTTACGGAGGGGTCCGCAAGAGGCCCGGCAAGAGGTCCATGGTGCCCGGTGGGGTTGAGTGAGGCCCGGTTGGATTTTATGGGCCAAGAAAGTGGAAGCAGGCGATTTCGGCTTATTTCTATGGGTGTTAGCCTACGGATTCTGGCGCTGCATGGGGTTCCGATGCAAGTTTCTCGAAAAATCATATGAGGGGGTCCGCAAGAGGCCTGGCGAGAGGTCCATGGTGCCCGGCGGGGTTGGGTGAGGCCTGGTTGGATTTTATGGGCCAAGGATGTAACACCCCACATCTTACATGTACTTGTCCAACGCAGATGAAACATGATATGGCAGGGCCAAATCCGCACATATTTTTAAAAGTGCGTGAATTTTAGATTAAAGGGCTATATGTACGTCTAACGCTTAAGATGACCGAGTGTAAATAATTTTTAAGTCAAGTTAAGGAGAGTGTGACCTTAAATGAAGTAAAATAATTGAGGTTCTTGTGGGACTTAAGAAGCTAGTAGGTGAGTCACCTACGTGCTTAGCTTAAATAAGCTCGGTAAACGGAGACAAGGCCCAACACCGAATTTGTTCAAGTCCGATAAAGAATAAACCTCGAGTTAAGGATGTCATTGGGCCCATGGTTTACCATCATAAAAGGACAACATTTTCAACCCAAGATGAATAGGAAAAGGGCCAAATTACAATCACAACCCAATTAAAAACTAGGGCCCAAACTAAGTGGGCTTAAGGGAGAAATGTTTGCAACAAAGCCCATCCCATTTGAAGCCCAATAAGGCCCAAATGAAAAGGTCAAGCTGCTGCCCCATAACCTTAATAAAATAAGGTTGAAAACCCAAAAGAAAGTCGGCCAAAAGTGGCCTATAAGAGGGAGCAACAAGCAGCAACGTTTAGTCATTTTCTCAAGCCAAAATTTCAGATTTCTCTCTAAGTTTCTTCTTGCTCTCTCCTCATTTTCTAAAGTAGCCAAGACACACCTCTAGGGTTCTTGAAGAGAACCTAAACCTTGAGGGCTAAGGTAAGTAAAAACACCTATGGTTTGGTGTAATTTTTCTATGAAAAACATGAAGAGTATGTTGGTTGTATTGTGCAGGAATTTTGGGACAGCATGTGTTCCAAACATTGTGGTTCACTTTTCTTGTTAAATAAGAGACTTTTATCTTGTTGGTTGGCTGAGTTACGAAGTAATATGTATGTTTTTAACAAGTCTTGGGTCTGTAATGATGTAAGAAGGCTGCTGGACCACTTTTATCTTCCGCAAAAATAAGTTCTTAAATGATGCCTTAATTCCGCTCATTAGTAAGAATTCGTGGACTGTTTTTGGAATTGTTGTCTCATGTTTTCCATCTACTTAGGGACTGTTTTTGGACTGTTTTAGGACTGTAATTGTGTATAAATATGTTGAAGATAGTTTGGTTGAGGTTGAAACGGATTTGGAATGGTTGACGTCGAAATGTAGCGGAAGGACGCAATGTTGCGTTGTCTACTTGCGTGTTGTGTAGAGTTGTTGTATGCTGTACTGTATGAGTTGTTGTAATGCTGTTATGGGACTAAGATAGCTAGATGTGACATGTATATGGGAATGTGTATTAGAAAATATGATTAGGAGTGGAAATGTTGAAAGAATACTCTTTGGGTGCTAATTCTGAGCTTGCTGCCCGGATATTATTTTTGGGTGAAATTGGATTACTAAGATGTGCTTACTAGCTTCTAACACTAGTTTTATCACCTAATATATTGTAGATAAGTGTTTGGAGGAAAAGGATACTACTCCGAGGTAATAATGGCATAATACAGCGAGGTATGTAAGGCAACTTGATTTCCTATTACTTGGCATAAAACCTAAGTTCTCCCTTAGCACATAAAGGCACATACGAATTCCGACATCACTAATAATTGTGTCTCCACTCTTTACATGTTCATATGTTCCCGTACATAGCCATTGTCAAACCTGCATATGTACTTGGATACCAAATATACATGAATTCCTTTTTGCCAAACAAAGTCCATGAGTTGTCTAATCTCCGATATGATTCATTAGTTGTGTATCTCTCTTTTCATTGTGGTATTATCTTGTATGGTTGTTCATATGTCATATGTCTATATTCCCACTGTTCTAAAGGTTATGACCACCAAAAGAACCATCTCAAAGTAAATAAAAGATAACTTACAGTTGCTTATAAATGGGTGGTAACCCGAGGGGTGGAAGAATCACCTAGCCAGGGTCGATCTCATTTACGGGTTGTAACCAGAGGGGTGAAGGAATCACCTAGCCAGGGTCGATCCCATTACAGATTTACCACTGATCAGTTGGTCATTTACATGATATATTGTGCACAGATTATACAGTAAAGAAAGATACAGTAATAAAAAGACATAAAGTACATGATTCCACAGTATGACTAAAGGTGGTCTTGTCATCCATACACACCAGTGTGTGATTTCATTTGAGTTCATATTGCATATACAATATTTCCTGCTTTACATATTCAGTACATTATCTCGTACTGACGTCCCTTACGTTGACCTGCATTTCATGCTGCAGGTACAAGAGCTACTAGATCTCCCCAGTAGGAGTACAGGACTTTCAGCTGCTATTACTTAGCTCCAGGTTGCTTCGGGGCTTGTGTGTTTAGAACTTGTATTTTGTATTGTATAGTTGGTCATGAGGCGGGGCCTGTCCCGACTCATATAGATATTGTTCCTTATTTTGAGGCTTTGTAGACAATGTAAATTAAAGTGTGGTCAAATAGTGTATTATAGACATCGGGCTCCAACAGCCTAGTCTTATGCGTTTACTTTTGGTTTGTTAGTACAGTTTACTTTCTTTTGACAACATATTGAGTATGGAAACCTCTTAAATGTTCATAACAGGTGTATAGTTATATGTTGGTTCTCCCGAGCCTTGTCGGCAACGGGTGCCAGTTCGCCTTAATAGGGCTTAGGGCGTGACAGAAGTGGTATCAGAGCGGGTCATCCTAGGGAGTCTACAAAGCCGTGTCTATGTAGAGTTTTGTTTATGGATGTGTTGTGCACCACATTTATAAGCAGAAGGCTACGTGGCATTTAGGAGTTGTCACTTTCTTTTCATTCTTTAGATCGTGCCATAGAGCCAAGTGTTGTAGGTTGATTATTTCTAACCTCTAAATCATTTTGTACAGTAAGCATGCCTGAAACAAGGAAATGCAAAGGCAAAGGGAAGGAGGTGGAAGTGGTAATTGGTATGCCCAGTCGGGTGAGACGATGAGATGAGGCCCAAGATGAGTCTCTGTCCCAAACATCTCCAACTCCTCCAGCTCCTGATGAACCAGGTCGTAATGAAACTCCCCCAGAACCACCTGTCGATGCTGCTGTGCAGGATCTGAGAAATGCGGTCCAATTATTGACCCGCATAGTTGCTAGCCAAAGCCAAAGACAAGAAGGCCTAGTTGTAGGTGCAGATGGTGCGAATAGGGAAGCTAGCACGAGGATACGTGACTTCCTTAATTTGGACCCTCCAGCTTTCACCGGGTCAGATCCTAATGAAGATCTGCAAGACTTTATCGACCAGATCCAACGCACTTTAGATGTTATGCATGTAAGTGGTACAAAAGCTATGGAACTGGTAGCATATATATTGAAAGGTGTGGCTATATTGTGATATGAAGCTTGGAAGCAATCTAAGGGTATAGATGCACCTCCAACTACCTGGAAGGAGTTTAAAGAGGCATTTCTTGACCATTACTTGCCATATGAGATCCGAGAGGCCCGGGAAGATCAGTTTCTGAATCTCCACCAAGGGGGTATGAGCGTGAGGGAGTATAGCCTCCAGTTTAACTCCTTGGCCAGGTATGCTCCTAATGTAGTTGCTACTATGGCAGATAGTGTTCATCGTTATGTGGATAGGTTGGATACGTATCTGGTAAGAGACTGTACCATTGCTTCATTGAATAAAGACATGGATATAGCAAGGATGCAAGCATTTGCACAGAAACTAGAGGATCAGAGGCAAAGGAGAAGGACACAAGAGATAGAAAGGGGCCAGTCCAAGAGGGCCAGATCTACATGGCAGTTTGTACCGTCCCAAGGTGACGTTAGGCCCCGATTTCCTAGTAAACCACCTAGACCATCATCCTCCTATTCTACAGTCAGTGCTCCACCGCAATTTCAAGGGCCTAGAGGTAATCAATTTAATCAAAGAAGTGAGGGACAAGGTGCACGGACTACAGGATATTCGGCCAGCCAGCAGATTCTTCCTAGGCAGCTTTGCAAATAATGTGGGAGAAGTCATTCAGGTATATGTCGTGTTGGGACAGATTCCTGTTATTAGTGTGGTGTACCAGGGCATATGATAAGAGATAGCCCAAGAACACGTATGGGTGATATAGCACAACCTGCTGGGTCAGCTGTTGCATCATCATCATCAGTTCCTCCCTTTAGTAGGGGTCAGCAAATGCCTGCCGGCCGTGGTAGAGGTGGTAGAGGAGCAGCTAGCTCCAGCGGAGCCCAGAATCGCACTTATGCTCTGGGGAGTCGACAGAATTTAGAAGCTTCACCCGATGTGGTCACAGGTACATTGTCCATCTTTTCACATAATGTGTATGCATTAATTGAACCTGGTTCTACATTATCATATATCACTCCACTAGTGGCTGAAAAGCTTAAAAGAACACCTAAATTATTGAATGAGCCATTTGAAGTGTCTACACCAACCAGTGAATCTATTACAGCTAGAAGGGTCTATTATAACTGTGTCGTAACTGTTTGTGACCGTGACACATTGGCGGACCTTGTGGAGTTAGATATGGTGTAATTTGATGTTATAATGGGTATGGATTGGTTAGCTTCTTGCTATGCTACTGTGGATTGCCGAACTAAGAGAGTGTATTTCCACTTTCTAAATGAGGCAGTCCTTGAATGGGAAGGTAATGTTGGGGAACTAAAGGGGAAGTTTATTTCCTATTTTAAGGCAAGGAAGATGATGTCAAAGGGGTATATATGTCATCTAGTTAGAGTAAGGGATATGGAAGCTGAATCACCAACTCTTCAATCTGTTCCCGTAGTGAATGAATTTGTTGATATGTTTCCCGAAGAGCTTCCAGGTTTACCTCCGGAACGAGAAATAGATTTTGGCGTTGATTTACTTCCAGGTACTCAACCTATTTCTATCCATCCATATAGAGTGGTCCCGGCAGAATTATGTGAATTAAAGGAGCAATTAAAAGATTTGCTAGAGAAGGGTTTTATAAGACCTAGTGTGTCCCCTTGGGGTGCACCAGTTGTTATTTGTACATAAAAAGGATGGAACCTTGAGAATGTGTATTGACTATCGGCAATTGAATAAGGTGACAATTAAAAACAAATACCCCCTCCCCAGGATTGACGATTTGTTTGATCAGTTATAGGGTGCCAAATGTTTTTCAAAAATTGATTTGAGGTCAGGGTATCACCAAGTGAGGGTGAGGGAGAAAGATATACCCAAGACAGCCTTTAGGACACGCTATGGTCACTTTGAATTTCTTGTTATGTCATTTGGGCTGACAAATGCGTCAACAGTTTTTATGGACTTAATGAACAGGGTATTCAAGCCGTTCTTGGATGTCTTTGTGATAGTATTTATAGATGGCATTTTGGTGTATTCAAGATCAGAAGAGGACCATGCAAATCACTTATGGCAGGTATTACAAGTTCTTCGTGATCGACAATTGTATGCCAAGTTTTCCAAATGTGAATTTTGGTTGAAATCAGTGGCAGTCTTGGGTCATATTGTATCCGATGAAGGAATAAGGGTTGATTCACAAAAGATAGAAGCGGTGAAAGATTGGCCAAGGCCAACAACACCCACAGAATTTCGAAGCTTCTTAGGGTTGGCAGGTTATTACAGAAGATTTGTTGAAGGTTTTTCTTCTATTTCTGCACCTCTAACAAAGTTGACACATAAGGCGACCAAATTTCAATGGAATGATGCATGTGAAAGGAGCTTTCAAGAGTTAAAAAGCAGGCTAACTTTCGCACCTGTATTAGTGCTTCCAAAAGGCACAGAGGGGTATGCGGTGTATTGTGATCTTCGGGGGTTGACTTAGGGTGTGTACTGACACAACATGGTAGGGTAATTGCTTATGCCTCGAGACAATTGTGGCCACATGAGAAAAACTACCCGACACATGACCTTGAGCTAGCAGCTGTTGTGTTTGCCTTAAAAATATGGCGCCATTATTTGTATGGAGTTCATGTCGACATATATACTGATCATAAGAGCTTACAATACATATTTAAACAGAAAGACCTAAATTTAAGGCATCGAAGGTGGATGGAGCTAATAAAGGATTACAATGTTGATATACTATACCATCCAGGGAAAGCAAATATGGTAGCCGATGCTTTGAGCCGCAAGGCAATTGTGAATATTGATGATCAGACCGTGGTAAGTCAAGGAGTCACTAAGGATATACATCAGCTTGCTAATTTGGGAGTTCGCCTCATTGAAACTCCAAAAGAAGGGGTTATTGTGCATAATGCTACAGAGTCTTCATTGGTAACAGAGGTAAGGGAAAAACAGTTCAAAGATCCTATTCTACGACGACTTAAGGAGAAGGTGAGTCAAGGCACAATGAAGGGCTTTGAACTTACCCAAAATGGAGTACTTTATTGTCAAATTAGATTCTGTGTTCCTAATATAAATGGACTAAGAAGGAGAATAATGGAAGAAGCCCATCATTCAAGCTATTCTATCCATCCAGGATCAACTAAGATGTATCATGAGCTGAAGGGAATGTTTTGGTGGGAAGGCATGAAAAAGGACCTTGCAGAATTAAGTGGCTCAATGTCCGAATCGCCAACAAGATAAGGTAGAGCACCAAAAGCCAGGAGGTTATATGCAATGTATAGAGCTTCCAACATGGAAGTGGGATATGATTAATATGGATTTTGTTATTGGGTTGCCTCGCTCATTTCAGAAGTTTGAATCCATATGGGTAATTGTTGATAGACTTACAAAGTCAGCACACTTCTTGCTAGTTAAGAGTGACTATACGGTTGAAAAGTATGCAAAGCTATACCTTAAGGAGATAGTTAGACTACATGGGGTCCCAATCTCCATTATATCTAATTGGGGAGCTCAATTCACCGCAAAGTTTTGGAAATCCTTCCAGAGGAGCTTAGGGACACAAGTGAATTTAAGTACAACTTTCCACCCGCAGACAGATGGGCAAGCAGAACGCACCATTCAAACACTTGAAGATATGTTACGGGCTTGTGCATTAGACTTCAAAGGTAGTTGGGTGGACCATTTGCCACTTATTGAATTTGCCTATAATAATGGCTACCATTTAAGCATCAAGATGGCACCGTATGAAGCTTTGTACGGAAGGAAATGTAGATCACCAATAGGATGGTTTGAAGTGGGTGAAACACTTTGCTTGGTCCAGATCTAGTCCAACAAGCCATGGAAAAAGTCAAGGTAATACGACAACGGCTAGAAATAGCCCAAAGCCGTCACAAATCATATGCAGATGCCAGACGAAGAGGACTGGAATTCTCAGTAGGAGATTGGGTGTTCTTAAAGGTCTCCCCAATGAAAGGTGTTATGAGATTTGGTAAGAAAGGGAAACTAAGCCCGCGTTACATAGGGCCATATAAGATTATTAAAAGGTTTGGACTGGTTGCATATGAATTGGAGGTACCCCAGGAGCTTTCAACGGTTCATCTAGTTTTTCATGTCTCAATGCTTCGAAAATGCATAGGTGACCCATCTCGTATTACTCCTGGGGGTCCGCAAGAGGCTCGACAAGAGGTCCATGGTGCCCGGTGGGGTTGGATGAGGCCTGGTTGGATTTTATGGGCCAAGAAAGTGGAAACAGGCGATTTCAGCACTTTTCCAAAGGGGTTAGCCACGGATTCTGGTGCTGCATAGGGTTCCGACGCAAGATTCTCGAAAAATTATATGAGAAGGTCCACAAGTGGCCCGACAAGAGGTCCATGGTGCCCGGCGGGGTTGGATGAGGCCTTGTTGGATTTTATGGGCCAAGGAAGTGGAAACAGGTGATTTCGGCTCATTTCTGTTGGTGTTAGCCCACGGATTCTGGCGCTACATGAGGTTCCATCGCAAAATTCTCGAAAAATCATACGAGGGGGTCCGCAAGAGGCCCGGCAAGAGGTGCATGGTGCCCGGCGGGGTTGAATGAGTCCTGGGTGGATTTTATGGGCTAAGGAAGTGGAAACAGGCGATTTCAGCACTTTTCCAAAGGGGTTAGCCCACGGATTCTGGTGCTGCATGGGGTTTCGGCGCAAGATTTTTGAAAAATCATACGAGGGGGTCCGCAAGAGGCCCGGAAAGAGGTCCATAGTGCCCGACAGGGTTGGATGAGGCCTGGTTGGATTTTATGGGCCAAGGAAGTGGAAACAAGCGATTTCAGCTCATTTCTGTGGGTGTTAGCCCACGGATTCTGGCGCTGCATGGGGTTCCGGCGCAAGATTCTCGAAAAATCATACGAGGGGGTCCAGAAGAGGCCCGGCAAGAGGTCCATGTGGCTTTGCGGGGTTGGATGAGGCCTGGTTGGATTTTATGGGCCAAGGAAGTGGAAACAGGCGATTTCGGCACTTTTCTGTGGGTGTTAGCCCACGGATTCTGGCGCTGCATGGGGTTCCGGTGCAAGATTCTCGAAAAACCATACGAGGGGGTCCGCAAGAGGCCCGACAAGAGGTCCATGGTGCCTGGCGGGGTTGGAGGAGGCCTGGTTAGAATTTATGGGCAAGGAAGTGGAAACAGGCGATTTCGGCACTTTTCTGTGGGTGTTAGCCCACGGATTCTGGCGCTGCATGGGGTTCCGACGCAAGATTCTCAAAAAATCATATGAGAGGGTCCGCAAGTGGCCCAGCAAGAGGTCCATGGTGCCCGGCGGGGTTGGATGAGGCCTTGTTGGATTTTATGGGCCAAGGAAGTGGAAACAGGCGATTTCGGCTCATTTCTGTGGGTGTTAGCCCACAGATTCTGGCGCTGCATGACGTTCCGTCGCAAAATTCTCGAAAAATCATACGAGGGGGTCCGCAAGAGGCCCGGCAAGAGGTGCATTGTGCCCGGCGGGGTTGAATGAGTCCTGGGTGGATTTTATGGGCTAAGGAAGTGGAAACAAGCGATTTCAGCACTTTTCCAAAAGGGGTTAGCCCACGGATTCTGGTGCTGCATGGGGTTTCGGCGCAAGATTTTTGAAAAATCATACGAGGGGGTCTGCAAGAGGCCCGGAAAGTGGTCCATAGTGCCCGACGGGGTTGGATGAGGCCTTGTTGGAATTTATGGGCCAAGGAAGTGGAAACAAGCGATTTCAGCTCATTTCTGTGGGTGTTAGCCCACGGATTCTGGCGCTGCATGGGGTTCCGGCGCAAGATTCTCGAAAAATCATACAAGGGGGTCCGCAATAGGCCCGACAAGAGGTCCATGGTGCCTAGCGGGGTTGGAGGAGGCCTGGTTAGATTTTATGGGCAAGGAAGTGGAAACAGGCGATTTCGGCACTTTTCTGTGGGTGTTAGCCCACGGATTCTGGCGCTGCATGGGGTTTCGGCGCACGATTCTCGAAGACTAATACAAGGGGGTCCGCAAGAGGCCCGGCAAGAGGTCCATGGTGCTCGGCGGGGTCGAATTACGCCTGGTTGGATTTTATGGGCCAAGGAAGTGGAAACAGGCGATTTCGGCACTTTTCCAAAGGGGTTAGCCCACGAATTCTGGCATTGCATGGGGTTCTGGCGCAAGATTCTCAAAAAATCATACGAGGGGGTTCGCAAGAGGCCCGGAAAGAGGTCTATGGTGCCTGGCGGGGTCGGATGAGTTTTGGTTGGATTTTATGGGCCAAGGAAGTGGAAATAGGCGATTTCGGCACTTTTACAAAGGGGCTAGCCCGCGGATTCTGGCGCTGCGTGGGATTCCGATGCAAGATTCTCGAAAAATCATACGAGGGGGTCTGCAAGAGGCCCGGCAAGAGGTCCATGGTTCCCGACAGGGTTGGATGAGGCCTGGTTGGATTTTATGGATCAAGGAAGTGGAAACAGGTGATTTCAGCTCATTTCTATGGGTGTTAACCCACGGATTCTGCCGCTGCATGGGGTTCTGGCGCAAGATTCTCGAAAAATCATACGAGGGGGTCCGCAAGAGGCGCGCAAGAGGTCCATGGTGCCTGGCGGGGTCGGATGAGTCCTGGTTGGATTTTATGGGCAAAGGTAGTGGAAACAGGCGATTTCGGCACTTGTCCAAATAGGTTAGCCCACGGATTCTGGCGCTGCATGGGGTTCCGACGCAAGATTCTCGAAAAATCATACAAGGGGGTCCGCAAGTGGCCTGGCAAGAGGTCCATGGTGCCCGGCAGGGTTGGATGAGTCCTGGTTGGATTTTATGGTCCAAGGAAGTGGAAACAGGCGATTTCGGCACTATTCCAAAGGGGTTAGCCCACGGATTCTAGCGCTGCATGGGGTTCCGGTGCAAGATTCTCGAAATATCATACGAGGGGGTCCGCAAGAGGCCCAGCAAGAGGTCCATGGTACCCGGCAGGGTTGGATGAGGCCTGGTTGGATTTTATGGGCCAAGGAAGTGGAAACAGGCAATTTCGGCTCATTTCTATGGGTGTTAGCCCACGGATTCTGGCGCTGCATGGGGTTCCAGTGCAAGATTCTTGAAAAATCATACGAGGGGGTCCGCAAGAGGCCCGACAAGAGGTTCATGTTGCCCGGCGGGGTTGGATGAGGCCTTGTTGGATTTTATGGGCCAAGGAAGTGGAAACAGGCAATTTCGGCTCATTTCTGTGGGTGTTAGCCCACGGATTCTGGCGCTGCATGGGGTTTCGGCGCAGGATTCTCAAATAATCATACGAGGGGGTCTGCAAGAGGCCCGGCAAGAGGTCCATGTTACCCGGCGGGGTTGGATGAGGCCTGGTTGGATTTTATGGGCCAAGGAAGTGGAAACAGGTGATTTCGGCTCATTTCTGTGGGTGTTAGCCACAGATTCTGGCGCTGCATGGGGTTCCGGCGCAAGATTGTCGAAAAATCATACGAGGGGGTCTGCAAGAGGCCCGGCAAGAGGTCCATGTTGCCCGGCGGGGTTAGATGAGGCCAAGATGGATTTTATGGGCCAAGGAAGTGGAAACAGGCAATTTCGGCTCATTTCTGTGGGTGTTAGCCCACGGATTCTGTCGCTGCATGGGGTTCTGGCGCAAGATTCTCAAAAAATCATACGAGGGGGTCCGCAAGAGGCCCGGCAAGAGGTCCATGCTGCCCGGCGGGGTTGGATGAGGCCTGGTTGGATTTTATGGGCCAAGGAAGTGGAAACAGGCGATTTCGGCTCATTTTTGTGGGTGTTAGCCCACGGATTCTGGCGCTGCATGGGGTTTCGGTGCAAGATTCTTAAAAAACCATATGAGGGGGTCCGCAAGAGGCCCGACAAGAGGTCCATGTTGCCTGGCAGGGTTGGATGAGGCCTGGTTGGATTTTATGGGCCAAGGAAGTGGAAACAGGCGATTTCGGCTCATTTCTGTGGGTGTTAGCCCACGGATTCTGGCGCTGCATGGGGGTCCGGCGCAAGATTCTCAAAAAATCATACGAGGGGGGTCCGCAAGAGGCCTGGCAAGAGGTCCATGTTGCCCGGCGGGGTTGGATGAGGCCTGGTTGGATTTTATGGGCCAAGGAAGTGGAAAACAGGAGATTTCGACTCATTTCTGTGGGTGTTAGCCCACGGATTCTGGCGCTGCATGGGGTTCCGGCGCAAGATTCTCAAAAAATCATACGAGGGGGTCCGCAAGAGGCCCGACAAGAGGTTCATGTTGCCTGGCGGGGTTGGATGAGTCCTTGTTGGATTTTATGGGCCAAGGAAGTGGAAACACGCAATTTCGGCTCATTTCTGTGGGTGTTAGCCCTCGGATTCTGGCGCTGCAAGGGGTTCCGGCGCAAGATTCTCAAAAAATCATACGAGGGGGTCCGCAAGAGTCCCAACAAGAGGTTCATTTTGCCCGACGGGGTTGGATGAGGCCTTGTTGGATTTTATGGGCCAAGGAAGTGGAAACAGGCAATTTCGGCTCATTTCAATGGGTGTTAGCCCATGGATTCTGGCGCTGCATGGGGTTCCGGCGCAAGATTCTCGAAAAATCATACAAGGGGGTCCGCAAGAGGCCCGGCAAGAGGTCGATGCTGCTTGGCGGGGTTGGATGAGGCCTGGTTGGATTTTATGGGCCAAGGAAGTGGAAACAGGCGATTTCGGCTCATTTCTGTGGGTGTTAGACCACGGATTCTGGTGCTGCATGGGGTTCCCGCGCAAGATCCTCGAAAACTCATACGAGGGGGTCCGCAAGAGGCTCGGCAAGAGGTCCATGTTGCCCGGTGGGGTTGGATGAGGCCTGGTTGGATTTTATAGGCCAACGAAGTGGAAACAGGCGATTTTGGCTCATTTCTGTGAGAGTTAGCCCACGGATTCTGGCGCTGCATGGGGTTCCGGCGCAAGATTCTTGAAAAATCATAGGAGGGGGTCAGCAAGAGGCCCGTCAAGAGGTCCATGTGGCCCGGCGGGGTTGGATGAGGCCTGGTTGGATTTTATGGGCCAAGGAAGTGGAAACAGGCGATTTCGGCTCATTTCTGTGGGTGTTAGCCCACGGATTTTGGCGCTGCATGGGGTTCCGGAGCAAGATTCTCGAAAATTCATACGAGGGGGTCCGCAAGAGGCCCGGCAAGAGGTCCATGCTGCCCGGCAGGGTTGAATAAGGGCTGGTTGGATTTTATGGGCCAAGGAAGTGGAAACAGGCGATTTCGGCTCATTTCTGTGGGTGTTAGCCCACGGATTTTGGCGCTGCATGGGGTTCCGGTGCAAGATTCTCAAAAAATCATACGAGGGGGTCCGCAAGAGGCCTGGAAAGAGGTCCATGATGCCCGGCGGGGTTGGATGAGGCCTGGTTGGATTTTATGGGCCAAGGAAGTGGAAACAGGCGATTTCGGCTCATTTCTGTGGGTGTTAGCCCACGGATTCTGGCGCTGCATGGGGTTCCGACGCAAGATTCTCAAAAAATCATACGAGGGGGTCCGCAAGAGGCCTGGTAAGAGGTCCATGTTGCCTGACGGGGTTGGATGAGGCCTGGTTGGATTTTATGGGCCAAGGAAGTGGAAACAGGCGATTTCGGCTCATTTCTGTGGGTGTTAGCCCACGAATTCTGGCGCTGCATGGGGTTCCGACGCAAGATTATCGAAAAATCATACGAGGGGGTCCGCAAGAGGCCCAGCAAGAGGTCCATGTTGCCCGGCGGGGTTGGATGAGGCCTGGTTGGATTTTATGGGCCAAGGAAGTGGAAACAGGCGATTTTGGCTCATTTCTATGGTAATTAGCCAACGGATTCTGGCGCTGCATGGGGTTCCGGCGCAAGATTCTCAAACAATCATACGAGGGGGTTTGCAAGAGGCCCGGCAAGAGGTCCATGTTGTTTGGTGGGGTTGGATGAGGCCTGGTTGGATTTTATGGGCCAAGGAAGTGGAAACAGGCGATTTCGGCTCATTTCTGTGGGTGTTAGCCCACGGATTCTGGCGCTGCATGGGGTTCCTGCGTAAGATTCTTGAAAAATCATACGAGGGGGTCCGCAAGAGGCCCGGCAAGAGGTCCACGTGGCCCGGCAGGGTTGGATGAGGCCTGGTTGGATTTTATGGGCCAAGGAAGTGGAAACAGGCGATTTCGGCTCATTTCTGTGGGTGTTAGCCCACGGATTTTGGCGCTGCATGGGGTTCCGGCGCAAGATTCTCGAAAAATCATAGGAGGGGGTCCGCAAGAGGCCCGGCAAGAGGTCCATGTGGCTTTGCGGGGTTGGATGAGGCCTGGTTGGATTTTATGGGCCAAGGAAGTGGAAACAGGCGATTTCGGCTCATTTCTGTGGGTGTTAGCCCACGGATTTTGGCGCTGCATGGGGTTCCGGCGCAAGATTCTCGAAAATTCATACGAGGGGGTCCGCAAGAGGCCCGGCAAGAGGTCCATGCTGCCCGGCGGGGTTGGATGAGGCCTGGTTGGATTTTATGAGCCAAGGAAGTGGAAACAGGCGATTTCGGCTCATTTCTGTGGGTGTTAGCCCACGGATTTTGGCGCTGCATGGGGTTCCGGCGCAAGATTTTTGAAAAATCATACGAGGGGGTCTGCAAGAGGCCCGGAAAGTGGTCCATAGTGCCCGACGGGGTTGGATGAGGCCTTGTTGGAATTTATGGGCCAAGGAAGTGGAAACAAGCGATTTCAGCTCATTTCTGTGGGTGTTAGCCCACGGATTCTGGCGCTGCATGGGGTTCCGGCGCAAGATTCTCGAAAAATCATACAAGGGGGTCCGCAATAGGCCCGACAAGAGGTCCATGGTGCCTAGCGGGGTTGGAGGAGGCCTGGTTAGATTTTATGGGCAAGGAAGTGGAAACAGGCGATTTCGGCACTTTTCTGTGGGTGTTAGCCCACGGATTCTGGCGCTGCATGGGGTTTCGGCGCACGATTCTCGAAGACTAATACAAGGGGGTCCGCAAGAGGCCCGGCAAGAGGTCCATGGTGCTCGGCGGGGTCGAATTACGCCTGGTTGGATTTTATGGGCCAAGGAAGTGGAAACAGGCGATTTCGGCACTTTTCCAAAGGGGTTAGCCCACGAATTCTGGCATTGCATGGGGTTCTGGCGCAAGATTCTCAAAAAATCATACGAGGGGGTTCGCAAGAGGCCCGGAAAGAGGTCTATGGTGCCTGGCGGGGTCGGATGAGTTCTGGTTGGATTTTATGGGCCAAGGAAGTGGAAATAGGCGATTTCGGCACTTTTACAAAGGGGCTAGCCCGCGGATTCTGGCGCTGCGTGGGATTCCGATGCAAGATTCTCGAAAAATCATACGAGGGGGTCTGCAAGAGGCCCGGCAAGAGGTCCATGGTTCCCGACAGGGTTGGATGAGGCCTGGTTGGATTTTATGGATCAAGGAAGTGGAAACAGGTGATTTCAGCTCATTTCTATGGGTGTTAACCCACGGATTCTGCCGCTGCATGGGGTTCTGGCGCAAGATTCTCGAAAAATCATACGAGGGGGTCCGCAAGAGGCGCGCAAGAGGTCCATGGTGCCTGGCGGGGTCGGATGAGTCCTGGTTGGATTTTATGGGCAAAGGTAGTGGAAACAGGCGATTTCGGCACTTGTCCAAATAGGTTAGCCCACGGATTCTGGCGCTGCATGGGGTTCCGACGCAAGATTCTCGAAAAATCATACAAGGGGGTCCGCAAGTGGCCTGGCAAGAGGTCCATGGTGCCCGGCAGGGTTGGATGAGTCCTGGTTGGATTTTATGGTCCAAGGAAGTGGAAACAGGCGATTTCGGCACTATTCCAAAGGGGTTAGCCCACGGATTCTAGCGCTGCATGGGGTTCCGGTGCAAGATTCTCGAAATATCATACGAGGGGGTCCGCAAGAGGCCCAGCAAGAGGTCCATGGTACCCGGCAGGGTTGGATGAGGCCTGGTTGGATTTTATGGGCCAAGGAAGTGGAAACAGGCAATTTCGGCTCATTTCTATGGGTGTTAGCCCACGGATTCTGGCGCTGCATGGGGTTCCAGTGCAAGATTCTTGAAAAATCATACGAGGGGGTCCGCAAGAGGCCCGACAAGAGGTTCATGTTGCCCGGCGGGGTTGGATGAGGCCTTGTTGGATTTTATGGGCCAAGGAAGTGGAAACAGGCAATTTCGGCTCATTTCTGTGGGTGTTAGCCCACGGATTCTGGCGCTGCATGGGGTTTCGGCGCAGGATTCTCAAATAATCATACGAGGGGGTCTGCAAGAGGCCCGGCAAGAGGTCCATGTTACCCGGCGGGGTTGGATGAGGCCTGGTTGGATTTTATGGGCCAAGGAAGTGGAAACAGGTGATTTCGGCTCATTTCTGTGGGTGTTAGCCACAGATTCTGGCGCTGCATGGGGTTCCGGCGCAAGATTGTCGAAAAATCATACGAGGGGGTCTGCAAGAGGCCCGGCAAGAGGTCCATGTTGCCCGGCGGGGTTAGATGAGGCCAAGATGGATTTTATGGGCCAAGGAAGTGGAAACAGGCAATTTCGGCTCATTTCTGTGGGTGTTAGCCCACGGATTCTGTCGCTGCATGGGGTTCTGGCGCAAGATTCTCAAAAAATCATACGAGGGGGTCCGCAAGAGGCCCGGCAAGAGGTCCATGCTGCCCGGCGGGGTTGGATGAGGCCTGGTTGGATTTTATGGGCCAAGGAAGTGGAAACAGGCGATTTCGGCTCATTTTTGTGGGTGTTAGCCCACGGATTCTGGCGCTGCATGGGGTTTCGGTGCAAGATTCTTAAAAAACCATATGAGGGGGTCCGCAAGAGGCCCGACAAGAGGTCCATGTTGCCTGGCAGGGTTGGATGAGGCCTGGTTGGATTTTATGGGCCAAGGAAGTGGAAACAGGCGATTTCGGCTCATTTCTGTGGGTGTTAGCCCACGGATTCTGGCGCTGCATGGGGGTCCGGCGCAAGATTCTCAAAAAATCATACGAGGGGGGTCCGCAAGAGGCCTGGCAAGAGGTCCATGTTGCCCGGCGGGGTTGGATGAGGCCTGGTTGGATTTTATGGGCCAAGGAAGTGGAAAACAGGAGATTTCGACTCATTTCTGTGGGTGTTAGCCCACGGATTCTGGCGCTGCATGGGGTTCCGGCGCAAGATTCTCAAAAAATCATACGAGGGGGTCCGCAAGAGGCCCGACAAGAGGTTCATGTTGCCTGGCGGGGTTGGATGAGTCCTTGTTGGATTTTATGGGCCAAGGAAGTGGAAACACGCAATTTCGGCTCATTTCTGTGGGTGTTAGCCCTCGGATTCTGGCGCTGCAAGGGGTTCCGGCGCAAGATTCTCAAAAAATCATACGAGGGGGTCCGCAAGAGTCCCAACAAGAGGTTCATTTTGCCCGACGGGGTTGGATGAGGCCTTGTTGGATTTTATGGGCCAAGGAAGTGGAAACAGGCAATTTCGGCTCATTTCAATGGGTGTTAGCCCATGGATTCTGGCGCTGCATGGGGTTCCGGCGCAAGATTCTCGAAAAATCATACAAGGGGGTCCGCAAGAGGCCCGGCAAGAGGTCGATGCTGCTTGGCGGGGTTGGATGAGGCCTGGTTGGATTTTATGGGCCAAGGAAGTGGAAACAGGCGATTTCGGCTCATTTCTGTGGGTGTTAGACCACGGATTCTGGTGCTGCATGGGGTTCCCGCGCAAGATCCTCGAAAACTCATACGAGGGGGTCCGCAAGAGGCTCGGCAAGAGGTCCATGTTGCCCGGTGGGGTTGGATGAGGCCTGGTTGGATTTTATAGGCCAACGAAGTGGAAACAGGCGATTTTGGCTCATTTCTGTGAGAGTTAGCCCACGGATTCTGGCGCTGCATGGGGTTCCGGCGCAAGATTCTTGAAAAATCATAGGAGGGGGTCAGCAAGAGGCCCGTCAAGAGGTCCATGTGGCCCGGCGGGGTTGGATGAGGCCTGGTTGGATTTTATGGGCCAAGGAAGTGGAAACAGGCGATTTCGGCTCATTTCTGTGGGTGTTAGCCCACGGATTTTGGCGCTGCATGGGGTTCCGGAGCAAGATTCTCGAAAATTCATACGAGGGGGTCCGCAAGAGGCCCGGCAAGAGGTCCATGCTGCCCGGCAGGGTTGAATAAGGGCTGGTTGGATTTTATGGGCCAAGGAAGTGGAAACAGGCGATTTCGGCTCATTTCTGTGGGTGTTAGCCCACGGATTTTGGCGCTGCATGGGGTTCCGGTGCAAGATTCTCAAAAAATCATACGAGGGGGTCCGCAAGAGGCCTGGAAAGAGGTCCATGATGCCCGGCGGGGTTGGATGAGGCCTGGTTGGATTTTATGGGCCAAGGAAGTGGAAACAGGCGATTTCGGCTCATTTCTGTGGGTGTTAGCCCACGGATTCTGGCGCTGCATGGGGTTCCGGCGCAAGATTCTCAAAAAATCATACGAGGGGGTCCGCAAGAGGCCTGGTAAGAGGTCCATGTTGCCTGACGGGGTTGGATGAGGCCTGGTTGGATTTTATGGGCCAAGGAAGTGGAAACAGGCGATTTCGGCTCATTTCTGTGGGTGTTAGCCCACGAATTCTGGCGCTGCATGGGGTTCCGACGCAAGATTATCGAAAAATCATACGAGGGGGTCCGCAAGAGGCCCAGCAAGAGGTCCATGTTGCCCGGCGGGGTTGGATGAGGCCTGGTTGGATTTTATGGGCCAAGGAAGTGGAAACAGGCGATTTTGGCTCATTTCTATGGTAATTAGCCAACGGATTCTGGCGCTGCATGGGGTTCCGGCGCAAGATTCTCAAACAATCATACGAGGGGGTTTGCAAGAGGCCCGGCAAGAGGTCCATGTTGTTTGGTGGGGTTGGATGAGGCCTGGTTGGATTTTATGGGCCAAGGAAGTGGAAACAGGCGATTTCGGCTCATTTCTGTGGGTGTTAGCCCACGGATTCTGGCGCTGCATGGGGTTCCTGCGTAAGATTCTTGAAAAATCATACGAGGGGGTCCGCAAGAGGCCCGGCAAGAGGTCCACGTGGCCCGGCAGGGTTGGATGAGGCCTGGTTGGATTTTATGGGCCAAGGAAGTGGAAACAGGCGATTTCGGCTCATTTCTGTGGGTGTTAGCCCACGGATTTTGGCGCTGCATGGGGTTCCGGCGCAAGATTCTCGAAAAATCATAGGAGGGGGTCCGCAAGAGGCCCGGCAAGAGGTCCATGTGGCTTTGCGGGGTTGGATGAGGCCTGGTTGGATTTTATGGGCCAAGGAAGTGGAAACAGGCGATTTCGGCTCATTTCTGTGGGTGTTAGCCCACGGATTTTGGCGCTGCATGGGGTTCCGGCGCAAGATTCTCGAAAATTCATACGAGGGGGTCCGCAAGAGGCCCGGCAAGAGGTCCATGCTGCCCGGCGGGGTTGGATGAGGCCTGGTTGGATTTTATGAGCCAAGGAAGTGGAAACAGGCGATTTCGGCTCATTTCTGTGGGTGTTAGCCCACGGATTTTGGCGCTGCATGGGGTTCCGGCGCAAGATTCTCAAAAAATCATACGAGGGGGTCCGCAAGAGGCCTGGCATGAGGTCCATGTTGCCTGGCGGGGTTGGATGAGGCCTGGTTGGAGTTTATGGGCCAAGGAAGTGGAAACAGGCGATTTCGGCTCATTTCTGTGGGTGTTAGCCCAGGGATTCTGGCGCTGCATGGGGTTCCGGCGCAAGATTCTTGAAAAATCATACGAGGGGGTCCGCAAGAGGCCCGGCAAGAGGTCCATATTGATCGGCAGGGTTGGATGAGCCCTGGTTGGATTTTATGGGTCAAGGAAGTGGAAACAGGCGATTTCGGCTCATTTCTGTGGGTGTTAGCCCACGGATTCTGGCGCTGCATGGGGTTCCGGCGCAAGATTCTCGAAGAATCATACGAGGGGGTCCGCAAGAGGCCCGGCAAGAGGTCCATATTTCCCGGCGGGGTTGGATGAGGCGTGGTTGGATTTTATGGTCCAAAGAAGTGGAAACAGGCGATTTCGGCTCATTTCTGTGGGTGTTAGCCCACGGATTCTGGCGCCGCATGGGGTTCCGATGCAAGATTCTCGAAAAATCATACGAGGGGGTCCGCAAGAGGCCCGGTAAGAGGTCCATGTTGCCTTGCGGGGTTGGATGAGGCCTGGTTGGATTTTATGGGCCAAGGAAGTGGAAACAGGCGATTTCGGCTCATTTCTGTGGGTGTTAGCCCACGGATTCTGGTGCTGCATGGGGTTCCGGCGCAAGATTCTCGAAAAATCATACGAGGGGGTCCGCAAGAGGCCCAACAAGAGGTCCATGTTACCCGGCGGGGTTGGATGAGGCCTGGTTGGATTTTATGGGCCAAGGAAGTGGAAACAGGTGATTTCGGCTCATTTCTGTGGGTGTTAGCCACAGATTCTGGCGCTGCATGGGGTTCCGGCGCAAGATTGTCGAAAAATCATTCGAGGGGGTCTGCAAGAGGCCCGGCAAGAGGTCCATGTTGCCCGGCGGGGTTAGATGAGGCCAAGTTGGATTTTATGGGCCAAGGAAGTGGAAACAGGCAATTTCGGCTCATTTCTGTGGGTGTTAGCCCACGGATTCTGTCGCTGCATGGGGTTCTGGCGCAAGATTCTCAAAAAATCATACGAGGGGGTCCGCAAGAGGCCCGGCAAGAGGTCCATGCTGCCCGGCGGGGTTGGATGAGGCCTGGTTGGATTTTATGGGCCAAGGAAGTGGAAACAGGCGATTTCGGCTCATTTTTGTGGGTGTTAGCCCACGGATTCTGGCGCTGCATGGGGTTTCGGTGCAAGATTCTTAAAAAACCATATGAGGGGGTCCGCAAGAGGCCCGACAAGAGGTCCATGTTGCCTGGCAGGGTTGGATGAGGCCTGGTTGGATTTTATGGGCCAAGGAAGTGGAAACAGGCGATTTCGGCTCATTTCTGTGGGTGTTAGCCCACGGATTCTGGCGATGCATGGGGGTCCGGCGCAAGATTCTCGAAAAATCATCCGAGGGGGTTCCGCAAGAGGCCTGGCAAGAGGTCCATGTTGCCCGGCGGGGTTGGATGAGGCCTGGTTGGATTTTATGGGCCAAGGAAGTGGAAACAGGAGATTTCGACTCATTTCTGTGGGTGTTAGCCCACGGATTCTGGCGCTGCATGGGGTTCCGGCGCAAGATTCTCAAAAAAACATACGAGGGGGTCCGCAAGAGGCCCGACAATAGGTTCATGTTGCCCGGAGGGGTTGGATGAGTCCTTGTTGGATTTTATGGGCCAAGGAAGTGGAAACAGGCAATTTCGGCTCATTTCTGTGGGTGTTAGCCCACGGATTCTGGCGCTGCAAGGGGTTCCGGCGCAAGATTCTCAAAAAATCATACGAGGGGGTCCGCAAGAGTCCCGACAAGAGGTTCATTTTGCCCGACGGGGTTGGATGAGGCCTTGTTTGATTTTATGGGCCAAGGAAGTGGAAACAGGCAATTTCGGCTCATTTCAATGGGTGTTAGCCCACGGATTCTGGCGCTGCATGGGGTTCCGGCGCAAGATTCTCGAAAAATCATACAAGGGGGTCCGCAAGAGGCCCGGCAAGAGGTCGATGCTGCTTGGCGGGGTTGGATGAGGCCTGGTTGGATTTTATGGGCCAAGGAAGTGGAAACAGGCGATTTCGGCTCATTTCTGTGGGTGTTAGACCACGGATTCTGGTGCTGCATGGGGTTCCCGCGCAAGATCCTCGAAAACTCATACGAGGGGGTCCGCAAGAGGCCCGGCAAGAGGTCCATGTTGCCCGGTGGGGTTGGATGAGGCCTGGTTGGATTTTATAGGCCAACGAAGTGGAAACAGGCGATTTTGGCTCATTTCTGTGGGAGTTAGCCCACGGATTCTGGCGCTGCATGGGGTTCCGGCGCAAGATTCTTGAAAAATCATAGGAGGGGGTCTGCAAGAGGCCCGTCAAGAGGTCCATGTGGCCCGGCGGGGTTGGATGAGGCCTGGTTGGTTTTTATGGGCCAAGGAAGTGGAAACAGGCGATTTCGGCTCATTTCTGTGGGTGTTAGCCCACGGATTTTGGCGCTGCATGGGGTTCCGGCGCAAGATTCTCGAAAATTCATACGAGGGGGTCTGCAAGAGGCCCGGCAAGAGGTCCATGCTGCCCGGCAGGGTTGAATGAGGGCTGGTTGGATTTTATGGGCCAAAGAAGTGGAAACAGGCGATTTCGGCTCATTTCTGTGGGTGTTAGCCCACGGATTTTGGCGCTGCATGGGGTTCCGGTGCAAGATTCTCAAAAAATCATACGAGGCGGTCCGCAAGAGGCCTGGAAAGAGGTCCATGTTGCCCGGCGGGGTTGGATGAGGCCTGGTTGGATTTTATGGGCCAAGGAAGTGGAAACAGGCGATTTCGGCTCATTTCTGTGGGTGTTAGCCCACGGATTCTGGCGCTGCATGGGGTTCCGGCGCAAGATTCTCAAAAAATCATACGAGGGGGTCCGCAAGAGGCCTGGTAAGAGGTCCATGTTGCCCGACGGGGTTGGATGAGGCCTGGTTGGATTTTATGGGCCAAGGAAGTGGAAACAGGCGATTTCGGCTCATTTCTGTGGGTGTTAGCCCACGAATTCTGGCGCTGCATGGGGTTACGGCGCAAGATTCTCGAAAAATCATACGATGGGGTCCGCAAGAGGCCCAGCAAGAGGTCCATGTTGCCCGGCGGGGTTGGATGAGGCCTGGTTGGATTTTATGGGCCAAGGAAGTGGAAACAGGCGATTTTGGCTCATTTCTATGGTAATTAGCCAACGGATTCTGGCGCTGCATGGGGTTCCGGCGCAAGATTCTCAAACAATCATACGAGGAGGTTTGCAAGAGGCCTGGCAAGAGGTCCATGTTGTTTGGTGGGGTTGGATGAGGCCTGGTTGGATTTTATGGGCCAAGGAAGTGGAAACAGGCGATTTCGGCTCATTTCTGTGGGTGTTAGCCCACGGATTCTGGCGCTGCATGGGGTTCCTGCGTAAGATTCTTGAAAAATCATACGAGGGGGTCCGCAAGAGGCCCGGCAAGAGGTCCACGTGGCCCGGCAGGGTTGGATGAGGCCTGGTTGGATTTTATGGGCCAAGGAAGTGGAAACAGGCGATTTCGGCTCATTTCTGTGGGTGTTAGCCCACGGATTATGGCGCTGCATGGGGTTCCGGCGCAAGATTCTCGAAAAATCATAGGAGGGGGTCCGCAAGAGGCCCGGCAAGAGGTCCATGTGGCTTTGCGGGGTTGGATGAGGCCTGGTTGGATTTTATGGGCCAAGGAAGTGGAAACAGGCGATTTCGGCTCATTTCTGTGGGTGTTAGCCCACGGATTTTGGCGCTGCATGGGGTTCCGGCGCAAGATTCTCGAAAATTCATACGAGGGGGTCCGCAAGAGGCCCGACAAGAGGTCCATGCTGCCCGGCGGGGTTGGATGAGGCCTGGTTGGATTTTATGAGCCAAGGAAGTGGAAACAGGCGATTTCGGCTCATTTCTGTGGGTGTTAGCCCACGGATTTTGGCGCTGCATGGGGTTCCGGCGCAAGATTCTCAAAAAATCATACGAGGGGGTCCGCAAGAGGCCTGGCATGAGGTCCATGTTGCCTGGCGGGGTTGGATGAGGCCTGGTTGGATTTTATGGGCCAAGGAAGTGGAAACAGGCGATTTCGGCTCATTTCTGTGGGTGTTAGCCCAGGGATTCTGGCGCTGCATGGGGTTCCGGCGCAAGATTCTTGAAAAATCATACGAGGGGGTCCGCAAGAGGCCCGGCAAGAGGTCCATATTGATCGGCAGGGTTGGATGAGCCCTGGTTGGATTTTATGGGTCAAGGAAGTGGAAACAGGCGATTTCGGCTCATTTCTGTGGGTGTTAGCCCACGGATTCTGGCGCTGCATGGGGTTCCGGCGCAAGATTCTCGAAGAATCATACGAGGGGGTCCGCAAGAGGCCCGGCAAGAGGTCCATGTTGCCCGGCGGGGTTGGATGAGGCGTGGTTGGATTTTATGGTCCAAAGAAGTGGAAACAGGCGATTTCGGCTCATTTCTGTGGGTGTTAGCCCACGGATTCTGGCGCCGCATGGGGTTCCGATGCAAGATTCTCGAAAAATCATACGAGGGTGTCCGCAAGAGGCCCGGCAAGAGGTCCATGTTGCCTTGCGGGGTTGGATGAGGCCTGGTTGGATTTTATGGGCCAAGGAAGTGGAAACAGGCGATTTCGGCTCATTTCTGTGGGTGTTAGCCCACGGATTCTGGTGCTGCATGGGGTTCCGGCGCAAGATTCTCGAAAAATCATACGAGGGGGTCCGCAAGAGGCCCAACAAGAGGTCCATGTTGCCCGGCGGGGTTGGATGAGGCCTGGTTGGATTTTATGGGCCAAGGAAGTGGAAACAGGCGATTTCGGCTCATTTCTATGGGTGTTAGCCCACGGATTCTGGCGCTGCATGGGGTTCCGATGCAAGATTCTCGAAATATCATACGAGGGGATCCGCTAGAGGCCCGGCAAGAGGTCCATGTTGCCCGGTGGGGTTGGATGAGGCCTCGTTGAAACAGGCGATTTTGGCTCATTTCTGTGGGTGTTAGCCCACGTATTCTGGCACTGCATGGGGTTCCGGCGCAAGATTCGCGAAAAATCATACGAGGGGGTCCGCAAGAGGCCCGGCAAGAGGTCCATGTTGCCCGGCGGGGTTGGATGAGGCCTGGTTTGATTTTTTGGGCCAAGGAAGTGGAAACAGGCGATTTCGGCTCATTTTTGTCGGTGTTAGCCCACGGATTCTGGCGCTGCATGTGGTTCCGGCGCAAGATTCTCGAAAAATCATACGAGGGGTCCGCAAGAGGCCCGGCAAGAGGTCCATGCTTCCCGGCGGGGTTGGATGAGGCCTGGTTGGATTTTATGGGCCAAGGAAGTGGAAACAGGCGATTTCGGCTCATTTCTGTGGGTGTTAGCCCACAAATTCTGGCGCTGCATGGGGTTCCGGCGCAAGATTCTCGAAAAATCATACGAAGGGGTCCGCAAGAGTCCCGGCAAGAGGTCCATGTTGCCAAGCGGGGTTGGATGAGGCCTGGTTGGATTTTATGGGCCAAGGATGTTGAAACAGGCGATTTCGGCTCATTTCTGTGGGTGTTAGCCCACGGATTCTGGCGCTGCATGGGGTTCCGGCGCAAGATTCTTGAAAAATCATACGAGGGTGTCCGCAAGAGGCCCAGCAAGAGGTCCATGTTGCCCAGCGGGGTTGGATGAGGCCTGGTTGGATTTTATGGGCCAAGGAAGTGGAAATAGGCGATTTCGGCTCATTTCTGTGGGTGTTAGCCCACGGATTCTGTCGCTGCATGGGGTTCCGACGCAAGATTCTCAAAAAATCATATGAGGGGGTCCGCAAGAGGCCCGGCAAGAGGTCCATGCTGCCCGGCGGGGTTGAATGAGGCCTGGTTGGATTTTATGGGCCAAGGAAGTGGAAACAGGCGATTTCGCCTCATTTCTGTGGGTTTTAGCCCACGGATTCTGGCGCTGCATGGGGTTCCGACGCAAGATTCTCGAAAAATCATACGAGGGGGCCCGCAAGCGGCCCGGCAAGAGGTCCATGTTGCCCGACGAGGTTGGATGAGGCCTGGTTGGATTTTATGGGCCAAGGAAGTGGAAACAGGCGATTTCGGCTCATCTCTGTGGGTGTTATCCCACGGATTCTGGCGCTGCATGGGATTCCGGCGTAAGATTCTCAAAAAATCATACGAGGGGGTGCGCAAGAGGCCCGGAAAGAGGTCCATAGTGCCCGACGGGGTTGGATGAGGCCTGGTTGGATTTTATGGGCCAAGGAAGTGGAAACAAACGATTTTGGCTCATTTCTGTGGGTGTTAGCCCACGGATTCTGGCGCTGCATGGGGTTTCGGCGCAAGATTCTTGAAAAATAATACGAGGGGGTCCGAAAGAGGCCCGACAAGAGATCCATGGTGCCTGGCGGGGTTGGAGGAGGCCTGGTTAGAATTTATGGGCAAGGAAGTGGAAACAGGCAATTTCGGCACTTTTCTGTGGGTGTTAGCCCACGGATTCTGGCGCTGCATGGGGTTCCGGCGCAAGATTCTCAAAAAATCATACGAGGGGGTCCAGAAGAAGCCCGACAAGAGGTCCATGGTGCCCGGCGGGGTTGGATGAGGCCTGGTTGGATTTTATGGGCCAAGGAAGTGGAAAAAGGCGATATCAGCTCATTTCTGTGGGTGTTAGCCCACAGATTCTGGCGCTGCATGGGGTTTCGGCGCAAGATTCTCGAAAAATCATACGAGGGGGTCCGCAAGAGGCCCCGGCAAGAGGTCCATGGTGCCCGGCGGGGTAGGATAAGTCCTGCTTGGATTTTATGGGCCAAGGAAGTGGAAACAGGCGATTTCGGCAGTTTTCCAAAGGGGTTAGCCCACGGATTCTGGTGCTACATGGGGTTCAGGCGGAAGATTCTTGAAAAATCATACGAGGGGGTCCGCAAGAGGCCCGAAAAGAGATCCATAGTGCCCGACGGGGTTGGATGAGGCCTGGTTGGATTACATGGGTCAAGGAGGTGGTAACAGGCAATTTCAGCACTTTTCCAAAGGGGTTAGCCCATGGATTCTGACGCTGCATAAGGTTCCGGCGCAAGATTCTCGAAAAACCATACGAGGGGGTCCGCAAGAGGCCCAACAAGAGGTCCATGGTGCCTGGCGGGGTTGGAGGAGGCCTGGTTAGAATTTATGGGCAAGGAAGTGGAAACAGGCGATTTCGGCACTTTTCTGTGGGTGTTAGCCCACGGATTCTGGCGCTGCATGGGGTTCTGGTGCAAGATTCTCGAAAAATAATACGAGGGGGTCCGCAAGAGGCCCGACAAGAGATCCATGGTGCCTGGCGAGGTTGGAGGAGGCCTGGTTAGAATTTATGGGCAAGGAAGTGGAAACAGGCGATTTCGGCACTTTTCTGTGGGTGTTAGCCCACGAATTCTGGCGCTGCATGGGGTTCCGGCGCAAGATTCTCGAAAAATCATACGAGGGGGTCCGCAAGAGGCCCAGCAAGAGGTCCATGCTGCCCGGTGGGTTTGGATGAGGCCTGGTTGGATTTTATGGGCCAAGGAAGTGGAAACAGGCGATTTCGGCTCATTTTTGTGGGTGTTAGCCCACGGATTCTGTCGCTGCATGGGGTTCCGACGCAAGATTGTCGAAAAATCATACGAGGGGGTCCGCAAGAGGCCCGTCAAGAGGTCCATGCTGCCCGGCGGGGTTGGATGAGGCCTGGTTGGATTTTATGGGCCAAGGAAGTGGAAACAGGCGATTTCGCCTCATTTCTGTGGGTGTTAGCCCACGGATTCTGGCGCTGCATGGGGTTCCGACGCAAGATTCTCGAAAAATCATACGAGGGGGCCCGCAAGAGGCCCGGCAAGAGGTCCATGTTGCCCGGCGAGGTTGGATGAGGCCTGGTTGGATTTTATGGGCCATGGAAGTGGAAACAGGCGATTTCGGCTCATCTCTGTGGGTGTTAGCCCACGAATTCTGGCGCTGCATGGGGTTCCGGCGCAAGATTCTCGAAAAATCATACGAGGGGGTGCGCAAGAGGCCCGGAAAGAGGTCCATAGTGCCCGACGGGGTTGGATGAGGCCTGGTTGGATTTTATGGGCCAAGGAAGTGGAAACAAGCGATTTCGGCTTATTTCTGTGGGTGTTAGCCCACGGATTCTGGCGCTGCATGGGATTCCGGCGCAAGATTCTCGAAAAATAATACGAGGGGGTCCGCAAGAGGCCTGACAAGAGATCCATGGTGCCTGGCGGGGTTGGAGGAGGCCTGGTTAGAATTTATGGGCAAGGAAGTGGAAACAAGCGATTTCGGCACTTTTCTGTGGGTGTTAGCCCACGGATTCTGGCGCTGCATGGGGTTCCGGCGCAAGATTCTCAAATAATCATACGAGGGGGTCCAGAAGAAGCCCGGGAAGAGGTCCATGGTGCCCGGCGGGGTTGGATGAGGCCTGGTTGGATTTTATGGGCCAAGGAAGTGGAAAAAGGCGATATTGGCTCATTTCTGTGGGTGTTAGCCCACAGATTCTGGCGCTGCATGGGGTTTCGGCGCAAGATTCTCGAAAAATCATACGAGGGGGTCCGCAAGAGGCCCCGGCAAGAGGTCCATGGTGCCCGGCGGGGTAGGATGAGTCCTGCTTGGATTTTATGGGCCAAGGAAGTGGAAACAGGCGATTTCGGCAGTTTTCCAAAGGGGTTAGCCCACGGATTCTGGCGCTTCATGGGGTTCAGGCGGAAGAGTCTTGAAAAATCATACGAGGGGGTCCGCAAGAGGCCCGAAAAGAGATCCATAGTGCCCGACGGGGTTGGATGAGGCCTGGTTGGATTACATGGGTCAAGGAGGTGGTAACAGGCGATTTCAACACTTTTCCAAAGGGGTTAGCCCACGGATTCTGACGCTGCATAGGGTTCCGGCGCAAGATTCTCGAAAACCCATACGAGGGGGTCCGCAAGAGGCCCGACAAGAGGTCCATGGTGCCCGGCCGGGTTGGATGAGAACTTGTTGGATTTTATGGGCCAAGGAAGTGGAAACAGGCGATTTCGGCCCATTTCTGTGTGTGTTAGCCCACGGATTCTGGCGCTGCATGGGGTTCCAGCACAAGATTCTCAAAAACTCAAACGAGAGGGTCCGCAAGAGGGCCGAAAAGAGGTCCATGGTGCCCCGCAGGGTTGGATGAGGCCTGGTTGGATTTTATGGGCCAAGGAAGTGGAAACAGGCGATTTCGGCACTTTTCTAAAGGGGTTAGCCCACGGATTCTAGCGCTGCATGGGGTTTCGGTTCAGGATTCTCGAAATATCATACGAGGTGGTCCGCAAGAGGCCCAGCAAGAGGTCCATGGTGCCCGGCGGGGTTGGATGAGGCCTGGTTGGATTTTATGGTCCAAGGAAGTGGAAACAGGCGATTGCGGCTCATTTCTATGGGTGTTAGTACACGGATTCTGGCGCTGCATGGGTTTCCGGCGCAAGATTCTCGAAAAAGCATATGAGGGGATCCGCATGAGGCGCGGCAAGAGGTCCATAGGGCCCGGCGGGGTTGGATGAGGCCTTGTTGGATTTTATGGGCCAAGGAAGTGGAAACAGGCGATTTCGGCTCATTTCTGTGGGTGTTAGCCCACGGATTCTGGCGCTGCATGGGGTTCCGGCACAAGATTCTCGAAAAATCATACGAGGGGGTCCGCAATAGGCCCGACAAGAGGTCCGTGGTGCCTAGCGGGGTTGGAGGAGGCCTGGTTAGATTTTATGGGCAAGGAAGTGGAAACAGGCGATTTCGGCACTTTTCTGTGGGTGTTAGCCCACGGATTCTGGCGCTGCATGGGGTTCCGGTGCAAGATTCTCGAAAAATCATACGAGGGGGTCCGCAAGAGGCCCGGCAAGAGGTGCATCGTGCCCGACGGGGTTGAATGAGTCCTGGGTGGATTTTATGGGCTAAGGAAGTGGAAACAGGCGATTTCAACACTTTTTCAAAGGGGTTAGCCCACGGATTCTGGTGCTGCATGGGGTTTCGGCGCAAGATTTTCGAAAAATCATACGAGGGGGTCCGCAAGAGGCCCGGAAAGAGGTCCATAGTGCCCGACGGGGTTGGATGAGGCCTGGTTGGATTTTATGGGCCAAGGAAGTGGAAACAAGCGATTTCGGCTCATTTCTGTGGGTGTTAGCCCACGGATTCTGGCGCTGCATGGGGTTCCGGCGCAAGATTCTCGAAAAATAATACGAGGGGGTCCGCAAGAGGCCTGACAAGAGGTCCATGGTGCCTGGCGGGGTTGGAGGAGGCCTGGTTAGATTTTATGGGCAAGGAAGTGGAAACAGGCAATTTCGGCACTTTTCTGTGGGTGTTAGCCCACGGATTCTGGCGCTGCATGGGGTTCCGGCGCAAGATTCTCGAAAAATCATACGAGGGGGCCAGAAGAAGCCCGACAAGAGGTCCATGGTGCCCGGCGGGGTTGGATGAGGCCTGGTTGGATTTTATGGGCCAAGGAAGTGGAAAAAGGTGATATCGGCTCATTTCTGTGGGTGTTAGCCCACAGATTTTGGCGCTGCATGGGGTTTCGGTGCAAGATTCTCAAAAAATCATACGAGGGGGTCCGCTTGAGGCCCGGCAAGAGGTCCATGGTGCCCGGCAGGGTTGGATGAGGCCTGGTTGGATTTTATGGGCCAAGGAAGTGGAAACAAGCGATTTCGACACTTTTCCAAAGGGGTTAGCCCACGAATTCTGGCGTTGCATGGGGTTTTGGTGCAAGATTCTCAAAAAATCATACGAGGGGGTTCGCAAGAGGCCCAACAAGAGTTCTATGGTGCCTGGCGGGGTCGGATGAGTCCTGGTTGGATTTTCTGGGCCAAGGAAGTGGAAACAGGTGATTTCGGCACTTTTCTGTGGGTGTTAGCCCACGGATTCTGGCGCTGCATGGGGTTCTGGCGCATGCTCAAACAATCATATGAGAGGGTCCGCAAGTGGCCCAGCAAGAGGTCCATGGTTCCCGGCGGGGTTGGATGAGGCCTTGTTAGATATTATGGGCCAAGGAAGTGGAAATAGGTGATATCGGCTAATTTCTGTGGGTGTTAGCCCACAGATTCTGGCGCTGCATGAGGTTCCGTCGCAAAATTCTCGAAAAAATCATACGAGGGGGTCCGCAAGAGGCCCGGCAAGAGGTGCATTGTGCCCGGCGGGGTTGAATGAGTCTTGGGTGGATTTTATGGGCTAAGGAAGTGGAAACAGGCGATTTCAGCACTTTTCCAAAGGGGTTAGCCCACGGATTCTGGTGCTGCATGGGGTTTCGGCGCAAGATTCTCGAAAAATCATACGAGGGTGTCCGCAATAGGCCCGACAAGAGGTCCATGGTGCCTAGCGGGGTTGGATGAGGCCTGGTTTGATTTTATGGGCAAAGGAAGTGGAAACAGGCAATTTCGGCTCATTTCTGTGGGTGTTAGCCCATGGATTCTAGCGCTGCATGGAGTTCCAGCGCAAGATTCTCGAAAAATCATACGAGGGGGTCCGCAAGAGGCCCGGCAAGAGGTCCATGGTGCCTGGCGGGGTTTGTTGAGTCTTGGTTTGATTTTATGGGCCAAGGAAGTGGAAACAGGCGATTTCGGCACTTTTCCAAAGGGATTAGCCCACGGATTCTTGCGCTGCGTGGGGTTCCGGCGCAAGATTCTCAAAAAATCATACGAGGGGGTCCGCAAGAGGCTCGGCAAGAGGTCCCTGGTGCCCGGCGGGGTTGGATGAGGCCTGGTTGGATTTTATGGGCCAAGGAAGTGGAAATAGGCGATTTCGGCTCATTTCTGTGGGTGTTAGCCCAGGGATTCTGGCGCTGCATGGGGTTCCGGCGCAAGATTCTCGAAAAGTCATACGAGGGGATTTGCAAGAGGCCCGACAAGAGGTCCATGGTGCCCGGCGGGGTTGGATGAGTCCTGCTGGATTTTATGGGCCAAGGAAGTGGAAACAGGCGATTTCTGCACTTTTCCAAAGGGGTTAGCTTATGGATTGTGGCGCTGCATGGGATTCCGATGCAAGATTCTCAAAAAAACATACGAGGGGGTCCGCAAGAGGCCCGAAAAGAGATCCATGGTGCCCGGCGGGGTTGGATAAGTCCTGGTTGGATTTTATGGGCCACGGATGTGGAAACAGGCGATTTCGGCACTTGTCCAAATGGGTTAGCCCGCAGATTCTGGCGCTTCATGGGGTTCCAGCGCAAGATTTTCGAAAAATCAGATGAGAGGGTCCGCAAGTGGCTCGGCAAGAGGTCCATGGTGCCCGGCGGGGTTGGATGAGGCCTGGTTGGATTTTATGGGCTAAGGAAGTGGAAACAGGCGATTTAGGCTCATTTTTGTGGGTGTTAGCCCACGGATTCTGGCGCTGCATGTGGTTTCGTCGCAAAATTCTCGAAACATCATACTAGGGGGTCCGCAAGAGGCCCGGCAAGAGGTGCATGGTGCCCGGCGGGGTTGGATGAGTCCTGGTTGGATTTTATAGGCCAAGGAAGTGGAAACAGGGGATTTCAGCACTTTTCAAAGGGTTAGCCCACAGATTCTGGTGCTGCATGGAGTTCCGACGCAAGATTTTCGAAAACTCATATGAGGGGGTCCGCAAGAGGCCCGAAAAGAGGTCTATAGTGCTCGACGGGGTTGGATGAGTCCTGGTTGGATTTTATGGGCCAAGGAAGTGGAAGCCCACGGATTCTGGCGCTACATGGGGTTCCGACGCAAGATTCTCGAAAAATCATACGAGGGGGTCCGCAAGAGGCCCGGCAAGAGGTCCAGGGTGCCCGGCGGGATTGAACGAGGCCTGGTTGGATTTTATGGGCCAAGGAAGTGGAAACAGGCGATTTCGGCTCATTTCTGTGGGTGTTAGCCCACGGATTCTGGCGCTGCATGGAGATCCGGCCAAGATTCTCAAAATATCATACGAGGGGGTCCGCAAGAGGCCCGGCAAGAGGTGCATGGTGCCCGGCGGGGTTGGATGAGTCCTGGTTGGATTTTATAGGCCAAGGAAGTGGAAACAGGGGATTTCAGCACTTTTCAAAGGGTTAGCCCACAGATTCTGGTGCTGCATGGAGTTCCGACGCAAGATTTTCGAAAACTCATATGAGGGGGTCCGCAAGAGGCCCGAAAAGAGGTCTATAGTGCCCGACGGGGTTGGATGAGTCCTGGTTGGATTTTATGGGCCAAGGAAGTGGAAGCCCACGGATTCTGGCGCTACATGGGGTTCCGACGCAAGATTCTCGAAAAATCATACGAGGGGGTCCGCAAGAGGCCCGGCAAGAGGTCCAGGGTGCCCGGCGGGATTGAACGAGGCCTGGTTGGATTTTATAGGCCAAGGAAGTGGAAACAGGCGATTTCGGCTCATTTCTGTGGGTGTTAGCCCACGGATTCTGGCGCGCATGGAGATCCGGCGCAAGATTCTCAAAATATCATACGAGGGGGTCCGCAAGAGACCCGACAAGAGGTCCATGGTGCCCGGTGGGGTTGGATGAGGCTTGGTTGGATTTTATGGGCCAAGGAAGTGGAAACAGGCGATTTTTGGCTCATTTTTGTGGGTGTTAGCCCCCGGATTCTGGCACTGCATGGGGTTCCGGCAAAAGATTCTCGAAAAATCATACGAGAGGGTCCGCAAGGGGCCCGGCAAGAGGTCCATGGTGCCCGATAGTGTTGGATGATGCCTGGTTGGATTTTATGGGCCAAGGAAGTGGAAACAGGCGATTTCGGCACTTATCCAAATGGGTTGGCCCACGGATTCTGGCGCTGCATGGGGTTCCGGCGCAAGATTCTCGAAAAGTCATACGAGGGGATTCGCAAGAGGCCCGAAAAGAGGTCCATGGTGCCCGGCGGGGTTGGATGTGTCCTGGTTGGATTTTATGGGCCAAGGAAGTGGAAACAGGCGATTTCGGCACTTTTCCAAAGGGGTTAGCTTACGGATTCTGGCGCTGCATGGGATTCCGATGCAAGATTCTGAAAAAATCATACGAGGGGGTCTGCAAGAGGCCCGAAAAGAGATCCATGGTGCCCGGCGTGGTTGGATAAGGCCTTGTTGGATTTTATGGGCCACGGATGTGGAAACAGGCGATTTCGGCACTTGTCCAAATGGGTTAGCTCGCAGATTCTGGCGCTGCATGGGGTTCCGGCGCAAGATTCTCGAAAAATCAGATGAGAGGGTCCGAAAGTGGCCCGACAAGAGGTCCATGGTGCCCGGCGGGGTTGGATGAGGCCTGGTTGGATTTTATGGGCTAAGGAAGTGGAAACAGGCGATTTAGGCTCATTTCTGTGGGTGTTAGCCCACGGATTCTGGCGCTGCATGTGGTTCCGTCGCAAAATACTCGAAACATCATACTAGGGGGTCCGCAAGAGGCCCGGCAAGAGGTGCATGGTGCCCGGCGGGGTTGGATGAGTCCTGGTTGGATTTCATAGGCCAAGGAAGTGGAAACCGGGGATTTCAGCACTTTTCAAAGGGGTTAGCCCACAGATTCTGGTGCTGCATGGAGTTCCGGCTCAAGATTTTCGAAAACTCATATGAGGGGGTCCGCAAGAGGCCCGACAAGAGGTCCATGGTGCCTGGCGGGGTTGGAGGAGGCCTGGTTAGATTTTATGGGCAAGAAGTGGAAACAGGCGATTTCGGCACTTTTCTGTGGGTGTTAGCCCACGAATTCTGGCGCTGCATGGGGTTCCGGCGCAAGATTCTCGAAAACTCATACGAGGGGGTCTAGAAGAGGCCCGACAAGAGGTTCATGGTGCCCGACGGGGTTGGATGAGGCCAGGTTGGATTTTATGGGCCAAGGAAGTGGAAAAAGGCGATTTCGGCTTATTTCTATGGGTGTTAGCCCACGGATTCTGTCGCTGCATGGGGTTCTGGCGCAAGATTCTCTACAAATCACACGAGGGGGTACGCAAGAGGCCCGGCAAGAGGTCCATGGTGCCCGGCAGGGTTGGATGAGGCCTGGTTGGATTTTATTGGCCAAGGAAGTGGAAACAGGCAATTTCGGCACTTTTCCAAAGGGGTTAGCCCACGAATTCTGGCGCTGCATAGGGTTCCAACGGAAGATTCTCGAGAACTCATACGAGGGGGTCCGCAAAAGACCTGGAAAGAGGTCCATGGTTCCCGGCGAGGTTGGATGAGGCCTGTTTGGATTTTATGGGCCAAGGAAGTGGAAACAGGCGATTTCGGATCATTTCTGTGGGTGTTAGCCCACGAATTCTGGCGCTGCATGGGGTTTCGGTGCAAGATTCTTGAAAAATCATACTAGGGGGTCCGCAACAGGCCTGGCAAGAGGTCCATGGTGCCCGGCGGGGTTGGATGAGCCCTTGTTGGATTTTATGGGCCAAGGAAGTGGAAACAGGGAATTTCGGCACTTTTCCAAAGGGGTTAGCCCACAAATTCTGGCGTTGCATGGTGTTCTGGCGCAAGATTCTCAAAAACTCATACGAGGGGGTCCACAAGAGTCCCGGCAAGAGGTCCATGGTGTCCGGCGGGGTCGGATGAGTCCTGGTTAAATTTTATGCGCCAAGGAAGTGGAAATAGGCGATTTCGACACTTTTCCAAAGGGGTTAGCCCACGGATTCTGGCGCTGCATGGGGTTCCGGAGCAAGATTCTCGAAAAATCATACGAGGGGGTCCGCAAGAGGCCCAGCAAGAGGTCCATGGTTCCCGGCGGGGTTGGATGAGGCCTGGTTGGATTTTATGGGCCAAGGAAGTGGAAACACGTGATTTTGGCTCATTTCTATGGGTGTTAGCCCACGGATTCTGGCGCTGCATAGAATTTCGGTGCAAGATTCTTGAAAAATCATACGAGGGGGTCCACAAGAGGTCCGGCAAGAGGTCCATAGTGCCCGGCGGGGTTGGATGAGGACTGGTTGGATTTTATGGGCCAAGGAAGTGGAAACAGGCGATTTCGGCTCATTTCTATGGGTGTTAGCCCACGGATTCTGGCGCTGCATGGGGTTCCGGCGCAAGATTCTTGAAAAATCTTACGAGGGGGTCCGCAAGTGGCCCAGCAAGAGGTCCATGGTGCCCGGCAAGAGGTCCATGGTGCCCGGCGGGGTTGGATGAGGCCTGGTTGGATTTTATGGGCCAAGGAAGTGGAAACAGGCGATTTCAGCTCATTTCTGTGGGTGTTAGCCCACGGATTCTGGCGCTGCAGGGGGTTCCGGCGAAAGATTCTCAAAAATTATACGAGGGGGTCCGCAAGAGGCCTGACAAAAGGTCCATGGTGCCCGGCGGGGTCGGATGAGGCCTGGTTGGATTTTATGGGCCAAGGAAGTGGAAATAGGCGATTTCGGCTCATTTCTGCGGGTGTTAGCCCACGGATTCTGGCGCTGCATGGGGTTCCGGCGCAAGATTCTCAAAAAATCATTCGAGGGGGTCCGCAAGAGGCCCAGCAAGAGGTCCATGGTGCCTGACGGGGTGGGATGAGGCTTGGTTGGATTTTATGGGCCAAGGAAGTGGAAACAGGCGATTTCGTCACTTTTCCAAAGGGGTTAGCCCACGAATTCTGGCTCTACATGGGGTTCCGGCGCAAGATTCTCGAAAAATCATACGAGGGGGTCCGCAAGAGGCCCAGAAAGAGGTCCATGGTGCCCGGCGAGGTCGGATGAGGCCTGGTTGGATTTTATGAGCCAAGGAAGTGGAAATAGGCGATTTCGGCACTTTTCCAAAGCGGTTAGCCCACGGATTCTAGCGCTGCATGGGGTTCCAGCGCAAGATTCTCGAAAAATCATACGAGGGGGTCCGCAAGAGGCCCGACAAGAGGTTCATGGTGCCTGGCGGGGTTGGATGAGTCCTGGTTGGATTTTATGGAACAAGGAAGTGGAAACAGGTGATTTTGCACTTTTCCTAAGGGGTTAGCCCACGGATTCTGGCGCTGCATGGGGTTCCAGCGCAAGATTCTCGAAATATCATACGAGGGGGTATGCAAGAGGCCCAAAAAGAGGTCCATGGTGCTCAACGGGGATGGATGAGGCCTTGTTGGATTTTATGGGCCAGGTAAATTGAAACAGGCGAATTCGGCACTTTTCCAAAGGGGTTAGCCCACAGATTCTGGCGCTACATGGGGTTCCAGCGCAAGATTCTCGAAAAATCATACGAGGGGTTCCGCAAGAGGCCCAGCATGAGGTCCATGGTGCCCGGCGGGGTTGGATGAGTCCTGGTTGAATTTTATGGGCCAAGGAAGTGGAAACAGGTGATTTCGGCACTTTTCCAAAGGGGTTAGCCAACGGATTCTGGCGCTACATGGGGTTTGGACGCAAGATTCTCGAAAAATCATACGAGGGGGTCCGCAAGAGGCCCAACAAAAGGTCCATGGTGCTCGGTTGGGTCGGATGAGGCTTGGTTGGATTTTATAAGCCAAGGAAGTGGAAACAGGTGATTTTGCCACTTTTCCAAAGGGGTTAGCCCACGGATTCTAGCGCTGCATGGGGTTCCGGCATAAGATTCTCGAAAAATCATACGAGGGGGTCCGCAAAAGGCCCGGCAAGAGGTCCATGGTGCCTGGCAGGGTTGGATGAGGCCTGGTTGGATTTTATGGGCCAAGGAAGTGGAAACAGGCGATTTCGGCACTTTTCCAAAGGGGTTAGCCCACAGATTCTTGCGCTGCATGGGGTTCTGGCGCAAGATTCTCGAAAACTCATACGAGGGGGTCCACAAGAGGCCCAGTAAGAGGTCCATGGTGCCCGGCGGGGTTGGATGAGGCCTGGTTGGATTTTATGGGCAAAGGAAGTGGAAACATGCGATTTCGGCACTTGTCCAAAGGGGTTAGCCCACGGATTCTGGCGCTGCATGGGGTTCCGACACAAGCTTCTCGAAAATTCATACGAGAGGGTCCGCAAGAGGCCCAACAAGAGGTCCATGGTGCCCGGCAGGGTTGGATGAGGCCTGGTTTGATTTTATGGGCCAAGGAAGTGGAAAAAGGCGATTTCGGCACTTTTCCAAAGGGGTTAACCCACGGATTCTTGCGCTACGGGGGGTTCCGGCGCAAGATTCTCGAAAAATCATACGAGGGGGTCCGCAAGAGGCCCGGCAAGAGGTCCATGGTGCCCGGCGGGGTTGGATGAGGCCTGTTTGGATTTTATGGGCCAAGGAAGTAAAAACAGGCGATTTCGGCACTTTTTCAAAGGGGTTAGCCCAGGGATTCTTGTGCTGCATGGGGTTCCGGCGCAAGATTCTCGAAAAATCATATGAGGGGGTCCGCAAGAGGCCCGGCAAGAGGTCATGGTGCCCGGCGGAGTTGGATGAGGCCTGGTTGGATTTTATGGGCAAAGGAAGTGGAAACAGGCGATTTCGGCACTTGTCCAAAGGGGTTAGCCCACGGATTCTGGCGCTGCATGGGGTTCCGGCGCAAGATTCTCCAAAAATCATACGAGGGGGTCTAGAAGAGGCCCGGAAAGAGGTTCATGGTGCCCGACGGGGTTGGATGAGGCCTGGTTGGATTTTATGTGCCAAGGAAGTGGAAAAAGGCGATTTCGTCTTATTTCTATGGGTGTTAGCCCACGGATTCTGGCGTTGCATGGGGTTCGGGCGCAAGATTCTCGAAAAATCATACGAGGGGGTCTGCATGAGGCCCGGCAAGAGGTCCATGGTGCCCGGCAGGGTTGGATGAGGCCTGGCTGGATTTTATGGGCCAAGGAAGTGGAAACAGGCAATTTCGGCACTTTTCCAAAGGGGTTAGCCCACGGATTCTTGCACTGCATAGGGTTCCGACGCATGATTCTCGAAAACTCATACGAGGGGATCCGCAAGCGACCCGGAAAGAGGTCCATGGTGCCCGGCGAGGTTGGATGAGGCCTGGTTGGATTTTATGGGCCAAGGAAGTGGAAACAGGCGATTTCGGCTCATTTCTGTGGGTGTTAGCCCACGGATTCCGGCGCTACATGGGGTTCCGATGCAAGATTCTCAAAAAATCATACGAGGGGGTCCGCAAGAGGCCCGACAAGAGGTCCATGGTGCTCGGCGGGGTCGGATGAGGCCTCGTTGGATTTTATGGGCCAAGGAAGTGGAAACAGGCGATTTCGACTAATTTCTGTGGGTGTTAGCCCACGGATTCTGGCGCTGCATGGGGTTCCGGTGCAAGATTCTCGAAAAATCATACGAGGGGGTCCGCAAGAGGCCCGACAAGAGGTCCATGTTGCCCGGCAGGGTTAGATGAGGCCTGGTTGGATTTTATGGGCCAAGGAAGTGGAAACAGGCGATTTCGTCACTTTTCTAAAGGGGTTAGCCCACGTTATCTGGCTCTACATGGGGTTCCAGCGCAAGATTCTCAAAAAATCATACGAGGGGTTCCGCAAGAGGCCCAGCATGAGGTCCATGGTTCCCGGCGGGGTTGGATGAGGCCTGGTTGGATTTTATGGGCCAAGGAAGTGGAAACACGTGATTTCGGCTCATTTCTATGGGTGTTAGCCCACGGATTCTGCTGCTGCATAGAATTCCGACGCAAGATTCTCGAAAAATCATACGAGGGGGTCCGCAAGAGGCCCGGAAAGAGGTCCATAGTGCCCGGCGGGGTTGGATGAGGCCTGGTTGGATTTTATGGGCCAAGGAAGTGGAAAGAGGCGATTTCGGCTCATTTCTATGGGTGTTAGCCCACGGATTCTGGCGCTGCATGGGGTTCCGGTGCAAGATTCTCGAAAAATCATACGAGGGGGTCCGCAAGAGGCCCGGCAAGAGGTGCATGGTGCCCGGCGGGGTTGGATGAGGCCTGGTTGGATTTTATGGGCAGAGGAAGTGGAAACAGGCGATTTCGGCTCATTTCTGTGGGTGTTAGCCCACGGATTCTGGCGCTACATGGGGTTCCGGCGCAAGATTCTCAAAATATCAGTCGAGGGGGTCCGCAAGAGGCCCGGCAATAGGTCCATGGTGCCCGACGGGGTTGGATGAGGCCTGGTTGGATTTTATGGGCCAAGGAAGTGGAAACAGGCGATTTCGTCACTTTTCTAAAGGGGTTAGCCCACGTTATCTGGCTCTACATGGGGTTCCAGCGCATGATTCTCAAAAAATCATACGAGGGGGTCCGCAAGAGGCCTAGAAAGAGGTCCATGGTTCCTGGAGGGGTTGGATGAGGCCTGGTTGGATTTTATGGGCCAAGGAAGTGGAAACAGGCGATTTCGGCTCATTTCTGTGGGTGTTAGCCCACGGATTCCGGCGCTGCATGGGGTTCCGGCGTAAGATTCTCGAAAAATCATACGAGGGGATCTGCAAGAGGCCCGGCAAGAGGTCCATTGTGCCTGGTGGGCTTGGATGAGGCCTGGTTGGATTTTATGGGCCAAGGAAGTGGAAACAGGCGATTTCGGCTCATTTCTGTGGGTGTTAGCCTATGGATTCTGGCGCTGCATGGGGTTCCGGTGCAAGATTCTCGAAAAATCATACGAGGGGGTCCGCAAGAGGCCCGACAAGAGGTCCATGGTGCTCGGCGGGGTCGGATGAGGCCTGGTTGGATTTTATGGGCCAAGGAAGTGGAAACAGGCGATTTTGACTCATTTCTGTGGGTGTTAGCCCACGGATTCTGGCGCTGCATGGGGTTCCGGTGCAAGATTCTCGAAAAATCATACGAGGGGGTCCGCAAGAGGCCCGACAAGAGGTCCATGTTGCCCGGCAGGGTTGGATGAGGCCTGGTTGGATTTTATGGGCCAAGGAAGTGGAAACAGGCGATTTCGTCACTTTTCTAAAGGGGTTAGCCCACGTTATTTGGCTCTACATGGGGTTCCAGCGCAAGATTCTCAAAAAATCATACGAGGGATTCCGCAAGAGGCCCAGCATGAGGTCCATGGTTCCCGGCGGGGTTGGATGAGGCCTGGTTGGATTTTATGGGCCAAGGAAGTGGAAACACGTGATTTCGGCTCATTTCTATGGGTGTTAGCCCACGGATTCTGCTGCTGCATAGAATTCCGACGCAAGATTCTCGAAAAATCATACGAGGGGGTCCGCAAGAGGCTCGGAAAGAGGCCCATAGTGCCCGGCGGGGTTGTATGAGGCCTGGTTGGATTTTATGGGCCAAGGAAGTGGAAACAGGCGATTTCGGCTCATTTCTATGGGTGTTAGCCCACGGATTCTGGCGCTGCATGGGGTTCCGGTGCAAGATTCTCGAAAAATCATACGAGGGGGTCCGCAAGAGGCCCGGCAAGAGGTGCATGGTGCCCGGCGGGGTTGGATGAGGCCTGGTTGGATTTTATGGGCAAAGGAAGTGGAAACAGGCGATTTCGGCTCATTTCTGTGGGTGTTAGCCCACGGATTCTGGCGCTACATGGGGTTCCGGCGCAAGATTCTCAAAATATCATTCGAGGGGGTCCGCAAGAGGCCCGGCAAGAGGTCCATGGTGCCCGACGGGGTTGGATGAGGCCTGGTTGGATTTTATGGGCCAAGGAAGTGGAAACAGGCGATTTCGTCACTTTTCTAAAGGGGTTAGCCCACGTTATCTGGCTCTACATGGGGTTCCAGCGCATGATTCTCAAAAAATCATACGAGGGGGTCCGCAAGAGGCCTAGAAAGAGGTCCATGGTTCCTGGAGGGGTTGGATGAGGCCTGGTTGGATTTTATGGGCCAAGGAAGTGGAAACAGGCGATTTCGGCTCATTTCTGTGGGTGTTAGCCCACGGATTCCGGCGCTGCATGGGGTTCCGGCGTAAGATTCTCGAAAAATCATACGAGGGGATCTGCAAGAGGCCCGGAAAGAGGTCCATTATGCCCGGTGGGGTTGGATGAGGCCTGGTTGGATTTTATGGGCCAAGGAATTGGAAACAGGCGATTTCGGCTCATTTCTGTGGGTGTTAGCCCACGGATTGTGGCGCTGCATGGGGTTCCGGTGCAAGATTCTTGAAAAATCATACGAGGGGGTCCGCAAGAGGCCCGACAAGACGTCCATGGTGCCCGGCGGGGTTGTATGACGCCTGGTTGGATTTTATGGGCCAAGGAAGTGGAAACAGGCGATTTCGACTCATTTCTGTGGGTGTTAGCCCACAGATTCTGGCGCTGCATGGGGTTCCGGCGCAAGATTCTAAAAAACTCATTCGAGGGGGTCCGCAAGAGGCCCGACAAGAGGTCCATGGTACCCGACGGGGTTGGATGAGGCCTGGTTGGATTTTATGGGCCAAGGAAGTGGAAATAGGCGATTTCGACACCTTTCTAAAGGGATTAGCCCACGAATTCTGGCACTGCATGGGGTTCCGCCGCAAGATTCTCGAAAAATCATACGAAGGGGTCCGCCAGAGGCTCGGCAAGAGGTCCATGGTTCCCGGCGGGGTTGTATGAGGCCTGGTTGGATATTATGGGCCAAGGAAGTGGAAACAGGCGATTTCGGCTCATTTCTGTGGGTGTTAGCCCACGGATTCAAGCGCTGCATGGGGTTCCGGTGCAAGATTCTTGAAAAATCATACGAGGGGTTCCACAAGAGGCCCGGCAAGAGGTCCATGGTGCCCGGCAGGGTTGGATGAGGCCTGGTTGGATTTTATGGGCAAAGGAAGTGGAAACAGGCGATTTCGGCATTTGTCCAAAGGGGTTAGCCCACGGATTCTGGCGCTGCATGGGGTTCCGGCGCAAGATTCTCAAAAAATCATATGAGAGGGTCCACAAGTGGCCCGGCAAGAGGTCCATGGTGCCCGGCGGGGTTGGATGAGGCCTGGTTGGATTTTATGGGCCAAGGAAGTGGAAATAAGCGATTTCGGCTCATTTCTGTGGGTGTTAGCCCACGGATTCTAGCGCTGCATCAGGTTCCGTCGCAAAATTCTCAAAAAATCATACGAGGGAATTCGCAAGAGGCTCAGCAAGAGGTGCATGGTGGCCGGCGAGGTTGGATGAGTCCTGGTTGGATTTTATGGGCCAAGGAAGTGAAAACAGGCGATTTCAGCACTTTTCCAAAGGGGTTAGCCCACGGATTCTGGCGCTGCATGGGGTTCCGGCGCAATATTCTCAAAAAATCATACGAGGGGGTCCGCAAGAGGCCCGGCAATAGGTCCATGATTCCCAGCGGGGTTGGATGAGACCTGGTTGGATTTTATGGGCTAAGGAAGTGGAAACAGGCGATTTCGGCAATTTCCAAAGAGGTTATCCCACGGATTCTAGCGCTGCATGGGGTTCCGGTGCAAGATTCTCGAAAAATCATACGAGGGGGTCCGCAAGAGGCCCGGAAAGAGGTCCATGTTGCCTGGCAGGGTTGGATGAGGCCTGGTTGGATTTTATGGGCCAAGAAAGTGGAAATAGGCGATTTCGGATCATTTATGTGGGTGTTAGCCCACGGATTCTGGCGCTGCATGGGGTTCTGGTGCAAGATTCTTGAAAACTCATACGAGGGGGTCGGCAACAGGCCCGGCAAGAGGTCCATTGTGCCCGGCGGGGTTGGATGAGCCCTTGTTGGATTTTATGGGCCAAGGAAGTGGAAACAGGTGATTTCAGCACTTTTCCAAAGGGGTTAGCCCACGAATTCTGGCGTTGCATGGTGTTCTGGCACAAGATTCTCAAAAACTCATACGAGAGAGTCCACAAGAGGGCCGGCAAGAGGTCCATGGTGCCCGGCGGGGTCGGATGAGTCCTGGTTAAATTTTATGCGCCAAGGAAGTGGGAATAGGCGATTTCGGCACTTTTCCTAACGGGTTAGCCCACGGATTCTGGCGCTGCATGGGGTTCCGGAGCAAGATTCTCGAAAAATCATACGAGGGGTTCCGCAAGAGGCCCAGCAAGAGGTCCATGGTTCCCGGCGGGGTTGGATGAGGCCTTGTTGGATTTTATGGGCCAAGGAAGTGGAAACACGTGATTTCGGCTCATTTCTATAGGTGTTAGCCCACGGATTCTGGCGCTGCATAGAATTCCGGCACAAGATTCTCGAAACATCATATGAGGGGGTCCGCAAGAGGCTCGACAAGAGGTCCATAGTGCCCGGCGGGGTTGGATGAGGCCTGGTTGGATTTTATGGGCCAAGGAAGTGGAAACAGGCGATTTCCCCTCATTTCTATGGGTGTTAGCCCACGGATTCTGGCGCTGCATGGGGTTCCGATGCATGATTCTCGAAAACTCATTCAAGGGGGTCCGAAAGAGGCCCGGTAAGAGGTCCATGGTGCCTGGCGGGGTTGGATGACGCCTGGTTGGATTTTATGGGCCAAGGAAGTGGAAACAGGCGATTTCGACTCATTTCTGTGGGTGTTAGCCCACAGATTCTGGCGATGCATGGGGTTCCGGCGCAAGATTCTCAAAAATTCATTCAAGGGGGTCCGCAAGAGGCCCGGCAAGAGGTCCATGGTACCCGACGAGGTTGGATGGGGCCTGGTTGGATTTTATGGGCCAAGGAAGTGGAAACAGGCGATTTCGTCACTTTTCCAAAGGGGTTAGCCCACGAATTCTGGCTCTACATGGGGTTCCAGCGCAAGATTCTCAAAAAATCATACAAGGGGGTCCGCAAGAGGCCCAGAAAGAGGTCCATGGTTCCCGGCGGGGTTGGATGAGGCCTGGTTGGATTTTATGGGCCAAGGAAGTGGAAACAGGCGATTTCGGCTCATTTCTGTGGGTGTTAGCCCACAGATTCCGGCGCTGCATGGGGTTCCGGCGTAAGATTCTCGAAAAATCATACGAGGGGATCTGCAAGAGGCCCGGCAAGAGGTCCATTGTGCCCGGTGGGCTTGGATGAGGCCTGGTTGGATTTTATGGTCCAAGGAAGTGGAAACAGGCGATTTCGGCTCATTTCTGTGGGTGTTAGCCCACGGATTCTGGCGCTGCATGGGGTTCCGGTGCAAGATTCTCGAAAAATCATACGAGGGGGTCCGCAAGAGGCCCGACAAGAGGTCCATGGTGCTCGGCGGGGTCGGATGACGCCTGGTTGGATTTTATGGGCCAAGGAAGTGGAAACAGGCGATTTCGACTCATTTCTGTGGGTGTTAGCCCACAGATTCTGGCGCTGCATGGGGTTCCGGCACAAGATTCTAAAAAACTCATTCGAGGGGGTCCGCAAGAGGCCCGACAAGAGGTCCATGGTACCCGATGGGGTTGGATGAGGCCTGGTTGGAATTTATGGGCCAAGGAAGTGGAAATAGGCGATTTCGTCACTTTTCCAAAGGGGTTAGCCCACGAATTCTGGCTCTACACGGGGTTCCAGCGCAACATTCTCAAAAAATCATACGAGGGGGTCCGCAAGAGGCCCAGAAAGAGGTCCATGGTTCCCGGCGGGGTTGGATGAGGCCTTGTTGGATTTTATGGGCCAAGGAAGTGGAAACAAGCGATTTCGGCTCATTTCTGTGGGTGTTAGTCCACGGATTCCGGAACTGCATGGGGTTTCGGCGTAAGATTCTCGAAAAATCATATGAGGGGATCTGCAAGAGGCTCGGCAAGAGGTCCATTGTGCCCGGTGGGGTTGGATGACGCCTGGTTGGATTTTATGGGCCAAGGAAGTGGAAACAGGCGATTTCGACACCTTTCTAAAGGGATTAGCCCACGAATTCTGGCACTACATGGGGTTCCGCCGCTAGATTCTCGAAAAATCATACGAAGGGGTCCGCTAGAGGCTCGGCAAGAGGTCCATGGTTCCCGGCGGGGTTGTATGAGGCCTGGTTGGATATTATGGGCCAAGGAAGTGGAAACAGGCGATTTCGGCTCATTTCTGTGGGTGTTAGCCCATGGATTCTGGCGCTGCATGAGGTTCCGTCGCAAAATTCTCGAAAAATCATACGAGGGGATCCGCAAGAGGCTCAGCAAGAGGTGCATGGTGGCCGGCGAGGTTGGATGAGTCCTGGTTAGATTTTATGGGCCAAGGAAGTGAAAATAGGCAATTTCAGCACTTTTCCAAAGGGGTTAGCCTACAGATTCTGGCGCTGCATGGGGTTCCGGCGCAATATTCTCAAAAAATCATACGAGGGGGTCCGCAAGAGGCCCGGCAATAGGTCCATGATTCCCAGCGGGGTTGGATGAGACCTGGTTGGATTTTATGGGCTAAGGAAGTGGAAACAGGCGATTTCGGCACTTTTCCAAAGAGGTTATCCCACGGATTCTAGCGCTGCATGGGGTTCCGGTGCAAGATTCTCGAAAAATCATACGAGGGGGTCCGCAAGAGGCCCGGAAAGAGGTCCATGTTGCCCGGCAGGGTTGGATGAGGCCTGGTTGGATTTTATGGGCCAAGGAAGTGGAAACAGGCGATTTCGGATCATTTATGTGGGTGTTAGCCCACGGATTCTGGCGCTGCATGGGGTTCCGGTGCAATATTCTTGAAAACTCATACGAGGGGGTCTACAAAAGGGCCGGCAAGAGGTCCATGGTGCCCGGCGGGGTCGGATGAGTCCTGGTTAAATTTTATGCGCCAAGGAAGAGGGAATAGGCGATTTCGGCACTTTTCCAAAGGGGTTAGCCCACGGATTCTGGCGCTGCATGGGGTTCCGAAGCAAGATTCTCGAAAAATCATACGAGGGGTTCCGCAAGAGGCCCAGCAAGAGGTCCATGGTTCCCGGCGGGGTTGGATGAGGCCTTGTTGGATTTTATAGGCCAAGGAAGTGGAAACACGTGATTTCGGCTCATTTCTATGGGTGTTAGCCCACGGATTCTGGCGCTGCATAGAATTCCGGCACAAGATTCTCGAAACATCATATGAGGGGGTCCGCAAGAGGCTCGGCAAGAGGTCCATAGTGCCCGGCGGGGTTGGATGAGGCCTGGTTGGATTTTATGGGCCAAGGAAGTGGAAACAAGCGATTTCGGCTCATTTCTATGGGCGTTAGCCCACGGATTCTGGCGCTGCATGGGGTTCCGGTGCATGATTCTCGAAAAATCATATGAGGGGGTCCGAAAGAGGCTCGGTAAGAGGTCCATGGTGCCCGGCGGGGTTGGATGTGGCCTGGTTGGACTTTATGGGCCAAGGAAGTGGAAACAGGCGATTTCGGCTCATTTCTGTAGGTGTTAGCCCACGGATTCTTGCGCTGCATGGGGTTCCAGCGCAAGATTCTCAAAATATCATTCGCGGGGGTCCGCAAAAGGCCCGGCAAGAGGTCCATGGTGCCCGACGGGGTTGGATGAGGCCTGGTTGGATTTTATGGGCCAAGGAAGTGGAAACAGGCGATTTCGTCACTTTTCTAAAGGGGTTAGCCCACGTTATCTGGCTCTACATGGGGTTCCAGCGCATGATTCTCAAAAAATCATACGAGGGGGTCCGCAAGAGGCCTAGAAAGAGGTCCATGGTTCCTGGAGGGGTTGGATGAGGCCTGGTTGGATTTTATGGGCCAAGGAAGTGGAAACAGGCGATTTCGGCTCATTTCTGTGGGTGTTAGCCCACGGATTCCGGCGCTGCATGGGGTTCCGGCGTAAGATTCTCGAAAAATCATACGAGGGGATCTGCAAGAGGCCCGGCAAGAGGTCCATTGTGCCTGGTGGGCTTGGATGAGGCCTGGTTGGATTTTATGGGCCAAGGAAGTGGAAACAGGCGATTTCGGCTCATTTCTGTGGGTGTTAGCCTATGGATTCTGGCGCTGCATGGGGTTCCGGTGCAAGATTCTCGAAAAATCATACGAGGGGGTCCGCAAGAGGCCCGACAAGAGGTCCATGGTGCTCGGCGGGGTCGGATGAGGCCTGGTTGGATTTTATGGGCCAAGGAAGTGGAAACAGGCGATTTTGACTCATTTCTGTGGGTGTTAGCCCACGGATTCTGGCGCTGCATGGGGTTCCGGTGCAAGATTCTCGAAAAATCATACGAGGGGGTCCGCAAGAGGCCCGACAAGAGGTCCATGTTGCCCGGCAGGGTTGGATGAGGCCTGGTTGGATTTTATGGGCCAAGGAAGTGGAAACAGGCGATTTCGTCACTTTTCTAAAGGGGTTAGCCCACGTTATCTGGCTCTACATGGGGTTCCAGCGCAAGATTCTCAAAAAATCATACGAGGGATTCCGCAAGAGGCCCAGCATGAGGTCCATGGTTCCCGGCGGGGTTGGATGAGGCCTGGTTGGATTTTATGGGCCAAGGAAGTGGAAACACGTGATTTCGGCTCATTTCTATGGGTGTTAGCCCACGGATTCTGCTGCTGCATAGAATTCCGACGCAAGATTCTCGAAAAATCATACGAGGGGGTCCGCAAGAGGCTCGGAAAGAGGCCCATAGTGCCCGGCGGGGTTGTATGAGGCCTGGTTGGATTTTATGGGCCAAGGAAGTGGAAACAGGCGATTTCGGCTCATTTCTATGGGTGTTAGCCCACGGATTCTGGCGCTGCATGGGGTTCCGGTGCAAGATTCTCGAAAAATCATACGAGGGGGTCCGCAAGAGGCCCGGCAAGAGGTGCATGGTGCCCGGCGGGGTTGGATGAGGCCTGGTTGGATTTTATGGGCAAAGGAAGTGGAAACAGGCGATTTCGGCTCATTTCTGTGGGTGTTAGCCCACGGATTCTGGCGCTACATGGGGTTCCGGCGCAAGATTCTCAAAATATCATTCGAGGGGGTCCGCAAGAGGCCCGGCAAGAGGTCCATGGTGCCCGACGGGGTTGGATGAGGCCTGGTTGGATTTTATGGGCCAAGGAAGTGGAAACAGGCGATTTCGTCACTTTTCTAAAGGGGTTAGCCCACGTTATCTGGCTCTACATGGGGTTCCAGCGCATGATTCTCAAAAAATCATACGAGGGGGTCCGCAAGAGGCCTAGAAAGAGGTCCATGGTTCCTGGAGGGGTTGGATGAGGCCTGGTTGGATTTTATGGGCCAAGGAAGTGGAAACAGGCGATTTCGGCTCATTTCTGTGGGTGTTAGCCCACGGATTCCGGCGCTGCATGGGGTTCCGGCGTAAGATTCTCGAAAAATCATACGAGGGGATCTGCAAGAGGCCCGGAAAGAGGTCCATTATGCCCGGTGGGGTTGGATGAGGCCTGGTTGGATTTTATGGGCCAAGGAATTGGAAACAGGCGATTTCGGCTCATTTCTGTGGGTGTTAGCCCACGGATTGTGGCGCTGCATGGGGTTCCGGTGCAAGATTCTTGAAAAATCATACGAGGGGGTCCGCAAGAGGCCCGACAAGACGTCCATGGTGCCCGGCGGGGTTGTATGACGCCTGGTTGGATTTTATGGGCCAAGGAAGTGGAAACAGGCGATTTCGACTCATTTCTGTGGGTGTTAGCCCACAGATTCTGGCGCTGCATGGGGTTCCGGCGCAAGATTCTAAAAAACTCATTCGAGGGGGTCCGCAAGAGGCCCGACAAGAGGTCCATGGTACCCGACGGGGTTGGATGAGGCCTGGTTGGATTTTATGGGCCAAGGAAGTGGAAATAGGCGATTTCGACACCTTTCTAAAGGGATTAGCCCACGAATTCTGGCACTGCATGGGGTTCCGCCGCAAGATTCTCGAAAAATCATACGAAGGGGTCCGCCAGAGGCTCGGCAAGAGGTCCATGGTTCCCGGCGGGGTTGTATGAGGCCTGGTTGGATATTATGGGCCAAGGAAGTGGAAACAGGCGATTTCGGCTCATTTCTGTGGGTGTTAGCCCACGGATTCAAGCGCTGCATGGGGTTCCGGTGCAAGATTCTTGAAAAATCATACGAGGGGTTCCACAAGAGGCCCGGCAAGAGGTCCATGGTGCCCGGCAGGGTTGGATGAGGCCTGGTTGGATTTTATGGGCAAAGGAAGTGGAAACAGGCGATTTCGGCATTTGTCCAAAGGGGTTAGCCCACGGATTCTGGCGCTGCATGGGGTTCCGGCGCAAGATTCTCAAAAAATCATATGAGAGGGTCCACAAGTGGCCCGGCAAGAGGTCCATGGTGCCCGGCGGGGTTGGATGAGGCCTGGTTGGATTTTATGGGCCAAGGAAGTGGAAATAAGCGATTTCGGCTCATTTCTGTGGGTGTTAGCCCACGGATTCTAGCGCTGCATCAGGTTCCGTCGCAAAATTCTCAAAAAATCATACGAGGGAATTCGCAAGAGGCTCAGCAAGAGGTGCATGGTGGCCGGCGAGGTTGGATGAGTCCTGGTTGGATTTTATGGGCCAAGGAAGTGAAAACAAGCGATTTCAGCACTTTTCCAAAGGGGTTAGCCCACGGATTCTGGCGCTGCATGGGGTTCCGGCGCAATATTCTCAAAAAATCATACGAGGGGGTCCGCAAGAGGCCCGGCAATAGGTCCATGATTCCCAGCGGGGTTGGATGAGACCTGGTTGGATTTTATGGGCTAAGGAAGTGGAAACAGGCGATTTCGGCAATTTCCAAAGAGGTTATCCCACGGATTCTAGCACTGCATGGGGTTCCGGTGCAAGATTCTCGAAAAATCATACGAGGGGGTCCGCAAGAGGCCCGGAAAGAGGTCCATGTTGCCTGGCAGGGTTGGATGAGGCCTGGTTGGATTTTATGGGCCAAGAAAGTGGAAATAGGCGATTTCGGATCATTTATGTGGGTGTTAGCCCACGGATTCTGGCGCTGCATGGGGTTCTGGTGCAAGATTCTTGAAAACTCATACGAGGGGGTCGGCAACAGGCCCGGCAAGAGGTCCATTGTGCCCGGCGGGGTTGGATGAGCCCTTGTTGGATTTTATGGGCCAAGGAAGTGGAAACAGGTGATTTCAGCACTTTTCCAAAGGGGTTAGCCCACGAATTCTGGCGTTGCATGGTGTTCTGGCACAAGATTCTCAAAAACTCATACGAGAGAGTCCACAAGAGGGCCGGCAAGAGGTCCATGGTGCCCGGCGGGGTCGGATGAGTCCTGGTTAAATTTTATGCGCCAAGGAAGTGGGAATAGGCGATTTCGGCACTTTTCCTAACGGGTTAGCCCACGGATTCTGGCGCTGCATGGGGTTCCGGAGCAAGATTCTCGAAAAATCATACGAGGGGTTCCGCAAGAGGCCCAGCAAGAGGTCCATGGTTCCCGGCGGGGTTGGATGAGGCCTTGTTGGATTTTATGGGCCAAGGAAGTGGAAACACGTGATTTCGGCTCATTTCTATAGGTGTTAGCCCACGGATTCTGGCGCTGCATAGAATTCCGGCACAAGATTCTCGAAACATCATATGAGGGGGTCCGCAAGAGGCTCGACAAGAGGTCCATAGTGCCCGGCGGGGTTGGATGAGGCCTGGTTGGATTTTATGGGCCAAGGAAGTGGAAACAGGCGATTTCCCCTCATTTCTATGGGTGTTAGCCCACGGATTCTGGCGCTGCATGGGGTTCCGATGCATGATTCTCGAAAACTCATTCAAGGGGGTCCGAAAGAGGCCCGGTAAGAGGTCCATGGTGCCTGGCGGGGTTGGATGACGCCTCGTTGGATTTTATGGGCCAAGGAAGTGGAAACAGGCGATTTCGACTCATTTCTGTGGGTGTTAGCCCACAGATTCTGGCGATGCATGGGGTTCCGGCGCAAGATTCTCAAAAATTCATTCAAGGGGGTCCGCAAGAGGCCCGGCAAGAGGTCCATGGTACCCGACGAGGTTGGATGGGGCCTGGTTGGATTTTATGGGCCAAGGAAGTGGAAACAGGCGATTTCGTCACTTTTCCAAAGGGGTTAGCCCACGAATTCTGGCTCTACATGGGGTTCCAGCGCAAGATTCTCAAAAAATCATACAAGGGGGTCCGCAAGAGGCCCAGAAAGAGGTCCATGGTTCCCGGCGGGGTTGGATGAGGCCTGGTTGGATTTTATGGGCCAAGGAAGTGGAAACAGGCGATTTCGGCTCATTTCTGTGGGTGTTAGCCCACAGATTCCGGCGCTGCATGGGGTTCCGGCGTAAGATTCTCGAAAAATCATACGAGGGGATCTGCAAGAGGCCCGGCAAGAGGTCCATTGTGCCCGGTGGGCTTGGATGAGGCCTGGTTGGATTTTATGGTCCAAGGAAGTGGAAACAGGCGATTTCGGCTCATTTCTGTGGGTGTTAGCCCACGGATTCTGGCGCTGCATGGGGTTCCGGTGCAAGATTCTCGAAAAATCATACGAGGGGGTCCGCAAGAGGCCCGACAAGAGGTCCATGGTGCTCGGCGGGGTCGGATGACGCCTGGTTGGATTTTATGGGCCAAGGAAGTGGAAACAGGCGATTTCGACTCATTTCTGTGGGTGTTAGCCCACAGATTCTGGCGCTGCATGGGGTTCCGGCACAAGATTCTAAAAAACTCATTCGAGGGGGTCCGCAAGAGGCCCGACAAGAGGTCCATGGTACCCGATGGGGTTAGATGAGGCCTGGTTGGAATTTATGGGCCAAGGAAGTGGAAATAGGCGATTTCGTCACTTTTCCAAAGGGGTTAGCCCACGAATTCTGGCTCTACACGGGGTTCCAGCGCAACATTCTCAAAAAATCATACGAGGGGGTCCGCAAGAGGCCCAGAAAGAGGTCCATGGTTCCCGGCGGGGTTGGATGAGGCCTTGTTGGATTTTATGGGCCAAGGAAGTGGAAACAAGCGATTTCGGCTCATTTCTGTGGGTGTTAGTCCACGGATTCCGGAACTGCATGGGGTTTCGGCGTAAGATTCTCGAAAAATCATATGAGGGGATCTGCAAGAGGCTCGGCAAGAGGTCCATTGTGCCCGGTGGGGTTGGATGACGCCTGGTTGGATTTTATGGGCCAAGGAAGTGGAAACAGGCGATTTCGACACCTTTCTAAAGGGATTAGCCCACGAATTCTGGCACTACATGGGGTTCCGCCGCTAGATTCTCGAAAAATCATACGAAGGGGTCCGCTAGAGGCTCGGCAAGAGGTCCATGGTTCCCGGCGGGGTTGTATGAGGCCTGGTTGGATATTATGGGCCAAGGAAGTGGAAACAGGCGATTTCGGCTCATTTCTGTGGGTGTTAGCCCACGGATTCAAGCGCTGCATGGGGTTCCGGTGCAAGATTCTTGAAAAATCATACGAGGGGTTCCACAAGAGGCCCGGCAAGAGGTCCATGGTGCCCGGCAGGGTTGGATGAGGCCTGGTTGGATTTTATGGGCAAAGGAAGTGGAAACAGGCGATTTCGGCATTTGTCCAAAGGGGTTAGCCCACGGATTCTGGCGCTGCATGGGGTTCCGGCGCAAGATTCTCAAAAAATCATATGAGAGGGTCCACAAGTGGCCCGGCAAGAGGTCCATGGTGCCCGGCGGGGTTGGATGAGGCCTGGTTGGATTTTATGGGCCAAGGAAGTGGAAATAAGCGATTTCGGCTCATTTCTGTGGGTGTTAGCCCACGGATTCTAGCGCTGCATCAGGTTCCGTCGCAAAATTCTCAAAAAATCATACGAGGGAATTCGCAAGAGGCTCAGCAAGAGGTGCATGGTGGCCGGCGAGGTTGGATGAGTCCTGGTTGGATTTTATGGGCCAAGGAAGTGAAAACAAGCGATTTCAGCACTTTTCCAAAGGGGTTAGCCCACGGATTCTGGCGCTGCATGGGGTTCCGGCGCAATATTCTCAAAAAATCATACGAGGGGGTCCGCAAGAGGCCCGGCAATAGGTCCATGATTCCCAGCGGGGTTGGATGAGACCTGGTTGGATTTTATGGGCTAAGGAAGTGGAAACAGGCGATTTCGGCAATTTCCAAAGAGGTTATCCCACGGATTCTAGCACTGCATGGGGTTCCGGTGCAAGATTCTCGAAAAATCATACGAGGGGGTCCGCAAGAGGCCCGGAAAGAGGTCCATGTTGCCTGGCAGGGTTGGATGAGGCCTGGTTGGATTTTATGGGCCAAGAAAGTGGAAATAGGCGATTTCGGATCATTTATGTGGGTGTTAGCCCACGGATTCTGGCGCTGCATGGGGTTCTGGTGCAAGATTCTTGAAAACTCATACGAGGGGGTCGGCAACAGGCCCGGCAAGAGGTCCATTGTGCCCGGCGGGGTTGGATGAGCCCTTGTTGGATTTTATGGGCCAAGGAAGTGGAAACAGGTGATTTCAGCACTTTTCCAAAGGGGTTAGCCCACGAATTCTGGCGTTGCATGGTGTTCTGGCACAAGATTCTCAAAAACTCATACGAGAGAGTCCACAAGAGGGCCGGCAAGAGGTCCATGGTGCCCGGCGGGGTCGGATGAGTCCTGGTTAAATTTTATGCGCCAAGGAAGTGGGAATAGGCGATTTCGGCACTTTTCCTAACGGGTTAGCCCACGGATTCTGGCGCTGCATGGGGTTCCGGAGCAAGATTCTCGAAAAATCATACGAGGGGTTCCGCAAGAGGCCCAGCAAGAGGTCCATGGTTCCCGGCGGGGTTGGATGAGGCCTTGTTGGATTTTATGGGCCAAGGAAGTGGAAACACGTGATTTCGGCTCATTTCTATAGGTGTTAGCCCACGGATTCTGGCGCTGCATAGAATTCCGGCACAAGATTCTCGAAACATCATATGAGGGGGTCCGCAAGAGGCTCGACAAGAGGTCCATAGTGCCCGGCGGGGTTGGATGAGGCCTGGTTGGATTTTATGGGCCAAGGAAGTGGAAACAGGCGATTTCCCCTCATTTCTATGGGTGTTAGCCCACGGATTCTGGCGCTGCATGGGGTTCCGATGCATGATTCTCGAAAACTCATTCAAGGGGGTCCGAAAGAGGCCCGGTAAGAGGTCCATGGTGCCTGGCGGGGTTGGATGACGCCTCGTTGGATTTTATGGGCCAAGGAAGTGGAAACAGGCGATTTCGACTCATTTCTGTGGGTGTTAGCCCACAGATTCTGGCGATGCATGGGGTTCCGGCGCAAGATTCTCAAAAATTCATTCAAGGGGGTCCGCAAGAGGCCCGGCAAGAGGTCCATGGTACCCGACGAGGTTGGATGGGGCCTGGTTGGATTTTATGGGCCAAGGAAGTGGAAACAGGCGATTTCGTCACTTTTCCAAAGGGGTTAGCCCACGAATTCTGGCTCTACATGGGGTTCCAGCGCAAGATTCTCAAAAAATCATACAAGGGGGTCCGCAAGAGGCCCAGAAAGAGGTCCATGGTTCCCGGCGGGGTTGGATGAGGCCTGGTTGGATTTTATGGGCCAAGGAAGTGGAAACAGGCGATTTCGGCTCATTTCTGTGGGTGTTAGCCCACAGATTCCGGCGCTGCATGGGGTTCCGGCGTAAGATTCTCGAAAAATCATACGAGGGGATCTGCAAGAGGCCCGGCAAGAGGTCCATTGTGCCCGGTGGGCTTGGATGAGGCCTGGTTGGATTTTATGGTCCAAGGAAGTGGAAACAGGCGATTTCGGCTCATTTCTGTGGGTGTTAGCCCACGGATTCTGGCGCTGCATGGGGTTCCGGTGCAAGATTCTCGAAAAATCATACGAGGGGGTCCGCAAGAGGCCCGACAAGAGGTCCATGGTGCTCGGCGGGGTCGGATGACGCCTGGTTGGATTTTATGGGCCAAGGAAGTGGAAACAGGCGATTTCGACTCATTTCTGTGGGTGTTAGCCCACAGATTCTGGCGCTGCATGGGGTTCCGGCACAAGATTCTAAAAAACTCATTCGAGGGGGTCCGCAAGAGGCCCGACAAGAGGTCCATGGTACCCGATGGGGTTAGATGAGGCCTGGTTGGAATTTATGGGCCAAGGAAGTGGAAATAGGCGATTTCGTCACTTTTCCAAAGGGGTTAGCCCACGAATTCTGGCTCTACACGGGGTTCCAGCGCAACATTCTCAAAAAATCATACGAGGGGGTCCGCAAGAGGCCCAGAAAGAGGTCCATAGTGCCCGGCGGGGTTGGATGAGGCCTGGTTGGATTTTATGGGCCAAGGAAGTGGAAACAAGCGATTTCGGCTCATTTCTATGGGCGTTAGCCCACGGATTCTGGCGCTGCATGGGGTTCCGGTGCATGATTCTCGAAAAATCATATGAGGGGGTCCGAAAGAGGCTCGGTAAGAGGTCCATGGTGCCCGGCGGGGTTGGATGTGGCCTGGTTGGACTTTATGGGCCAAGGAAGTGGAAACAGGCGATTTCGGCTCATTTCTGTAGGTGTTAGCCCACGGATTCTTGCGCTGCATGGGGTTCCAGCGCAAGATTCTCAAAATATCATTCGCGGGGGTCCGCAAAAGGCCCGGCAAGAGGTCCATGGTGCCCGACGGGGTTGGATGAGGCCTGGTTGGATTTTATGGGCCAAGGAAGTGGAAACAGGCGATTTCGGCTCATTTCTGTGGGTGTTAGCCCACGGATTCCGGCGCTGCATGGGTTTCTGACGTAAGATTCTCAAAAAATCATACGAGGGGATCTGCAAGAGGCCCAGCAAGAGGTCCATTGTGCCCGGTGGGGTTGGATGAGGCCTGGTTGGATTTTATGGGCCAAGGAAGTGGAAACAGGCGATTTCGACACTTTTCTAAAGGGATTAGCCCACGGATTCTGGCGCTGCATGGGGTTCCGCCGCAAGATTCTCGAAAAATCATACGAAGGGGTCCGCCAGAGGCTCGGAAAGAGGTCCATGGTTCCCGGTGGGGTTGTATGAGGCCTGGTTGGATTTTATGGGCCAAGGAAGTGGAAACAGGCGATTTCGGTTCATTTCTGTGGGTGTTAGCCCACGGATTCTGGCGCTGCATGGGGTTCCGGTGCAAGATTCTCGAAAACTCATACGAGGGGGTCCGCAGGAGGCCCGACAAGAGGTCCATGGTGCCCGGCGGGGTTGGATGACGCCTGGTTGGATTTTATGGGCCAAGGAATTGGAAACAGGCGATTTCGACTCATTTCTGTGGGTGTTAGCCCACAGATTCTGGCGCTGCATGGGGTTCCAGCGCAAGATTCTCAAAAATTCATTCGAGGGGGTCCGCAAGAGGTCCATGGTACCCGACGAGGTTGGATGAGGCCTGGTTGGATTTTATGGGCCAAGGAAGTGGAAACAGGCGATTTCGTCACTTTTCCAAAGGGGTTAGCCCACGAATTCTGGCTCTACATGGGTTTCCAGCGCAAGATTCTCAAAAAATCATACAAGGGGGTCCGCAAGAGGCCCAGAAAGAGGTCCATGGTTCCCGGCGGGGTTGGATGAGGCCTGGTTGGATTTTATGCGCCAAGGAAGTGGAAACAGGCGATTTCGGCTCATTTCTCTGGGTGTTAGCCCACGGATCCGGGAACTGCATGGGGTTTCGGCGTAAGATTCTCGAAAAATCATATGAGGGGATCTGCAAGAGGCCCGACAAGAGGTCCATTGTGCCCGGTGGGGTTGGATGAGGCCTGGTTAGATTTTATGGGCCAAGGAAGTGGAAACAGGCGATTTTAGCTCATTTCTGTGGGTGTTATTCCACGGATTCTGGCGCTGCATGGGGTTCCGGCGCAAGATTCTCAAAAAATCATACGAGGGGGTCCGCAAGAGGCCCGGAAAGAGGTCCATGGTGCCCGGCGGGGTTGGATGAGGCCTGGTTGGATTTTATGGGCAAAGGAAGTGGAAAAAGGCGATTTCGGCACTTGTCCAAAGGGGTTAGCCCACGGATTCTGGCGCTGCATGGGGTTCCAGCGCAAGATTCTCGAAAAATCATATGAGAGGGTCCACAAGTGGCCCGGCAAGAGGTCCATGGTGCCCGGCGGGGTTGGATGAGGCCTGGTTGGATTTTATGGGCCAAGGAAGTGGAAACAGGCGATTTCGGCTCATTTCTGTGGGTGTTAGCCCACGGATTCTGGCGCTGCATGAGGTTCCGTCGCAAAATTCTCGAAAAATCATACGAGGGGGTCCGCAAGAGGCTCGGCAAGAGGTGCATGGTGGCCAGCGGGGTTGGATGAGTCCTGGTTGGATTTTATGGGCCAAGGAAGTGAAAACAGGCGATTTCAGCACTTTTCCAAAGGGGTTAGGCAACGGATTCTGGCGCTGCATGGGGTTCCGGCACAAGATTCTAAAAAACTCATTCGAGGTGGTCCGCAAGAGGCCCGACAAGAGGTCCATGGTACCCGATGGGGTTGGATGAGGCCTGGTTGGAATTTATGGGCCAAGGAAGTGGAAATAGGCGATTTCGTCACTTTTCGAAAGGGGTTAGCCCACGAATTCTGGCTCTACACGGGGTTCCAGCGCAACATTCTCAAAAAATCATACGAGGGGGTCCGCAAGAGGCCCAGAAAGAGGTCCATGGTTCCCGGCGGGATTGGATAAGGCCTTGTTGGATTTTATGGGCCAAGGAAGTGGAAACAAGCGATTTCGGCTCATTTCTGTGGGTGTTAGTCCACGGATTCCGGAACTGCATGGGGTTTCGGCGTAAGATTCTCGAAAAATCATATGAGGGGATCTGCAAGAGGCTCGGCAAGAGGTCCATTGTGCCCGGTGGGGTTGGATGACGCCTGGTTGGATTTTATGGGCCAAGGAAGTGGAAACAGGCGATTTCGACACCTTTCTAAAGGGATTAGCCCACGAATTCTGGCACTACATGGGGTTCCGCCGCAAGATTCTCGAAAAATCATACGAAGGGGTCCGCTAGAGGCTCGGCAAGAGGTCCATGGTTCCCGGCGGGGTTGTATGAGGCCTGGTTGGATATTATGGGCCAAGGAAGTGGAAACAGGCGATTTCGGCTAATTTCTGTGGGTGTTAGCCCACGGATTCTGGCGCTGCATGAGGTTCCGTCGCAAAATTCTCGAAAAATCATACGAGGGGATCCGCAAGAGGCTCAGCAAGAGGTGCATGGTGGCCGGCGAGGTTGGATGAGTCCTGGTTGGATTTTATGGGCCAAGGAAGTGAAAACAGGCAATTTCAGCACTTTTCCAAAGGGGTTAGCCTACAGATTCTGGCGCTGCATGGGGTTCCGGCGCAATATTCTCAAAAAATCATACGAGGGGGTCCGCAAGAGGCCCGGCAATAGGTCCATGATTCCCAGCGGGGTTGGATGAGACCTGGTTGGATTTTATGGGCTAAGGAAGTGGAAACAGGCGATTTCGGCACTTTTCCAAAGAGGTTATCCCACGGATTCTAGCGCTGCATGGGGTTCCGGTGCAAGATTCTCGAAAAATCATACGAGGGGGTCTGCAAGAGGCCCGGAAAGAGGTCCATGTTGCCCGGCAGGGTTGGATGAGGCCTGGTTGGATTTTATGGGCCAAGGAAGTGGAAACAGGCGATTTCGGATCATTTATGTGGGTGTTAGCCCACGGATTCTGGCGCTGCATGGGGTTCCGGTGCAATATTCTTGAAAACTCATACGAGGGGGTCTACAAAAGGGCCGGCAAGAGGTCCATGGTGCCCGGCGGGGTCGGATGAGTCCTGGTTAAATTTTATGCGCCAAGGAAGTGGGAATAGGCGATTTCGGCACTTTTCCAAAGGGGTTAGCCCACGGATTCTGGCGCTGCATGGGGTTCCGAAGCAAGATTCTCGAAAAATCATACGAGGGGTTCCGCAAGAGGCCCAGCAAGAGGTCCATGGTTCCCGGCGGGGTTGGATGAGGCCTTGTTGGATTTTATGGGCCAAGGAAGTGGAAACACGTGATTTCGGCTCATTTCTATGGGTGTTAGCCCACGGATTCTGGCGCTGCATAGAATTCCGGCACAAGATTCTCGAAACATCATATGAGGGGGTCCGCAAGAGGCTCGGCAAGAGGTCCATAGTGCCCGGCGGGGTTGGATGAGGCCTGGTTGGATTTTATGGGCCAAGGAAGTGGAAACAGGCGATTTCGGCTCATTTCTATGGGCGTTAGCCCACGGATTCTGGCGCTGCATGGGGTTCCGGTGCATGATTCTCGAAAAATCATATGAGGGGGTCCGCAAGAGGCTCGGTAAGAGGTCCATGGTGCCCGGCGGGGTTGGATGTGGCCTGGTTGGACTTTATGGGCCAAGGAAGTGGAAACAGGCGATTTCGGCTCATTTCTGTGGGTGTTAGCCCACGGATTCTTGCGCTGCATGGGGTTCCAGCGCAAGATTCTCAAAATATCATTCGCGGGGGTCCGCAAAAGGCCCGGCAAGAGGTCCATGGTGCCCGACGGGGTTGGATGAGGCCTGGTTGGATTTTATGGGCCAAGGAAGTGGAAACAGGCGATTTCGGCTCATTTCTGTGGGTGTTAGCCCACGGATTCCGGCGCTGCATGGGTTTCTGACGTAAGATTCTCAAAAAATCATACGAGGAGATCTGCAAGAGGCCCGGCAAGAGGTCCATTGTGCCCGGTGGGGTTGGATGAGGCCTGGATGGATTTTATGGGCCAAGGAAGTGGAAACAGGCGATTTCGACACTTTTCTAAAGGGATTAGCCCACGGATTCTGGCGCTGCATGGGGTTCCGCCGCAAGATTCTCGAAAAATCATACGAAGGGGTCCGCCAGAGGCTCGGAAAGAGGTCCATGGTTCCCGGTGGGGTTGTATGAGGCCTGGTTGGATTTTATGGGCCAAGGAAGTGGAAACAGGCGATTTCGGTTCATTTCTGTGGGTGTTAGCCCACGGATTCTGGCGCTGCATGGGGTTCCGGTGCAAGATTCTCGAAAACTCATACGAGGGGGTCCGCAAGAGGCCCGACAAGAGGTCCATGGTGCCCGGCGGGGTTGGATGACGCCTGGTTGGATTTTATGGGCCAAGGAATTGGAAACAGGCGATTTCGACTCATTTCTGTGGGTGTTAGCCCACAGATTCTGGCGCTGCATGGGGTTCCAGCGCAAGATTCTCAAAAATTCATTCGAGGGGGTCCGCAAGAGGTCCATGGTACCCGACGAGGTTGGATGAGGCCTGGTTGGATTTTATGGGCCAAGGAAGTGGAAACAGGCGATTTCGTCACTTTTCCAAAGGGTTAGCCCACGAATTCTGGCTCTACATGGGTTTCCAGCGCAAGATTCTCAAAAAATCATACAAGGGGGTCCGCAAGAGGCCCAGAAAGAGGTCCATGGTTCCCGGCGGGGTTGGATGAGGCCTGGTTGGATTTTATGCGCCAAGGAAGTGGAAACAGGCGATTTCGGCTCATTTCTGTGGGTGTTAGCCCACGGATCCGGGAACTGCATGGGGTTTCGGCGTAAGATTCTAGAAAAATCATATGAGGGGATCTGCAAGAGGCCCGACAAGAGGTCCATTGTGCCCGGTGGGGTTGGATGTGGCCTGGTTAGATTTTATGGGCCAAGGAAGTGGAAACAGGCGATTTTAGCTCATTTCTGTGGGTGTTATTCCACGGATTCTGGCGCTGCATGGGGTTCCGGCGCAAGATTCTCAAAAAATCATACGAGGGGGTCCGCAAGAGGCCCGGAAAGAGGTCCATGGTGCCCGGCGGGGTTGGATGAGGCCTGGTTGGATTTTATGGGCAAAGGAAGTGGAAAAAGGCGATTTCGGCACTTGTCCAAAGGGGTTAGCCCACGGATTCTGGCGCTGCATGGGGTTCCAGCGCAAGATTCTCGAAAAATCATATGAGAGGGTCCACAAGTGGCCCGGCAAGAGGTCCATGGTGCATGGCGGGGTTGGATGAGGCCTGGTTGGATTTTATGGGCCAAGGAAGTGGAAACAGGCGATTTCGGCTCATTTCTGTGGGTGTTAGCCCACGGATTCTGGCGCTGCATGAGGTTCCGTCGCAAAATTCTCGAAAAATCATACGAGGGGGTCCGCAAGAGGCTCGGCAAGCGGTGCATGGTGGCCGGCGGGGTTGGATGAGTCCTGGTTGGATTTTATGGGCCAAGGAAGTGAAAACAGGCGATTTCAGCAATTTTCCAAAGGGGTTAGGCAACGGATTCTGGCGCTGCATGGGGTTCCGGCGCAATATTCCCAAAAAATCATACGAGGGGGTCCGCAAGAGGCCCGGCAATAGGTCCATGATTCCCAGCGGGGTTGGATGAGGCCTGGTTGGATTTTATGGGCCAAGGAAGTGGAAACAGGCGATTTCGGCACTTTTCCATAGAGGTTAGCCCACGGATTCTAGCGCTGCATGGGGTTCCGGCGCAAGATTCTCAAAAAATCATACGAGGGGGTCCGCAAGAGGCCCGGAAAGAGGTCCATGTTGCCCGGCAGGGTTGGATGAGACCTGGTTGGATTTTATGGGCCAAGGAAGTGGAAACAGGGGATTTCGGCTCATTTCTGTGGGTGTTAGCCCACGGATTCTGGCGCTGCATGGGGTTCCAGTGCAAGATTCTCGAAAAATCATACGAGGGGGTCCGCAAGAGGCCCGGCAAGAGGTCCATGGTGCCCGGCGGGGTTGGATGTGGCCTGGTTGGATTTTATGTGCCAAGGCAATGGAAACAGGCGATTTCGGCACTTTTCCAAAGGGGTTAGCCCACGGATTCTGGCGCTGCATGGGGTTCCGGCGCAAGATTCTTGAAAATTCATACGAAGGGTTCCGCAAGAGGCCCGACAAGAGGTCCATGGTGCCCGGAGGGGTTGGATGAGGCCTGGTTTGATTTTATGGGCCAAGGAAGTGGAAACAGGTCATTTCGCCTCATTTCTGTGGGTGTTAGCCCACGGATTCTGGCGCTGCATGGGGTTCCGGCGCAAGATTCTCGAGAACTCATATGAGGGGGTCCGCAAGAGGCCCGGCAAGAGGTCCATGGTGCCCGGCGGGGTTGGATGAGTCCTGGGTGGATTTTATGGGCCAAGGAAGTGGAAACAGACGATTTCAGCACTTTTCCAAAGGGGTTAGCCAACGGATTCTGGCGCTGCATGGTGTTTCGGCGCAATATTCTCATAAAATCATACGAGGGGGTCCGCAAGAGGCCCGGAAAGAGGTCCATGGTGCCCGGCGGGGTTGGATGAGGCCTGGTTGGATTTTATGAGCCACGGAAGTGGAAACAGGCGATTTCGGCACTTTTCCAAAAAGGTTAGCCCACGGATTCTAGCACTGCATGGGGTTCTGGGGCAAGATTCTCGAAAAATCATACGAGTGGGTCCGAAAGAGGTTCATGGTGCCTGGCGGGGTTGGATGAGTCCTGGTTGGATTTTATGGGACAAGGAAGTGGAAACAGGTGATTTCGGCACTTTTCCAAAGGGGTTAGCCCATGGATTCCGGCGCTGCATGGGGTTCCAGCACAAGATTCTTGAAAAATCATACGAGGGGGTATGAAAGAGACCCAGCAAGAGGTCCATGGTGCCCAGCGGAGTTGGATGAGGACTGGTTGGATTTTATGGTCCAAGGAAATGGAAACAGGCGATTTCGGTATTTTTCCAAATGGGATTCTGGCGCTGCATGGGGTTCCAGCGTAAGATTCTCGAAAAATCATACGAGGGGTTCCGCAAGAGGTCTGGAAAGAGGTCCATGGTGCCTGGCGGGGTTGGATGAGGCTTGGTTGGATTTTATGGGCCAAGGAAGTGGAAAAAGGCGATTTCGGCACTTTTCCAAAGAGGTTAGCCCACGGATTCTTGCGCTGCATGGGGTTTCGGCGCAAGATTCTCGAATTATCATATGAGGGGGTCCGCAAGAGGCCCGGCAAGAGGTCCATGGTGCCCGGCAGGGTTGGATGAGGCCTGGTTGGAATTTATGGGCCAAGGAAGTGGAAACAGGCGATTTTGGCTCATTTCTGTGGGTGTTAGCCCATGGATTCTGGCGCTGCATGGGGTTCCGGCGCAAGATTCTCAAAAAATCATACGAGGGGGTCCGCAAGAGGCATGGTCAGAGGTCCATGGTGCCCGACGGGGTTGGATGAGGCCTGGTTAAATTTTATGGGCCAAGGAAATTGAAACAGGCGATTTCGGTACTTTTCCAAAGGGGTTAACCCACGGATTCTTGCGCTACATGGGGTTCCAGTGCAACATTCTCGAAAAATCATACGAGGAGTTCCGCAAGAGGCCCGACATGAGGTCCATGGTGCCCGGCGGGGTTGGATGAGTGCTGGTTGAATTTTATGGTCCAAGGAAGTGGAAGCAGGTGATTTCGGCACTTTTCCAAGGGGGTTAGCCAACAGATTCTGGCGCTACATGGGGTTCCGATGCAAGATTCTCGAAAAATCATACGAGGGGGTCCGCAAGAGGCCCAACAAGTGGTCCATGGTTCTTGGCGGGGTTGGAGGAGGCTTGGTTGGATTTTATGAGCCAAGGAAGTGGAAACAGGCGATTTTGGCACTTTTCCAAAGGGGTTAGCCCACGGATTCTAGCGCTGCATGGGGTTCCAACGCAAGATTCTCGAAAAATCATACGAGGGGGTCCGCAAGAGGCCTGGCAAGAGGTCCATGGTTCCTGGCGGGGTTGGATGAGGCCTGGGTTGATTTTATGGGCCAAGGAAGTGGAAACAGGCAATTTCGGCACTTTTCCAAAGGGGTTAGCCCCCGGATTCTTGCGCTGTATGGGGTTCCGGCGCAAGATTCTCGAAAACTCATATGAGGGGGTTCGCAAGAGGCCCGGCAAGAGGTCCATGGTGCCCGGCGGGGTTGGATGAGGCCTGGTTGAATTTTATGGGCAAAGGAAGTGGAAACAGGCGATTTCTGCACTTGTCCAAAGGGGTTAGCCCACCGATTCTGGCGCTGCATGGGGTTCCGGCGCAAGATTCTCGAAAACACATACGAGAGGGTCCGCAAGAGGCCCGGGAAGAGGTCCATGGTGCCCGGCGGGGTTGGATGAGGCCTGGTTGGATTTTATGGGCCAAAGAAGTTGGAAACAGGCAATTTTGGCTCATTTCTGTGGGTGTTAGCCCAGGGATTCTGGCGCTGCATGGGGTTCCGGCGCAAGATTCTCAAAAAATCATACGAGGGGGTCCGCAAGAGGCCTGGTCAGAGGTCCATGGTGCCCAACAGGGTTGGATGAGGCCTGGTTAAATTTTATGGGCCAAGGAAATTGAAACAGGCGATTTTGGTACTTTTCCAAAGGGGTTAACCCACGGATTCTGGCGCTACATGGGGTTCCAGTGCAAGATTCTCAAAAAATCATACAAGGTGATCCGCATGAGGCCCGGCATGAGGTCCATGGTGCCCAGCGGGGTTGGATGAGTCCTGGTTGGATTTTATGGGCCAAGGAAGTGGAAGCAGATGATTTCGGCACTTTTCAAAAGGGGTTAGCCAACGGATTCTGGTGCTACATGGGGTTCCGATGCAAGATTCTCGAAAAATCATACGAGGGGGTCCGCAAGAGGCCCAACAAGAGGTCCATGGTTCTTGGCGGGGTTGGATGAGGCTTGGTTGGATTTTATGAGCCAAGGAAGTGGAAACAGGCGATTTTGGCACTTTTCCAAAGGGGTTAGCCCACGGATTCTAGCGCTGCATGGGGTTCCAGCGCAAGATTCTCGAAAAATCATACGAGGGGGTCCGCAAGAGGCCTGGCAAGAGGTCCATGGTTCCTGGCGGGGTTGGATGAGGCCTGGGTTGATTTTATGGGCCAAGGAAGTGGAAACAGGCAATTTCGGCACTATTCCAAAGGGGTTAGCCCACGGATTCTTGCGCTGCATGGGGTTCCGGCGCAAGATTCTCGAAAACTCATATGAGGGGGCTCGCAAGAGGCCCGGCAAGAGGTCCATGGTGCCCGGCGGGGTTGGATGAGGCCTGGTTGAATTTTATGGGCAAAGGAAGTGGAAACAGGCGATTTCTGCACTTGTCCAAAGGGGTTAGCCCACGGATTCTGGAGCTGCATGGGGTTCCAGTGCAAGATTCTCGAAAACACATACGAGAGGGTCCGCAAGAGGCCCGGGAAGAGGTCCATGGTGCCCGGCGGGGTTGGATGAGGCCTGGTTGGGTTTTATAGGCCAAGGAAGTGGAAAAAGGCGATTTCGGCACTTTTCCAAAGGGGTTAATCCACGGATTCTTGCGCTGCATGGGGTTCCGGCGCAAGATTCTCGAAAAATCATACGAGGAGGTCCGCGAGAGGCCTGGAAAGAGGTCCATGGTGCCCGGCGGGGTTGGATGAGGCCTGGTTGGATTTTATGGGCCAAGGAAGTGGAAACAGGCGATTTCGGCACTTTTCCAAAGGGGTTAGCCCAGGGATTCTTGCGCTGCATGGGGTTCCAGCGCAAGATTCTCGAAAAATCATACGAAAGGGTCTGCAAGAGGCCCGACAAGAGGTCATGGTGCCCGGCGGAGTTGGATGAGGCCTGGTTGGATGTTATGGGCAAAGGAAGTGGAAACAGGCGATTTCGGCACTTGTCCAAAGGGGTTATCCCACGGATTCTAGCGCTGCATGGGGTTCCAGTGCAAGATTCTCGAAAAATCATACGAGGGGGTCCGCAAGAAGCCCGACAAGAGGTCCATGGTTCCTGGCGGGATTGGATGAGGCCTGGGTTGATTTTATGGGCCAAGGAAGTGGAAACAGGCGATTTCGGCACTTTTCCAAAGGGGTTAGCCCACGGATTCTTGCGCTGCATGGGGTTCCGGCGCATGATTCTCGAAAACTCATATGAGGGGGTCCGCAAGAGGCCCGGCAAGAGGTCCATGGTTCCCGGCGGGGTTGGATGAGGCCTGGTTGAATTTTATGGGCAAAGGAAGTGGAAACAGGTGATTTCTGCACTTGTCCAAAGGGGTTAGCCCACGGATTCTGGCGCTGCATGGGGTTCAGGCGCAATATTCTCATAAAATCATACGAGGGGGTCCGCAAGAGGCCCGGAAAGAGGTCCATGGTGCCCAGCGGGGTTGGATGAGGCCTGGTTGGATTTTATGAGCCAAGGAAGTGGAAACAGGCGATTTCGGCACTTTTCCAAAGGGGTTAGCCCACGGATTCTAGCACTGCATGGGGTTCCGGCGCAAGATTCTCGAAAAATCATACGAGGGGGTCCGCAAGAGGCCCGGCAAGAGGTCCATGGTGCCCGGCGGGGTTGGATGAGGCCTGGTTGGATTTTATGGGCCAAGGAAGTGGAAACAGGCGATTTCGGCTCTTTTCCAAAGGGGTTAGCCCAGGGATTCTTGCGCTGCATGGGGTTCCGGTGCAAGATTCTCGAAAAATCATACGAGGGGGTCTGCAAGAGGCCCGAAAAGAGGTCATGGTGCCCGGCGGAGTTGGATGAGGCCTGGTTGGATGTTATGGGCAAAGGAAGTGGAAACAGGCGATTTCGGCACTTGTCCAAAGGGGTTAGCCCACGGATTCTGGCACTGCATGGGGTTCCGGCATAAGATTCTCGAAAAAGCATACGAGGGGGTCCGCAAGAGGCCCGACAAGAGGTCCATGGAGCCCGGCGGGGTTGGATGAGGCCTGGTTGGACTTTATGGGCCAAGGAAGTGGAAACAGGCGATTTTGGCACTTTTCCAAAGGGGTTAGCCCATGGATTCTTGCGCTGCATGGGGTTCCGGCGAAAGATTCTCGAAAACTCATACGAGGAGGTCCGCAAGAGGCCCGGCAAGAAGTCATGGTGCCCGGCGGAGTTGGATGAGGCCTGGTTGGATTTTATGGGCAAAGGAAGTGGAAATAGGCAATTTCGGCACTTGTCCAAAGGGGTTAGCCCGTGGATTCTGGCGCTGCATGGGGTTCTGGCGCAAGATTCTCGAAA